>VMRM01000019.1:714601-1314601 GCA_010277075.1 Poeciliopsis retropinna
TTTCTACAAAACATTATTGAAGCGCTAGAAACATAAAGAATCCCCAAAAGTCAGAAATGTCCTCGCAATGTCTGGATTTCTAACATCGACCAACATTTAGTAACTACTGGTAGGTCGGGCTGCAGCAAAAAATTATTTTTAGTATTCGATTAATCGATTATTGTGACAATTAATCGAACATTCTGGCACATTCTGCAGATTTTCACTTCACCACTTATATTATATTAGAAATACTTTAAAAATGCAAATAAACAAAGAAAATAAAAATTGTACTGCCTAAAATTCGACAACACAGCATTCCTTCAGTGTACACTTACACATACAGGGTAGTGCTGGTCTGTTGGTTATATTTTTATTAAATGATTAATAATTAGACAGCAAAAGATGCTTAGTGGGAATATTTCTACTCAATTTGAACCTGGTGAACTTCAAACTGTGCCATGCAGTTTTTTTATTATCCCAAATGCAAAATGCATATATTCTTTGCACAGCTTAATTACAACTGTGTTGTTCTTTCAGCGAATTCCCTTCCTTTGAGTCTTTGTCCTCCAGGTAATGATTAATCGATTACAAAATTAGTTGACTATTTCAGTAACTGATTAATCGTTCCAGCCTTACGACTGTGAAGTCTGGCATAACGGCTGCATGAAGGCTGCTGGTCCCTCTTGGTTCACTTGTGATTATTAGCAGCTGTCTGCCGAGAGAAGTGATGTTACTGGTGATGAAGGATCTGTAGCCTGAGTGTTTCAACCTGAATTACTTTTCTGGTTGAAAACTAATTCAGGTTGAATTACTTTTCAACAAAACGAACGAGTTGCTCAAACAACTCGTTCGTTTTGTTTGAGCAAAACGAACGAGTTGGACGTACATCCGTCTCTGTGTTTGACAACAAGAAACGCCAAGACGGCCGAGAAGGGAGATTTTTATAACACTAGAGAAAAATAAGAGGCGTTCTCCAGACAGCTGCACCAAGGATACTGCTTTCTTCTTCTTGTAAATCAACCCTTTTTATTGCTACCCTGGCAATGCAGCCGTGCGCTTTTCCTGGCAGTGACACCTATCATTTAGACAAAAGACGAGGCACTTTAAGGGCCGGAATAAACGGCTTCAGCGCTGGCATTGACATCACACCTTCGCTCTTTCTACCTGAGACGAGGAACATAATGGCTGCTGGAAGAGTCTGGAGGCGTCTTCAGCCGTTCAAACTGTGTTCTTCAGTAAAGCGAAGTAGTACAAGAGGTAAACCATGTAAATGTGGTAGTTTCCAGCAGAGTAAAAGATTAAAGCAAACACAACATGCACTGTATTGTTAAGTAAATTTGTAAAAACCATGGAGAAAAACTTCACCCAACACAATGCATCATTATCTGACAGGTTCTTCGACACACTGCCAGAGCTTCAGTGCAATGGTTTAGGACAAAGCATGCAGTGGCCTTGAACATTTCCATATTTTATTACACAGGTGGACTCTATTTAGTCATTAGCGGACATCTTCCGAAAGCAACCGGTTGCTCTCAGAGAAAAGGGAGCTGAGTACTTTTACACACCACAACTTTCAGTTTTTCATTCATAAAAAATGTTTTGAATCATGTATAATTTTCTTTCTACTTTCCGATTTTACACCACTTTGTGCCTTTCACATAAAATTCCAATGTTTGTGGTAGAAATGTGACTAAAAATGGACGAGTTCAAGGGATAGGAATGCCTTTGCAAGGTGATGTGTGTATGTATTATGACTCAGTCAAAGTCCAGATATAAATCCAACTCAAAATCTGTAACATTGACATTTATAGATGATGTCAGTCTAATGTGACTGAGCTTGACGTATTTTGCAAAGATAAATGGGAGAAAATCTCAATCACTACATCTGCAAACCTTTGTGTTGGTCTACTGCGTAAAACCTCATTAAGTTGATAGTTGCAACAGGGAAAAATGCATAAGAATAATTTAATTATTCCCCTGTTCCTTCATCTTCCTCTTAAGTGAACATGTGTAACTTTACATTGTTACATTTGAAGTGTCTGCTGTGCGATTCTTCAACCGATGCTTAACACAACGGAGCAGCTGTTTATTCATGAGATACATGCAAATGAACAAAAACGTATTTTCAGGTGGGTTTTTTCCCGCCCAAGAACTAATAAAAGCACACACACACACACACACACACACACACACACACACACAGAGAGACAGCACACCGGGGCTGTAACAGACACAGAGCCACTTAACCTTTCCAACAAGGCCGCGTGTTGGACGCACATTGCTAGAATGCCAAATGAAGCGCGCTCCAATGCCACCAGCAGGGATGGGAAAAACAGTGCAGCTCTGTTTTTCTCCCAGCAGATGGCAGGCTGAGGAAGAGTTTACGCCAGAGGAAGATAGGTGGGTTGCACAAGAATGGTGCAGAAAATGAAGAGAACCAGGAGAGGAGAACATATAAAAACGTGTCATGTGACAGGAGGGCAAAAAGATGAGCAACTTAGCAATTAGCTTTATATCTGGCAGAGTGTTAACTCTCCAGTCCCTTCCCAGCTGTGTGTGATGGTTTACAAACAGAAGCAACTGGTGGGATTCCCATCTGGACATGCAGATCTCACTTCACTTTAAGCCTTTTACAATCTCTGTGTGGCTTTTGCTGTGTTTATTTCACACCACTAGCAGAACCACAGAGGCAACAAACGCTAATCAAGGGATACACGTGGTCATCAGCGCTGCAGTCGGACCCACTAGCTGTGACCCCTGTGACCTCTCACCCACGTGGTTCCCACAAGGTGGCTACAGCTAGCGCACGTTGTTAGCGTCGTTTTTTCAGATAACGGCTGCTGCTAACTGCAGGCATCTCCCTCCTCCCGCTTTTCCCGACATCTGAAGTTGGAGACGCAAAGGCATGCGGCGTTGCCGTGGCAACAGCCCGACTTACATCAACCTTCAGCTCTGAATCGTAAGGTTGGACGCTGAAAAAAATTGGTACCCCTTACGACATGTATGGTAATCGAGCAGGAACTGAACCGGCTTCCTCCACATGCGTGTGTGTGTGTGTGTGTGTGTGTGCGTCCATGTCTGACAACTTTCATTGTATTAAGCTGTGAAAAAATGAATCTATATAAATGGAAGAAGAGGAAAAAAAACATGTTGCAACAGAATGTTTAAAAAAAGGAACAGGTTGTATAATCTGTCATGCATAAACAAAACGTCTGACCACACACACACACACACACACACGCACAGTGAGAACAAGGCGTGGGAGGACTTTGCACCATGGCGACCACATCCTGTCTCATGTACCTCTCTGCGTTTATTAATAGACATACACACACGAACGCAGAGCAGTGATATGTGCAAAAAGCCAAACTGATGACACCTGGTTGCACCTAAGACGGACAGAGTTGACCAAACACACACGTATACACACACACACACGCAAGCATGTTTCTTCCAAGTTCCTCGTGTGTGTGTGTGTGTGTGTGTTGTTTTATTTAAATTCGGACAGCTTCTAGCTGCGCGGTTTGCACGCTGGAGGACAGATAATCTGTTGCTGCAGGGGGGCGGCGGGGAGGGGGAAGCATACGGAACAAATCTGGCTCTGATGCTGCATAATCCTCCAACACACACACATATATACAAACACATCTCAGCAAGCAGACCCGCAGACAAACAGATAAAGACTCCGAGCCAAAAAGAGATCATTTGTGGGGAAAAAAAACAAGAGGTGGAAAGTCTCTCTCTTAATGTGCTGATGCGATTAACACGTCCTCCCCGATGACTTGCCACGCAAATCACGTCGCCGATGAATTTCCACGCTTATGCCCTTAAACTAAAAATGTTTTGCATATAAAACGGAAGAAAGGTGACTATTAATATTAGCCTGGGGAAGTAGAAGAAAGGAGGTGGAGACATGGATGTGATGTGATTGCAGGTGAGGAGGAGGAGGAGTTTAGAGGTGGGAGGAAAGACAGAAAACTGATGAAATGTGTGTGTGCGTGTTTGTGTGCCGTGGCCGGTGATTATCCACAGATGATCACACCATGCCATTTAATCTCTACTCCTCACACTCAGGATGCAGAATGAGGTGGATATGGATTCGAATATGAGGTTATGGGAGAACCATGTACGAGGCACTATGCAATAATTTAAGTCAAATCTATCTAAAACTGTTGTACGAATAATTAGAGGTGCACCGATTGCAGTTTTCTGGATGATCCCTAATTACCGATTTTTGAAACACCTGACCTCCCAATTCCGATTTTGAACAAAAGGTTGAAATGTTGACAAGAAAGATACTGACTTGGTGGCACCTACATGACTATTGTTAGCTGCAGACGTGACCTGGTGGGCGGGGCTAAGGTCAAAACTCTCTCACTGCAGAGCAAAGGTAGATATGATCGGTGGATAAGATCGGCTTCACGTTTATGACTTGGCTCATTTTACAAGCCCATAATTGAAGTATGTTTTAATTGAATTATAGATAAATCTGTATTTTTTATCAAATCATCAGATTTTAGGCCAAAGCACATCAAAACTTAACTTATTCCTCCACCCTTTAGACATTAGACAGTTTCCAGTTTTAAAATCTGGAGAGCACTAATATCTTCTCTTTAACTCTTTAATGACAAGCTGCAAAAAAGTCAGCTGGGGGTTTCTCATCCACCGGAGGTGGGAAGGCGTAAAGTCGTGGTGTGCAATAACTCCGGTGGGGAATTACTCAGATTTTATTTCATTCAAAAATCAAAGACAATCTCTACTAGAGCAGTTCAATCTTTAACACAAGTATGTCTTGAAAAGGAATATTTTTTTTTTCTTTAAACTACAAAATATACCATAAAAAGAAACAGTAGCCTGAGAGAAAGGACAATAATTTTTTCAAACACTGAAGTTAATGGCAACATTTGTTACATTTTCAGCTGGTGTGGTTTGTTTTCACACTGCGCTGTGTCAAACGACCCAAACCTTTTGAGCAACCAGTTTCCCTCCTCACCTGTGCCGGCGCTGCACTGCACCAAGAACTACAGAAGTAAACAACATGAAAACCACTGAAGAAGACACTGAACACAACTTCCTGCTTCGCAAAAATATAAACAAAGACGGAGTACCGTCAGAGTTTAGTGGTTGTAGGATTTCTGCTTTTTCTTTTGTAAAACACCACAAGCCGTTTCTCTCGCTGGCACTAAACTCATACATTTGTTTTGGTTTTATTACCCAGAATGCCCTGCGCTATAATCTGCTTCCTGCTTTTGAAAGCTTCAACTGAACCGACTCCTTTTTTGGTCCGCATCAGAGTTCGGTTACGCATTCACAGCTACTATTATAGTGATGTTTCATTGAACGCAGCAGCAGTGTTAATTACACTGTATATCTTTTTTGTTGTTTTAAGTTCATTGTTTAATCACACCAAGCCATCAAACTGTGAAATTCTGTCCTATTGTCAGCCCATATGTACTCTACCCTAAATAAAACAGACTTTTTAGTATTGATGCGTGATCTTATCAAGTTAGCATCACACAAGTTTCAGTCCAGAATTACAACAAAGCTACTAGGTAGTGGCATTTGCCCTGTAGTGGAGGTTTTGGTATAGTTTTGGCATTAAAAATCTATTTCTGACCTGCCAGAGGTTTTCATAGGGACTGTGTAGCTGTGGGGAGAACTGTTCAAATGCGTCTGACTCATTGTTGCTGATCCAACCAATCTGCCTCCAAATATTACACACACTTGTGATTCAGACGTTCGTGAGTCAGCCGATAAAGACGGAAAGTTAATCCCAGCGCAAACATAACAACAACAAGCAGGGAGGAGATGATTATTGTTTATAAAAAGCCCAGAAAAAACTCCAAACAATGCATGATTAATGCTGCCAGAGTACGTGTGAGTTTTTTAAAAAGGATAAACTGTGTAAAGTGCGCACCAGTGATGTTATGAAACAGAAAGATTTCCTACAAAATTACGTTCTAGCCTGTTACTACATTACACTTTAGGTTAGGGCTGAAGCAATTAATCGATGAGTGGAATAACTGGTGACTAATTTAGTAATTTATTAATAGCTAACTGGAGATTAAGTAAGTAGCCAAAACTGTACAAAAAATATATGCAATTTGAATTTAACACATAAAAAATCCTTCATTGTCTGTAAATTATTGTGCCATAGTTTTAGCTCAACCTGGTTTAAATTTTGTAAAAACATGTGATAAAATAAAAAATAAATAAACACATTTATTAAGCACCTTTTGTTACACTGTACTGATGTTCACCCAAGCAGAAAAGGCTGAGTTGTTCATGTGTTGATGGAAGAAATATCAAAGTATCAAACAAATGATCAAGTGTAAACTGAAGGGCTGCCATGTTGTTTCATTTTAGGCAATAAAATGCTGATTTTCCAATTTTTAAAAAAAGGAATTGAATTGTTTATTTGCATCTTTTAATGTATTTTATTTGGAGCATTAAAAGGATTAAGTGGTTAAATGAAATTTGTAAAGAATGTGCAATTTTTTTATTCGGTTAGTCGTCAGGGTGGCAGAATAATTAATTACTAAAATAATTATTAGTTCCAGCACTACTTTGGATTACTTTTGATGCGCTAATTGAGTTTGTCATTTCAAAAACGTTTTCTTCTCTGCTCCGTCAAAGCGGTTCTCATGTTGACCTCCTCTGATGGCGTGGCGGTCCTTCGCTCTTCACGACTCGGTCCAAACCGAACTCAGAGTCACAGCAGCTGTGCTTCTGCTGGATAAACAGAGGCGGTGAAAAGTGACTGGCTGGAAAAAGAAACGCTTGGGGCTCGCCGGTTTGTGCAGCTCTGATTCCTGTGCGCTGCTAAATGTGACAGAAGAGCTGGGAGCCTCTGGACTGGTTCTGTGACTAAAGACAAGGGCAAAGTCACTCCGGATCAAGTCAGATAGCACGAATCGGGGGATTTGTCCTGTCACTGCGGCGTCCTCCACAGATCCTGCAGCTGGTGGGGATTCACCCGGGTTCAGGGAGTTAAAACGGATCGTGTTTTTCTTTTTTCCTGTTTTTCTGGGCATCCTCTAACTTTCACTGAAAAGTCATTTCAAATTCAGCCTGACGAGTCTAATCCAAGGTTGCGATCAACTTTGTTTCCAGTGACTTGCATTGCAATGAAACCTTATAGTTCTTAGAAATTACACAAATAACTGGTTGAAATCTTTACATTTAGCTAAGTACACTGTATATGTCTTAACACTTTTAACTCACAAACTTTTAATAAGTTCTGTTATCAAAAATCAAAGCAGCTTTAATGACTTGTTGACTATTTATCACTGCAGTACAATAATTATACAAATGCACTCTTCTGTGTAATGATTTGGGTTTTCTGTGTGTTTATTTTAGGTTTCTGTGTCTCTGAATCTCCTGTTGTCCTGTCTACCCCTTGATTGTTCCCAGGTGAGTCTCGTTCCCCAATTACCCTCTGTGGATTTATACCTACCTGTTTCTTGTTCTTTGTCGGGTCCCTGTTGTTTCTGTCGTTCAGTTATACTAGTTGCTACCAGCACTGAGCTTTGAGTGTCTGCTGATCTGTGCTGCCTAGATTTTGGATTTTGCCACTAAATCAGTTTTATTCACTTCAACCTGGGTCCTCTGCGTCAGCCTCCTCACCTCTCAGCGCATTTCATGACATTCTGCTGATTTAAAGTGCTGAAATCTCTCAGTTCTATGTGCTTTTATTCAGAATCCATAAACAAAAATAATCTAACGTTTACCTATTAGAAATGCAAATGAAATCTATTTAGACAGCAACTGTTTAAATAGTACAAAATCAAGGCGACAGGAAGTGATCTAATTTTCCAGGTTGCTGTACAGCTTCAGTTTACTGCAGCGTCCACTTTCTGAGTCAACACAGTGTAGCCTTCAGCGCTATCACCCTGTTCGGTTGACAAAGCCAACAGAGCAATATTATTTTTCAGGACTGCTCAAGTTTCACTACAGTAAATTTCCCAGCAGTAGTGAAATGAGACACCCTACACACAGCTTTGGCGTGGCAGAGAGTATCTGTGACTTCACAGTTCTGTCAACGAGCAGCAATCAACTTGGACCTTTTTCACACCTCTACGTTTTGATGTACTTTAAACACAAAATCTCACCAAGTATTTTTGGGCTTTTTTTTTCTAGTGCAAATACTTGAAGTTACAAGTAACTTTTCAGCAAGACAGCTATTAGTTTTAAGTGAGTGACCCGCTAAAATCGATTTTATAAAAAGTACTAGTTTCACTGGCAGATCCTTTATAACAAGACATTTTCCCCATGTTTTAAGCTAAATAATCTTCCAGTAAAACTAGAACTTTAAAAATGAAAGCACTACTTGCCTAAAGGAATCGTCTATATCTCGCTAAAAAGCTACTTTTAAGTCTTATTTCAAGAGAATTAATATATTTACACTAGAAACTGGGCCAGACTTACTTGGTAAGATTTTCTAAGATAATATTTCTTGTGCAAGCATATTAAATTAAAAACCCCAATTGTAGCATTTGTTATCAAGCTCACATTATTTCCTCTGTAATAATGTGACGCCATAATAGAAGTAGTAATTGGTCAGATACACCTGCTTAACAATCCTAAACTCTAATATCATGGGCATTTTTTAAATTGGTCTCCTAGCAACCAGCAAAGCTAACAACAGTCACAGTTTTTCTCCCTAAGCTTGGCCAGACCCTTTCACACTAAACAAACTCGTTTTTATGAGGTCTCATTAGTGTGTGGCTGTAAATCAGAGTGATATATATTAAACAAGCAGTCTTACGACCCATCTGTTTAACAGAACCTCAGGGGAAGGTGTAGGGGAAATGCTATAGAGTTAGCTATAGCTAAACAAAATACCAAAATAGCTGTCTTGAAATCCTAGAATAAAGTTTATTTAACAAAATTTCAACTACAACAAAGTACTAGATCAAGAGGTTCTACTTAAGCAGACTACTTTTTTTAAAAATTGAGGCAGAACTGCTATTTTTTCCGGCTACAGAAAGCCTTGCTAGCATTAGCATTGGCTAACAATAGCAAGCTAATCTGGTCTGTTAGCAGTGGTTTCTCATGACGAAAAAGGGGGTTTTAGGTTTGATATACTTTCAATATACACTATACGGTCAATTCCAGAGTCAGCGATGTGTGGGGAAATCAAACTTTAAATATTTCCAGTGCTTACACAGAATGAAAGTATAAGCATCAAACTGTGATAGCGGTCAAATTCCCCTGTTGACAGCAAAACAGGAATAAAAGCAAATAAACGTCACACTAGTTAGAACCTCTTCATATGTTTATATTATATACAATAAACAGATTTTAACTTAAAAAAAAATAAAAAAATAGCTCCAAGCATACAACATTATACTGATATCAGTGGCTGCTGTTTAATAATAATATTATTATTATTCTGCTGCAGTATACAGTACATGATCAGTTCTTTAAAAGGTCTTAAGGCCAGTTGGAGCCTATTTATAAGTTTAAAGCAAATGTACTTTTTTCCCCATTACTTCTTAACTCCTCTTTCCCAAGCTTTACTTTTTTCTCTGCTACCTCTCACTCCACCATTAACTCTGATTCTTTCCTTAGATCAATACTTCCTTCCATCTCATTCTCCTCTTTCCTGGCTTTCTCTTCACTGCCCAGATCGATTCCTCCTGCTCTGCTCCTCCTTTTTTCACTTTGATTTAATTTTTATACCTCCTCCAGCTCCTCTTCTTGCCATTCGCTCCACCTTTACACGCAATTCTTGGAGGAAAGCAACTCATCTTTCAGCCAAAGACCCTACAGTACATCTTGATTGCTACAACCCTATTATCAGTATTTCCAGAGGTTTTGTCATGGCTACTATTTCCCCCTTTCTGACAGCTTTACAGAAAAAAAATGTCTTCTTCAATGTATAGACTGACATTTGTTAACCCGAAAACATTTACATTCAATTCTAATTCTACCACAGATTAGAAACATTTTCAAGAGATCCTTATGGTAAAAAAAATGTGGAAGAACATTTTGAAATATAATTTATTGCTTAATAATAGCCATATGCCTAATGAGGTAGCAGTATTAGCATTAGCTAGCAGCATGACAAAGCAATAGAAACAGTTTCTTAGGTGAAAAGGGAAATGTATCAGGAACATTAAATTTGGTCCAAATGACTCATGTCTTATCGTTGCCACATGTTCTGTTTTGCAAAGAGAACATAAAAATAGTTGTAGTAATGGTGAAGCATACTGGGTAACACAACACAATAAATCGAGTCGTTTAAAGTTATCCTAACCTGGAAGAAAACATCTGTAACTTCTCTATTTTATGTTCTCGCACTTTGCAAATAACCCAAGCTTTGCAAGCTAGAGGAAAAGGGCATTGCGACCTTTAGGTTTTTACACTATCTGACTAAATTGGGGCCACCGATACGTCTCCCATTATGTACCTTATGCGCTCTGGAGGTTTTTGTGAGGCTGAAAAGATGAAAAGCTATTAAGAAAGGAAGATGAAGCGAGATGAGGTGACCGTTGGCCCGACTTGTACTGTGATGGATGGAGAGGACCTCTACATGTCTAGACTGTAATCTGCTTCGTCACCATGGTCACTCTGGCCACTAAAATTCATCCCGCAGTCTGAATGGCCTGACCTAGACGACGATAGGCGCCATTAGCCGTCTCAGCTTTGTACTGTCGGTGTGAAACTGCAGTTTGGTTTCACTTTGAGAAACATTTTTGTATCAAGTGACAAACTATTCTGAATGCCACAAAAAGTTAATAAATGTAATAAATTATAGGTTTGATGTGCAACCTATTTAGAAAACGCGATATACCAACAGTGCAACAACTGCAGCGTTTCGATGAGTTTAATTAAACTTTATGAAATCGTCATATTTTTGCTTGTGCTGCTTAAATTGCTTAAGAACACGGGCCTTTTAACCACGTTAGTCAACATAGCTGAAAACTGTCGAAATACTGAAATGCAGAGAAAAGTGGCACAGGGGTGACTTGCAAAAGAAGAGTCGTTATAATTGCAAAATCCATGTGCGTGTTTGTTTTAGGAGTGTGTGGTTTTAAGAGCTTCCCTCCCATCCATCATGCTAATGAAACTGAACTCCTCCTACACCTCTCCATCCACACTCACTCCCACTCGCCCTGCTCTCTCTCCATCACTCTCCCTTTGGGTTTAACTGTTTATGTAAAACTAAAAGTTAAAATAACCTTACTTGATGCCTATGTTGTGTCCACACACACACACACATTAACACAACACAGTCAGCGTGTTTTGACAGCGTTCCAGCACGCTGAGGCTGTATTTGTTTAACAAAACGACCCGCTAAATTTAGACGCCACGTCCCTGAACGGGTTCTAAAAATGGACACCAGCCCGTATTTGTGTTGAGTACATTTTTCTTTTATGAGAGTACTCACATGTTTAGTACATGCGCTATAGTTTTCAGCCTGAACAACGTTCCTTTAGGTTAAAGTCTCTAAAGAAATCCCTAAGAGCATCTTCTGTTTTCTCTCTGTGGGATGATTTTATGTAAGAGGAAAAAAAAAAAAGAAGAAGAAAAAGCTATTCTTGCTTGATCATGTTTCTGCTGTTTCACTCTGAGGAACGATTGTTTGGAACCGCTGATCTGGCGTAACCGCGAGCGCTCTGCTCAGATGGCGGAGGTGTAACAAGAGGATTGTGGTGCGCGGCTGAAATGTAGGCGGATTACTCCGAGAGCCGAGGTGGGAAAGCTGCGCTGCATTAACAGGAATGGTTACGGATCTTCGCTGCTGTATCACGTAACAGGGAGCACGTTGTATAACCGCGTCGTGAAGGAAGTGATGCTCGTTCGCCGACCCTGAAACAATGTTGTATCAAAAATCCTTTCGACTGCACAAAACTCACTTTTAAGGGTTTAAAAATCTGTATTTATGTCAAGTTTATTTCTCCAGCACATTTCAGCAACGAGGCAGTTCAAAGAACTTCAACCATAAAAACATAACAGTCACTAATTTAGAAACATGCAATAAACATTACATTTAGTCAAATGTCATCATCAAGTAAACACACATCTAATATATTGATCAATGTTCCAGTTCCTACTAATCAAAAACAACTCTCGAGAAGCGGTTTCAAGTCTTGATTTAAAGGAACTCAGTGTTTCAGCAGTTTTGCAGTTTTCTGGAAGCTTTGCCACACTTCTGGAGCATAGACATTGAATGCTGCTTCTGTATTTCTGTATTTTATTGATCTATTTGTTGTTTTCCTAAGTATTAAGTTGAAAATAATGACATTTAGTTTGGTGGCTAAAATGAGTAGTAACTTTTATGCAACTGTCTTAAATGGAAAAATTGTAAATTTGATCTGGGATACATGATGATTTAGTTTAGCTAAATGGAAACTTAAAATCTGCAGTGTTGCTACCAAGACAGAGCCCCCAAGTCTTAAATTTTTATGTCCTAAACACTAATTTATTGGGTACATTTATTATTATTCCACTCCTAATTAACATAAAGCATATTTATGTATTAAAAGGTCTAGTTCAAGTCCAAACCTAAATCTTCTTGAGTATCTGTGGTGCAACACCTTAAAGTGATGTAAAGGTTTTAGTCTAGAGGTCTGTGATGCTGATAAACACGCACAACTACAGTTGGTGCAACAAAGTATTGATGTAAGGTGGCTAAATGCAAGTACAGCCCACACTTTTCAAATTTTTATTTGCAAAAAAAAAAAAGCATTATAGTTCTACTTCATTAAGAACTACATTTTGTTGATCTATTACATACGATTCCCATAAACTCCAAAATTATTTGTGGTTTTAACATGTACAAAAATATGCAAACTTCAAGGGCTAATCACACAATATTATTGACTCACATTTAAATGTAGGCCAGCATCTGAATTACAAGAAGAAGAAACAAACAGAGAGCAAGAACAAGAACAAGGGATGTGGTTGAACATGAAAAGAGACGCAGGATAAAGGAGAGAAGCTGAAGAAAAGATGAAAAGACGCGCTGGAGTTCGCCACAGTGAGGTAACGATACGGCGTCTTCCCTCCTTCCATCTGTGTTACAGGTGGGTGTAGGAGTGTGTGTTTGAGCCACAACGCCACACCTTCACGGTGCATCCCTGTGCATGCATGGGAGTGTGTGTGCGCGTGTGTGTGTGTTTCTCGGAGGAGCACCAGATTGCTGCACAGCACGCATGTGCAGACACACTGAGAACAGACCCAGAGAGAGAGGAGGTAACATTAAGATGGATGAAATGAATAACGTCAACGTTGTTCTCAATAAGCCTTAATGAGAAAACACTTACATTTAATTAAAATTATGAGAATAAAAAAGGGGAAGTGGAAAAGGACTTAAATAGAAAAACGAAGAAAAAAACAGGAACAAAAAAACATGACAAGAGCGAAACAGACCAAGGGAGGGGAAAATACCACAAGAGAGAAGTAGACAAAAAAAGGAACTCGAGGCAAAAACAAAGTGTGAGCACAGATGGGGATGTACCATATACAGTAACACTCTGTTTCTAGAATAGACTCGGTTTCTCAAACATAGACAAGTTCAGACCAAAATAGAATTTCTACAAAGAGTTTGCTGAATGTTTAGTGGTGCATAAAGGATGATAAACACACATGGGTGTGTGCCTTTCTCTCTCTCTTTCTGTGTGTGTGTGTGTGGTTTTTCACACATGCAAACGAGTCAGCGATCCGTCTGTCTCTGATTCCCGCGTCTGTTCGTGAGACTGAAGGGAATCCTGCACTCCGGCGACAGCAGCACTCAGCTGCACGCAGACACACGGTGTGGGGAATTTGTCATGATCTTATCATGTGAACGCACTTACTCATCTGCAGACTTGGTGCACGGCCCACATGCACACACTGGAAAACCATACTGTAAAGTGCTTTTATCTACTGTACTTTTTATCTATATATAGAAAAAGGAGGTAAAATATTTGATCCTAAAAATCAAAACAATTCAGAATCGATTTATTATAAAAATCAAGAGATTACAGGAATAAAACAAACTAGATTTTATAGTTTCTGGTAGAAAACAAGCGCCAGAAATCTTGTATTCGCTATATAAAAGTAAAATGATGAGATCAAAAATATCTCTTTCCTTTTGAAATTACTGAAAAGATGTAATGTCTTCATGTTTTGAAGGGTAAAAAGCCCTCAACTAATAAATTCATACCACTGAAACTCTTTAAGAACATTTCCTCTTTGAAAGACGTCATAGCGATACCTACAACTCATTTAAAGACTGAGACTAAAGCTTACATTTTTTATACTGTCTCTTTGCTTTAGGCTCACATCTCAAAACAGAAAGTATTCATCTCTGCACTAGACTTTATATCTAAGGGAGACGCAATGTTTCCTTGCTTTCTTTTGAAGGCCCTTGTTTGGACATTTTCAATATTAGCTTATTTCTGCAACACACAGTAAGAAAATGGTTAAAAAAAGACTTCTCAAATAATTTTGTACATCACTCACACGTCTGACTGACTTGATCATCCAACTGGGAGCAAACCTTTGTGCAATGTGGGAATATGTTACATTAGCAGGCTAAGCTACCTAGCTAAATTATCCAACCAAATTAGCTAAACTAAACTTAGCTAGTCATTTCTCTGTGTTGTCAGGGAATTCAACACGTTAAAAAAACGAATAAAAACATTCTCCTTTTTTGAACCGAAGCACAATCTGGTAAGAAATGCGTTAAGAAGACATTTTACCACAGTGACATTTAAAAACAGTTTAATACTCTTAATTTTGACATATATTTAGCTTTGAACCTTACGATAAATATTTGTGCATTGTAGCAAAAAAAGTTACACAAGTGAGTGACTTCGTTGACCTTTGATTTGGCCTCTTATAGAAGAGCTCAATGCAAGTACAGGAGACTTCACATAATCAGACACGCCAACAGCAGCATCAGAAATATCATGATAGTATGAACCACTGACAGGAAGGAGATGGGTTGGAAAGCTCAAAGCTCTTTTGCCAATAAAGTACAGAAAAATGGGTAATTCTGATACGATTGCCAAAAGTTGCCATGACAACATTAATTAAATTTCCTATTTCCCTGACTGTTTTTAGTTCTTTTACACCATGCACTCATGTCTTAATATCTCCATCACGAAAAACATCCATCATCTTAATGTTCATCTGAATAAAACCCGAGGCAGGTAGGTTACACATACTGAACAACCCTGACTGATTCTGAGCAGGTCAAATACAAAATTATCTAACGCCTGCTTTGTTCATTCCTCAAACACATCAACCAACAGCATGTTCACTGCGCTTTGCCCCAGGCTTGCTCAGATTAAGGGATTGTTGCAAAATCAATGACTTAATGCAAGTTTGTTGGTCTTTAGAAAGATCTTATGACTAATTCAGCAGAATTTCTACTCTGTGACATTATAACATAAAACCAAAGTGGAGAATGTATTTGAATCCAATTCTCTGCTTGTGAATGGAAAGTACTGGTATAAAATGGACTGATTTGATTATACATGTCTATATAACTGGATTTAAACTGGACGTTTCTAATCTTTTTGTAATAGTGATGTCTTAGGTCATAAAAAGATTACCTAATGGGGGTTCAGATGGGTCAGACCTTGAAGCACGATGTTGGCCTGAAAAACCCCTGACTGGTGCATCTCTTACCTCCACAGGAAGTGTTGTACAAATTAAATGAACTGCAGCTGCTGTCCAAGCTTTTCCTCCATAAAAAAAGAAGACAGTGGCTGCCGCTCCTTCCAGCCCTGCACCTTGTTGACTGTTCCTATCTGGCTGTCTCACAGCTGGCTGCAGACACTCACTCAATCATCCTGGCAGCCTTAAATTCAAGTTGCATCCCGACTATTTCACTATGTTCTGTTTAATGTACCAATAATACACACCGATGCTGATTTAAACTCTTCATACAGTTTGCTCTGCAGCGATTTACTGCATATACGGCGCGCGGCGAGGTAAATCACGTCGACGTTTACTTCTGTGTGTATATTTCCATGCTGGAATGGCTCGGTGAGCTGCGCTGGTGTCGGTTTCACACACATCCTGTCACCTAGATTCTCATCCACGTCTTTTTCTTTTCACCTCTCTCTGCCTCTGGATCTGCTCATCCTCGTCCCCTCTTTTGTTAGCGGTGTTATTCAATAACTCTTTTGTTTAAACAATAGAGAGCTCCATCAACCCTGCTTTGTGTTTCAAAGGATGTGGCTTTTCTCCCGCAAACACCGGTTTCTTTCACTGATACCCTTTGTGCAATGAAAAGAATTAAGGGTGGGTGCTGAGAGTGCATGGTTGCACATTAGGGGAGGATTGCATGTAATCTGGGTGTGTGTGCATGTATACGAGGCCAGCTTGGGTGAGCCTCTACAGCAGCTTGTGAAATAAGTGTTTATATGCAAGTGTTTAAAAGTGTAAGTGGGGCGGAAAACTGTCACCGTTACCGGATCCTACCCGCAGTGAACTACGGCATGTTGTGGGAACGCAAGTATCAGAGTTGATGGGAAGACGGATGGAAGTAAATCCAGGGAAATTATGAAAAAAAATCTACTAAATACTTAAGACTCATAAAGACATTACCCAAAAGCTGTAATTGCTGTTCAGAAATGGTTTACACCAATCTAACTTTTGGTTTGTAAAAGATTTTGAAAACTTTCTGCAGGTTTCACCAAGTCTAATTCAAGACTTTTTAAGACCACAATAAGTTGAATTTAAGATCTACTTATCAACAATAGACGCAAGAAAGGGAATGTTAGCAGCTAGTTAGCGGTAGCCTCAACCATCTTGAGTGGAATAATGCAATGAAGATGGCTGAGTGTAACTCAGACATTTGCCTGACAGAAAAATCCCACGAGAAAAAAGAATACATATATAGTATATAATCCCGTCAAAACAAAATGTAAGTGTTTTTATAATTAAACTAAGATATTTAAGGTCTCAATTTAAAATGAGACTTATTAAAGATGTACAGACACCCTGTTAGTTAACTAGCAAGGGTATGTTAGCAGTGACTTACTAATAACCTCAACCGCCTCCAAACACAGAACATAAGGAAGTAAAACTAACAGAAAAGTCCTGTAAAGTAAAAAAAACTGAATATACGAGATTAAATGGTCCTGTCAAACAAAAACCTAATACCTGAGATTAAAAGCCAGCTTATGTTTTAAAATTAATTTAAGACATTTTGAGGCCTTTATTTTAGATGCAATAATTTGAGACTTTTGAAGGATACTTTAACTCTTTAGTCCACAATAATGTACATCTCTGAGTTACACCGACATATAAAATCCTGTTAAATGCAGTAAACTCTGTGGTTGTAACATGACACAGTGGCAAACAGTTCCAGGGGTATTAATGTTTTTTTCGAGCCACTATATTCATTACTAAGCTTCAAATGCCTAAAGAAATAGGACAGAATTGGACTTATCGTTGTCTTCTGTGGAACCTGCCAATAAATCTAACTCTAATACGATTCACTGTCTGGCTCAGACTCAAGCTTGATGACTAAGAAGAGAGAGCTGCAGTGGCCGAGAGACACAAAAGGCAGAGTGAGCGGGATGGTGATGGAAATGGAGAGAGCTTGGCGTTTGTGGGGGTTCAAGCCGGGTAAGCACTCGTTCCTAATATGATTATACATCGTGTTTTCCCTCCTCTCTCGCTCTCTTTTTTTTTCTTTTTCGCCAATGCCCTTGGCTCAAGTTACAAGGCGAAGAAGCATCGCTGCGAGTTTTAAATCCTCTGTCGGCTAACTGTGCCCAGTCAAAAAGAAAAAAAAAATGACAAGGAGAAACGCTGCTGACTGAGGTTGAGGGGACACTTAAATGAATAAAGAGATTGCATCAGCAATTAGAGCGAATGCACAGGCTGCGTCGAGGAAATTCTGCATTGAAGGGCTGGACTGAGCAGAGCCTGCGAGATAAAATCTGCCAACCTCAGCAGACGAAGGCACAACGTGGAGCTGGATGAAAACAACAGGGCCCCATTTTATTTCATCCAGATGATGATGTGCTTCAAAATAATTATGTTACAGAGGGGCAGAACGTAAAGAAGTTGGCAAGTAAGAGTTAGCTTTAACAACCTGCATTAGGTTGTCCAAACCAAACAGAAACGCATTCAGGAAACAAAACGCCTGGGAATACATTGCTTTTAAATTAAATCTGGCAGAATACTGAAAGTGAAGAATTGTCCTTAATGACTGGAGGACATTTAGACAGTTTGCAGGATAACTGTTTCCCTGAGAAAAGTTGCTAAGCCCGGTGTTTGGGCGCTCAGCACTCATTCATCCAGCAGCCTGGCCTGATTTTGAGTTAAAAAATGTTTAAAGTTGACAGGAAATTTTTAAAATATCCCTTGATCATTATGTGTTATTGAAAGGTTGGGAGATTAAAACCTGAACATCGACTGCAAACTCTTAGAAAATGTAAACATTAAAAAAAAAAAAGCTAAAAGCTAAATAAATAAGCAATGCTTAGCCTGGTGGGGGCTCAAGTAAAGCCTGGTGGCCCGCCAGGCTTACAATGCACTGGGGGAAACCCTGCAATGTAAGAAGTTCTTGTGATGTAGGTGAATATTATTATTACATCCTGCTTTTAGCTCGACACCATGCATGTTTGCGACTCTTATTTTAGAGTAATAAAGGAAGTAGCTCCTGAGCTACAGAGCTGACTAATAACAACAAATTAAATAGTCGTTATTAGTCAGCTGATCATTTCCATCATTTCCAGAGGCTGAACTCTAGAACCAGTGCATCTTAATGGAAATGATGGGCAACCTCCAATAATTCTGTATGAAAAAAGCTAGTTCACACTCGCATTCATTCCCATTTTCATCCCCTGAAGGTCGCATTCAGAGGGTAAATGTGACCCTCTGAATGCATGAAGAAGCCTGCAAATGTGTGCTTCTTCATGCATTTGCAAACTGAAACATTAATTTCTAACAAAAATTGTTGTCCTTCTTTAGAGTCGATGCATTTTTCACCAGGGGGGAGAAATAGATACAAGATGTGAGGGCAATCTGCCTCCGTTTGTCCCAGTTCCTCAATTTGAATCAATGAGTCGGTTAAGAAGCAAATCTTTTATAGCTACTGAGCTTTGTGCCGCACTCTTCAGCGATAAGGAACCATCTCTCACACATAACACACATGCATGTAAAAATAGGACGAGCTGTTTTTAGAAGGGAAGCCACATCCTTTGAGTGGAGGCACCCTGACTCTGTGAACTACTAGTCTCACCCTCTCTCTCCTGCTCTCTCTCAAATTTGCTCAAACCATTTCCAGTAAGAGTCACACTTACATCCGGGCGTTTTCGCTGCTGCATCTCACGCTATAAAACATTTTCTTGGGCGGTTCAAACATTTTACCGACTATGACGAGAAGTTTTCTAAGCAGATGTCACAAATAGAGATTTTTTTTTTTGTTTGTTTAACACGAACATAAATGTACTGAATAACAAATTAGTTAACTCTGTCTGCACCAGTACAGCCTACTTAAATTCAGCAATAGCTTCACAAGCTTGGACAAATATTTTAATTGGTTCAGTCAGTGCAATTAGGAGAATAAAAACCAATGTAAAATAAAAAAACAAAGAAACTGACAAAACAAACTTTCTATCAAATGGTTCATAAGGTTAAGCTACGAATTTTACATATAATGTAACATAAATAATACAGCAATAGAATTACACTGAATAGATCTGTCCTGATCAGGTACATTGTCACTGATCACTCCCGATATTTTGCCAATATTGGGAGTGATTAATGTCGATGCATCTCTATTTGTTAGCGCTCCCTTCAGTGTCAACCAGCATTTATAAACTCAGTCTATAAACAGCAACAAGAGTGTCTAGAAACAGACATCGACAGGCATTAATATTCAGTTCAAAATCAGTTATATAAAACATTAACTGTGTGACAGAGGATCGTAACTCTAAAGGAAGTAGAGGTAATGAGGTCAATGAGGTTTTTCTGTGCCAATTGGACTCTTAAATAACGTTGAAAGTCGGTGTCCTATTAATTCAGTCCTAAATTAAGCAGACTATTCTAGGAAATTCAAACATGGCAACCACATGTTTAACCAGAACCTGATTAATGGGGTCATTACCTCAAACACACACACAAAACCATGCATCAACGCAACGTGCATGGCTGCGTTTGATGCATGGTCAGTTGTAAATGTTGCCTCATCTCATTCTCATTATTTCATAAAGCACAACCCCTCATTTAAGTGAAAAAATGTTTTGAATTACTTTGTTGTACGATCAAAATGAAGTTAACCACTTCTGGTTGGCTTCAAAATTTAGGCAACAGATTTCCCTTCGACGATGTTCGAATAGACATACTTTTAGAAACTCGGCAGAATAAACGTGAATTTTTCATTCTTCTGAGGATGAGACATATAAATGAGCACATAAAGGAGGAAGTATCCCAAACTAACTTTATAACTGAGGGAAATGCATCAGTGGAAGTTTCTAGTAATTCTATGAATGTCTTCCTCTCTGCATTATTTAAATACTCAGCGATACTCACAAACACACGTTTTACCTCAACTGTCACTTCCAGTTTTTTTTTTTTTTCTTATGTTGCTGAATCAAACTTTAACTCACCATGTGCTGTTTTCAGTCAGGGAGTGTGACAGAAACTGGACATTGATGTTGGTTCATGCAAGAGCAAATCTCTCATGCACACACAAAAAAAGGAGAGAAAAAAATTGGTTTTTTTTTTTTTGCAAAGCAAACTTCAGTCCAGAAGAGTAAATTGAATAAACCAGAGAAGACTGATCTGACTGCTCAGGACAGCACAACCACTGAAAGCAGTGTGTTTGTGTTTCTGCGACTCTGTGTTGCGGTGACTGTCTCATGCTTCCTGTTGAAGAGGTTTCAAGAGAGGCCGACAAAAAAACCCAAAAAAAAACAAGAGTCGATCTATTTTGGTCACAGATAGAGAGAAAAAGAAAGATGAAGTGATAGCCAAGCAAAGAAAAAACTGAAATAAATGTGATTTGCCATGAAATGTAAAAAGAAAAGAAACAAAAACAGAAGCGCCCTATAGTCGGTGGATGCGTCTTCTGCTTTTTGTCTCGTTTTAAAACCCGGCAGTCGGGGGGGATAAACTGTAAAAGTGACAGCAGCAGAGCATCAGAGGAAATGTGGCGTCTGCGTATCGTTAATAGAAACACGCTGCATTGACGTGGACAGCGTAGCGATGCGGGAAGTGGTAACACAGTTTAAAATTAGAACAAACACTTCTGATCTCAAAGAGTTCGGTTTGGAGGATGTTATTGAGCAGATCTGTTGTTGACCAGTTATCGGTTTTATCAGTGAATGCTTCACTCTCTCTTTGCAGCGTGTGCTTTTGCATATTCTTCACACGCATATGCATGTCATTAAATTAGTTAAATATGCCATGTATGATTTGCACAACGACACAATGTTTTATGGCTTTTAATTGATGTCTGACTGCTAGCCAAAACGGAGGTCACATTTCAGTCAAGTTATAATCATTATAATAATTAATTACTAAAATAATTATTAGTTGCAGCCCTAAATTTACCAAACCAACATCAGTAATGCTTTGCACACAGCTTGTGAAACTGACAGAGAATAAAAACCCATTTCTCACTTCATGACACATAACCACTAGATTTTTCTCAGTCCCTGCAAAACTTAAGAGTTTAATACATGACTGGTGCAGGTTTTTTTTTTTTTTTTTTTTTTTTTGCAGTTTGATTCTGATTCTTACAATTCCCAATTCCAAAGCAGTGGGAAAACAGACAGAGCTGCTCCGATGTTTGTTGAATGTCAACAAATGTGCTACATAGAGCGCCGTTAGATTCAGGGAAATGAGTGCAAAATGATAAAAACTGTGACCAAGTCGAGAAAAGTGACAAAAAAAACAAACAAACTGCAACTTAAGCAAATATCTGCACTCACAGGCATGTTGAGAGCATCAGGTGCCTGAGGAACTCCATCAGTGAGCCGACAGCAGAGAGTGACGTGAGGAGGGGGATCTGCACTGAAAACACATCCAGCTTACGAATGCAGATACATTAGAGAGAGACAGAGACCTCCCATTAAACAAGAACGTACGTTTGGCACACTACCAGCTCCCTGCACAAACACTGAAACCTAATTTTCCACTTGTGGTGGCACACAAACACACGGTCGCAGCTTATTAAGAGCTCAAATTATATCTAACTGCACAAACACGGCTGATGAGATACTGCAGACTCCTCGCCATTAGCACGTTTCCTAAGTGAGTGTTAGTTTGTTAGACACAGTCACTTCGGATTACTCATCAGCTTTGTCTTTCTGTCTCCCAAGTACACACACACACATACACACACTCTTTTCTTAATGGCCAGTCGCAGGCAGGAGAGCGACGGCAGCGTTGGGTTTGCGGACGCAGAGGGAAAAGGAGTAACAGGAGAAAGGAAATCTGCAGATTAGCTAAGGTAAGTACAGTTAAACAAAGCTCAACTTTCTGTCTGCAAGGTCAAAATTTCAGTAAAGTCTCCGCATTGACTAAGCAAGAACAATGCTAGGGGATTTTATTTATAATATAAATCACTTTCCTGTCACTATTGAGCCCCCAACGCTTGAACTTTGGTGACTCAAACTTTGACGTCAAGTCCAGATTTGGTGCTGGGAAGGATGGGACAATCTTAGTCCACCTTGTTTTTCTAAAGTCCAGACTACAGCTGAGTCACAGCAGGAACTTCCTTGAATGAACTCTACGAGGTTGATTCCTTCATGACGCCTTCAAGTTCTGAGCCACCAGAAAAATTGTTAAACGTATCCTGCCTGATCAACATACATTTGAAAAGCATATTGGTAGTTTCTAACGGTCTGTTATAAATTAAAAGCTGATTCTAGTGTTTAGTTTAGATATTCCCACCTAAACGCCTCTGCTAATTTAAAGACAAAAGCCTTCTAGACATTTTGAAGAGCTTTGTGGGTTTCTTTACGTTTAATCAAAGAAATTTAAACAACTTTCTGCTTTCTTTACCGGTGAAGACCTCCCTCCTTCCTCTGAAGAACTCATCTACAGGAAACACCAAGGTTAAACTAGTAGAAACTAATTTGCAAGCCTGTAGTTCATGAACACTTGTTGCTTGTTTTCAATGTGAAAAAAAAAAACTGGAATCATTATTAAAAGTGACACTGAGTGGGTCGCCTTAGCGGTTGTAATCCTACATTAATTCTCCCAGAGCATGTCAAAGATACTCCATTAAATTTGGATCGCAGCCATTTTGACAGGTGCCCTTGAGATTACAGCAGGAATAATAAGGTGCACTGGTGGATGCAATCAGTCAAAAGTTTAACATTCATAAAATAACTGTCGGTCTGTTAGCGTGTCCACACTCGCCTCAGAGGAATCCCAGCCGTCTGCCTGAGGTGAAATTCAAGAGTTTCTGACGACAGAACATTGAGACTCTTTTGTTTTGTTTTTACAGATTAAGTAACACATCATGGTTGTTAACGGTCCTGCACTGTGCATGCACTGACAACAACACAAAGAGGTTATTTTGAGCCAAAGAATCGTGCATCAGAAGCTGTTTCCATTCCAAATGAGCACAAAACTTTTTTGATATTCTGCTAATGCCAAAAAAACACAATTTCGTAATTGTCGTGTTTCTATTAAATAAGGAATGCAATTAAAATCACATGTGAAAAGTCAACAAACTTCAAGGCACGCACAGATATAAACGGTTACATGAGATATATTTATGTTTCAGCCATGGTGCTAGTGCCCTTTAGCTTCAGAGGAGACATTGGCGTCTTATTGAGACATTGGCGAGAAAACCTACTTATATTTGGCTGTAGCCACATATATATAGGCAGGTGAAGCTAGTTGTGCATTATCCAAGGAGGCCAGTAGCTATTAATTAGCGCTTTGCTGCTGTATGCAAATGGCCAAGATTGAAAAAAATTGTTTCCATTGCAAGAGCATCGATTTCAATACGGTTGAAATAAAAACACCCCATCCTACAACTTTAATTTTTGTCTAAATTAAGTGAATTCAGGGTTTCCCCCAGGTGTGTTATAAGCCTGGCAGGCCACCAGGCTGAGCGTTGTTTGTTTATTCTAAATATGTTGTTTTTTTTTTCCACTAGTAACAGTGGCAGTAAAGACGGATTAAGCTAAGCTTACAGTTGACACTTTGAACTGGGTGCGCCGTACCTGCATCTGCCCGTTGGCCTCACGCTATTATTTCCAAATTATGATGCCTTTTCTCCTCTACCACAAAACCTAACACGCTTTCTGGGGGAAACCCTGAAATTTATTGATGTAATTCCGACTTACGCAGATACTTTCTTGAAAAATCTCAAAACTAACGGCTGTCTTTTTCTAAAGAGTGGCAAGCTTAAAGGAACTCCCTCCCTTCTACACAGCTTGACTGACAGATTGTAACAAAACACGGTGTATTGTGGAGATTAGGATTAATCTATGTTCTATAAACCATCACAGGGTCTTTGACAACGCTTCATACTGCAGGCGCAGTATGACCCAATCTCCATCGTTTGATATATTGACATTTTAAAACTGTGCTACACCTTAAAACTGGATGCCTGATGTCTCTATATCTCATTTGTATTAAGTGCTTTAAGGAATAAACACACATCTAATTAATTCAGGCATCAATATTTTTGGCAGCGTTATTGTCTTGCCTTTTTTAAAGCAACAATGTTGCCAATTGCTCTTATTCAAAAGACGCATCAAACAGTCTCCTTTGTGGGAGTACGAAGAAGAAAGCCCGAGTAAACAAAGGAAGCTGATGACAGCCATCATGATATCCATTATCTCTCAGTGCAGCTTTGGGTTTTGTCGAGCCAGCTTACACAGCGAGAGTATGACTATCGAGCTGTTTGAATTGCTCAATAGCGAGCTCCTCAGGGAGACTAGTCTCCCCACTGTGGAAACTAATTGACATCCAACTAAGGATCAAGAATTGCATAAACGTGTCAGGAGTTTACTTCGACGTGTCGAGCGGAAGCTAGCGCAGGTTGCAAGCCGTCCTGTAGATCGGCGCGCCGCAAGAAGTCATCGATAAAAAGGTCATGGACAATCCCCGAACACAGCCACTGAAAGACCAAAATGGCTTCCTGAACAGAAGAGTTAGAGAAAGCAATGACCATATTTCCCGAGCCTGAAGGATACAATGTGTTTACAGCAATTTTGGTCCCGTCGGAAATAGACCAAACGCCTCTTCAACATTCCTGCCAACCTGTTAGAATGGTAAATATAGGCATTGAGCCTGGTGTTTGTTGCGCATATTTCTTACATAACTGTCTCCGTGGTACCTTCACCACTCTGCCTCTTCCGCTTACTAATTTTCTCCCCTTTGTCCGTCTTACTCCCGCTCCCCTAGTCATTTTCCATCTCTCCCTCTCACCGGTACTGACCCACATGCCACTGCAGCTGTATCACATCAAGCTGAGGGCATATATGAACACACACACACACAACAGTGGCCAACCCACACACTTGAGCATCTCTCCTTAAGCCGTTTGTCAGCAATGCTCCCCAAACACACACACACACATTTCCACCCATAGCTCATCCTCGTCTCCATTGCGGTGAACACCCACACAGATATCAGCAATGGGAGTGAGATACAGACATAAAAAGAGGAATCCACAGGAAGAGGAAAGGGGCAGAGGGTGTTACATGTTGGTGACAGCTCAAAACGCCAGAAATATGACTGGTTACACAATCTGAAGGTGCGTTGCTATTTTCAACGGAAAACGGGATTCGGTAAAGAAGCGGCGAAAAGTTTACTGCGTGCTCACGGCTAAATCGGATGATGTAATATCTGAAGATAAATCTACACATCTTCCTTCTGTTTAAAACAAACTGGAATAATAAGTTACACAGGTGAGTCTAGAGGCCAAAATCGTAACCAACACCAGGAAGTGACCGAGTGTGTCCCCAATGGCGCAAACTATCCAACTCCGCAAAACCGAATAAAAATCACAAACAGGCTTTCATTTCGATAAGAGCGAACCAAACAGGAGGAGGAGGAAAAGCAGAAGAGATGAGGAAAAAAAGACGAGTGCAAAACCTTACATAATCGGGCCTGGAGGTAGGAAGGGACGGAAAAGAGAAGACAGAAAAGCTGCAACAAAATCACAGAGGTCACCCACAAACGAACTGCCTGAAAGCGCACAGTTGCTGCTAACTGTGGCGCAACTGGCATTTGTCTGTAAAAACACAAAATGAAATGAAGTCCTTGTTCCGTTGTGTTTATTTCTTTGTTCTTCCTGTCTTAGTTGCTAAAGTTTTTTTAGTTTGACTTCAGGTCAATTTGCTGCTTCAACTATTTGTGCCCTTACTCTACACCCACGTCTTGCTATTTTGTCCTTATATAATTTCTTTTTCAACATGGAAGCAAAAAAAACTTGCCAATTTACATCTTATTCGTTTCCATTATATGAATCGATTAAAGTGCTTGAAATCGTCGGCTGATGACGACGATACAAAACGTTCCCCTGAGGTGCATGAATGGATGCATGTTCAGAATAAAAATGTCTCGTAGACGATTGATTCATTTTGGACCTGAAACGGACACAAATGTAATTGATGTTTCCAATTCTCTATTTTACAGGCGAGAGAGAAATTGAAAAATGGAAAAAACAAAGAAGACATAAGCTCAGAGTACCGTCACATTCATAAAAATCTCAAGCTCTACAAGCGTGCAACAAGGAGATGTCTTTGCCTTATTTTTTTTTATTTTACACTTTAACAATATCAAAATTGCACATTATCAGGCCTTTGAGGTTTCTGTTAATATGTTAAGGCTGGAACCACTCAGAGCAAAATCAGAGCAGTTCCCACTGAGGCTGTTAGGTTTTTATTATAGCCACTCTCTAAGGGAATAATGACCCTCCTTATGTGAAGGAAAAACCTTTTCTGATTTCCAAGACATTTTTTAAAGTTTCAGCTCATTTTCTACTTAGGTTTTTACCTCAACTTGCCTTAAAATAATTATTAAATCTCTTTATGAATAGACAAAGCGGTAAATCTACTGTGCAACAGTGAAAACTGACTGGATAAACTGAGCAGAGTACTTTATGTTGAGGTGATTTCATATACTGAAGTTTGGGGCTAAGCTTTGGTAGAAAACTCTTACTCTACTTTAAAATTTCAACTTCAGAGCCAATATAGTAGATTTTTCCAACTTTGCATTCAACATTCAGATCATTGCATTGTAAATAAAACATACAATTAGATATTTCAAATCATTTTTAAAGTATAATTAGTTCAAAAATACATACTTGATCGGTTCAAAATAACTTTTTACACTTATACTTAAGTGTAAAAGTATACACTTAGGCATAAGTGTATACTTAGACTATATCTGCTAAATAATATTAATTTGACATGTGGCAGTCAGAATTATTGGCTCCATTTTTGAGTGATAAACAAATGCAATGCATTTCATTTAAATTTCCAACTAATCATAAAGCTAATTTCAACACAACCCAACATTGATTTTGACAAAATAAGCAAACTAACAAGGTAACAAAGAGGTGCAGATGAGAAGTTATACAACACAACTTGACAAAAGATGTTTACGAACCTGTGAATGCCTTTAGACCTAATGCTCTACTGATTACAACGTGTACCTTCATATTAAATTGAATTTTATATTGTTTAAATTCACGTTTTTATCTTGTTATTGAGAGAGGAATGACTCAAAGTTGGGTATTTTGTATTATCACTGCATTATTTGGTATCAGTGATATGTTTTAAACTAGAATAAGGAGACAAAATCTCATGGCATTTCAGAAGGGAAAGCATTTTCTAAGACGTGTCTGAACACGTCAGGCACGTCAGGTCTATCCAGTCAGTCAGGGAGGAAGAAATCAGTAGATAACAAGTTGTCTGACTGACTTACAGCGAAGTTGCTCTGTTTTACCCTTCCGACCTTTGACATGCAAGGTATTGGATTTGGACGTGTCAGCATTTGGAAATCTAAAGAAGAAATTTTCAAGGGAAAATGCAAAGTTAGCATTAGCTTCACAGGAACAGTTAGCCCTGGTTAACAGCGCTAACTGCTAGCATAACATCCTGAATATCATGTACACAGCCAACCCTTGAAGTCATTTTTCTGAATGACAGTAAAAGTACTTCCACAATTGTAGCTAGGCCTGTCACAATAACAAATTATCGTGATAAACGATAAACAGAACATTTTTCAGGTATTGTATTGATAATGGTAAAATGATGCACTCCGCCCTCACAAAGGCCAATAAATTAATCCAAAATAAAACGTACAAACCAAAAATAACAAATGAAACTGAAACAAGAACAAAAACCACAGATAAAATAGATAAAGTGGACTTTCAAAACATATAAATCATCAGAATGCAAATTATGGGGCTCATTTTAGCTTATTATGTGATTAGTGACTTATTGCGACTCTTGTGTTAGTTATTAAAGAGAAATCTAAAACGAAATAAAATTGCTATTGACACATTTGTAAGAAACTGCTGTAAACCAGCATCTATTGTACAGAAAACAACCGCGCCTTCACTTCACACTGGACTATTAGACGCCTTTTCAAAGGATTCAGTAACTTTCCGAGATACGATACTACGATGACGAAAAACTATTTCCCATAAACATCAATGTTCATGTTGAACAGACAACTTATCAAGGTAATCTGCAGAGTCCAATAACAGAAGCTGAGATTTCCGACTCAGATAATGTTTCAGTTATGCTCAGGGGAAGATTAAATAAACTAAAGTGGTGTTTGAACATGTGAGGAATGTGACGAATTAACCATGGAACAAGCAGGTAGAGCAACTGAAATAAGCAGTGACATATATGCTAAATATTAAACTGCTTTCACTTTCACACTAAGCACTGATACTGCGCTATGAATGAGTGTTTTCGTCTGTTTCAATGCGATGTATTCTGGGATTTATGGAAATACAAGTGCAAACGCTTTCCAGAATTAAAACACAAGTTGAATCCTGTCTGCTAAGTTTCATTGTTTTTCATGCTCTCCCTGTGTTTCTCTCTCTCTCTCGAGAAGGTGGATTAGATAACAAAAGCATTAGCAAAACTAAAATTAGAAGCTGTCATTGTTGCTCTGAGTGTTCGGCAAACAGGAGGACCTTCACAGTTCCACGGGAATGTGAGGTTTATTATCTACAGGGCATTAACTTAAAAAAAAAAATCAGAAAATATTTTTGTAGAATTCTTCTGTTTCGTTATTCTCATTTATGACCGTTTTGGTTGTGGCTCTGCAAGTGGGTTTTATCAAACGTGTTAAGCACAAAGAAGCGTGAAGACCACAAGAACGGTGGAAAAAGATACACAGGAAACATGATGCTGAGGCTGGAGATGAAACATATCGACACCCTGAAATGGAGATCAGTGTGATTTATGACATATTAGCATCTGCTAAGACGACCTAAAATGCTGACAAATGTATTAATTTATGCTCTTCTCTTTCATTTCAATAAACCGGTTTGTTTAGGTATTGCTAAGGTTTATAAGTGATGCATAATCATGTAAAAATATAAGTCGATTGAAAATTTATGACAATTGAGTGTTTACTAAAGAATAATTGTCCGACTTAAAGGTAAATTATGGGTCCCAGCTGCATTATTTCACCTCAAAAAGTGACTTTCATAAAACAGTGAGGCACATCAATCTCCACCCGTCTTAAAGTCCTTTCCAGTCAGCAGAGTCTGAGGGATGAGTTTCACATAGAAAGCCAATTAGTAAATCTCTGCGGACCCAATCAATGTGATCACAGAGCAGTCGGTGGGATCTGAGCTTTCTTAACGGCATGTCAGAGCTAATAAGGAGTAGCGGCTCATCAACGAGCGTGCTAACGAGGACGGTAACAAGCAAGGGACAAAATTAGCAAAGCATAATTAAACCTAACAAAGATGTGTGGATTCTACTTACTGGTAAACTGTGAAGACAAAAATAACCTGTAAGTTTATTTCTAAAACAAGAGGGAACACTTAGTGTCAAGAAGTGACCTACAGTCAGGGGAAGAATAATATAATGATAAGATCATTTATATTGGTATTTTCACCCTGTGGTTTGTACTATAAAGTACCTATTTTTATTTAGCTTAACCAATTTTGATTTTTTTTTTTCAAAAATCACTGGATTTTCCCATTCAAAAGCTCGAAAGTGAAGCCGGTGAGGCAGCAGAGAGCTGAGTCTCACCTGGGATTGATCAACCTCTGGCTAACTGCACTGGCTGCCACTCGATGAGAGCATGATCCTCCTGTCTGAACGTCACCAATAAAATGGCTAAAAAACATTTAATATATGAACTGATTTTCCATAATTTAGTGTATGTATATAATGTACAGTGTTTTTTGTCACCAACTGTGTAACGTGTTTTGTGTCCTGAAGAGCGATCATAAACAACAGAGAACAGATTCGAGATGAGGCAGGGAGTTCTCCTGCCTCATGCCAGGGGGCGCTCATGATCCCAGACATTGTGACTCCACAACTGCAGAGTAAGAGACAGTAACAACTAGCCATGGAGCTAGCCATACAGTAAATAAGTGAAGCTACACGAGTCTAGTGTAGCTTGACCAATACACACAGAGAGAAACAAGTGGTTTTGAGTTGTACTTCAATGGTTTCCCCTTTGCTGTGCAGCACAGCACTAAATTAATAATATTTATATTTCCAAGTTTCATTGAGTGAACAGAATTATTCTACCGTGGCAGCATGGCTATGAATGGCATGTGGAAGTATAGTCTTTTTGCTCTTCAATGTTGTCTGCATGCGCGAAATTTCCGTAAGTAAACAATAACATGCAGGGGGTCTTAAGAGTTTGATTAAGTCTGTTTCTCACCAGCCATGAACCTCACCGTACGTCACTGGTGTCCAGGATATTCTAACAAAAGGATACAAAAGTGCTAATCGGCTCAGGCTATTGTCACTTGAGCATAATCCCAGAGTTGTTGACAAGCTTAATCTAAGTCACATGACTAAGGATACACACTCTGAGTCAGGGAAGTATAACATCTCTACCACCAGTTGGACAGTTACATAATCTTTCCCTGGAGAAAGACAAGAATTTGTTCAGTGGTTCCATAATTATTGTCACTTCTGTTAAAAATGTGCATAAAGGGGCGTGCTGTGGTGGCGCAGGGGGTTAGCACGCCCCACGCCTGGAGGCCCTGGCCCTCGACATGGACATTGCGGGCTCGACCCCCGCCACATGCCCTCCCCCCCCCGTCTGCCTACCCTCGGAAAATGCGAGCCACCAGCGCTGCAAAAACTCTTCGGAGAAAAAAAAAGAAAAAAAAAGTGCATAAAAACCTAAAAATACATTAATTTTATTCATCTACAGTTTAAAATGATTGACGCTTTTATTTAAACTGGAGAAAATAATAAGCATCAATAACTGGACTTTATTGTGACAGCGATAAATCAAAATATCATGATAAATGATAAACCAAGCTACAAATGCCCACCACTAACTCAACTATAAAATAAGACTTTAAAATGTAAAATATATTTTTGTAGATTTGGGGAAATGTAAATGCATTTTTAAATGGGCACAAACTTTATTACTTACTAATTGGGAGGCAGAAACTCTGACTTGCTGCCATTATCATGACTGATCCACTGCAGCGTTCTTATGCTCCCACCACGATTAAATTATGCAATCAATATCAGACTGCCATTATCTCCCAAAAGCAAATCGAGCATTATGGGATGCCGTCCCCCTGGCAACAGAGGTTTGCGGGAATCCCTCATCTCCCATTGATTGGCCTGTGTTTTACAGCTGATGGTGTCAGTGCAGGTGATGGATAATGATTTCTGCACAAACATTTATCTTTGTTTTCTACCACTGACGTAATGCACTGTCCAGAGTTGAAGCTCACTTTTCTTTAAAATTGAGAGCAAGTTCTGCTATTTTTAATTTCTTGAATTCAGTTAAAATTCCATTTTGATCATTAATTAAAATCTTCTTTTTATAATTATCTGATTCAAAGTGTTTCATGTCTACATATAAATATTTGATTTGTAAAACTGTATTTTTCTAACTCATTACGACAAACACGCAATGATTCCGGAAGCCATGACTTTTTTGACAATAAAAACGCAAAAAAAAAAACAACTTGTAAATAAAATACATGGATGGCTTCTTGAAGAAATATTGCATAAATGTAATTATTTTACAACAGTCACCATAAATGTGAATGTATTTAACCTACATGAGTTTATATTGAACACCTGGATTTTTAGAGTGCATGCATGTTTTTTCAATCAATCAGTCCCAGAGCCCAGCAGGCCAATAAGACAGGAAACTGCTATGGCGAGATCACATCCTGTACGAGAGATTTAAAGAGAAGTCATCACGGTAAAGCTAAGAGTGGAAAGTGACGCAGACAGGAAGCGGCTCAGGACCTCGGTTGACCTCAAGAGAACCAGACAGAGGTTCAGAAGGTTGATCAAATCAAATTTGATCAACCTTTATTGACGCTTGATTTGAGCGTCAATAAAATTTCAACTTGAAACAGAAATATGAAACAGGCGACGTGAAAATCTGACAGGCAGCTGGAAGGACGCAACAAATTGGCTCTTCGGACCATTTGAGAAGCACCACACAAAAAAAAAGTTCATCAAATAACCATGTGAATATATCCGAGACTCAAAAAGCTTTGAATTTTTTATGCACTGCTAAATAACTAAGTGGTTAATCAGAGATCTCCATAAAAGCTATGACGAAAAAGAATTTTAATTTAAATTTTTGATGACTTTCTTTGACTTGGCGGAGCGCTGTCTGAATCTGAACATTTTATGGCTCTCTGATTTCCTAAAGTTTCTTTTCTAAACGTCACGGCTTTAGAGTTGAATCTGTTCTGAAATCCTCTCAAAACATCTTCAAAAAAGTCCAATTAAAGAAACTACAAACGTCCAAAGGTTTGGACCAACCGGAACAATGTAAAATCGTCACCCACCTTGGCTCTTATCTGTCCGGAGGTTGACACTTTGCGGATCAGCTTGTGTGACGTCTCCTCTTGCTCGCCGTCGCTGTCTGACGACTCTTCTCCAGCTTCTCCAGACTGGAAGTAAAAAGCAAAAATAGATGTAAGCTCACATGAAGCTTAATGTGTCTGTTTGTGCACCATCATTAGCTTACCAGCTCTTATAAGGATTGCTGCTGTCTGTTTATATGAAGTGTGTTGAGGCGCGTAATGTGTGAAGACTCTATGCTGTGACTCCACCCGAGGAGCTTAAATATGCAAGAGTTGCACAGAAGCATTTACAGTAAATTGCACGTTGACCTCAGGTTACCAATGAGGGCAAACTGGTTACATTTTCTTAACCTAAACCAGACAACTCGGAGCCTGAACGCTATGTAAGCGAGCGAAACCTTCAAAAAGAATTCTGTATTGTGCATTTGCCTTGCACTTTAAGACAAAATACTGTCTTCTGTAAAAGATATATACATATTTAACTTTGTGGCATGCATAATTTGATTTTTTTAAAATCCCACAGCAGGAGTTTCCACTCGTCATGTATACAGATTTGAGTAAAACACGACTCAAAAGTCACAGAAATGCCCCAGTAATGGCAATACTTGATCTCATGCAATATTATGCAAGTGCTTTGTCTGCGCTCATAAAAATTCACTGATCGCAACATGCCAGATGATTGCAACTGGAGGCAACACTGACTGAATAATCTACTTTCTGATTTATTTGGAAGCTAGTATGACTACTCTTTGCACTCAGAGCAATAAAAGTCTATTTTAGGATTCTCTCTCAATCTTTAAATATCAGTGATTACAGAGCAACAATCCTGACACCCCAGAACACAATCAGTTTCACACCTGTGACCCCAGGACATGCACTCATTGGACATTCAAGCCAGAAGTGTAAAATTTTATTTTGTCACGCTTAGGCTTGTGTAACATGTTTTTTAATATAATAAATATATATATGACAAGATAGAAAACAGTGTGACAGTGGCTTTATCCTAAGTTGTTTTTGAATGTTGTTACTTTTGTGGTTGTTTATTTCAAAAGGGGCAAAACATATCACATATTATGCCAGGGTTAGTCATAAAGACTAGTTTGATCTGTATCAAACTAGGTACAAGCAATAAAAATTCAACATGTTACAATGTAACACAGACAGCTTAAGTTTTTTCCAATAAAAAATAACAATAATAATAAATATAAAGCTTTTTTTTTTTTTTTTTACCTAAGAGGGGCATATCAAGTTATTAAATTAAAAAGAATGAAAATGTAGCACATACAGCACAAAAGTTCACCACAACACAAACAATACAAAGAAAAGAGAATGAAAATAAGAATAATTTTTATGACATATCGTAAAATAACCTTTAACCAAGATATAGAAAAGGAAAACTTTTTTTTTTGACATTTCACAAACAACTAAAGTGGCTTCTTTACTTTTCATTGTTCAAGTTCATTTCTTCACATTAATGTAATGTAGACATGGGAGAATTGCTAAAATTTTCTTTTTTGATTTTACATTTTAAAACCACTGTATCGTCAAATCCTGTCAATGAGGAAACTGATAAGGGTCCATTTAAATGGCTGGATGGTTTTAAAAGCATGAATGCGGTCTTCGCATTACTGATAACAAGGAGTACGATTTCAGAACCACTGTAATCTCGGTTCATATCACTCAAGAGACATTAAAAAACTGATAAGCGTCCGTTTAAACTGTTAATAAAAGCACTTACTTTCACACAAGAAGTGTTAATTTGCCATTAGTCTCTGGCACAAAGTAAGGTGGATCGACACACTCAGACAAAAAAAGTTTTCTACTTCCAGTAGGAATTTATATTCTCATATTAGAATATAAAGAAACATATGTTTAAGTATACTGCAAACCTTTTAAATGCTGCAGGGTAGAACTTGGTGTGACGTATTGAGTTCCCTTTTGTTTTGGCATCTGTAGAGTAGTTGTGGTACTTGATGTTATGCATACATTTACCTGGCTAATACATAGAAACTAATCACTAAAGTTGTTTTCTCCCTAAAATCCTCTGTCATTTGACTTCTGTAAGTACTGAGAAAGGCTTTCATTCAGTCAGATCAATGGTGGTGGGAGTACTGAAACTAAACTCAGCCGCTCCTTCCTACAGAACTGTAATGCAAAGCCAAATTTAGCAGCCCAGTGGAATATATTTAAACGGATAATTAGCACCAAGGGCCAATTTATGAGAAACTGTGGTCTACCAGTCTGTACGCCACAGAGTCCCTTAATTTAGTTGTAGCACAGCACACACTTTCTCTGGAAAGTGGCAGCGGTTATGGGAGATAACTCCAGCTTTGCTTGCAGTGGATCTGGCCTGGTGTGTGAGCTTCTCATGCTGTGATAACCTTGAATAGAAATACTAGTTTCAAGGTAGGTAAAAATTACAATAGCATCTAATTGTTTGCTTTGTTTTGTTTTGTTTTTAAACAGAAAAGTTGCAATTATTTCCACTACCACAGAAATAGCATTTTAATTTTAACCAACCTGCTCTTTATACAGAATTGCTAGTGCAGCGGTCAGCTGGTTAGCATGCTGTTTGTGGTGAACCAGTGGCAGTTTTAAGACCTCATAAAAGGGATCAAATGGTGCTCTTTTAGTTTTCACCTCATGACTCTGTGGTTTTTATGACTGACAACATTTTTGAGCATATGACCTTTTTCTTGTTCTTCTTATAAACAGTGGAGAATTGATGAAGATATTTTTCAGCCAGCTGACTAAGCAATGCACAGCCAAAGGCATTAGGGGCAGGGTCATGCAATGTTATGCTGGAGTAAAAAAGGTACACTAAAACTAAATGCAGTGAACATATGAAACTTAATGTTTTAAACAAATCTATAGGTGCGACTAGCCTGTCGCAATAAGCAATAAATCAATTATTGTATGATTAATTGATTTCCATTTGCGTGATGCATCATTTTTCTCTTCCCCCTCTCTCTTTCTACCAAAAACTGGATGACAAAAGTCTTCGGTCTGAGCTAGCCCGGACAATTTTGTTTACAGAGACTCCATAATTAATTTTATTTGTTGTTTCTGCTGTTTTATTTGTTTGTTCTGGATATTCAAAATGTCTTACAGTTCCAGTGTTAAATGTTCATTAGAAATTTAAATATACTGATCTTTCAGAATGTCTTCTTGTGTTGTTATTATTATGAAATCAACATAATATTACTTGAAAATGGTCTCCAAACAACAATATTATCGTTTATCGCAATAACTCCTCGGACAATTTATCGTCCAGCAAAATTTATTGTGACAGGCCAAGGAGCAACTCACCAATATTTAGCTTTTTGTCCCCAATGTTCCCTCATACATCAAAATGCATATAACATCACGATGTCCTGTAAACTACTATCTAAGCATTTTAACTTCAGGGCGGATTCTTTTCTTTTATCTTTTTTTTTTTTTTGATGATGTCAAATGACCTTGTTGTTGCTTTTTACCGTCAGCTAGATGTTTTTATTGTGGTCATTTACAGATTTCATCACATCCTGAATGTCGAGAGGCAACAGCGACTTATATTTAGACATGCACACAAAAAAAAAAAAAAGGTGAGTCATATTTCTCTGGAGTTGAGCAGCAGATAACGCCACTGGAAAACTTCAACCTTTGAACTTGCTATAAAAAAGAAGTTGCGAGCATTTGATGATGCTTATAAATTTAGCTGTGTATGTTGAATGAGACTGTGTGAAACCACCACACGTAACACTTGTATCCGTCAGCCTTTGTAAGAGTTGGCAACTCGTTTAGGTTCCGGTTAGATTCACGTTTTGTGACTGATTTATTCGGTGTCCTGACGTGGGAACGCTTGTCCGAAACTGAGCGCCGGTGTGGTCTTACCTGGTTGTCACAATATGATAATCCTAAGTAAAAATCATAGCTTCTTTATCTCAAAGTAACTATGCAAGGATGTAAATAAAATGCACAACATGCTGTCATTACTTTTATTTAAATAAAAAAAGCAACAACATATTTTTCTGCTGCTAAAATAACACAAACGATTAAGTTTTTGTTGGTATTCATTACATTTTGTTGTTTCACTCTGTAAACTAAGCCAAACACTGCATAAAAATCAGTATTAACTTACAATCAAAGACGCTTATTACACCGAATTTCATCCCTTTTTGTCGAACTTCTCTTTAAAGAACAATGCAGTGAGTAGCGGGTTCGCTCTGGGATGTTACTCACAAACTGCAAGCTGCAGTTTTAGTTTGTCTTAAGTTTTTATGTCCATCTTATGTCCATAGAATCTGTCTTTTGTGTGAGTGAAATAAAAGTGTGGAAGTAACTGGCAGTGCAGAGCAACAGGTAGGGGAGGGGCAGGTGCAGTACTGCACTCCGTCTGATACCAATTGTCACTTTTTAATACGTCTAATTCTTCTAGTAGTGTGAATGCAACATAAATTTCAGGACAACTATCTTGCATCGAAGCATAGGTTTCTAGCCTTTATCTGGTTATTTTAAAACACAAAAATGGTGGAAAAGAACATTCGACCGATCAGGAAACCACAACAATCAAGCTTTACACAGAGCATAAAAACAAAAGCAAACACTCACAATATGAGTCCTTTCAGAATCAGCCTGGGGTGATCCCAGGGACTCTCCAGGCTCCGCCACGTACAGGACGTTGGGGTTCAGCTTGGATGCCATGGAAATTACAGGAAGTGGAACAGGTGAGAGGACAGAAAGACGTAGACAGCTGTGAGAAGTTCTAGATAAAAGAGGAGAAAGAGGAAGGAGGGAGAGACAGAGAGGGAGCTTGGAGAGGTGAAAGCTGGGGACAGAAGGCTTCAGGGTCGTCCTTTCGCAGATCTCTCTCTGTCCAGGTCCAACTCTGGGAAAAGATGGAGGGATGAATTATTGATTAGGAGAAAGCAGCTCTGTTTTTTCTTCTTTTTCCTAAAAGCAAGTGAGTGCTCTGAGGTTCTCAAAGTTGGGAACACACACAGACAGCAATCTGCTCTGTCTGTGTGTAAACGCTGTAACCCTCTGCTTGTCCTCTCTACCAGACGCATCCACTTCTTTTTCTCGCTTCCTCTTTATTCTGTCTGACTTTTAAAAATCACTGGGTATATTTTTAAAAACAGCAGTCGAGGCAGAGCGGCTCTAAGGTTTGTGCAGGCTGATAGTGATGGAAGCACCGTGGCTGACGACAGTAATGATGATTAACATCACCTTAAGCAACGTTGCAGGATGCAGCAACGCGAAACCGAGGCCGACGAGATAACGGGAGATAACGGGGGACTCCGGGTGCTTCGGAGCATTTTGCACGCGCTCGGACACTTAAATTTAAACAGCGTGGGTTTTTTTCTTCTTCTTCTTTGTATTTTCTTTATTTTTTCGGGAAAAACGAAAAATCATAAATGAAGTATGTCGGCTTGTTGCGTGGGCGCGTGCGTGCAAGTGCGCGTGTGGGTTTCCTTGATTACGATGTGGCCACGTTCTTCAAAAGGACCTGTCTGCATCTCACCTCACCCGCCGCCCCCGGTGACACCGGAGCTGACCGCTCGAGACCTTAAAGCGCATTTCCTACACGAACCAATGAGAATAAAGGCAAAAAGCGCGAGGGAACGGACAGCGGTCTGTTTCATACGGACGTGTATTTCACACGTTTATCAACAACCTCAAACAGCAGCGAACGCACAACAGGAGCTTCATCATTCATTCCGTGAATAAGCTCACACCCGACACTTATTATTTAACTCCTGGGTTCATTCGCTTCGGCTGGTCTCAGCTGTCATGAGAGCGAAAGCATTCATAGGCGACCTATGTGCGGCCACCCCCTCCGCACAAGCAGAGCCCCTCCGCGCCGACAAAAAAAGAAAATAAGACAGAAAGAAAAAAAAAAAAAACGCGAGGCTGCCGCTTACCTCCGGACTGCACTCAGCGGTGTCTCTGCTGCCCCCGTTGCCCGGCCTGGGTGCCTCGTCAGCCGGCGTTGGGGGTAGTGCTCGCGGCCGGTGGTCAGCAGGAGCGTGCGGCTCTCTCTGGTGGTGCTCGCCTTGCGGAGAGAGACGCGGTCATACGCATAGCGTCGGAGCGGCTCTGAATCAGGTAGGAAGAGGAGGGAGAGAAACAGGGAGGGAGGGAGAGCAAGAGAGAGCGAGAGAGAGAGAGAGTCCGTGTCGAGTCGCGTCGGAACGCTGTACCGAGGTTAAATGGAGAGCAAACAACGCGCGCACGCAGGCACGACAGGCGCGTGCAAGAGCGCGGTAGAGCGCGAGGACCCAAACAGACAGAGACAGGAATAAAACATCGTACTGTGTCTGTATTTACTGTGATGACCTTTTCCTTCTTGTGTCGCGTCACAAAAAAGTTCAGTGTATTTTTGGGGGGAGTTTTTATTGATAGAATAAAGACCAACAATATAGACCAACACAATGTAGTGAATAATTGATAAATATATAGAAAAAAACACGATTTTCAACGTGTGTTGTTACATGTATTCTTCTATCCACCTCTTTTCTCTTTACCCAGTGTGAAATGTGGTGATGGCAGCATCATGCTGTTGGGCTGTTTTTTCTTCAGGAAAGCTGGATAAATACAAGATAAGATTGGAGACTGGGGTGGAGGTTCATATTGCCTGCCTTTCAAATTCTTGAAATTGAAAGGCAGGCAATTAGGTCATCAAAGGTTATCAAACTTATATTGTTTAAATAGAATTTGAATTATATATATATATATATATATATATATATATATATATATATATATATATATATATATATATATCATGCAAATTCTTGCGGCACAAAATAGCTGTTATGTAGCACAGCTTTGTCAGATTTGAACATGGTGAGGTGTGGGTGAGGGAGTGTCAGCTAGCCTAGCCGCACAGGAGTGATGCATCTTTTGTCGTGCCCATGGCACAGTGGCCAAGATCATTGACTCAACTGAAATCCTAATGGAGTGATGGGACTTTCTTTCTTCAGTCTACAAGTGTTTTACGGATCTGGAATAAGCAGGAATACCAGGAATGTTTTTTAGGGCTGTCCCACTGTATGCTCAAGAGGCATTGGGGGGTTGACTGTCCTTTGTCGATGCTGATCTTGTGCGAGGATTTCATAGACAGGCTCTCAAGGCGTAATTATGGAAAAGAACGTGTCTAGTTTGGGAACCTCTGCATATTGTCTTTGTTTTTGCAAATAATATGGTTTTATTTGTTTCTTTAGGCCAGGGCTTCTTTTAATCTGAAGCCATAGTTTTTAGCTGTAAACCGGTGGATGACACTTTCTGCAAAGGGCCGGTCTTTGTCTCAAGTGTCAGACTGTAAAGGTGTTTTCACACCTGACTGTCCGGTAGACTTGGTTTGATTGGAGACCAAAATTGCAACATTTGCTACATTTTTAGCAGGTGCAGTTCCCTTTCACGCAGAACTGTGTAAAACGATCCAAACTCTTTGAAATACCTGTTTGTCCCCCATGCCTGTGGTGGCGCTGCATCGAGGAAAAAACATGAGAGCCACTGAAGATGATGTGAGCACAACTTCCTCCTTGGCAAAATGTAAACAAAATTGGACTGGCATTAGATGTTAGAAGTGGTAGGACTTATCTTTGGGAAAAGACCACGACTCCCTCTCCCATTAGAGATGAGTTTGTTTTGGTCGGCTAGTATTTACCCAGAATGCCCAGAGCTGCTTTTGGGAGTGGTGACTTCACACATGCATTCAAACTGCGATTTTTAATACAATTTTTGTGGTTTTTACCTCCTTTTGTAGAACGGGTTTTATCAGGTTAGCTGGTCTGAGTGGTTTATTGAGGGTGAGGGGTCATCTAAAGGAGGAAACTGCCAAGGGCACCATTCATTCAAGAACCACCACTGTCGTAGATCGCAACAGTGGATTATTGCATAAAAGATTTATAGCCACAATTAAATAAATCAATGAACTCATTGGCACTTGAATTAACTGACTTAGCCGTGTGGCTTATTGATGGAAAAAACAATCTTCCCTTGGGCCGATTTCACAGCTTTTGGTTGCTTTCGGTCCTAATAAATAAGCTCCGGGTGCAAAATAAATTGTATATGTTCAGAGCTCCATTTCTTTTAAAGCACTTTCAGGTTGTCATGACTGATTTATAGTCTAATGCTATGGAGTTCAGCAGAGGCACGTGTAATCTTTTCTGGAAGTGAGAGTGTTTTGCTAACTGCTGTATTTCTGCTTGACATTTGGGAATCCACTGACGGGTCCAAACAAATTTAGTTTTGATTTATGCAACTTTTTAAAACATTTTTTACGCTTTGAACTTCTCAGAGCGCGATGTTATTGTTGTTATTATTGGATGAGTCTAAAAAGAACTTGACTTTAAAGTACATTTCAGGTAGAAAAGGCCAGTAATATTATTTAGTAAACACTACATGCATTTTTTAATTTCTTGTCTCAAAAATGAGAAACTATGAGCACAAAATGAAGAACTGCACAATGGTCACGTGAAAAGAAAAAGAGACACAGTTTTCTGAACATTTCTCAAAGAAGTACTTGAAGCAAGTGGTTTGCAGATGCATTGCTTTACTCTGATGCCCCTAAGCAAACCCAAGGTGATCAAGTCCCGCAAACAGGCGATTTTGGAAAGCTGTTGATTTTAGTGTGTGACACTGAGCACATTTAGGTGACTGTAAAAACTCACCTTTCATTCTGCTTCGAGTACGCACAGACCTTTAATCTCCCGCGGCAACCATTCAGCTGTGCGAAACGTTTGGGGGGACCGAGCACCACCTCCTCCTCAGAGCTGCAGTTTCCATGTTTTTAAGATTTCGTCATAGGGAACACCCTTCCCCCCAACTTATCACTATAAATTATTTTTCCATGATGACAGGGGAGGCTCTGCTTCACCTGCCTCCCCTGACCGAACATCGCCGGTACGTTTCCTCTGTATCCCCTCGTCCACGCTGAAGTAAAGCAACACCAAAGCATGTTGCTGCCACTACCATTTTTCCACAGTGTTTCTCTTTTGGCTGATTATTTGATTATTATGAAGAAGAATCAGTGGTCTGAATTCATGAATTCCATTTATTGACATCAAAATACAGCTGGTGCACAGCTCATGCTATCCTTAAGGGCTAACAGAACAAAATGGCATCAAACAATAGTTTGTAATTCCTTTTGTTAGCCTCTATCTAAGAGGCTAACAAAAAGGGCGCTCCCGAGTGTGTCATATCCTCTGACCCTCGCTTTGAGGGTGCTTTCTAACACGTCATTTCCTTTAGCTTCAGCTTTGCAACTAGCCAAACGAGATAGAAGGCAAACACAGAATTATTTATTTTCAATAGATTCTAAGTAAGTGATTTCTGGACTGGATTATATGTTGGAGCACCAGGATAAAAAGGGTCATATTAGTATTTGTGAACATTTTTCTTAAAACATTTATTTTAATCCTTACACAGTTTTGTAATGGTGTTTTATATAAAAAACCCTGACAAAAGTGTGCGCCTCAAACGTGACAATATGCACAAAAAAAAAAGAAGAAAAAAGTGCTTTCAGTGAGGGGATGCACACTGTTCAAGGAGACCCTGCGGTGACCTTTGACATTCTTCTCGCAGGCAGCAACACATCTGCCTTCCCTCCAGACGCTGTCCAGACACGTTTCCCAAAACCCGTTTTTTTCTCACGCTCCGTCACTCGGCATGCTGCTTCCGTCTCGTTTCTCGAGTCGTCGGAGGCGAAGTGAGAGCTCGGCTGAACAAAGCTGTGTTTTTAGGGTCTAATAAAGAGCTCGAGCTCCGGGAGAGAGGCGTCTGCATTAACGAGGCTCGCGCTAACGCAAGGACACGGGCCGCCGCAAACACATGTAGCAGCACGGCAATCACACTGGCACCACTCACTGCAATAGTAATTTGTTTGCTGTTGATTAAATATTCATGGGGAATTAGCCGTGAGCCTGCCAACAACCACTTGATTTACACTCTGTGTGTGTGTGTGTCCCTTTTATGAGCAAAGGTGATTCTTTTTTTTCTTCTAAACTCTCCAAAATAATGATATTACTCTACTTATATCCTTACATATAGCACAGGAAAGTTAGACAAGTGCGCGCTGAAAGGTTTGCATTCGCACCTGATGATTCCCCCTTGATAATAATCAGGTGATGGTGTTATTGTGATCATCCGTTTTCCTCCGGTTGCCCTTGACAACAGTGAAAGAGAGAAAAAAGAAAGAGATAAGAGAGGGAGGAAAATGAACAAGAGCATTAACAATGAAGACGCGCTACTATGAATTTCTTTTTATTGATGACAAATTCTCTAAAACAAAGGAGAATTGAGTTTGATGCAGCAACTGATGTATGTGGGGTAAAAAAGAGCCAAAAACACTCTCTGTATTCTCTTTGAGATGTAAAACTTATAATGTTCACGCCTCACGTACTTTTGCTCATCTTCTCATATCTCATTTGTATTCTATTGGGATTTTACGTGACAGATAAAGCGGTGCATAATTGTGAAAAAGGAAAAGTGTGTTGTGCATATCAAGAGGCATCTTTTCATGCAGTCATGCAGCTGCCAGTCTTAAAAACACACTGAGACTGAATTGTTTGAGCACAGGGTGTTCAGCGCACCATAGCTTTATCTAAAATATCAGAAGACCTTAAATTATCTTAAATTTATTAAAGAAAAAAAATCATTTAGCCTTAATAATCACAAGTCTTACATTTTGTCTTGGCAGAACTATTTAATCGTATACATTCTATGTAGGATTTTTCTCGCCGGACTTTTCTATCAGGCAAAAGTTAGACATCTTCACTCACTGGGTTCTGTGACTCAAGGCGGTTACTACCAGTAAGAAGCTGCTAATTCATGCTAGTTAGCAAGCAAACAAACAAGTCATTAGCAGCTAGCACACGGCTCTCTAGGTAGGTAGTGAGCTAACTGCGAATGGCTTTATTTGCTAGCTAGCACAAAAACAAGCCACTGGCAACTAGTGTATGGCTTATTAGCAGCTAGGATATGGCTCCCAAGCTATCTAGCAAACAAAAGAAGTCATTAGCAGTTAGCTTCTGGCTCTTTTTTCGACAGCATATAGCTCTTTAGCTAGCTAGGAAACAAAAAAGCCATTAGCTGTTAGCACCTGGCTCTTTTTCCGACAGCATATACCTCTCTAGCTAGCTAGGAACCAAAAAAAGCCATTAGCTGTTAGTATCTCTCTCTTTAGCAGCTAGCATACAGCTCTGTAGCTAGCATACAGCTCTGTAGCTAGCCAGCTACCTCTTGTCACATTCCATGTGAGAATCCCAAGGCTGCTGCCAAGAGCCGCCACAAACGCCCCCGCCCCCCAGAAATTTTACGGTTTTGGCCACCTTTTTGTGTCACAATACAGGCCTTACATTTTATTCATAATAGTCTTAAAAGAGGACTGAAACGGTCTTAAATTTGAGTTGATGAAAGCCACACAAACCCTGGAACATCAACTTCAAATAATGCCTCATATTACCTGTTAGATTTAGATCTGGACTTTAACTTAATTATAACACATGAACATCCTCTGATCTGGACCAGACGTCTGCAGCTCCTGTCCTCCAACACCATGTCCTCCTGCATTTTGGACTCATCCCTGCTCCAGCACACCGTTCCCTGCATTTAATCTATCTTCAAATCTTACTAGCATCTGTGGAGACAAGGGTTCTGCCACCACCGTGTTTCAGTGTGGGCATAATGTGTTCAAGGCGATGCACGCTGTCAGTTTTTAGCTTTTTATTTGCGAAACAGAGGAAAATTCCTAATGGTTTTAATTCTACTTCACTGCGATGTCCTAGTTTCAGTTTGTCTATCACAAAACAACCCCGATAGATATTGTTGGATTTCGCATTGTTGGATGTGACATCATAAAGATTACAGAGTTTATAATAAATATTTCACAGTTGGTGTTTCTCCCCTTGAAAAGGTGCTTTGAAATTATTTAGATAAATCCAAGCTAATGTCTCCATGGTGTGAAAACTTGTTCAGGAAATAAAGACAAAGCAATAAAGACGCCTGTCTCTCTCTGTCACACACATACACACACCCCCCCACACACACGCACACATGCACCTACTTCATGCTCTCCCTGGGAGCTCTGCACAGGCTGTCAAATTTCCTCTCTTCCTCATCCAACTGTTGCACAGCGTGAGCAGAAACTGGAGCCGAGCAATGAAAGAAACTTAGAACTGAGAGATAATTAGTGTCTCTGTGTTTCATATCAAACCAAGGGCAAATTACCGCGCTGCCACGATCATCATCCAAACACAAACGTATCGTCGCACACATACCCTGCGTTAATCCTTCACTACCAGAAGACACAGTATTTATTTATTCTGTCATAATACAGCTAATGTAATAATTGGGGAATAACCTTATTAAATTATCTGCACAGGAAACATTAGTTCCTTTAAAATTGCACTATGTGCCTTTAATAAATGTTTTTTTATATACATATTTGTTAAACTGTTGCCATGTCATGGCGCCATGTTATGAGACAAATAACCTGTGAAAAGATTGATCTCCTCCACTTCTTCCCTGAGCTGTCAGAAGAAGTCCACCACTCTCAAGCAAAAACGACCAATCAGAGCAAGGAGGAGGGCCTTAGCGCTGACAATCAACGTGCTAAATGGGTTAACGGCGGAGGAACAACTTATCGTTACAGGAAAGCTGTTTATCTGCAGTCACTGGTGGTCATGCTAGCTAACCGTCGGAGACGAGACAGAGAAACGCCAGCAGCAACGCCACACACGACTGTGATTGACAGCACTAAACCCCGCCTCCTAGCTCTGATTGGTTGGTTCTAGTTAGCAATGGGAGAAGGCAGAGAAGTTCAATCTTTTCACAGGTTATCTGGCTCATATTAAACTGTGACGACGTAGCGACCATTTCAACAAATATGTGACATATATATATTTTTTATAAAATTGACATACTGCAGCTTTAAAAGGTTGCAGTCTTTGCCATGTTTTATAATGTGGAAACACACCTTTACCGGGAAACCTCATTATTTCCAGTTAACGCTCATGCTACATAAGCTGACAGATTCGAAAAGATAATCATTTTATGACATTTAAGTAATTATAGCTTCATCCATATCGTTTTAAGGAATAAACATGAGGCTTTGTACCCCATATAATGAACATTTAGCTCACATGGAGTGGAATGTATTGTTACGTTATCATGTCGTCACCTTCTTAAGATGTCTTTTTTTTTTTAATCTATCTATCTATAAAAACCTGAAATAAGACAAAACTGGCTTGCAGGTAACTTTTCAGTAAGACTTAGCAGCTTGTTTTAAGTCAATAACTCTTTACTATTAATTAACAAAAAGTCCCACTGGTGGGTTATTTCACTTATAAAGTGGGAGAAAAAATGTCTTCTAAGTGAAATAATCTGCCAGATTAGAACTTTTCTATCAATATACAAGATTTACTAACTCAAAACAAACTCCTTTATCTTAACAAAAAGTGATTTGTACTCTAGTTTTGTCTTATTTCAAGTGTACAACAATATTTGCAATAGAGAGTAGGAAAAAATAATACTCTTTTTTTTTTTTTCAGAAAAGGTTTGTAAAGTTTTCAGCCATTTTCATTTTCATGAATACAAATCCCCTGATTTACTCTCCCACCCGCTTCCATAAACTCACCCTTCACACATCTCACTCCAACGTTTTGTGTTATGTAACGATTCTGACCTCTTCCTCGACCCCAAAACGAACGGCGAAATACCTTCAAACGTTTCCACCGTCATTCTGATCACCAGCAACACCCAGATAAAATCATAAAACGGAAGAAAACCACAAAGCACCGAGATGTGTGCTCTTCAAAGTTTATAGCAACAGTGCTGCTGGTCAGAAAGTACCTGCATGTACTTCAAAATCCAAACCAAAAACATTTATTTTTTTTATTTTTTCCTCCAAAAAACAAAAACTTTCCTGTCCACACTCGCTCGTTCATCCTTGAGATTTCAAACAGACCACTTTCCCCTGTTTAAAGCAGAACTTAATTACTTTAAAGACTGTGAGACTCTGAGGGTAAACAGGCGGCCCGGCCCCCCGCCCTGCGCCTTCCCAAGGTCATAAAGGACCCTTAATGGGTTAAAGGAACATTATCTCAATCGATCTGGATTCGACCCGGTCCATATTGATCAGGTAATTAGGAAGAGAGGGGCGAGATAAATGGAAAGACGGACGGGGCCAGCTCTTCATTAATCTGGAGCAAAGCCAGTCGCAGGCCGAGCTCCGTCTTTGGCTGTTTTCGGCCCCTCCGTGATACAATTAGTGCGGGTCGTTACGTGGCGTGTGCGCGGGGTGGGGGCCTCTTGCTCTGCTGTTTGCATGTGTAGCTATGCTGCCACCTAGCGGCTCCGTTCCGTTTCGGAAGAGAAGCAGGAGCAGACCGAGAGGGAAAAAAATGGAGAAATGAGAAAGAACAAAAACAAACAAAAAAAATAAAATAAAATAAAATAACGAGGTGAGGCTTATCTGAGCTACAGCGAAGTGAAAACACAGGCTCTCTGAGTGCATAAATTATTTAAGTGTTGCCAGCCATTTCCCCTTTGATCTGCGAGATGGGTGTAATGATTTTTTTTTTTAGAGCTAATGAGGCAGGAACTGATGGGAGGGTTGAAGATGGGAGAGGAAGAGCAGCAGCAGCGAGAGCAAGAAAGAGAAAAGGATGAAGCAGGTCAGGACGAGACGGACGGATGAGGGCATTAAAGAGAGAAAACATTTGCTCAGTTTTGTTTGACTGTTTTGAGAAGGTAAGTTGAATGTCGACGTGTCACTGCAGTTGATCCCGAGTGTAAGTTTTCAGCAACTCCAGGCCAAATTAATCTGACACATAGTTTCTTCTCCTCCTGCTTCTATTCTGTGATCATACAACAAACCGTTTTGCACCCATGTAATCGATTATCAGTGTTATCTCTTCATATAAATTCTATTTAGAAGATTTTAATCTTGCCTGTTTTTTGTTGTTGTTGCTTATTTTGATCCCTATTCTGGCCATTGAAACATGAAGTATTATGACTCGTATTCAACCGAAGTACTCCACAGCAACTTGCTGCTGGTAGTTGTAAACCGATGGGACCACAGAGCCACGTTTCATAACAGGAGAGCCTACGAGCAGAATGCAGGAAAATTTTGAAATCACCAATCGACAAAGCAGGTTTCAAATGGGAGGTGACTACCAACTGCATTTAGCCCAGCTTTATTAAAACTGCAAGGAAAACAACCACAGAAAATGAATCAGCTCAAAGCACATTAGCCTAGCATGAAGTACATTAACTTAGATTAAAGCACTTTAGCCTAGCAAAAAGCACAGTAGCCTAGAATGGAGTACATAAACTTAGATTAAAGCATATTAGCCTACCCCAAAGCATATTAACCTAGGTTAAAGCACATTAGCCTAGCATGAAGTACATTAACTTAGATTAAAGCACAGTAGTCTAGCAAAAAGAATATTGACCTAGCTTAAAGCTTATTAGCCTAGTGAGGAGTTCATTAACCTAGCTTAAAGCACATTAGCTTAGCTTGAAGTACATTAGCATAGCAAGGACAGTCAAACTTATTAGGCGCTACAGAATCATTTCACTGTTAAGTTTTCTTTCCCACATTTAACATTTATTGTTATTCAGACGTTTCACCATTTGTCAAGCTCTAAAACAAAACCAAAACTGTCTCACCAAAATGAAAGTAATTTGTTTATGTTGTTCAGGGACAGCCTGCTGGAACTAAAGAGGATCAACACAGGTAATTTCAGGTTAATTAGTCTCTAAATCTTGGGACATTCTACAGATATGGGTTTTCTTCCCCTAGACTTTCTCCTCAATTTCCAGGCGAGATTAAATCTGCGTCAGTCTGCAGGGAGAGTTGCTGCAAAAATCAGCTTGTGTGAGAGGAGGTGAAGACGAGTGTGCAAAGAGTGTGACGGAAACTGGCCTGACCTCAGTAGCAGTCAAAAAACAAACAAACATGGTCGAATCCTTTGATGTGGATCTGGATGCAGTTGCGGCATAATTGATTTATTGTTTATTGTGACAGGCCTAACTGGGATAAAAGCCTTCTAGTAGATATTTTTCTCATTCCTTCGTCTTGGTTTTCTGCTCTCTTTCCATCAAAACCCTAATATTAGCTTTCTAGTCCTCAAGAGTGCTTCCATTGATTCTTGAGTCCATGACTTAAAGACTGAAGTAGATGAAGGTAATCAAGAGTCCTCGGATAAACTGAATCCAGATCACGCATGTATACTGTGCTGAACCATGACTGCTATCATCTTGCAAGTACTCTTTGCCTAATTCTGTATTTTTGTCCTCTCAATCCAGTCGCTGCCCGTGGCTGTTCATACTGAACCCTGTCTTTTCTGAGGGTTTCCTTCAATTAGACGGGAGCAATTACTGTCACAGGCCTGCTTGAAATGAAGTATTGCTCCACAGTTATTGGCTGGACTTCCACTGAAAACTTTCCACAAACAGGCACTTTATGATTAGCTGAATTTTCGCTGCAATGTAGGACAATTGGACTGAACTGAACTTTATGTAACTGGAATACAACGAGGCAAATTAGATTTGGAGCAACTAGACGTGAAAGACCTATTTGTCTTTTAAAGTACCTTGAGATGAGATTTGTTGGGAATTGACTCTGTATGAATAAACTAATAGAACAGAATTGAAACGGAGTGTGGCATTCAATGAACAGAAAAAGAAGGAAATACAGAGAAAAAGATAGCATTTATACTTTTTGTGTTATCCGTTGAAGCTACTGTGAAGTATTATTGAGCCAGAACATTTCCGGTACCATTAGAAGTCTATTACACTGTGACATCGTTGCTTTGAAAAGCTCAGGATCACTTCGAACTTTTCCACCCTAGACAGGAACGTGCGAGGGAAAGGCTGGTGAGTGCATCGCAAGGGCAATTTGGCAGACAATAAAGCCAGCGGTGGCGAAAACAGTGGAGCAGCGATGGACATGAACCGTCTACAGACAATCACAGATCGGAGGGGAAACAAAGAGGCCATTGAGTGTTTGACTGCGCTAGCTCTTCACCATATTGGTTTCCATGAGAACACGAGACTGAGTGAGCAAACAGGTGGCAACCTCAAAGAGCGCGGCGGCAGGGCTTTGAACGCTCCGGGCTGTTAATGAAGCGACACGGCGTGGAGAATTTTACAAATGCACACCGAAACCTGTCTGTCAAAACCCACCAAGTGGCTGTTGAGACTTGGGAGACAGACATGAGGATCTTTAAAACAGCTACTCCATGTGTGTGGACATTGATAAAAAAAAGAGAAAAAAGTCATTGACTCGTACAACAAGCTTGTACTGAACTGCTTTCTGGGTGCCTTTCATTTTCCCCATAAACCGATAATTGCCAATTCCTCACAATGTCACAACATCTCAGTGATACACTAAGCATTCACTTGTTGTTATGAAGCACTCATTAATACCATCTACCTTATCTTTAATCTTTTGAGTTTGCTAAAAGGACTATTAAATCAATCACCATGGAAACCACTGGATAAGACTCACTTTATTAATTGGAATCACCCTTAGCTTACTCATTGGCCCTTTATATCCGTTGCTGTGCTAATAACTTTCCAACCTTCCTCTTGACCTGCCTGAGGATACGTCACATTATGATGTCACTCTGATTTTCTGAATTTTGGAGTTGTACTCTTCTGAGTCTATTCCTCCCCCTCCCTCACACACACACAAACACACACACCTCCCTCCTGGGCTTTGGATGGGAACCTACTCTCTGACTGAGTCATGGAGGTTTGGCCCCTTGCGTCTACAGAGTACAAATCATGGTGAGAATAATGTGCTGCCGCTTTACTCTTTAAATTCCAAACCTAATTTCATTGAACAGACTGAAATGACGGGAAACATACTTGAATCTCCGAACAACCCCACCCCTTCATTGACTTTACGAGACGCAGACAAGAACTTATCTCACTCGTTATTAACAGCTGCTACTTTGGCGCAGCTGCACCTCGCCTGACGTCGCAACAACGGCAAAGCAATTTCTTGAGACTGCTCCAGAAAAACTCCTGCTGACTTTTTTACCTCTCAGTTATTTAAAGTGTTTGTGTCTCTATATTGTGTACCATCAATTAGAAAAGCTGTATAAAATAGGTCAATGACTGGAGAAAGGAGTCCAGGACGTTCAATCTACTGGCACCTAGAAGACAAACAGTCAACCATACTTAATCAAGTATGGTTGATTAACCATACTTGATTATGGTTGATTAACCATACTTGATTATGGTTGACTAACCATACTTGATTATGGTTAATTGTTAATTTTATCCGTTAGTTGTTAATTTTATCCCAATAAGCATTCATTTTTAGTGCAACATTATTGAATGGTAAGCTGCCATCTTATTCTTTTTGCACCAGTTTCTTTAATACAACTAAAAGTTGCAGTGGTGTCTCTTTTTTGTGGTGTCTTGCATCAGTTGGTCCATTTAACACACATTGGGCTACATTGTGATTGCTAGAGCTCAGTCTAGGTATTTTTATCAGGCTGGTTTCAACAGATGGAATTAGTGAGGCAATATCATTTAATAGCCACAACAAGTAACCGGCAAAAAATAAACATTAAGAACAGTTTTTAAACATTATACTCACAATATGAATTATTTCTATGTGGGCCACAAATGATTGTGAATATTCAGAAGGTTTTTCGAAATGATTGATCGTGGACGGCTACCTATCTACCCAAACAGCAGAGAATCAAGTCAGCAGTTTTATTGCAAAATCAATAGCAACATTGGCGTTAGCATTCATGTTCTGCTGATGTAAATGAGGCCGTACACGAACAAACCAACAGAGGTGAATATGATTCGTATTCAGAGAGCATAATTCAGTTCTCTTCCCTCCCTCTGGCAGGACTGTCAAGTATCTGGTTTGACACTTGAGTGAATCTTCAAAGGATTTAGAGAATTAACCCAAGAAGTGGATTGCTAATCACTGAGCCGCTTTGGGTCGACGCACAGTGACTCTGGCAGATTGTGCTTCACACAATAAGCCGACCGATCGCTGGATGTCGTTCACATGGAAGATGGTCGAAGAAAAATAAGTCTGTTCCTTCGAAATGTTCAGTTTGGGCAATTAATCACAGAAAAGATCCTTGTTTGTTCATTTTCTATCAGAAGAAAATGATACAATGATGGGGTGTGATTTACTTTCATACCCCATGAAGGATTTGGGTTTAATGCAATCTTATGTCATTGATGGTAATATGAGTGCTCTAGAATGCTCTAGTCAGCTTTGACTATTTGGAGGGGGAAATAAGATGATGGCAAAGACGTTTTCCAACTTTAAAGCCTGGTAGCAACAGATGAATAGCTTTTTACTCTGGAAAGAGGCAGGGTTAAAGCCAGAAAAAAACTACTGCAGTTCCTGGAAAAAGTTCTGGAAGTAGAAATACCCCTTCAGTAGAAATGAGGGAAAAACAAAGCTACTGGAGGCCTGTGGGATTTGAATGAAATATGGAAAATTTGCCAGAGGTTCTTCAGTAACCTCCGACTCCAAAGCGTGTGAATTAAATTGTTATTTTTCCTGCTGGTGTTGAAAAGTCCTCCCACAAAGATCTGTTACCTTGTCTCCTTTGAACAGCTTGCGGGGGAACAGAAAGCTCTGCAGCACGCCAGTCCTTTCAACATCAGTCAAGTTACAAAACAGCAACAACAAAAGAAGAATATATATATATATATATATATATATATATATATATATATATATATATATGATATCATATATTATATATATATAGCATTTCTGACTCATTTGTGACCCAACATTTTGACCCGAACCACTTGTCGGTGTGTTTTGTTCTCACAGATGGCAGATGTCAGACATCTCTGCCACATGTCGGAGCGTTAATGGACCTAGTGTGAATCACTCTGGGGTAAAAAAAAAAGAAGAAAAACGGCTTAGCTTCTCATAATACAACCTAAAAGAAAAAAAAAAGGTATCATTTCAAATTACTCACATATAATTAATTAAACAACAAAACACTTCTCAGAGCGGCGTGCAATTATCACCGTGCTTTCATTTCAGTGCAACGTAAAAACTTCAGTTTGCAGCAAAAGCTCTCGATCCTGTTACGCAACTCTCAAAGTGAGCAGCTGTAGGTGTGCTGTGTGTGGTCAGCGCATCTTTGTTATGCAGGCATGGGCGGTGAAGTGGCCGTGTAGGTGAGCGTGCGTGTCAATTTCGCAAACCTACACGAGACATCACACCTCAGCTACAGGTAGTGATAATTGCGGCAGAACATCTGGTGAGATATGCAACTGTATTTATGAGTGAAACTAGCAAACTGCTTCACATCACACCTTCCTGCAAACGCAGCATTTGTTGTTGAAGCCTTCCTTCATCATTAGCTGCGATTCCATTACAAATGTGAGCAAAATCTTTGTCTGTAATCTGCTGCTGTCAAAACCCCCCCCCACAATTTCACAACTGCGGCGTTTCTTTTATACAAGAAATTAAATTAAAATCACTCAATAAGTCGTTAAAAATCATGGCAACGACTGACGTAAACAGTTACAGATTACATTCATAGTCAGCTCATGAGGCGTCAGAGCAACAAGCTCTTTATACCTGGGAGAGGCTACGAAAGCGGCGTTTTGGGGAAGTAGTAGTCGGTAATGTTACAGAAGACCTTTGGATTGAAGACCTTCCAATAACACAAAGCTTTTTATTAAATGTGCGGCACTGTGAGAGTTCTGATGGAGCCAGCTGCATAATATCCGAGAAAAAAAGCAAACTAAACAATGAAGAAGAATACTTCCTGTTGTCTTCTTTGTGGTTTCACCAGAAGTAACATCCGGCTGTTGATCGCATATCGTGTGATGTGAGAAAAGTGTTTCCATTACAGTTCTGCAAAATACATTTAGTTTGATACAACTAAAAAAAAAAAAAAAAGATCCACCGCCTCACTGCGCAAAAACTTTTGACCAAAAATTGTGAATTTTTTATTGAAAATGGCATGTCTCCATAAAGCAAATTTATTTTTGTAATTACGATTGTCGCAACTCTGTGATTAATGGAAATGCAGCCTCAGTCTAAGCTTTGACAGACGATCTGTCTGTGATGAGGCAGACCTCTGAAGATGTCCGCCTCATCATTTTGTGAGAGACGACCATCATCATAATAAACTGTTTTTTTCACGTTTTTTTTTAAACATTTTATCACGTTTTATCATGACATGGCTTTGTGAAAGCTGATCAGTCAGAACTTTTTTTTTTATTATTATTATTGTTCTGTCCATGTGGACTGAAATTGTGCCAGCAAATATAACCCCCAACAACACTTAAGAGTCACTGAGTCCATTCACAGTGGGGGTCAAGGGTTCAAATTTTCTCTTTCAATATGCCCAGCAGTGTGTGGCTCTAAGAGCACAGCTAGTATGACTCACCTGTAATCTTCCAGCCAGCTAACCTTTTAGCACCTGCTGCACAGGAAGGGAAATTGAAAAGCAAAGATGAGGGGGAGGGTCACAGGGTGCCTCTCCGAGTGAGAACCTTGGCAACATTTTCTAAAAGCAAAGCAAACTAAGTTAAAGTAGATAATCTGCACCTGCAATTTAAATGATCAAATAGCTAATAAAGGCTTCAAAAAGCATACAAGTAAAACTGCGATTCAGTACTTTAAGTGACCTTATAATAATACAGTTAATATTGTATAAAAATGCTTGAGGCTTTTTAAATTTACAAAGAAAAAGAAAGAAGCTATTGTGTGAAATAGATTATTTCCCCCTGTGTTTGACATGGCTTTGTGAAAATATTGACAATAAATCTACAAAAAAAAACAACAACATAAAAATAGTAGTTGTGACATTAGATTACTGAGTAAAATAACCTGACTGTCATTTAGAAATAAATCACAGAAAAGTCATTCCTTCATAATAAAGTTTTAGAATTTGAAAAATTAGGGTTAAAGCAAAATTTGCTAGCAAAACAGGAAAAAACGAGTCTTACTACTGAGTAAGAATAATTTAAGTGAAAATTACAATGGATTTCTATGTGTAAAAACTTATGTAGCTTTTTCTAAATAAATGGCTCTCCAAGCAACATATAAATATGCATAACTAACTTCAAAATGCCCAGGGCTTGAAACTCCAGTACAATCCCACATTATGATCCATCTTCCACCATGCTTCAAATAGCATGTTATTTGACAGTACAATTAGAAAAAGATTGAACAAAAAACAAACCAATGACACCAAAGTAGAGGTACTACACAGCGTCAAAGACAGACCAAGGTCTGTAGAGACTGAGGTGCGGCTTTTGGGATTGGATGCTGAACGTTATATATTAAAACTGTTTGCCTTTGTTCAACACTGAACCCACTGTTTTTCATCAGGCGCCTTGTCGGGCAGCTAAAGGGGGTCTTTATGATCCGTTTTCAATTGCTAATTATTGCTTTAATATGCAAATGAAGCGCCGTATTTTGTCGCTAATTTTAGCTAATGTTACACAGTAACTTGTTTAACGTTTTTAACTTCTGCGTGGCTTAGAAAATGAGCAAGGGTTACATTGGTAACAGTGTTGTTTGACGTTAATTAGCTAGCCTTCCAACAGTTTTTCAGTTGAAGCTAAGTTGAGTTGGCAATAGCAAGCACACCTTCAAATTCATATTTGTTTATTTCAGCTAGCGGGCTGAAAGCAGAGACAAGAGAAACAACCAGAAAACAGACAGTAATGCTCAGCCTCAGAATAGCCTGTTGAGACTGAATCTGACAAACTGTACAGAATGTGGAGTGTGTTTCAGCGTTGAAGTGAAGCTAGCTGTCCTCTTCCTGCGTCTGGCCTCTGCACTGTAAATACTCTGAAGCTCGTTGGCGCATCATCACTTTTGCTGTCCTGCCTTTTTTTTTTTCACGTCGGGGCATGCAGAACTTGTCCCGAGTCACCTTACAGACCCCAAGTGTCGCCAACAGCCAACGTCAGCCCGCATGTGTGCAGCTCGCGAGTTTGAGGAGCAAAAAATAGTTTGTGACAGTTTGCTTGCTGCCTTTTATCATCAGCATCAAAGCTGTTCGCTGTATGAATAAAAAGAACGAGCTATTTTCATCTGACACCCCAGCGTGGCTCCCAAATTGCCCATGTTAACGTTGATCCGGGCTGACAAGTGCGGCTGGGTGTGTGCGGGCCTGCACGTGGAGCGACAGCAGAGCGGCTCAGTAGGGTCCTAACCTACAGCTGCTCATAGTGACAACACCCTGTCTGTTCTCATCACTGCCTCACATGAATGTAAACTTTCCCCATTACCCATTTTCCCTCGATTCCTTTCGCTTTAAATGCTTCAGAGCCTTGTGCGATCTCTTTTACACCGAGACAGAATAATCTTGTATTTTTGGTAAATTCTCCTTTAAAAAAGGAGTCAAATACAACTGCAGAACAAAATCTGTTCTATTGATGATACGGCAGATATATTTGGCAAGGACACAAAAATTTGTTGTTTTTTTTTTTTTTCAAGCATTTACAAAGTCTTTATTCCAGCAAAACATGAATGATGAGCTGGTGAAAATGAAAGATATTTTCTTCAAATGAGATTTTGAATGTTGGACAATGTTCAATAGCATGAATGTGGAAGAGGAATTGGACAAGTGAGAGCAAAACAAATTTTTCTCTTGAAGAACAAGTTTTTTAAATTACTTTTTCTAACCGTAAGTCACAGGAAAATGTCGTTATATCTCAGAGAGCCATCCGGAGGCGACAATAGCTGCGTTTCCATTACAAATGTGTGCAAAACTTTGTTGAGACCCTGATAATGTCAAAAGAAAAAAAAACAAAAAAACAATTCCGCAGTTGTGGGGCTTTCATTAAATAGAAAAAGCAATTAAAATAACATCTGAATCTGTTTATTTATGTGATAAGTCATTAAAGAACATGCATTTTTAAAATTACTTCCTGTTGTCATCTTCTTCATGGCCTGTGTCGGCGGAAACATCCAGTTGTTAACCACGTGACTCGTATGATGCGAAGAAAGTGTTTCCGTTGCTGTTTTGCAACATAACCCAATTTCTGTATGACAAAAAAAGAAAAAAAAACACCTAATTTTTGCGCCAAAACTGGCATCTCCATTAAACTAATGTATATTTGAAATGTCAAATTGCTCAATTATATGGTCAATGGAAACAGCTGGTGCAGTGTAGAGAGGGTCTGCAATATAAGGACACTATTTATTCTTGACGCCAATATCTAGGGTTTTATTCCTATGAGAGCATTAAGAAAGAAAAATAAATAAACAAAACTGATAGAGAATTGAGAATATTTGTTTTTTAAAAATCCAATCAGATTGGAAAAGAAATGCTTTCACCAACTTTTTCCTAAACTGCATTTCTCGTTAAACTTTACCTCGACCTCCTTCGCAGTGATGTAATTTCACTTTGCTTTTTTCTCCCTCTCATAAAACTTTACAGTCACTGTAGGAAATTTTCCTCTGTATCTTCGGGCTCAAATAAATATGGACATTGAATTTCATTAAACCAACATTTAATTCCATTAAATTCCCCATCCTAATATTGAAAACCGATTTAAAGCTGCCTGGTTTTTTTCCGGGCTGGATTAAACCTGACAGTACTCAGTCACATGGCGACTCAGTCTGAACCCAAATACTCATTTTCCAAATTGTCCTGTTTTATCTAAGGTTTTTAAAAAAAAGAAAAAGTCATTTGTTTGACTAATTACAGATTCCAGACGACTGTCAGAGTGAACAGCTCCTATTAAGGTGATTAATTATCCTCTGCAGTGTTTAAATAAACGAATTCTAATTCTTTTGGATTCAGGTTCAGGTTTAAGATGCTGACAATCATAGAGTTGTCTTTCCCTGCTACAGTCCTTGGTTTGATTCAGCAGCTTGGCTCATTTAATTACACTAATTTTATCTCTTGAAGAGCTTTGCTGAGTTGTGGCCTGTTTTCAGAAAACATGCTGCCTCCTGGCAAGCTCATCTCTACATACATCTTTATGTTTTAAGGCTCCAGATAAAGTCTAATGTTTCTTTAGACAGTGTAGGATTGTGTCACATCAGGTATTTTGTGTATAATTGGTACAACATGTGCATTCTTTTACTGTCTTTTCACTTTGATTCACTCCAGTTGGTCCAACAGGATCCAACTGGTTTGTTCACTAAGTCAGAAGTTAGTTTCTTTTCTCTCTCTTTTTTTTAAATTTATAGAATCTCCAGAAGAGAGGATTATATTTAGACCTTGTGCAAATTCAGCCATCTTTATCTTCATCTCTGCCACATCGTTAAAAAAAAAAAATCATATATAAGGGGTCGGTTTCAGATGCATTTTGCATTAGAAGTTGGCTCGAGTGTCGTTTGAACATGCCAAACCCATAGTGGACCGCTAATACCTTTCAAGCAAGTATGTGGATATATTGGTGCATTACTTGTTGCAGACTGCATTATGCGGGGGGCCTAAATTTCCATTTTCGCATGTACACATGCAAACCAAATAATGAGTTTTCACAAATCTCCACTTTGGTAGGAAGTTTTATAAATAACCAGCTTTAGTGAGATTAAACAGAGTTTTCATGTGAAAGAAGGCCCAAAACACATAAAAATGCTTTCCCCGTGATATTTGTCTACCTGTGGAGCTGCTAGAAGGTGAAACTTCTCCCAAGTCTCAAGACATTTGCTGCCTCTAACAGGTTTTGTCCAGGATTACCCTGTATTTAGCATCATATATTCCCATCAACTCTGAGGAACCTTCATTGTCTTGACCATCATGTTTCACAGTCTCAATGGCGTAATCAAGTTTTGGTCCAAAGTGTTCAACTACAAATGTTCATTTTGGATTCTTCTGTTACTTGTTTGCTGTCTCCCTCACACGTCTTGTGAATAGCTATGAATAGACTTACGACTTTCTTTCAAAATGGCCTTCTTTCTACCAGTTGTCTAAAAAAGACATTTAGCAGTCAATTTAATTTATCTGGTATCACAGATTAATCACAATGAAACAGTGAAAGAAAATGATGTACCATGTTTCTCCAACTTCAGAAATGTACATTTAATGTTGGTCTACAACTCAAAATAATGTTTGCGAGGCACTCCAATTCTGGAAAACAGAAGGGAGAGGAATACCTTACTTTCTGTAAATGATAAAATTGTCTCGACTGCTCTGATAATCCTCTGTCCCTGGTTCACGTCCTCTAACCTAATTCTGCCTCTGCCTCGTTTTCGCTCGACTTCCAGCTGTGCTGACTCCGGCAACCCCTGCAATTGTCTTTCTTCTTTCTCTTTATTAATGTTTAGCGCTTTCTCTTCCTCTCACATGCAGCAAGGTTTCTCAGCTGGTGACAAAACGGCGCCACAGCGCTCCGCAGGAAACCTCCTTCAGACACATCGATCACTACAGGGGCCACAAACACACTCACAACAGCCTCTTGCCTCAACAGGAACTAATTAGAACAGTAGCACTTACAGATGAGAAGGACACAACAGTGTGTATCTTTGTAGACTATGAGCACATGGAGAGTCCTACCAGGCTCTTTCTACATTTTCTCATATCTACCTGAAGGTATATGGATCGACAGAAGATACTCCTCTGGTGCTGATTGGTCTTCAGGGGTAAAGGCTTCTTTTTGAAGACGGGTAGTCAATAAATGTGATTGATGAAACCAACTGCAAAGCTTTTGATAGATTCCGGTGGCAAGAGAGCTTCTTTCATTTTTTAAAGTTAATCTGGGTTGTCTACAGAGCTGCCTTAACTCTTTGTGGCAAGGTGTCAAACATAATTTAAGGCTTCCACATATTTGGACGTGCTGTGTGTATTCTGGGAGCTGGACACACTGTCCACGGTTGAGATTTTATTGTTGAGTATACAGATTACCTACATTTCTTGTGACAAATTCCTTTGTATCCAACAATTTGAATGGGTACTAGCGAATTTACTTCTGTGCGGAAGTGTCTGGACAGAGGCAGACATCTTCTTTGAGTCAGATAGGCTTACAGGTTATGGTCCAGTCAAGTCAAGTTTAACACCATAAAAACACCATTCAGTCACCAAACAAATATTGCATTTTGTCCAATGCCATAATTAAATTCATCAAGCAAATCCACATTGAATATATTGCTCAATGTTTAAGCAACTAGGAATCAAAAGCAACTCTAAACAGGTGGGGCTTTAGCTTTGATTTATAGGAACTCAGTGTTTCAGCTGTTATTGGATGTTTGTTCCAGATTTGCGATGCATAGAAGCTGAATGCTGCAACTGTTTCTGAGGGCCAAAGTGGGACTCTGGCTGATGTGAATATATTGGCTTGCTCAGTCTATCAGCTTTATGAACTCTGGTTTCTAATTGGCTGAACCATGCGGTCTGTTCTCTACCAGAAAACCCTAAAGGACAAAGTCAAGGTGGCGTCACTTCTAGATCCAAGTTCCAGGATCTAGAAAATGGAAATTGAAAGCAAAGAACAAAGCATTTTTATAGGTCACCTTCTTCAACACAAAAAAGCTCATCTCATGGTCTACTTTCCCATAACTTAATAAAGACATCAAAATTGTCTGTACTAGTTCACCAATGATTATCCATTTCTGCTTCTTTCCACGTTGCAACCTTGTGCTCTCATCAACAGGCCAGATGAGATCAGATGTCAGTCGAGATGTACTGTTCAGAAACGGCCTTGTGTGCATGTGTAAATCAATACATTAATTGTTAGATGAACCTTTTTTAGTTACTCTTTGGATTGCATTGCTTTCGTGTTCTACACTTACACAGTGCTGTGCACTTTAACAAATGCTGTTTTGCACGAATCACTGCCAGGAGCTCACTCAAATTTCCTTGATCACAGGATCCACAGGATCCAGTCCATTCCTGCTATTTGTTTGGACTAATGTCAAGATTTGGGACACACAGCTGATAGTATTTTGGGACAGGCAGAGGAAGAGAAAGACATAACAAAAGACTGAAACTCACTGACCGATGGTTTCAGGATAATGTTTGTCCACAGTTGAAAGGCCTGAGCAGCTGGGACAAAATCCAACCCAGCTGTCTGGCATCTGGACCTGGTGGCTTCATCCAGAGAGCCTCTTTGAGATAGACCAAGATTAAAACAGGAGGAGTGACAGATTTTAATTTTATCCAAAAATTATTTGCAGAAAAAAAAAAAAAATTAACGCTAAGAGATCAGAGAAATAAGACTGAGCTCACACAAAAAAATGTGAACAACCTTACTGGCTGCACAAACAAAACCAAACTGACCTAACATATGTACCAGCTGATGAGACCATTATAACATACTGGGTGTTATAATGGTCCACACCAATTATAGCCCCTACACCAATAATATTGGTGTAGGGGCTATACACCAATATTATTCTCTCTAGATCTTAATGGGACTCTAGTCCTTTATTTCTGGAAATGTTCTTCAAGTGATAGAAGGCTGTCTTTGTAACTATTTTTATGTGTCTCAGAAGGTGCAGGTGGCTAGAAGGGTGTCCTAACAATGTTAAAATGTATGAGGTGCACAGTTTTTTTCACAACTTCAAATCAGGCTTACATATCCTTAAAACTGACTTGTGTCCAGGTGAGGCCTACCTTTAGTCTGAAAGTTAAAATTCGATTTGTTCGGTGGGTTGAACTGGAACTCTGTGGCACACAGAGCTCGTTGGCTTAAAGCTACTTAGCAAACACTTTACCCCGGCTGTTTGTGCTGAATAAAACCGACAGACATCTAAGTAAATGCTAAACTTTCAAAGGGAGAAGTTTTTAATAGCGCTGGCGGGCTAACCCATTATTATCACAGCGGTGTGCCGACTCATTTCAAGCTTAGCTTTGACAGCAAAGAGGGGAATTTACATCAAGCAAAGGTTCTCTGTGGTCCATCAATTTGCTCTCCTGCACTCTTTCAGCCTGCTCTCCCTCTTGACCTTTCAGGGAGACCTTTAATCAAAGCGGAGTTGCGGCTCCCCGGAGCTGCCGCTAACTAGCGGATCACACATCCCGACAGTGCTGCGGGGATTTGTTGGGCCCCGAAAAGTCAGCGTCCTCCTAATAATCCTGCAGCAGCGAGCTGAATAATGCATGCTCCATTCCCTGACGTTGGAAAGCGACTACAATGGCAGCGATGATTCACCCCGAAACGCGGCGCTTTAATAGCTTAGCGGCGCAACAGGAGGAAACTGACAAAAAAAAGAGGGATGCATGCAAATGCATCCCTTTTAATGTGGCAGTGCTTTGTTGGTGCTCTAAATGTTTTAGATGTAAGGTGAGGGTGCAGCTTTCTGCTCCTTCAGAGGTTTTTCAGGATTGTACTTTAAAAAAAAAGAAAAAAGTTATAAGCAAGACTTGACTTGAAATGACTTCACCACTTTTACAGCGGAGTATTACAGCCGTACTGATGGAAAAAAAAAACAAAGGAAAGGGAAAAATTAAAAGAATAAAGTCGTAACATTACGGGGATCAACTCGCAGTAAAATAAAGTTGTGTTAAATAACACAATAATAAAGTTTCTGTTATATAATCGCTTAACTTTCGAAGTAAAAATCATGCCCCACAATAGCAGCCCTTAGGGTGGCTTAATTTTGACCCGACACTTGAGGGAAGCCCAGTTTCTGCTTCATGATGCAAGTGCGGGAGGTTGACTTGGTGTTGAAACGAGTGGGAGGAAAGGTGAGGGTGGGAGTTGTATTAGTCATCCACTTTCACTGCTGACACTCTCCCAGCCGAGTGTGCGCGCGTTTGGATTCGGCCCAATCCTCTTATTTTTGTGGGATTTTAAAGCGCAGTCGAGCCAAATACACTTGGATATCCTTGTCATATCTTTTTTCTTTTTCTTTTTTTTTCTTTTCCTGCTCCCACATCAGCCGAAGCTGCATCACGACTCTTTCAATGCGACGTAAGGGCAACCATGCGCCAGCGCCCTGAATGTGAAGGAGTTATGCAATTCAGATTCCTCAATGTAAAGCGCCCGCCCTCTGGTGACTTTCATCTCAGAGGGCGAACAGAACCGAAGCTCACACTGGGATGCACCAGCGCTGCGTAAAGCGGCTCCACTTTGGTCTGCACCGTCATCGCTGTAAAAAAAAAAAGACGTGTGTGTGTGTGTGTGTGTGTGTGTGTAGACTCAGTTGAAGACAGATGAGGCGGAGAGTAAGACTGACCAGCTATCTGCTGCAAAAAGCATGCCAAAACAGCAAGGTGATGTAATGGCACACAGCTACCCAGGGTGCTTTGCTGGAAAGATGAATGAAGTCAGATACAGAGAGGCAGTCAATGAAAATACACACAGCCATTTCATCTGTATTCTAATCATGTGGGGGGGGATTCATGCACAAAGCAAGGGGGAAAAAAAGGCAAGACTTTGTGTTTGTGCATGAATGGTTTGTGTTAAAAGAAACCGAAGGCTCCTTCCTCATCTTTATAGATTGTAGGTTTAATAATAAAAAAGAAGACTAAAAGAGATGGGATGACTCACACAGCTGAACTAGAAAGTAGGGAAAAAAAATAAAATAAAGAGAGACAAACACGAGTATAAATACTGATGTTTGTGTTGGAGCTGCTGTGGGGTTTCCTGCCTGCTCTTCACCTGAACACTGGCGTTTCTTTCTACACCCATAAACCTCATGTTCTCCCCATGTAGCAGAAAACATAAGTGATGCATTCAAAGAACTGCTTATGTTTTTGACTAGGCTGACTTTTGAAGCAACGAGACGCTTTTTCATTGATAAACTCCAGATTCATTTAAAGTCATGTAAAATATATACATTTTTTAAAAATTATTATTATTTCTTGAGAGGAAGGTAATATTCTTGAAGGTCAACGCCTCATCCCGGCAAAAGAAACCTCTTAATCAAAAAACATGAAATTTTTTCCAAAACTGCCGTGTTTCCCTCGGGCAAATTTGTTTATTAATTTCAATTTGTACAATTGTAGAGCTCATGGAAACACAACGAGTGAGACTTGTGGTGAACTACTCATCTATTACTCAAGTCAATTTGTGCCCGCAGTAAGATTAAGGTGTTGCTCATTGCAGAGATGGTAGGAAAATACATCTAGATGATCGAACTCAGACCAACATAACACTGCAATGTAAGTTAGTAATAATTAAAACTCAAAATCGTATTTCAGCCCAACACCAAACATTGTGAAGAAAAAAAAAGAAAGAAAAAAAATACTTTTACAGATCCACACACTGTATTTTTGTTTTGTTTTTTTAGATTATTTTATTTTATTATGGCAACATGACTAACACAATACGGTTTTCCAGAGCAACACAATTAGTCTTTCTGGGAATGGTCCTGTCCCTGAACAAATTGTAGTCATTATTACAATGGCTGCAGGCTCATTATGACGATTCTCTAGAGACTCCGTATCTTTTCATTTCTGCTGTGTGTTGTAATTGTCCTGGTATTATACCATATTAACTGAACAAGAGATCACGGTGTTAAGCACACACCTTCTTCTCACCCCAGAGACTTCTTCTGTCTAATTGTATTTGGGCCACAGCCAGAGCCTGACCAAGACATCGGAAAGCTAAGCTGTTGCTTTTGAAGGATATTTAGCATTACTTGAGTTGAAGAGATTTGAGAAAAGTTAAGAGAAGGAGTAGAGAGTTATGTTTACAGCCTATACACCTAGAATGAAATTTTTCTTTCATATGGAAAATTAGAATTTGCAACAGTCATTATAGTTGATTTGATTAGCTGTAAAATATCCCGATTTCAATCGCTATTTCACCAAAACTACATCCAATTATTTTCACTTGGTGAATAAAAACGGGGTCCAAAAACAAATGTTTGGTGTCGCCTGTCGACACTGACGTCTAAGTTTGTTTTATTGATATTAACAAAATGTTTTTTGATTAAAAAAAGAAAAGTTTGTAACACTAATAAAAGATTTAGTAGACACGCCAGTCCTTGACCAATTCCTGACCAGGACAGACCTCCATTGTGTGTCATTTGCAAAAGTTTGGCTCAAAACGTGTATGTACATACACCATTCTTCACTTTTTTTCACCAAACTAGGGATAGGAATTATTTTAATGTGTTATCCATTTGAATTTATTAATTTTTACACAGATAAAAGTGCAAAAAGCTTAAAAATAAAAATTCTCCTGAGACTTTCAAACAGGCAATTTGGAAATACCGGCTGTAAAGGAACAGAGTCGACGAGACACATCTAATTGAAAGTTTTGTGGATGGATCCTGTTTGAATGAAAACACCACCACACACCGATGCTCCTGTTTATTGTCAAATATATCCAATAATGCAGAACTGAAAAACATTTATCTGTTCATTTCATTGCTTCAGATGTTTCCCATGAGTCCTACCTTGTGTGCCAGAGCACAGGCTGAGTATATCACTCTCTCACATCACCTAAAACAAAACAAACAAAACATGTACATGAAAAAATGAACTCTTACACAATGTTTCAAATTTGCCTCAAACCATCATGCAGTCAGTGTGACGTACCACTAGACTCTGTTGATGCAAATTCAGCACATACCAAGGATTAAATTAGAAGCACTGTCTGCCATTTAGTTGTCCAATTGTAACTAATGTATCGCCTGGTAAAACCAGCCCCTCATCCTACACTTTGCTTTGAACAGATGATCGAGAACGATTGCTTCCTGGAGATGGGGACTCTGATGAATGTTTGGCCAGTTCGACATCATGAAGCTTACTGGAAATAGCCTGCGTTGTTAACCATCTCCCACTGCGAAGAGAGAAGTGGCGGCTTTTAAAGTCAAGTCAATATTTGTAGGCGTGGCCAACAGCTGAATGACTTCGTTCATTTCCTCCGCTGTCACTGCTAAAACTACAGGCAGGCTACGATTGTGAAACAGGAAATGAAATCGACGTCATCGGTTTCATCGTTCACAACTTATTCTGACTTGCTCTAAATTCTGCTTCAGGAATTCACGTCAATGGGAGAAACCTGCGACAGAGCAGTGAAGTGAGATCAGAATCGAATAGCATTCACCTTATTTTGAACACTAAATTTTATTTCTACCATATGCCACACTCAGATTAACTGTCTACATCATTTAGAATCTCTTCAACAGCAAAGACAAAAGTTTGGTTTTTATATCACGGCAGACAGAAAGCGGTTGAGCAGGACAAAAACACACAAAAGACAAGAGAACGACGATTCACTCCCGTAACTCAGATGCAAGCAGAACGTGAAGGCCACAGGGGAAGCAAAGCTTGAACTCTGATGAGTGGCTAGCCAGCAGCTGCTCAGACGCATGGTGACACCACGTATGGAACCAGCCCGCGAAACGGCAATGAGTGCATACGCATCCGTGCGCCCCCGTGAGTTGATGCAGTGGGATATCCAGGCAGCTCCGAGGTTGCATAATGTAAGCATCATCCCTCAACTATGGCGGTTAGAAAGTACTGTTAGCTGCTCCTGGTGCTTACACGTGTTGTGTGGGGGGCAAAATTACGGAGCTGTAATGTTTCGAGTCAAATTCACGCGCACTTTAATGTTAGTCAATCACGACTTTCCCCTCTTTTGATTCGCAACGAGCGCAAAGTGAAATCAGCGCGCCGTTCCAGAGGATGAATGCAGTTGTTTGGCTCAGGTGACTGACTGAGTGAGTGAGAGTACGCTCTCCTTCTCGCCGTGATTCACACGCCGACCATGCAGACGGTGACTGGAGCAAGCGGAGACTTCTGACGTCAGACCAGGAGAATGACACGCGCGTCCAATAAGGGGCCTGGGATGAGCAGCGCGAGGACGGAGCTCGCCGAAGAGAAGGCTAATAACCATGCCAACCGAAGACTATAGCGCGCGCGCCGCTGACTAGGGGGGGACCGAGGAAGAAGAGGGGGGGGGGGAGAAGACAAGGGGGAAACCCTGAAAGAAGACACAACAGTCGCTCAAAGGAGGAGAAAGGAGCAACAGAGGCATCCTGGTTCCTTCAAGGGGAAGAAAAGGACGAGGAGCTGGTACATTTTTTTATTCCCTCTTCCATCTCGGTGGCACGGTTTCCCCTTTATTCCCACTTTCTCTCCAGCACCCCCCCCCCTCCTCCTCTCCATCCTTCCCTGCATGCCCCCTCTCGCTGGCTCAGGGACCGCACTGCTGCAGCTCACTGAAACGGTTCAAGGTATAATCTTTTTTTTCTTCTTCTTCACACTTTCTCTCGCTAAACACACACACACACACACACACACAGAGACGCACGCGCGCGCGCGCGCGTATACGGGCGGAATGGCGTTTTGTTTTGTTTCGGTTGCATGCTAATTAGCCGTTACCGCGGGGAGCGAACCCCGCCGCCACGGAGAGCACGCGAGGCGCACGGCGCGGCGGCGGCTGTGGTGACCTTCCCTTGGCCGTTTTTTTTTTTTTTTTTTTTTTTTGCAGTCATTGATGTTGTCTGCGCGTGCACGGCTTCCGCGCGCGAGCCGAGGCTCATGAAAGAGGAGTGGGCGGAGGGGTGTGTGGAGGAAACTGAGTTGGCGAGGGAGGAGAGTGGGGAAGTGGGGTGGGTAGTGTGTGTGAGCTGATTTTTTTTTTTTGTACCTTTTTTTTATGAATGAAACTCAGCACCCGCTGAGCTCACTGCTCTAAAATTAGCGCGGTTGCAGCATGTGATGTGGAACAGAATCCGAAGTTATTATTTTTATTTATTTAATTTTATTTTATTTTATTTTTGGTGGGGACCGTCGAGGGGGGGAGGAAAACGCGCACACGCTTCTCTGCGCGCTCACGTCCACGCCGCCGGTGAATAGAACAGCAGCTCCAGCGCTGCGCCGTGCCCCGGGACGTCATGCACCATTTTTGGAGATGCTCTAAAAATAGAATGAGGTGAAGACGGTTCGGGCTTGTAAGAAAAACCAGAACCTTGGGCTCTGTTCCGCATCTGACAGGTAGGGGTTGCGATGCGTGAAGGCTTGAAATGGCGCAAAGTGGGGGGGCTTAATTGTGTTGCCTGTGTCATGTTCCCTTCCAGCCGAAATGGAAGGAATACCTCTATCCCTGTGTGAGTGTGTGTGCGTGTGTGTGTGTGTGTGTGTGTGAGAGAGAGAGAGAGAGAGGTGTGTCTACACCTGCTGTTTTGGTGTTGTAAAAAAAAAAAAAACATGTCAGGAGTGGGAGTGGGAGCTGGACTGCAACGTGGGTGCTTACGGGTCAAGTAGATGCTTGTTTTCATGAATGAATATTTGGGTGGGTAGAAATGATTGTTTTGTTTACCAGTTTATTGGGGATGTAATGATGCATCCTGCTCATTAGGTGAGACGGTTCTTAATATTTTGTTTGCAGGAGGATATTTTAGCTTTTTTTTTTCTTTTTGGTTTTCCTAAATAGAGTAAATGTATCACAAACATTTACTCTTCCATGTGTAAGTCGTGTGGAAAATTTCTAGACGACTAGTTTGTGTAATTCAAAGGTGATGCTAAGAAAGGGTTAAAATAAGTATGTTTTTCTTTTGTTTTTAAAAATGGAATAAAGGTTTCATAGATCAGAAATGTTGGGCTACTGCTACATTGCTTCACATTGTAGATTTGAACAAGGGCAGGTTGACTTCAACCCCCCTCGCAGTATCTGTCCTGTTGGAATACACACAAGTAGCAAAAAGGCATCCATATTTTGTAAGAGAAAGCTTACTTGACAAGAAATACAGTTGTGTTCTAATATTACAAGATCTCATGTCAAAAGCTCTTCTTACATCTCTTCTCTTCATAAAAAATAGTTAATAATGCATTTACTTGCCTTTCTCCCTTTTTGCCTGTTTTTCATTCCACAACATATTTTCTTCCTCACAAAATGCTAATTGAAAGCATCATATTACCATCACACTTTACAAACGTGCTCCGTTCTCTGGTTTATGATTTAATGAACTGTGCTTTTCAATCTTGTTTTTCTGTCTCTGGTAATGCCTTGCGCAATCGTTTTTTCATTCTTCTGCCATTGAACTTATACACTTCTACCTCCCTCCTTCCTTCCTGTTTGTCTCTTGTCTCCTCCAGCTATGGTTCTCACCCTGGCTGCCACCGCAGCAGCCATGAGCAGCGGCGGTGGCAACGGCTTCAACACTTCCTCCCCCCTCAACCCATTCGACTCCTCAACGTCTTGGAGCGTAAGCGAGGATCCCTCCAACTCTTCTTCGGAGCCCTTCTTGAGAACTCTGACTCCGGACCTCCAGCCGGCGACTACTGCTGGCACCGTGCAGGAAGTCAGCCCTTGGGATATTGCGTTGTGCGTAACGGGGACACTCATCTCCTGCGAGAACGCCTTGGTCATCGCTGTGCTGTTCTACACGCCGACACTTCGCGCGCCCATGTTCATCCTGATCGGATCGCTAGCCGTGTCAGATCTTCTGGCTGGTCTGGGCCTCATCTTAAACTTTGTCTTCACCTATTTGATCGACAACTCGGTGGAATTTGTGACGTTGCTGTCGGTCGGACTTCTCATCTCGGCCTTCTCCGCGTCGGTCTTTAATATCCTCGCCATCACGGTTGACCGCTACCTGTCGCTGTATAACGCCCTGACCTACCACACCGAGCGGACAGTCACTTTCACTTACATGATGGTGGTGTTTATCTGGGTGACGTGTGTCACTCTGGGCCTGCTGCCGGCGCTCGGATGGAACTGCTTCAAAGACCAGTCTACATGCAGCATCTGTCGCCCAGTCACCAAAAACAATGCGGTGGCGCTCGCCGTCACCTTCCTCCTCGTCTTTGCCCTCATGATGCAGCTGTACCTTCAGATCTGCAAAATCGCATTCCGCCACGCACAGCAGATTGCGGTACAACACCAGTTCATGGCCATCTCCACCACCAAAGGGGTCTCCACGTTGTCGGCCATCCTGTGTGCCTTCGGGGCGTGCTGGCTGCCATTTGCCATGTACTCCATTGTGGCCGACTCCAGCTACCCCATGATATACACCTACGCCACCGTCCTCCCGGCCACCTGCTGCTCCATGATCAACCCCATCATCTATGCTTTCCGAAACCCAGATATCCAGAAGTCTCTGTGGATGGCTTGCTGTGGGTGCGTCCCATCCAACCTCTCCTTAAGACCCAGGACTTCCAGTGACGTGTAGCAAGAAAGGCTAGGGGCTCTAGGATGATGCAAGACGAAGAGTCGGGGTAAAAGGATTGAGAGTTTGGCGTGAGAAAGGCAAGAAGGCTTTGCTCTCCTCCTCGCATCAGGGCTGGAAAGCTGATGACAAACGCTGAGCTGGCCACAGTCGAAGAGGCGCCGACAGATGACTGAGAGGAGGCATGGTCAAAAAAAGAAGGCGCTAATAACGTCCACGTTTGTAGCCTGGAGAGCAACCAACTGCAGGAAGTAAGCAACAGGAAACCAACTGCAAAATCCTGATTCAAGGTATCTTTTAAAGCTCACTCCTTCTTTGGTGAACGAGAGAAGTTAAGCCCCTTATGAGTAGCATATGGGTGAAGGTGAAATTTTGGTTGAGGAAAAAAAAATTGTACTAGATCTCCAGATGATGCTCTGGATGGTTATGCAAACAGGAAGGATGCTTAAAATACTGTACATCTCTTCACTCAAGTGTTTGAAATCAAGTGCTGTGTGGATAAAAATACAATGAGCTAAATATACAAAAATGAATGACTTTCAACATTCTCAATGAGCTATATTTGTAGTCGTCTCTTGATAAATTACTAAAAAAAAAAAAAAAAACTGCTCTAAGTCAGCCATGTTCCCTTTAGGTTGTTGAAAAGAGTGCAGAAAAAATTAGCTCTGTAATTTCCCCATTACTTTCTAAGCCCATTTTAAATTTACCCAATGCCAACATCCCAGCCTTCTGTCGTCAAACGTTCAGATGAAAAACAATAACAAAAGAAAAAAAATCTCACCATTAAGTGAACTGATAAATAGGAAAATTTTAGGGAGGGATTACTAAATTTAGACCTGGCGTGTGTCGTCCTTGGCGTCATGACATCAAACCTGTTTGGCATCTGAGGAAAAATAGGCTTCTCAGGCTGCTGCTGGGCTGTGACTACAAAGCAGAGAGATGAATTCAGCACCAAGGACAGCTCACTGCAGCGCGCCGCTACCCTGGGAAATGCTCTCGGCTGTGGTGGTGGTGGGGCTGGGTGGGGGTGTGGCGGCAGGGGGGTCTGAAAAAGTAGGCTATGCTGTTCTTTACACCATCTTGCTAAGGATCGGGAGATGGAGATGGAGCTTAAAGGACAATTCCATTTGATTGCTTTAGGTCTATGTGTGGTTCAGCTGGAGCCACACATAGCTCTATGTTTTGATAGGACTATCAAAACTGTTGTCTCCTTTGACGTCATTGGGCTGCTTTTTTTCAAAACACAAAAACGACACTTACCTTTGTGTTTCTACTCTAATTTTAACAAACATTGAAAAACATCCGCTAAATTAAACACTTGTTTTCAGAAGCTTATTGAGCACAATTGTATAATTTTTAATCTTCACTGTGCAGACTAAAAGAAATGTAATAATCCGATTTGAGCAGGTTGATTAGTAGGACTGTCTGCTCTGTAGCTCTCTCAGCCAGCCGTTAACCAGACATGCTGCTTGTAGCTTACCAGCTGTAGTTTTTAAAGAGCGTAATATGCATACGACTCAGGGTTTCCCTCAGTGTATTACAAGCCTGGCGGACCACCAGGCTTTACTTGTGCCCCCACCAGGCTTGGCATTGTTAATTTATCTTAGCTTTTATGAAATTATTGCCTTTTTTTTAAAGACTTTGTAGTTGGCGTTCAGGTATTAATCTCCCAGCCTTCCAAAAATGCATAACTATCAAGTAATATTTTCAAATTTCCAGTCAACTTTAAACACTTTAATTCAAAAACATTGCAGCCGGATGGATAAGTGTCCTGCGGTCCAACGGGGCTTAGCAAGTTTTCTGGGCGAAACCCTGAAGACTGACAGGTTATGGTTAAATTGACAGGGTTTCCCTCAGTGTATCATAAGCCTGGCGGGCCACCAGGCTTTGCTTGCCCCCACCCACCAGACTAAGCCTTGTTTATATATTTTAAATAGGGACTTTTTTATACACCAGTAACAGTGACAGTAAAGATGGATTTAGCTAGGTTTATAATGACCGCATTGAGCTGAGCACCTGCCCATTGGCCTCACATGCTATAATAATTTCCAAATTATGATGCCTGCTCATCCACCTCTAAACACGAAAACACGGTGGGCTCCTACCAACGGGCTTAGCAGATTTCCTGGGGGAAACCCTTTATATTTCCAAAAATGTGTCTTTCTTGTAAATGAGGGGGGGGAGCGAGTGCCTTCTTTCAGCTGGCTGATCAGCAGTGCACAGCAGCAGACGAGGAAGGGAAAGCAATGCTTTATTCTACGCTCCAATCTCATCAAAACAACATTGAACTGTAAGAATTAAATCACTGGAAATTGTACCGATTTGGAATCCGCACCTTTTTAAAACATCTGGGTCAGCCGGTTCACGCCTCCCGTGTTTATCGCCAGTCTCCATGCGGCCGTTTACCCAAAGCAGCTCTAAACTCAAGCGCTCTAGATTGCTTCGGTTTGTGCTGCCGTATGACTTCCATCTCAATTCCCCAGCTTGCAGAACGTCAGCAGCAGCCGGATTTGCTCTCGACCCGCCCCGAAGAAGCAGTTGCAGCTCTGGCCCGGAGCTCCTCTGAAGGCTTGGCGGGTTAATGAGAAGCCAGAGAGAAGAGGTGACGTGGCGTGAAATAGAAACGGCAGGCGAGATGCGCTTTAACGCTGCCTTGAGTCACACAACTGCACAGCTCTCTTCCACTGGAGGTTGGAAGGTATATTTCCATCTGAAAAGGCATCGCGCAATTTTAATCCAGTTAATGTTATTAACATCTCTGCACCAGAGAGATGGTGTTCAGAGAAGGAGCTAAAGAGGTGATCATTTCCAACCCTTTGTCTGCATTTAAATGAGAGAGTCTTCTCTCTCTCGTGTTCCTCTGCACAACCTCAGAGAGAGTTACGATGACTAAGCCACTGGCATCCTGCTAATATAGGTGTGTGGGAGGTGTGCTGGCTTTGGGAAAATCTATATGGGCTGTAGATTCAAACTGAAAGTTTAGAGACAGAAAAAAATAGCTGTTTTTTTTTTTTTTTTTTTTGCAACAACAGGGAGTTTACTTTGAATTTAGTGCTTTCTACCAAATATGTTGCAGGAGATGAAAGCAAAAATCATACCGTAGAAAATGGCACATCGGAGAAGCAGTTTAGCTTTTGTTATTTTCTGTGTTGTATATAAAAACTTTTAAAAGAAGCATTTTCTACGTTTCTTGGCAGGAAAAGTACAATCAGTTGTTTTTGCACAATTTTCTGTCAAAGACAACTTCATTTATTTTGAGTCTTATTTCTTTTGGCTTTCTTCGCTTTTGGTATTATACGGAGCAAACTATACTTTGCAATAAAGTCCAGCTGCATTTTGCTGTATACAAAAAGCCACATGAAGGTGTAGAGACAAAGAAATGTGGTCAGCTTGTAAACGTAGCTGAAAAAAAAACAAACAAATAATTTGACTTCATATTGGATTTAAAAGGAAATGATCTGAATGGATGGCTGTGTATCCAAACTACTAAATGTTTGAAACAAAAATCTAAAAACATTGTATAAGTGAACCCACCCATCAAAGAAGCTTTGACCACCTCTCTTTTGTACCAACACTGCATGGATGGAACTGCCTAATGGTTAATCACTAGCATCAATAATTAGGTAAAACACATTCAATTACCCAGAGGCTTGAGATGGATGTAATAGTTTGGTACTTTGGAGAGTAAAGTAAAGTGAAAGTAAAATCAAGCCTTGAATCCATTTTACGTTAAAAGTGGATGCAGACATTTCCTTTGCAGGTTATATTTCCATAAGGTTTTGTCAAAAAACAAGTCTAAGCTTTTGTTTTTGGAAATGCTAGATGGGACAAACAGGGCTGTGATGAATTTGGAGAGTAATCGTAAATGTGGCAGATGTCCATGGTCCAATTATAAATTATATCTAATAAAAAATATGTTTGAGAAAATCATTGTTCTTTCACATTAACAGCAGTGACTAATATATTAGTATCAAAGTATCGATATATTTAGGAATGGTCATTTTCCTCTTTGAAGAGGTCAAAAGATTTGAGCTGGAGTTCTATACTTTTTTCAAGCTTCATATTCAAACTTTGGTTTTATCAAACCAACATATTTTTTAGACCAAGTTGTGCAGTACAAGGTTTGTTTGTTGTGTTTTCTCTGGCAGTGTTGGCTTGAGCCACAGCATGTAAGATTTCACGAGGGTAAAATAAATCCAAAGCGAAGGATTGATCCAACTCTGGTGGAAATCGTCAAAACCAGATAAAGAAACCTCGAGCCAGCAGTTTGATGAAGTTATTTCCAACATTTATCAGCCAAAGCAGCCGATCAGCTGACAGCATGAGTAGCATTCATGGTTTTGTTTTAATTTCGCTTGTTTTATGATGATGCTCATGGTCCCATCTGGCACGTCCAGCAGTTAAAAATACTCATCTGTGAATATGGCACTGACTCAACCATTCCTGGGGACGGGAGTGAAGCGACCACTCACTGTGTGTGTGTGTAGGTGTGTGTGTCTGCTGTCCTGTGCGTTCTCCACCAAGAAGCATAGCCAATTGTAAGGAACCATAACTCAGCTAACTCTCACTGTAAACACAAACACTCGCTGAATGGGTCTGTCCGATGCTACGCCCGACAATAATTGTTTTGCTTTTTTTATTATTGCTTTTTTAAATGAAACTGTTCAAGTGAGCGTGTGTTATTCATTCTTATGCAAGGCTGTACAGAAATGTATATTTTTGTAATGTTTATCATCAGGGCATGAGTTCCAAAATATGCTCGCTGCTGTGCGTGTGTGTGTGCGCGTGTGTGAACGTTTCTTCCTCTTCTTCTTACGTTTTCTTCCTATTTATAAATGTTTACCGTTTCCTTTTTTGGAGGGGGAAAAAAAAAAAGTATTGAATATGCTGAAAAAGTGCCATTTTTGTTTTATTTTTTAATGATTCAGTGTCCTCGTTTTGGTTCCTGTACATACATTTTTGTTTAAAGGTGATTCTCGTAGCAGAGTCTGAAGTCATTGGAGCGCTGATCTGTGAAAAATAAAAAGAGCAACAACAAAATCTCAACACAATCGCTAAAAAGTAGAAGGATATGAAAAAAGATGAAAACAGTGCGGTATTTTAAAAAAAGAGTTCTTGTGAGGTATGACCGATCATTACGCTGAGCAAACAGAATAAAAACCTTCTGAACTGCAGTGCTGTGAAGATGTGTTTGCCCCTTTACAGATTTCTTCCATTTGCCCCTTTGAGATTATCAACAGAAACTTCCTATCACTGAATTATAGCTTAAGTAAATTTTTAAAAAGTTAACAAATAATGATTTCGTTGACGAGAGGAAAGCTGTTATCCAAAGCAACCTGTGAAAATTTAAACGCCACAGTTTATAAAACTGACTTAACTTCAGTTGCTCCAGCCAAGCCTCATTACTGCCAGACCGGAACGATTCAAAATTGGTGATACCAATTTTGACTTACCCATGTTTTCTGACCCTAAACGTTTAAACAATGGCCAAATAATTCTCTAAATGTTGTAGCATCTCTGCTACCAAAACCATGCATCAGGTGTGGGAATAAGGTGCAATTAAATTGCATCCATTGGGACAGATGTATTATGAACAGAGTGAATGCATTTCACTGGGTATTTGACTAAATATCACACGAGTATGTTGCACGTTCCGATATTGTGACAGCACTTTACACATGTAAAGTGCTAAAAGCAGAACTTTGTGGAAAACTAACACCGCATCTCAGTGTGATGGTCTGGGGTTGCTCTTCTTCAAGATCTAGATGACTGTATATATTTGGTAGAATCATGAATTAGACACTTGCAGAAAATCCTAAAGGAGAGCGAATCTGCAGATGACTCGGACACAGTTAAAACAACAAACAGCAAATTCAAAAAAAAAAATCCTGTAAGGGGACAAAAACTTTTTCACAGTCCTGTGGATTGTTGTGCTGCGACTCTGACTTTCATTCACAAAGCGCAGCGATGTGAGCAGCATTGTCACCCATAAAACGACGGGGAGGCAGGGAGACGGGAGCCAAAGTACGTCACAGAGTCTTGTTTCGAGTGACGTCATTTTGTCTGAGTCGTGTCTGAGGAAGCAGGTCGTTTCAAAGACATCCCCATCTCCTCCTCCTCTCCTCGTCTTTAATCATCCCCCGTCCCAAACATGCAGCCCTCTGCTCTGGACTTCATCGTCCTACAAAACGAAACGGCACCATTTTCTCTCTTTCTGCCTAACTTCAACTTTCCATCTTTTCATCCTCCTCTTTGCGTTTTTTTTTTACGTGCCGAACATTTTTGCTTTGCTTCCGCCTGCAGGAAGCCAGCCTGTCAGGTGTGCTCTAAAAATAGTTTCTACCAGAGAGGGAAAAAAAAGAGAGAAGAAGCTGCAGAACAATAAAGAAAAAGGAGGAGACAGAATTAAGCAAATCGGCGTAGAAAGAGCTTTTTTTCTTTTATCTCATGCAAAGTTTCATTCTTCCCATCTGTCTTTTCCTCAAGAACAAAGTCACGCATATATATTTCTCTCTTTCTGTCCCTCGTTTTGAGCCTTCCCTCTTCTTTTCCTCATGAGCACAAGCATTTGCATCACAGTTTTTAATAAGCAGGGTCAGGGGCGAGTGCGTACCGCAAATAAACCATCTGCAACCCTCGATTATGGAAACACTTCAGGCAAGCAGAGGTTGTTAATAAAAATTAAAAAAAGTATAAAAAAAAAACAAAAAAAAACATTACAGAGCTAATTTTCTATCAGACCAAATATGGCCTTCATAGAAAAAAAATAAACATTGTTTTATACATCAATGTTGTAGGCTTGGATGAGATGCTAGTAAAGCATCTCTCTCTACTTATTGGGTAATGACACTGTGATGTCATAGACCTGATAAAGCGTCCGTGAATCATTTGAGGTGTGTAATTTAATTTATTTCTTTTTTTTAATATGATTACTGTTTAGTTTTTTGGTTTTGCTTTTGGTTCTCTCAAGTTTGTGTCGTGACACGATTGATCAAAAAGTACAAATGCACTTTATGAGATGGACATGTTACACATTGCACTTGTAAATGTCGAATGTAAAACTACGAAGAGAAAGATTTATTTTTTAATATTGTAAATAAATAAGAGAAAGTGGGGGGAAAAATGGGAGGGAAAAAAGAGCGTTGAGAAATATTTGCCAAATAAACTGCAAACAATGAAAGAAAACCAAAAAAGAAAGAATTGTTTTTTCTGTGTGTGTGTGTGTGCAGGTTGTTGACGTCAGCCGGTGTGTTTGTAGGAGTGAGATCGTGTGACATTAGCTTCCCGTGGGTGTTGCTACGAGTGTTTATGTGGGAAGGGGTAGGGGATGTGTGTGCCTGTGAGTCACCGCTGCAGGGTCACTGTAGTGTGAACCAAAATGTGCCGGGTAAATAAAAAAAAAAAAACAAAAGGACGAAAGAGATGCTGCTGAATTATTAAAACCACTCCCTGGTTGCGTAACAACAGCAAAAGGTGTAAGACAGAGGAGGGAGAGAGGACAGGAGAAACGGGGCGACGTCCACAGGGAGAGACGACAAGGGAAGGTGTGAGAATCTACTTAACGTGATCGGTTTTTGTGTTCATGTTAGGGTTTATGCAACATAGACAAAGGGTGTTCCTGACCCAGAGATGCACAGAATGACTGTCTGGTCACCAAATTACATTTTCTGCCTGAGCAGCTGAAACTCGAAGTGTGAGTTTTTCAACGCCTCGAGATTCGATTCCAATTTTTAGGGTCACGATTGGACTCCGAAACCGATTTTGCTATTCAAATGGTCGCCAGATTCTGTTTAAATTTTGTGATCGACAAGAAGAAAAGACGGAGAATAGAATATTAATTTAAAACGATTCTATAAGGTTCCATTAAGTATTAAATTCCACCACATTATATTTCAACAATAGCAAGTTTTTATGCATAAAATACACAGTTCTCACGTGACGCCACACTTCCGGGAACTTTCCCAATGACGACCATCTTGGTAGGTATGCATGGCTAACCCTCATGACAGTTGCTACAGAGTTGCTATGACAACGATAAACATTCCTATCTAACTTATAAACAATACAAGCACATTACAACTGTTATGTCAAACTTTTTTTCTCCATTTACTTTCTTTTTGTTGGTATCGAAGCCATGGTTGATCTATGCTGTGTGTTGACCTTGTCTACCAAGATGGCGGGTCAGTGACACGGTCACTTCCTATTCAGACTTGTGTGAACTACGTATTCTGGCTTTTCTCCTACAGAAGAAAATATCAAATATTTATTCAAAATATGTGGTGGATGAGATGGCCAAGTGGATGCGTAAAGTGACATGCAGCATACTTGCATACTTGCAAATGATAGCTGCAATTCAAATTTGAATTGAATTTGTTTAAAACTTAAGCAAATTAAATTCAGAAAATCTTTACAGATCCCGAAGGAAAATTAAATAATAAACAAGACACATTTTAAAATTCATTTTTGAGCATTTTGAATCAATTCAGAGTTCCCAGGACTAGGAATTGCTCCTCTAGTAGAAACTCAAAACTCCAATCTTTTCCCAAACAATGAACTCACCAACCTAAATGCTTTTGTGTTGTGCTAAACACTCTTTGTGGCAGATGTCATTACTGATGGAAGTATGCTCAAAGTTAACCATTTTCAGTGGATGCAATGCAAAGTAAAAAGCTACTTAAAAGAAAATGAGATTTTCTACCATGTTGAGAGACGTCAGCGGTGAGAGAAAGTGATACCTTTTACCAGGGGTCTCAAACTCCAGTCCTCCAGGGCCGGTGTCCTGAAACTTTTAGATGTGCCTTTGCTGCACCACACCTGAATAGAATAATTAGGTCATTAGCAAGGCTCTGGAGAACTGATCTACACAAGGAGGAGGTAATTAAGCCATTTCATTCCAGTGGTTTGTACCTGTGACACATTTAAAAACTGCAGGACAGCGGACCTTTAGGACTGGAGACTGAGGCCTGTGTTTTAAACAGATAACAGGAAGGCTTGATTAATTAGTTATTACACTCCGTTTTCACCTTTTGCTAACAGTGAAGGTTTAAATTTACATTTTTTGGGCAGCACACAGAGACAACTGTTTAGTTAGTAAGATAACTGTTCAATATTTCAGACATGTGTATATTATACAGCTAAACTTTGATTTGCAGAGACCGCTTGCTATGACGGTGACAGTCGGCAAAGATTGTATTCGAGTAGCAGTAGCACCACTTCAACTTATTTTAAGACATAAAGCTTTGTGTAAATTTAGCTATTTTAAAGGTCAAAATTGAAATAATTCATACAAACAAAATAACAAAAAATCAGACAAAAACATTTTTTTCCACATCAGTTTCTTTCAATATAAAACTTAGGAAAATGTAACAAAAACTTCAGGTGTGTCTGTTGAATGTTTGGCTGAAACAAGTTTGTTTTTCATCCACAGTCGCTGCACAGTTGGTAGAGCAGCCAGAACTGTTTTGCTCCAGTAAGAGTAGCAGAGTAAAAATAGTTTGAAAAGTCAACTTTTTCCAAAACCCCCCCCCAAAAAGTTACTACAGTAAATGTAACGAGTTATTTCATCTAAATCTGTGAAACATTTCTGTATCATTCAACCTCTAATCTGCAAACAGACCCATCTGCTTGTGTGAGCTGGAGAATCGTGACAGCAGGAGGTGTGTGTGTGTCTATAATGCCCAAACTCCTTGACTCACCTTTATGCGGCTGCAACGTGGAGGTGAAGAGCTCCACCTGCTGGCTACGGGTGAGTACTGCAGTTCCTAAGTGGGGGGAAAAGCCGCAGCATCCTGCACACACACAACACACGCACACAAACCTCACTTGTTTTACGTCAGCAGCTTCAAAACAAGCCCGATTCACCCCGTTCCCCAGCTTCCCGTCTCACAGGGCAGATCTCCCACCTTCACACCCTCCACTCACGACGAAACGGCCCCACTGTGGAGATTTGGTGGGAAAGTGAGAACCCGAACGGGAGCGATTCGCCCTCATCCGCTGGTCCTGACTCACACGTCGTCACTGCGATTTAGGAGTTTAATTAACGTTTGATTGAAAGTTGTGAGCACGAGTCCCCCGTACGCAGTCTGGAGCTGAGTCACGAGTGGACCCGCTGTGAGCTAGAGATTACCAACACGTCATCAGGGTGACATCAGAGATGAACAGAAGCACTTTGAAATTACCTTTTCTTTAAAGATTATTTTTAAAGACATGTGGCAAAGGGTAAAGAGAACCGGACTGAAGCTCTGGACGTCAAGTGTCCTCTGAATGCGCAGCGCGCGCTCTAACGAGAGCGTCACGAGACGCCCCTTAAATGAGACTTTTATAATAAAAAAAAAAATACAAACTCGGGAGGAGCCTAAATGCAAGATAAATCCTACAACATGGCTGCCTTTCAGAGTTTCTCTGTGTACGTAGAATAGCTTGATATTTCTGTCAAAGTACGACAAGTGTTAGAAAAATGAATATGGCCACTTTGCTAACATAATGGCAAGCCTTATTTTGTGCTAAAAGATGATTTAAGAAAAAAGAAAGAAAGAAAATACAATTTTTTTGCAAAAAATGACTTAAAGCATTATTTTAGGAAGGTGGCAGGAGACGATATGAAGGTCTAGGTCTAATCACCCGATAGTGATTAACGTGTTTTCCTCTTCAATCTGAAGCTATGGAAGCAGTCTTCAGGATATTTCTGGCTGTCCATGAGTCCTATTGAGGTCAGCTTTAATAAGACTAGCCCAGGACATCTGACTGCTTTCCATTACAACAGTGTGGTTGAAGGGTAAAACTCTTGAGTCAATGTGGAACAACTTCTTTACTGTTAGATGTCAGAGGAAAATGATTTATAGCCTGATAGGTGAAGCACAAATGAATCATCATCATCACATTTTGCAGGAAACAGTAAAGCTTTGTCGCAGCAAAACAAGCTGAAATGTCAAAGCATTCTTTGACAGACAATAATACAAACGGTTTGATTTGAAGAGATCCAGCTAAATGGAAAACATACAGGTTGCAGAAGTGGAGAAATGAGCCTGGGATGCTTAGAAAGAGCATTGCAAAGTTTAGCCAGTGGCAACATACACCCAACATGTCTGCAGATGGAATAGTGACTGGTAGATTTAGGATTTAGTGTTACTATATAGAGCTCTCCTATGTTAAGGTGAGGATGAGGAAAAGCCATCATCGTAGCGTCATCAAAAGTTTCCTGCAAACGTTCTCCAGATGTATGTAAAGAGGAAGTTCTGATATAAATGATGGTGTCATTCGAATATAACTGCCTTTTATACTGCAGGTGTATTTTTATTGTGTTCTATAGAATGGTCTTTTTGTATACAACTGTGCCTATAAAATGCTTGAACTAAATGAAACCACAATATCTACATCAAGTGAAAGCTTTTGGAGAATAAAAATACCTGATGTCTGATTTCAATCATGTCTCATCAGGTAAATAATTCGACTATGTTTGTTAGAAAATGTTACAATCTGTTGATTCCACACTTAGACTTACACTAGAGTTTGACTGAATCGCAACACAATTCCCAAGACAAACTTCATAACCTTTTCACCACCCCAAAAGAACAAGACTTTGAGTCATCCACATTGTTCTTTGCGAAACTGCGTGTGTGATTTATTTTGCTTTTTCCCCTGACCTTTCGGTTTCCATCCTCTCCTCTCCGCTGTGTCACCATCTGTGTACCGAAAACGGGAAACGGCGCCCGTGGTTCCCACCTCCGCCCTGCCAAAGCCTGCCTCCTGACCATGTTGACTGAGAACAGTGGAGTCATGGCTGCTCAATTTGCGTAACAGTTACGTTTTACTGCTAGTGCTGCGCCACAGTGGCTGCTTTCTGTTATTGAGACTCTGCATGGGTCTAATGACTCACGGTAGACGAGGGGAAAATATAAGGCTCCTGTAGGAAATCCTCTTTTACCGGAGCCAAGTCCCATTTTTTAAACTTTTACCCATCCTATTCACAACATTACAGTGGACAGTTAATCAAATGCGGGCGTTGGCTGACTGTATACTTCACGGGACTGTAGTGTGTCACCCTCTGCATTACTTATCAGCTAAGTTTTAGCTGGTAAGCAGTGAAAATGTTCTCCAACCAACATGGCCGGCAGACCAGTAGCGCCTCCTAGAAAAAGGTAGGTGACACTGCAGGCCTCCCGAGAGAATTACGTTCACGTCATAGAAACGCGTGCAGTCTTCGTCAATGAAGACATAAATGTAAAATAAAAACAAAATAAATTAAAAAAATAATAATAATCCTTTGGGTTGTACATTTGCTTCATTCAAACAAAAAGAATGTAGAGGCCTATTTTTTTCCTTTCCAGCGCTGTTCCCTTAAAAAAATTGTCCCTGTAAAAGTTTTCTGGGGTTGCCAGGTACCATGGGATTATCTTGCAATTTAAAATACTGAAATATGTTTTAATTAGGAAGGAAATCGTAAATCTGTCACTTAAAGTGGACAACACGTATCACTGTTTTCATTTTAAATGCAGTTTACACTTCTAGTGGGGATATATTGATCTTAAAAATACTTTTAAGTGATATTTTTGGGACAGAAGTTTCTTTAAGTTATAGTTATTTTATGCTAGTAATATGTACATAATGTACCTTTCAAACTAAAAAGATGTATTGATGCATTGAAGCTGAACTTGAGATCATATGAGGATGATGCTACAGATAGCATGCTAGCGAATCAGAGTATCTCAGAAATTAAAGGGTTTTGATAGTGGAGCTGAAACACAATATAGCTCAAATATTGTTTTCAAGCTACTAAAAAAAACAAAAGAAAAAACAGGATGACACCAACAGAAGCAAAGGAAACCCAAACTGCTGTTTTAATCACTATTTATTGACTTTAGTCACATGCATACTTGCTTACAGCTGATTTTAGTGTGCAATACACAGCTTAACTTTGTTTTATTGTCTAGGTTATAGTAAACCAAATGCATTGAACCTCGAAGGCTGCCTTACCAAAAGTTTATACAACATGATTCATTTTGTCACATTTTCAACACAGAAGAACATTTTTCTTTAAAAGCCAGAAGCCACAGATACACAAGGTACGGGTGTTTGGAGAACGTCATCGCTGTCGTTAAAAGTCGGTCAAGCCGCAGTTTTACATTCTCGGAATCCTGGACAAGATTTCTTTAAACGCGCAGATGGATGTGTATCTATGACTCCCGCAGAACAACACGACCACCGAAGAAACAATTTGGATAATATAGCAGATTTAATGCCTCTTGACTTCTCAGATACAACATAAACTTTTTGTTTTTTTGTTTTTTTTCTTTTTACAGTAAACTCTCACCGAGCTTTGTGGCAAAATCCACGCTGGCTGTTTGTATGTGCTTTTTTTTCTGTTTCGCTTCATGGCACGGTTTGAAAATCTTAGTTCGGACTTTTGCGGAGAATACCAAGAACTCATCAACATGTCGTATCATTCAGTCCTTAATCCAGATGTGGTTGTATTCTACAAGAGTGCAAATTGTGAGTAAGCCAACTTATTGTGTGTGTGTGTATACAGTGTGTATACATACATGTATATACATCCTCCAAAAAAAGCGTGGCATCACCTGAAACGTAGCGACACGATATTTTTTTTTCAAACGTTTTGAACACCGAAGCTTTAAAACAGTTCTCAGAAACGGAAAAATAAAGATCTGCTAAAGTAAACACGTAAAAAATAAACCGTTAGTGTTTTCGCTATCAAAAACGCTGCTTCTGATGTAAAATCCGATACAAGACTCCAGTATCAAATGCTTCTTCTGCTGGATTTTTTTGCTTCTGTTTGAGATGAGAATACGTCAGGTTAATCTCCTAAAGAATAAAAATCTTTTAGCTGGCTTCTTGGACACACCTTACACTCTGTCATCTGGCTCCTCACCTAATAATAAAAAAAAAAATCTCCAAAATAAAGCAAACGAATCACTGCAGCACTTTAAAAAAGAAGAAAGAAAGAAAAAGAAGCACATTAGAAAAACACTACAGTCCAATCAGTTCACACTGAGGATTAGCCAAACCTATACTGAAAAGAGAGAAGAGATATCATACTATATATTAGCGTTGCAAGTTTCTCACATTTATGTATTTATAATTCACAAGAGCCTCCATGGAAAGCAACAGTATTTAGCGTGTGGGGCCACCAAAAGGGAAAGATGTCAAGATGAAGAAAGTTGGTTTTTGATTTTTTTGTTGTTGTTGTTATTAGTATGGTGCTGGTTGTGGTTTAGCCTCGAAGCATTTATAGAAGACCATGGCATACAGTCACAGGCTGAAATATACGGCTCTGAGTTTGGAATGGCTAACAAAGGGTGACAATAATAATAATAATGACAATAATAATAATTTTTAAAAAAGCACAAAACAGTGGGATAAGCTAACTAGCTGGCCCGACCGACCGAACCAATGATATGTAGGCAGATTAACAACTTTAACCAGGCTGGCGAGGCTTGTAATCCCATGTTAGCATTAGCATTAGCGGCATCTTTTTATCACAGTTTACCAAACTATCTCAGTGGGAGAAAGCTACAGCATATCACAATCGTAAAAGATCAGCAACTACATCAACTTTTGGGAGCTTGGTTTCCAAACCACGAGAGCCAAAATGTCAAACCCCAAACTTAAAAAAAAAAAAAAAAGTTTTATTATCATACTACAAGACCAAACAAAGCTTTAAAACACACCTAAAATTTGATATTACTTTAAAATAACCTAAAATATTATTCTTATTAACAAAGTGAATTCTAAAAATAAATATTACTTTTGCGGATTATTAAATTGTGTTATTAATAAGGCCATGTTATGCTTTTTCTCAGAGCTTTATATCACTACTCCAAATCGGCGACAGGCAGATGAGTAATATAGGAGGTTAAATGTCCTTTTTTTTGCCTGAATTTATTCAAGATTAATTTGAAAAAATCTGTTTTTTTTCTGCCAAAGAAGAAGAGATTGGTAATTTGCATATAGAATTTACAATAGATATGAATGAAGGGCTTTAATCTGGGCAAAACTCTCACCACTAGATGGCATTAAAGTGTTTCCAATATGATCTGTGGTTGTCTAGTGCCAATAATTTAGAAACAAACATAACATGGACTCTTTATTAAAATATGTAGTGCATTATGATCAATCAAAAATTGTATGAAAATACAATTCATGTATCATTTTTATGTGTGGTTTTAAATAAACGTATTAAAGCAAACGTAAATATATCCGAGAGAAAACAAGCCTGTTAAAGTTCTCAGCTACCTTGGCTAACTTCCTCTTTAAGGTAAATAAATTACAAACTATTTTGTGAATGAAGCAAAGCTTAAATATCTAGCTGAAACATGTAATAGCAGCTCATCTGGAGAGTCCCCGTGCCGATCCTGTTGGTCAAGGGGACCAAATTCCCAGAAGTTTGGCTTCATCTCTAAGAGATCGCGCGTGTTCCATAAACAAGCACAATAAGCTATCATTTTCCCTGATTATCCTGACTTGCTTCCTCAAATTCTTTCGGAACATTTGGCAGATACGTAAAGATTGCACTGTCGTTAATCTTCCTTGTGCCGTACCATGTGTTCTGTAAACACATTAAGCCCGTAGTCACAGGGGGACGCTGCCTACATACTGGTAATATCTACCGCTCGGGTGTGAATATAGGGAGACGTTTATGGGTTTGTTTTTCACAGCTTCGTGCTTGCGGTTAAAAACGAGCGGACCGGGGGCGGGAGGCTGCCGAGATGGAGGGCGTGTTTATTGTGCCACACACCATGGGCGGTCTGACATAAAAGCCTCCGGGCTCTCAGTTCGACAAGAGGCGTCGTGAGGGGCAACCGTGCATGCTGAAAGTATCGACCTGTCGCTCGGCCTTCTCCGAGCGCTGCTCCGGCGATCTGTGTAAACAAATGTGTGATTGGTTTTTAGTCAACCTCGCAGTTAAAATGCGAACCTTGAAACGAACCCGACACTTTCGTTATTAACTCAATGTAAAAATTCTCACTCTTCTAGCTCCGCCAGTCCAGCCTTACAAAGCTCCATCTCATTTTTTTCTCTTATTTTTATTTTTATTTTTTTGTTAGTCAGACCACTCGTTCTCATCCAGCTCCGAGTCGTCGTCGGATTCGCTGTACTCCACGGCGATGCGGCGTGACAGGATGGTGGCCACGTCGTTGCCGACTGGCTCCCGCTTGGCTTCCTGTTCCCTCTGCTCCTGAACCTTCCTCAGCTGGATGCCTGTGAGGGATAAAGGGAAGAGAGGAGCACTGAGGTCTGATGAGAGCTTTGTCTTTAAATACTGCAGAAAGTATCTTTCGTTTTATCAAAATGTAAGCATGAGCTGTTAAGGATTAAGGGTGTTTTCACACCTGATAGTCCTTGTTCAATTGGAAACCAAAATTCAGCTGGTGCAGTTCTCTTTCAGTGGCCATTGTATCAGACTATCCAAACCATTTGAAAAGCTTGTTCACCTCCTTGTCTATGGGGACACTGCACCGTGTACCATTGAAGGAATCAACATGTTTACATACTTTGCAAAATTTAACAAAAAATGGAGTTGCTTCAGATTTTATACATTGTAGTATTTCCCTTTTGTCTTTGGCTAAAGACCATGAGTCATTTCCCCATCAAGAAAGACACTTTTGCATTTTTTTGGTTGTATTTACCCAGAATGCCTTGTGCTATAGCCCCATTCCTGCTTTTGGAGCAGTCTCTGGTCTCTTGGTGTTCAAACTTGGCGCCACAGATCACTTCATCCAATCAGAGAACTAGGTTTGTAGGTGGACCACAGTTTGCTTCTTTGGTCAGTTGTGCATTTCACCTCACACCAACAAACTGGACTTTCTAGGCAAGAAAACTTGAGATTGATCAAAGTAGACTAAAAAGGGCTAGTGTGAATGCACTGGTTTCACCCAGTTTATTATAAACCTGGTGGGCCACCAGGCTTTACTTGCACCCCCACCAGGCTAAGCATTGTTTATATATATATATATATATATAGATTTATAAGCACTCGCTAATAATGCAACAAATAAATGTTTTTTATTTACAGAAGGAACAGTAGGAATAAAGAGTCTCTTTGGTGAAAGGATTGGAAGCACAATGGCAACATAATATGATCAATATGTGAGCATATAGGGAGACTGAGGTCAGGCGTCTTTTTTTATTGACTGGATCTGTATAATCACTGTCCGTCTTTAGCGGTCTACACACTAACAACTTCAAGAAAGTTGGTGTTTAGTTAATGTTAATAATGTCTTCCAATAACCCATAATTACTTACATAATCAAATTTCCTGTCAACTTTAAACATTTTTTAACTCAAAAGCATGGTAGTGTCCTCTACCACCTGGGTTAGCAAGTTTTCTGGGAGAAACTCTGAAAGATATTTGCCACATATGTGGCGAATATCCCAACACTCGTACCTCTACGTATGGCGGCCAGCAGGTCGGAGCGTGCATCGCTCATCGGGATCATCCCCAGCATGGTCGACTTCCTTGTCGAAGGCGCAGAATCCACGGCCGTCTGGCTGACAGCGGCGTGTGGCGGAGATGGGTGAGCCTGGTGTCCCGTGGGCACGCCAGGAGGTGGGGGCGGAGGGGCAGCCGGAGGTGCACCTGAAGGGGGGTGGGCGGGGGAGGGTACGTAGTTGGCCGGGGGAGGTGGAGGGGAGGGGGAGTAGTGGCAGGAGAGGGCAGAGGAGGTCGGTGGGATGGCGGAGGCGGCCGCAGAAGGCGGCGCTGTGGCAGAATCGAAGGCAGTCTGGGCGGATGGGATGGTTGGTGGGGGTGGGGGAGGAGCTGGGGGAATGTAATACTCTGGTATGGTGGAGGGCTGCCCACTGAAGAGTGAGAAAGAGGAAACACACATACATATGGGTCAGTACTACTCAATCATCTTTACAGAAACATCTTTAGACATGACTACATTTCTTCGCATGCGAAGCTGACAAGTGAGATCCAATCACCAAAGCTTGGTGTGAACAATTAGGGTCACAGCTCTCCCATACTTCACCTTGAGTTGTCGTCTCCTTTGTGGACAACGACTTTACAATTCTCATACAAGACTTTTTATCCATTTCACAATTTTTGCAGGTATTTTGTGAAAACTCATACCAATCCACGTAATTCCTCAAAGTGTCTGATAAACGCTCCAAAAACATATTCATGTCGCCTGCGGATCCAAAAACAGGGAGACATGCCCACTAACTTCAGACTAACAGATCAAAAGAACGCTATGTGAAATAATTTGTTGAGAAGTGGGATAGGGCAGCTCACTGCAAAAAAGGTGACGCAATTTTTGCCATTTGACTACGTCAATGAGAGCCGATTTCAATGCTTCAGATGAAGGAGGGGAGAGCCTTTAGAGATATCCACTTGAAATCCAACCAGCCAGGATGAACGTTAGTGCCAACCCCAGGTAGGACCACTGACTCCAATACAACCACTAAGACTTCTACTTAGTTTCTTTGGATTGGAAAGAGAAACCAATAGTCATACCCTAGGGCACACAATTCTGCAATCTCATGAAAAACAATATTCATCAACGTAATGGAAGAAGATTCAACCCTTGAAGTCCTCAATGTTTGAACTAAATCAAAGCCTGTCACATTTAAACTGTAATATTCACCACGGTGTCACTTTGTCAATGACAAATCCTACCCGTACCCAGCTCGGTATTCCTTAATCGACTGCTGCCTTGGCCCGTTGACCGTTGGATCTCCACCTGCCTGGACCCCGTGTCCTGATGGGGTCCTGCCGAGGGAAGCTGCGTGTCGACCCGGTGGTCCTGCCCCGGCGGCTCCAGGGGGCTGGTTGGCTGGCCTCAGGCCGCGATCGAGCGACTGTGTCTGGGCGGCAGCGAGGTGATCCCTGGCATGGTGGTCAGCGGGATGGGCAGCACTTGGAGCCTGGGTAGCCGGGTGGTTGGGACTTGCCGGGTAGGAGTCGGACGCCATTGACCTATTGGGTTAAAATTGAGGAGGGGAATGGGGCTTTATTCAAGCATAGCCTAAAGTAATATCCTAATATTGAGATCAATGGAAAATACAATTTTCAATCAACAACCAGAGCCAGGGTTCCATTTTAGTCGATTTCCATTTGCTTTAACGTTTGGCTATTTGTACTTCTACCAAACTGTGATGCTTTGATTAGTATATTTGAAAAGAAAAATACAACAATGGGTCTCACTTAAGAGTCTCCATAAGAGGACAGCACAGGACTTCAAATGGCACAGGTAGAAGATATTTCACATTGTGTTGAAGATATTGGTGGACGTTTATCATTTATTGAAAATTTCTTATCACAATAAGAATTTTGACTTATGTGTGACTATAAAATCCAATTAATGATGTTTAAAACACCCCACAAGTGTCCTTCTTCTTGGATTGAAAGCTTCCATCAACTCTGATCAGTTCCATCAACTTGGGTATGTGTGTTCAAGATGACGGGAAGTTGACTAAAGAGTTAAATTTGGCCTTCTTCCACATATTTTCTGTCCTCTACATGTCTTCTGACAAAAAGGTTAGGATTTTACTTTGTGTTATCACAGTAAACGGGGTCTGAATACGTGCAACAATGTATCAATTCCCCCCACTTCAGAGTTACACACTGCTTTGTGTTGGTCTAATACATTGCAATTTCTGTGTGTAATACAGCAAAAAATAAAAATGGGTTCAAAGGGTATTAACATGTCTTTAAGAAACTGTAAGCCTCTATATTTTGCTCGTCTTTAAATGTGTTGCTCCCTCTTTATGGAACTGCAATCCGAAAATTTCCAACGGGACACATTTAAATAAATATGGTCAAATGAATTTGTGCTGCCCTCGTCTGGAATAAACAAAAACAAATAAACTGATGTGTTAGAAAGATACAACTGAAGGGTTAGCTGTGGTTAGCATGTACCTGCTATCTGGGGAGAGGGATCCTTCAGACGACATGCCGTGGTAAGGGGAGGGGGTGAGCCTGGCATCAGGTCGAAATTCTTTATCGTAGGCCAGAACGTTCCATTCCTGACGCCTGTTACGAGCCTTACGCACCTGGGGGACGAAACAACAGGAAAGAAAAATACAACAGGTAAAATCTATGCTTTCTTCTTCCTTTCTTTCTTTCTTTCTGTCTTTCTTTCTTTTGGTAAAAGATAAAAGATGACTGAGCATACTCTTTTTTTAATCTGACTATTTTTTAAACAAAAAAAAATCTTAAGTTCCCCAACCTTATAACCAATTGAATAATTGTTAAAAGAAACAAAACAAAACAAAACAAACAAAAAAACCTCAGAGAGCATGTCAATGTATTTCATGACAATATAATTATAAGTCTCACAAAATTAGCTTTTGTAATAACTTCACAACCTTGTCATTGAAATGGGTCAATATGTGGGCTATGCAGGACTGCAAGATCTAAAAAAAAACTCAGCAAAAGGTCCACTCCCAGGAAAATGACTAACTAATGTAACTTTTATTTTTAAAAAAAGTTTTTTTTGTTTTTTTATTTACATTTTTGTTGAAACTGTTACCACAACACGAAACAGAAAATCTGTGAAAACAAATCGAGCTCCTCCACCTCCTCCCTGAGTTACTTTCGCAACCTGCTAAAATGCACCACTCTTCATCAAAAACAACCAATTATGGGCAATTATAACAGGAGCCGGGTCTTATTGCTGTCAATAGTCCTTGTGTACGTGCTGCTCAATGTGCTAATAACCACCTATTCACCATCACTGGCAGAGAAACTATATTTTTTCAGATTATCTGTCTCATACTATGCCATCATGACATAGTGGCAGCTACAACAAATACATAAATATATATATATTTTTAATAGATGTTACATATTGAATCTTTCAATGTATCAAGAGCAAGCAGTTACCAACCTTCTTCACCTCTCTGCTTGGGTCTTCCACCTGCCGCTGCTGCTCCTGTGGAGGATACACAGACAGACAAACAGGAGTGGAAAGGACCTCAGTCATTGGCTACTGGCTTTTTGTCTGCAGAAGGAAAGTGATCTGGACCCCTTTTTACCATCACACTGAACCAAACACACACACACATCCACTGGTCTACTCACCGCCCAGTTCACTACTGTGCAATACAGACTAACACACGGCGGACGACGGAGCCAAAAATGGGTGTGAACACAACAAACCAACCAAAACCAAACACAGGAGGTCAAAGAGAGAGAGAGGTGAGGTGGCGAGATAAGGTGACGGTATACACATGGACACACACACAGACGGGAGTTCACACGTGTGTGTGTGTGTAGATTTTATTTTTTTATACACAGAGGACTTTGTTTTAGTGCTGTTTCTAAATTACAAGGTGTATGTAAGACTTCCTTATTCAGAGGTGAGTGTATAATGTGTTTTAATGGAGTGTGAGGGCAGGAAGTGAGGGGCGTGGAGGTGGTGGTGGTGGTAGGGGGGGTTAGGGGTCTGGGTCGCCTTACAGAGATGGACAGGGGGCTCCTGGGTGGGGCCTGTCTGGAGTGGGGCCTGTCAGGGTGGGCCGGACAGCCCTATGGAAACATGGGAGAAAGACAAGCTGGTGCATTAGACTGAGCAGAGGAAGAGGAAAGAGGAAGGGGCTGCGCATCTTCCAAGACCAGCTGGCTATAAACAACTGAGAGAAAGGAAGGAGGAGGCGCTGAGGGAATAAAGTAGAGCGATGTCTCAGGCAGCCTGCTGCAGTTTTTTCCATCCTCTTACACCTGTTGTTTTTTCTTAAGTGAACACTTGATGTAAGGTTCAAAATTTGATAAATGAGTACAGTTAGAAGGGAGGGAACAGAAAAAATATGAAATAAGCATTAAATTCAACACAAATATTGACAAAAAACAGCAAATGCATGCAGCAGCAGCTGTTCTGGGATCTGAATGGAAGGATTTATTTTTTGTTAGATTAAATCAAAGTAAGACTATCAAACATCAGCTGTGAAAAGGTTTTAAACAACAAGTCCACGCAACTTCTTCCAATTCACTGGAAGTGGCTCATAATTAAATCAGTTTTTTTTAAACTTTTAGTTTTAGTTTTTTTAGTCCCAGTTTTCAAAACAATGAAGGTCATTTATTTATTATAATTTGGCGCATTTCTGTTTTCATAAAAACAGCCATTTAATTGAGTATGCTTAAAAGTGAGGTGTGTGATTAGAAACCAAAGTATTTGAATCAACTCTACCAATTCTGTCAAGTAAAGTAGTTTCATACACAGGCAGACACATGGTTGTTGATGGCTAGAAAATGTATTTCATTTAGGTGCAACTTGCTAACTACAATAATCTGAATAATAATCGGTGATCAAATATATTAGAGCCTCTATGTAAAATTTTTACATAAAATTTGAACTTCAGCATCTACTCAATTTTAAAGCTAATTGAAGTTTGTTGTATAATAATACCGCACATAGGAATAACAGCTTATAATAAACCATCAAGGTACAGTAACTAATTTTCTCTTGTCTCAATTTCAATGACTATAAGCAGTTATTTAAGTTTTCAGAATCTCTGATTATATCTTGTCACTAAGTATCCCCCAGCTGCTGCTGTATTCAACCGAGCAAAGCTAAATGGTGACAACATTAAGATAGGAAAGCATTAACTTAAATAACAAAGGAACATGACACAAGTTGGCAAAAATAGAACAGATAAGCAAATTAAAGCAGAGGATGACTTCATTTCTTGTAACTTTTCTAAAACACACTCTCCTCCAGCTCCACACTGACATACCAGCTGTACATTCACAACAAAAATGCAGCTTCACATGCAAATGGACTCCCCATGGAAATGGATGCCTACCTTCTGCCGCCTCTTCTCTTTGCGTTTGTCCTCAGTGGCCTGCAGCATTTTCTCCTTCCACAAGTTGAAGAAGTAGGAGGGATCAGTGTAGAACTTCAGTGCATCCTTCTTGTCGTCCCTTGCAGAGGTAAATAGAGGAGCAGAGGTGAAAATGTAAGCAATAGATAAGAAAAAAACAGCGCGCAGACACATCCTTTGCTGGAATTAGGTCGACTCCAAATGTAACCCACCTATAGGGGCTGAGGATATTCAGTGGCGGGGGCTTGTCACAGCGGTGGTACATTTCCACCACAGGGTTGGGCACAGACGTCCTGGACACCACCTGCTGGTCTTGAATGGTACTGCTCTTAAATGCTTTTCTCATGTTGATGTCCTGGAGGGAGACTGAAAGACCAGAGAATGTTTTGTTTTGAGAAGTTCTGCACGGAAATACCTTTTTATGTCTTAAAGGTAGAATAGATTAGCAGCCAAATTCTGTTAAAACACTACTGTCTGGTCATCTGACCCTTGCTTTCAAATTTTACCTGCAAAAGGACAATTTATGGTTTTAGAATTGTCTGACAACTACGATAATTACTTATCAGGGTTCTACACTCAGTGGCATGTGACTACTACTGCTGAAACTCAATGTTTTAATAAAATCCAAGATAAACAATAAGTAGCCACAAAAGACTTTGTACTATGGTGGAACCCATTATTGTATACACTTTCTAAGTATGACCAGTTATCTACTTCAAAGACTGCAACTTTACTTTCAGCCCACACTAGGAATTGACTTTCTTTACACTGTCATAAACAAGTGCAATGTTCTAAAATACACACACACACACACACACATATACATATACAATTTCTTACAAATTAAAATTTTCAACTGGCTGCATGCATTCCCAAACAATATCTTCTGTAACCATAAAGAAAATTTGCAAGATTATTATTATTATTTATTTATTTATTTTACTTTTTTGCAATCAAACAGGGTGAAGAGTTTCTGGGAAGATCAACCTTTTAGGTCTTGCCACATGTTCTCAGTTTGATTTAGGTCTGGAATCTTGTCTATTCTCACATTCATACTAAACACACACAGAGAGAGCTGCATAATAACAGAAGCATCTGGACTGTGTTGTTTGTGTATGCCACACAAGCAAAAATAGCAATGATGTGTGTTTGTACGTGTGTGTGTGTGTGTAAGCATGCATAAAATAACATTTTTGACATACTTTTTGTGGTTACCAGATGCAAGAGAAATTGTGTCCCCATAAACAAGCTATACGTCCTACTGGTATTATAAACCACAAATACGCGTATGCGTATGTGTGTATAATCCCTTTAATACTGTTAGAGGCTTAACACAAAACTATCTAGCATCTTCAATAAGGCAGAACACACAGTCACACATGAGTGGGATCAGCTGACACCAACCCAGCATATAATAAGGTTAAGCCACAAACGGTGAAACATATGTCCCGTCAGTGATTTACTAAATGATCATTTATGTGTGCAGAGGCTGACAGAACAGTTAGCTTCTGAATGCAGTGACTTGCTCCTTAAAAACTAAAAGGCAAAGGGTTGTTTGATTCATATGTAAGTTTGCAGTGGAAGCACTGTACTGTCTGAACAGTATTTGATCATTGCTTCCTAAGCCTCTGTCCCTGTGGTCAAATGAATAATCCACTGCTGTAGAAGCCAATGAAACTTTGATTCAGACTCATCTTCAAAGAGACTTCTTACTCTTCCAGCAAACTTATTTTATTCCTCACTGTGTACTCTCCTTTTCTTTATCCCTCTAAGTTCTGCAGGATGCTCCTTTTTGCACATCCTTGCAAATTGTCTAAATAACCAGTTGATAACCAGAGTAATGAGATAAAAAAGACAGTGAGGGCCTCTGTAGAGGTCTAGACTCTACATAAGTGTTTTGCCAATCTTCTGAACATTTGCATTGCAGTAGGTGAAACAGAAGAATGTGTTACTGATTTCTTTTTAACATTCTCTGAGCCAGTAAAAAATATCTGGGGTTTGCACTTCAACAAAAGGATTTATATTTTGCTAAAAAATATAAAAATGGTTATTTATCATTTCTATGAGATTGCTCTAGAGCTCTTTTAACCTATTTTGTGTCAGACAGGTCTGATAAGGCAATTCTTGCTTCTACAGGTCTAAATGTGTCTAGGAGAATTGAATTATGTTGTTGTTAGTCCTTTATTTTTTCTATTGATCAGAAATATTCAACTGTGTAAAATAAAGCAAAAACAGATCATTTAGATTTAATACTTTTTGATACCTATTAAATGAGCTGGTCACTGTTGAAAATAAAAATTAAATTCATTTTAAATTGTTCTGAATTACTTTGAGGTGAAAAATTTTTTTCATTGTGCCGTTTTACTACTCCAAAAAAGATAAGACATAAGAAGACTAACAAGAAGATTAACATAAATCTTTCAAATTTTGAAATTTAGCATTTTTAGTACTTTTTGCCTGCCTTTGGAAAGAGCACACAAACACACCTTGCTAGTTTAATAAAAATCTGCTCGATCAACCTCCAATTTTTCAGGAATAGAAATTGATGTCTTTTTTTAGAATTTGAAATAAAATACAAGTTAATCTAAAGCATTTTACCTTTTACAGGAGTGTCAATAACTGAGGGAGGTGCTGTATGTGAAAAAAGATAAAGCTCGTGGGTTTGTATTACTATCTCAGGGTACAATAATTTGAGGAATCAATTGTTCCTTCTATGGTTTAAACCTGATACCATCTACGATAACCCGGTTAAAGTGAACATGACATATTTTTACTTATAAAACAGAGACACGTCAAGTGTTTTTGCCTTTTCTTGACTAAGCACCATTCTCTTATTCTTCTTTTCTTACAAGATACTGAGATTTCTCCTTACCAAATTTTTGAACTTTACAATATATTCTCCTTCTTTATTCTTCTTTATGATATTTTTCCTCTTTTTTCCGCATTTCACAAACCCCTCCTTCCTCTTCAACTAGAGAGAAGCCATCAGTGTCGCCATTTTACAAATAAGATGGAGAGACTGAAATAGAGGAACGAAATGAAGGACAGGAGGAAATGACTGAGCAGAAGTAGTAAAATATAAAAAAGTGAAAGGTTTGTGAATCATAACTTCTGTAATGCAGAACTAAAAATTGAGTATGAAGAGGGCAGAGGAATGGATTGCGAGTGGGAGGACAAGGGAGCGAGGAGATGAAAAACTGAGCAGGTGAGGAGGAGGTGGAAGAGGAAGAATGGGAGAGGGATGAAAGGGTATGACGAAAGACTGCTGAGGTTTTTCTTTTCATCTCCGTTTGCGCTGCTGTGACGCTGAATGTCTGAGGCTGCTGTGCTGCAGAATGACTCGGCAGAACCAGCAAGGATGGAAAAAAGACAGAGAAGAATGATAGAGACATAAAAGAGGATCATGAAAATGAAATAGTGGGGAAAATGAGAACTAAACATGGGGAGAAAGGAGGATACAAAGAAGAGGAAAGTGGGGTAAAAGAGAAAAGGCCTGAGCTAAAAAGATAGGAGGTACGAGCACGATGTGGCTTCTTTCAGTCATTCATCAAAAAGGGTAATGACATCAGAACATGGCATTTAAGTAAGCTACAAATCTGTTGGTCTTCTAAACTCTGGAAATGGCCACAAAAACTGTGATTTACAGAATACTTGCACTTATCTGCAGTCTGAATGATCATTTTAAAGTTTTAAACAAGTAGAATAATGAGTATACAATGACCGTTTTTAACAAAAGGTTCAAATCCTGGTCTCTGTCTAAATTGCCTTTAGGTATGAGTGTGTGTGAATGGTTGTTTGTCCATGGGGTCTCTGTAGGTGCCTTTCCATTGACCATATAATTGCTCAATTTGACATATCAAAAATAAATTTGCTTAATGAAAACAAGTCAATCTTCAAAAAAGAAATTGTTTGATAAAACGTTTTGGTGCTAGGATGAGGTGTTTTTATGAAAAATGTGTTTATTTTGATAAACTGCAATGGGAACACTTCTTCACATCACAAACGGATGTTGCCACTGCCACAAACCACGAAGACAACAGGAAGGAGTTTGAGGATCATGGTGCAGAATGATTTTTAATGACTTAAACTTATGTGGGTTTCTTATTTAATGGAAACCCCACAATTTCAAAATTGTGTTTTTTTTACATTAACCGAATAACAAATTTTTGCGCACATTGCGCACTGTAATGGAAATGCAGCTTGCGTTTGACCTGTTATGGACTAATCCATTGTGCACCCTGCCTCTTGACCAATAACTGCCATAGATGGGCAGAATTAGGTAACTGTAAATGTTATAGGTTGGTTTCCAGACTTTGGTAGAAAGCTAGAAAATATCAATCTTACAAAATGTACCTAAAAAGATATTAAATCAAACATGTGAGAATTAAGTATGAATATTACATTCAGATAACTGACTATTGGAGACAATATGAAGCTAAGTGGCTGAGAGTCTGAGTCACTAATAACCAACAAGAAGCCCTACTTAAGTACACAAACGCAGCTAAAGAAGAAGGTTAAGCTTAGTGATGAGTTCACTCCAGCAGAATGCACCCTTACTGTCTCCCAAGGGAATTTACTAACACATTTGCCATCATCATTTACATTCCCCTTCAACGCTGCCTGTGATATCATTAATGAATTATTTTTATCATTACCTATTTTTAATTGTTTTGCTAGGACAAACAAAATCCCCCACCCTTTGGGGATCAAGAAAGCATTATTATCTTATCTTAGAAGTCAAGGGGTATGAATTTTTTTGTACTGTTTATGATAATGTAAGAGCTCTTTTATCCATGAAGCATTGCTATACGACTAGTTAGAGGACAAAGCAAAAGCACACATGTACCTACGAACAAAGAAGAGACAGTTAAAGCATAAAATGCAAATCACAATACACCAACACTCACATTAACACACATACACACACAGGCATAGATACAATCCCTTTGTTCAAAACAACACACAAAAGATGAATCACATATGTACACATGTGGCTGCTTGGATACCATTGTATTTTTGCAGAAGAATGACCTTTCCAGAGTCAGACACACACACACACACGCACACACACCCCCCACACACCCACACACACACACACACACCTTCCTCCACAGTGGAGTCGAGCTGAGTGACTTTCACAGCCAGCTGGTCCACTCTCTCCTGCAGGCTGCTCATCCTCAGGTAGAAGCTGTTGGCTTCGTTGAACAGTTCTCCAAAAATGTCCTCAGCATGGCGACCTAGGCAACAGCACAAAGACCCAGGCGTAGTTAGATTTGATTTGTGTCAGTCACATCTTTAAAACGTCAACAGCTTTTATTATTCATGGAGATCAATCCCCCCACTCACCAGAACTGCAGCACCTACAGACCAACACATCTGTCATAAAATATTTAAAAGTAAATGTTGTTCCATCTCGACAGATGAACTGCACAAGGACTTCTGTTAAATAGCATTCTGTTGCAGACAATTCCAACAGTGTAGAAACACACTGCCCTTGTTAGTTCTGGTCTTGTTAAGAAGGAGACCTGTATAGACATCTTTTGTTTGTCCTGTTTTGACAGGAAACCATTTATTCTTAGCAGCACTTTGAGGTGGTAAACGGCTGTGTTATTAAGACTTTCAGGTATAAAATAAAAGTGGCACAAGTATGGAGCCCTGAGGAACCCCTTATGTTATCTTTGTTTGCTCAGACTCCGCATTTCCACAAATTCCGCAAATTCTGCCAAATAAGATCTGACCCGATGTGGCACAACCCTACCGACTTTTTAAGTTTACTAACCAAATTATTAACTGTCGACAGCAGCAATGAGATCTAACAATCCCAACTCACTGGTTTTAAAACCAGCACCGCTGAGACGGATGTCATTTGAAGTTTCACCCATAGTCTCACAGTAAGATAGAAGATGGTTTCAAAAGAAGAAAAAAAAAAAAAACACTTGTTGATTCAATTAACTTATCTGAAAATGCACAAGAATATTAAAAAAAAGAACAAAGAAGAAAATCCTGTCGTCTGCCTCTGCAGGAAAGGCTGCCCCCTGCTGTGAATCCCGTCAGACCGAAAACTAAAAAAACCTTAATGTTTCCATAAAACCATGACAGGAAGAGAGAGAAAGATGCAAATGCAAACTAAACCAGATTGCAATGCACAAACAGACATCTATTCTTGCTTTTTTTTTTCCGTCCCCACCGCTCAATTTACGTCTGACAGACACAGCAGAGGCAGCGCCTTTAGTCACCCGGAATGAGCTGTCACAGATTTAATTTAGCACATAACTATTAAACACATTTAGATAGCCATTTTGCCCTGCATATATCAACTGAGTCATTTGGGTGGAGATTAATATTCACATAAAGTTTTGTCCTTGCTGGTACATGAACTATTTTGTTTCTAATGAGTTTAAAGTGAGATATTCCAAAAAGCAGACTAGAGACTGCACTTTATGGCTTTATTAACCAAAGGTGTAATTGACTGGAAGCATCTTTGGTGTTAAAATTTATGCAGAGCAATTAAAATTAAGCTGTTTTATATGTGTAAAAACAAAAAAAATCTGGAAAATATATGTCAAAACCACTAAAATAAATTATCCTTAGCTTCGAAAAAAGCTAGGAAAAACTAAAAATAGTAGATGACCAAGTAAATGATGTTAACCTTGTTATTGTAAGTGAGGATTACTTTCTATTGAAGATTATAAGAAAAACTATAAAAACTTAAGAAAATGTTATGTAATATTACTCACTCAGGCTGCCCAGCTGTTTGATGATGGCTGCCAGTGTGCTGTTGGTGACACACTCCAGTTCGCTGGTCACCCCATCTGGCAGCGCCCCGCGGCACAAGTGCCGGGGTTCAATATTCCTCTTCACCAGCGGCATGTTGCTCTACACCTGCAGAAACAACAAAAAAGAACTGAAAACGCCATGTTTTTAAATTTATTCAACTTTCCACTTCGCTGATTTATGATTACGATCTGTTTTCTGAAACTTGGAGCTTTCGTACCTCCCAGGGAATAGTTTCTGAATATCCAAATTGTAAGATGAATGCAAATATACCAACAGCATTTCTGGGAAATAATAAGGATGGGGGCGAGGGGAGGAATGACTTGATGTTGATTTGTGAGGCCTGATGGAAACGGAGGTGTCATGTCCACCGTGGGGCGCAGTCATTCATCGTGCTGTCTAATGCCAGAGCGCCTCGCGTGAGCCAGAAACTAAATGAGCCAGAAAGAATTTTATAAATGGTGCAAATGAGCTTGAAACTGGGCAGAGAGACCGGAAGGGTCCTGACAGGGAGACAGAAAAACTAGACGAGGCAGGATGAGTAAGGATCAGGGGTGCTACTAGAAATAAAGCTTCTCTGGCGCCCAAAACCACCCAACTGGCAGGACTGAAATGAATATTTGAACCTTAAAACCCAAGTATGAACTTCCAAGCTAAAAAAACCCTTCTGGTTTATCTTAAAAGACATTTAAATACCATCCAAATGTTTTTATTTCAATAATTTGATTCAAATAGTCAAGTATATTCACCGCAAAAACTCAAAATCTTACCAAGTGTTTGGAAATATCTTTTTAAATATTGCTAAGATATTTGCACTAAAAACTATACAAAATATTTGGCTTTGACAAACATGTAAAAAACATATAGTTTTTAAATGAAAGTTACATATTGCAGCTTTAAGAGTTATAAAGTGAGAATCCTAGCCTAGCCCCTGCCTGTTTTCATGTATTTTTAAAAGTTGGTAAAAATCAAAATTAATGCCCCCTACTGGCCTGGAATAGTTGTTCCTTTCCATCTATTTGAATGGGTATGAAAAACGTACTAAAAACAACTAGAACAAAGTGTAAAAACAGAAGCAACAAGGGAATCGATTCTCTTGTCAAGATAAGAAGTGTTTGTGTCTGCATATTCAATCAATAATGTGTTTGTTTACGCTGGAAAATTCACGATAATGCTGGGATAAACATAGACGTTTATAGTGAGGTTTCCAGTCGTAGTCAGATCTGTTTGAAGCTCTCCCCCGCTCGTTCCTCCCTCTAACAGCTTCTGACATTTAATTATATTAACTACCTCAGATGATGCTGCGGCTTCTTAAGTACGCTGTTGAGCTTCCCTCGGTGCGCAGCAACCAATGTCTTCCCCCCCTTCCTCCAGCTGCTGTAAATAATCTAAGAAGCTCGCTGGTTAATAAAACATAAACACTCCCCCATCATCCTCCTTCCCCGCTCCAATGGGTGCTCTTCGTCTCGTCTGCCGGGTGGGTCCCCCAGTCGTTCTTTTAGCAGGCCTCAGCGCTCGTTTTTGATCCAAATATTTTGTACTTCCTCTCTTGGTTTCATCAATAAATCAGTAGGAATATCTTATACTCCAAGTCCCGAGCGTCCAACAAAGACTGGGGGATTCCCCCCTGTTTCCGTGTCAGTCTGGGAATCTGCGGTTTCTTCCTCGGTCATAAAAGCGCATGAGTGTGAGCTTCAGCGACTCTGTTTTGACCCTCAGGCGCTTACGTCTGCTTTCATGAACACTTTCAGGTCAGCTGCAAGGCAAACTGACATGGTTGTAGTCAGCTATGCTTCAACAAGAAGAAGGGAAAACAGAGAAACAACTCCTAACAGGTTCACTTTCTTCTGAGGATTCCTCTTTAAACAAAGATATGTTCCCACTCACAAACAGTTTCTTCAAAGGAATGTCAAGAATACAATAGCAACTTGATTGCCTTTGTTCTGGCAGAAAATTGTAAGCTTGTCTTTCCCCGATGTTCTTATGAGGTTCTCCTCATTTTCACATTTCTTTCTTCATGTAAACCTAAATTACTTAATTATTTTTCCAACTTAATAATAATAATAAATAAAATTTTTTAAGTGCACAAAAATGCAGGTTTTTGGTGCAAATCTGTTATTCAAAATGTGAAGTGTTCTTTTGATGTAAACAAACGTATCACTGGTTTGTCCGATGAAGGTGAAATTCATATCAACACTAAATTTAAACTAGGGCTGTCAACATTTGCGATTTATCCAAAAACTTCAACGGCATCTCTGTCTGCTCACTTCTTGTCAGATTCCTGTCAAATAACGTTCAATAACACCAAAACAAAAAAAGATGCGACGACAAACATTTGGACCAAGCATGTAGCCTACTTATCACAACGGTGAATTATTCTTTCACTGAAGCAGTCAGTTTATAGTTAACATTTCTAAATTGCATTTGAAACAAAAGGACTTCATATAAAACCTTTGTAAATATGAAAACCTACATTTCTTTTTTACATTTCAGGCTTGCACAGTTAAGCATGTTAATTGTGATTAATCAAAGGGCGAGAGTGTTATGAGTCTGATTAAATTTTTTAATCGATTGATAGTTTAATTACAACCATATTTACCAAAGACTGATTAATATTGAAACTCACAACCCTCCAGTCTCAGTGATTCCTTAAGTTTAACTATATTAAACTTTATATGAACTTTGCAGGCATCAAACTGGTCTGGTATCAGTTTTGAAAACTGAAAAAAACAATAAAAAATGTTTGACCTTTAGCATTTTGAGGTCCAATGTGAGAATCTGGAAATCAAAAATACATCATTCCTATAGCACATATAGCAATATTAACCAAAGAATCTTTTGAAAGTGAATAACAGCAAAGAACACAAACTTAAATGTTCAAATATTTAGGTCCAAACATCACAAATGTAAAGAAGAAAACAGACGAGAGACGGAAGAGGAAAAGCACCCTGAGTACGCTGTGGCGCCACGGGAGTGTTGTCATGCCAACACACTGAGGAATCTGCTCTTCAGATCAAAAGTGGAGCTGGCTGTGCCACTGAAAATAGTACGAAAGAAAGACTGCAAGAGGAGGACACGGAAAGAACGAGAGAAGGGAAGCAAAATAGAAATTGAAAAGAGGGAGCAAAGGAAGGCAAAAGATGAAAACTAAAAGTGGAAACTTTGGTACGCCGGCCTGCGGATGATCCATCACACCATGACACCCGGGCTTAACACTGGAAGGTCTGGAGAGGAGTAAAGAAAACGATTCCTAAAATGTCAGGTCAGGTCAGATCAAAAACATTCTGGCAAGATGAAACTCTTTAAAGATGTACCAGTGAAAATTGCCCTGTCAGAAACTGTTAGTTAGAATTGTTGTTTCCTCAGATGGGGACAATTTTCTGTTTCCACGAGCAACAGTGAATCTGTAAAGACTAAATGAACAGTCCCAAGGTTATAACCTAGAGTAAATAGGGAGATAGTAAGTGGCAAACATGAATCAAGAAGGTTAGCTTAGCCTGAGTGGCTGCCATTTTTCCAAAAGCATTGATAAATACCCTAATTTAGCATTTGTGGATACGATAACAGTGCATACGACAACGGTGCATACAATATCATTTAACCATCAGACAAGGCAGGTTACGACTGAGTTGTTTAACACATAGGCTGAAGAGTATTCACTTACGTCGGCATGCTGAACGCTTGAAATTGTCAAAACCTGAGCTACCTTAAAAATAATTTGATCCCCAGATATGGACAAAAATTTCAACAATAGGTGACATCATGGTTAAAGTAACAGACACATCCTGTAAAATTCACAGATGCAACAGGACATTGTGAATTTTACACCACTGATCCTAACATCCACATACTATTTGAACAAGTAGTGCATTGAAGAAGTTTTTAAATAATTATTAACCATTAAATTCAATGGAATCTTATATTTTATGTGATTTCTTGTTTCTATAGTTCATCAAAATACTAGAGTACCAAGAAACACATAATGATACACATTGGTTATTTAAATAGTTTTGTTTATTGGTAAAAAAAAAAAAACCAAAAAAAAAAAAAAAAAAACAAATAAAAACAAAAAAGGAAGTAGAAATGGATGAAATGTGAAAACAAGGGCAATTGATCCTGCACCACTTTCCGGCCACATCTTAAAGCAATCAACACAAACTGTTACACATATCACTTATAGACTAAATGAAAAACATAAAAACTAAAACTAAAATGCGCCTCTCACATTCATGATTGCTGCCACCGCTTTTAGCACAGCCTGTTCATGTTATCTGTGAAATGTCAATGTCAAATTTATTTATATAGCACTTTAAAAACAGGTATAAAACTGCACCAAAGTGCTGCACAAGAACAACAATAACACAAGTTGATAAAAACAGAGTATCAAACATTGCTTCAATTAAAAGCCAAAGAATAAAAATGAGTTTTAAGAAGCAATTTAAAATGTTCCAGGCTGTTAGCAGATCTAATCTGGAAAGGTAAATTGTTCCATAGATTAGGAGCAACAACAGAAAAAGCCCGATCTCCTTTCCTCTTTAGTCTGGTCCGAGGAACTGTAAGTAATAGCTGATTGTTTGATTGTAGGGCTCTGGACACAGCCTGGAATTTTAAAAGGTCTTGAAGATAACGAGGAGCTAACCCATTTAAAACTTAAAGTCAATAAAAGAATCTTAAAATCTATTCGATAAGTGACGGGCAGCCAGTGTAAATTGGCCAGTATTGGCCTTATATGGTCACGCTTCCTGGTTCCTGTAATAAGCCGTGCCGCTGCATTCTGTATCATGTGAAGTCGATGCATCTGTGATTTATCCATGCCACTATATAAAGAATTGCAATAATCCAAACGAGTTGTAATAAAGGCATGGATAAGTCCTTCAAAGTCCTTAAAACAAAAATAAGATTTAATTTTTGCTAAAATTCGTAGGTGATAAAAACTTGATCTAACGACAGAACTAACTTGTTTATCGAGCTTTAAACAGCTATCAAAAGTAAAGCCAAGATTCCTAGCTGAGGTCTCACAAAACCGAGCTAAGGAACCGAGAATCAGATTTGGTTTTTTAATGTAAAGACTTTGACCAAATAATATAACTTGAGTTTTACTTTGATTGAGGTGAAGAAAGTTTTGTTCCATCCAAGATTTAACTTCAGCTAAACAATCTGTCAATAGCTGAAGAGATTCATTTTTTCCATTTTGTAGTTTAAGGGGCATATAAATCTGGACGTCATCCGCAAAGCAATGAAAGGAAACATTAAATTTATGGAAAATCTGACCAAGAGGCAGTAAATATAAAATAAACAAAATGGGACCTAAAATTGAGCCTTGGGGGACACCGTACTTTAAAGGTTTGGCCCCAGAACAGCATTGGTCCAGATGAACTGAGAAAGTTCTATTTTCTAAATAAGATTGAAACCATTCAAATACTGGGCCTCTCAGGCCAACACAATGTTTTAATCTGTACAAGAGAATCTGATGATCTACAGTGTCAAATGCAGCACTCAGATCTAAAAGTAATAAAACTGCAACATTGCCTGAATCAACTGTTAAAAGAAGATCATTATACACTCGAAGCAAAGCTGTTTCAGTGCTATGAGCAACTTTAAACCCAGACTGGAATTTCTCAGTTATATTATTGTCTTTTAAAAACAATTCAAGCTGAATAAAAACTAATTTTTCGAGGACCTTAGATAAAAAAGGGAGTTTGGAAATGGGCCTAAAATTTGCTAGTACACTTGAATCTAGATTAGGTTTTTTAAGAAGGGGTTTAACCACAGCATGTTTAAGTATTGATGGGACACAACCTGACTGCAATGAGGCATTTATCACCATTAGGATGTATGGGCTGGAAGTGAGAAAAATGTATTTTATCAGACAAGTAGGAAGACGATCCAAAGGATAATTTGATGGCCGCAGATGTTTAATAACTGAAGTCAGTTCTTCTAAAGAAACTAGCTGAAAATGCTCCAGAATAGCTGTGCATTGTGGCATTTCATGGGAATCTAAAGCTACTCGGGTATTCAAGCCCCTAAGAGCTACAATTTTTTCAGTGAAAAACTTAGAGAAAGCCTCACAAAGTTCAACAGAGGCTAAAGGGCCAGATGTAATCAAAGGATTAACAATCCTATCCAGGACACTAAAAAGGACTTGAGGCCTATGCTTATTCGAAGCTACAAGATTAATTAAATATTTAGATTTTGCTAATTTAACATTATTCTGATAATTAAATAAACTGTCTTTTAAAATTTCAAACAAAACCTGCAGTTTATCTTTTTTCCATCTCCTCTCAGCACGCCTACATTCCTGTCTGAGTGCACGAGTGGTTTCATTGAGCCACGGCTCCAAAAGTTTCTTTTTTGTAGTTTTTATAGTTTTCAAGGGAGCTACCATATTTAGAGCATTTGAGCATGCGTTAGTAAAATTTAGGATAAGAGCTTCAGTATCAAAATTGCTATCAATAGGGAGCGTGGTATTAGTAAGGAACTGCATTTAGTTGAAGAGCAGTTTCAGAATTTATAGTATGAGAAAGAAGGGCTTTACTATTGTTTGCATCCACAGAAGATGAAATATTAGCAGAAAATAAAATGGGCAAATGATCAGAAATACATGTCTGAAGGATTTCAATAATATCCAAACAAAGTCCATGTGATAACACCAAATCCAGAGTCTGTCCCTTTAAGTGCGTTGGCCCAACCACAGATTGTGTTAAATGGAATGAATCAATCAAGTCCAAAAAGTCCTTCACCAGATTTATCTGAACAGCATACATGTATATTAAAATCACCTACAATTAAGATATAATCATATTCTAAAGTAATCCATGCCATAAGTTCTGAGAATTCGTGAATAAAGTCCTTGTTGAATCTTGGCGGTCGGTAGACCACCACACACAAAATTGGTTCAGTTAATTTCACTTCAAACACTTGAAAGGCTGAGGGATGAAGTGGCAGATGATCTGAGATGGGTGTTGGGTGTGTGTGCAGATTTGCTACCAATATCTTGAGGAAGGATCTTTAAACCCACATGAAATTTCTGTCAATGTCACAACAAATGATTACATAAGGCAGGAACATTTTGTACCCACCTAAAATTTGACATTATGTACAAAAATATGAATTTAGATACGTAGGAAACCATTCAGAAGGAAGCTCCTGTTCCACAACTTCCTCTCAGCGTTTCAGTGTCTGTGGTTGTAATTACAGATGGGACTTTATCTGTCTGATCCAAAGCTGATTGGATCCTGTTTGCAAAACAGGTGGGGAGGTTATAAAAGACCCCGAGCTTCCACGCTCACCTCTGACCCCACACTCCAGACTGGTTCACGCACCCAGACATCTCAACAGGGGGTAAATTAACCCACTCTGTTGCCTCTTTTCACTGAGGCTATATATTATATTTTTAGCCTTTACCATAAAGCAATCTTGAGCGTTACTTTAATTTTACAAGTGTGTAGATGGACAATGAGACAGGAGAATACCTTATGACTTTAATTACTCCTCCTTCTGTTCAGGAATATGGACTTGAGCCCAAGCTAATGACCCAGTACACACTCACAAACAAACACGTCTTCACTGAGCCACTTAATCGGTCTCAACCTGCGATCCAACCTGTCACATCCCCTTCACCCCACCTCGGCTCTGCAGGACTTACCCAAATAACCACAGCTAATTAGATTTGTGCAGTAACTACTGGAAATAAGGAGCTCTGCCTCTATATATTGGTGTAATTAAATGATGCACTGCGTGACTTATCAATTGGGGTTCATTTTTAAAATGAAAGTAACAAAAAGAAATTCCCCCCTGTAAAATGTTTATTAGCAATAATTTTTTTAAAAGGCCAATTTTGTTTACAGAAACTTCATAATTCATTTATTTTGTGTATTTATTTTAGAGATTGGAAATGTCTTCTAGCTCTAGGGTTAAATGATCAACACAATTGAAATTCTATTGATCTTTGAGAAAGTGTTCAATTTAACATGGCTCGGCTAAATCTTAAAGAAAGAAAAACTTCAAGTCAATAACGAGCTGACAAACCTGGAGAAATTTGGCGAAGGTTTTGATACTGTCATTGTGAAAATCTGGACAGATACTCATATCCCATACTAGCATTGTTGTTATGTCCAATAACTGATATTTACCAATATCACATGTACAAAACCTACTCTGAAACACAATTGTATTAAAAACTGTATCGTGAAGAATCTGTATCCATTAAAGAATAATTACAACCCTGGTTCGACTGGTCCACACATCGTATTTTACAACATCCGGAACAAAAAGTCGAGCTTTTTCATTCTGCTTCCGAATGGACTGATCCTTGAAATAGAATAAAAACAACCGTTCTTCTTTAATCTGATTCTTCTGCAGCAACAAACACTTTAAATATGTCAATAAATAAATAAATTACTTCTGTTCTCAAAATTATGCAGATGCTGTCCAGACAAATATCTGTATCTCTTCTGCATCTTACACACAATAACTGGTTTGAAAAAAAAAAGAAATCTGCACAAACAATGAAGTGAGCCAACACAGAGAAACAGAGCTAATGTTTTATTCTCAGTCAAGATTACTCTGGTGTTGCTCTGTGGCGCGCCGGAGCTCTTCGCTTGGTGGTAAGCCAAATGTCATCTAACAAAGAGGCATCAGGGAGCACAACGCGGAACAAAAAAACATTTTAAAAAATGAGTTGGAGAAGCTGTCAGCTATATGAAAAGCAATTTTAGGTGGGTTTTATTTGTTTGATGCTACCAAAACCAGGAGATAATTTTTTTGTTTGATGTTGCATTAGGCAGGCGGTGGGAGATTGTTTAAATTTTTAAACGTGCGAACGGTCTTCATTTTAACTCCCTCCTTTTTTGTGACTCTAACCTCCTTTTTTTTTTTTTGTACTGTTTTCATCCTGTGTCAGAAACTCCACCCCCCTTTTTTTTCCCAGCTTTAGCTCTCTTTGATGTCTTCATTTATGCTGATGCTCTTGGGTGAGAGGCCATTGTACAAAAATTATTGCAGTTATAAAGCAACTCCCCTCGTCCCCCCAAGTGTTTTGTACTAATCCTCCCTAGAAACAAATCATCCAAAACTGTAAAAGAGAAGAAGAGCAGAGAGGAAGCGAGGAGCCTGATGCTTGCCTCCCTCCATCCCTTTTTTCCCCCTCCTCGTCTCCGCTCTCTGACATGCGGTCTCTGACTCTGTAGGGTCGTTGTCATGGTTTCTATAGAAGACTTTCTGATTTTGGCAGCAGAATGAAGCAATTGGAACAGAACCGTAGTTAGTTTCAGAGGAGAAAATACAGCCACTGACTAAGAATAAATACAAAACTCCCAGAAGAAACGGTCTGGGAAAAATAACAAACTTACCAAGTATTTCTGGTCTAGTTTCTAGTGCAAGTATCTTAGTCCTTATTGAAATAAGACAAAACAAACGTACAAGAAACTTTTTTTTTTTTTTTAGCAAGAAATAGGAGTTTGTTTTAAGTCCATAATTTCTCAATATTTATTTTTTCAAAAAAGTACTAGTTTCAATGCCAGGTTATTTCACTTATAAGATGTTCTTGAACAAACTTCTGGGACCTTCAGAGAAAAGAAAAATGTTTTACACAAGTGTTAAATTGAGCACCGATGGGCTGCTTTTATGAAGTGGCTTCAGAAGGAATGTACTTATTTATTGTTGTTAGGGATATCAGAGTAAAGGCAATGCAATTTCTAAAGAAATATCCAAAAACGTGTCTTTATTTTTCCACCCTTCAACAATGCATTATTTTGTTTCCCTAAGTCTCAAAGGCCACATTAACACAAGATCTCCGTCTGGAAGCGTTTCATGTTTAAATGACAGCCAAAACACCTTGAGGAAGCTGTAGTTACCATGCCAGGCCACTAGATGGCGTGTGGATAATAGATTGAGAACTGCAGTTCAAAGCAGGTAGTTGACTTATTGCCACCTGTTTGGAGAAGCGAGTGAACCTCCTCCATCGTTACAGCTACATTTCATTTGTTCATCAGACCATTGATCAAAACATTTAAAAACTATGTTTTACACAGAGCTAAAGGTGCTTTACACTAGTCTACCTTCTCGCATCGTACCCTCTTTTTATTGTCTGCTAATGTGGTTAGAAAACAGGTCAGCTCTGGGCCGTGAGTGTTGTGTTACCGGGGAGCATTTATCCTCTGCCCGGTTGTGTGTTGAGGGGAAATAAACTCCCCTCGTGCCCCTCTGCGACCCAGTCTCCCACAATTAAATGTGCTGGCCTCAGCGCGATCGCATCAAGTCATCCGGCAAAAAAACTATGTGACCTGACACTGTCACACACACACACACCCACACACTTACCCCCCCCCCACACACACACACAGTATGGAGTAAACTGGGTTCTACTGAATCAGGGATGGTAGGAAGAGGAGGTCCTACTGGGGAAAGACAGGTCACATTGATCCCAGTGTCCCAGTTTCTCTGGTCTGGTAAGAAACAGGGAGGTTCCCATAAAAGAAACAGATTCCATAAATGTCACAGTTTTGGCTAATAAAGATCCCCAGAAAACGGTCGGCGCTGCTATGACTAGCAGTGATCTAAGAGCAGCATTCGATGCATTGCGACTGTGGAATCTGAGGTTTAGTGGATTTTAAATACTCGCTATCAATATGCTGTGGGAACCCCTCTGACACTAAACAGGCACTAGTAATGGGTAACAAGACTGACTGACTTCAGATTGTAGCGTAGTAAAAACCCTCCACCGTCAGTGTTTGAATCTGTTCCTTTTGCCTAAATCACATCCAGCTGCAGGTGAATTTGCCACTGAGGTCACAGGAAGAGAAGAAACTTGAGTGAAGATTCAAGTTTGGTGTCAGAGTGTTAGTCTAAATCTACAGAAAGCTTTCATTCGACGCTGAAATGTTTTTCCGCTCGTCTCTGATGCATGCTAAGCAGCATGAGCCTTCTGACAGAATACGTAACAATTTCAGCACATGTATTATCTTTATGGTCACGTCTATCCTCTTTGTCAGTCTTGGGATTTGCAAATGAAACAGTCTTTAAGAAAAGACAGCTCTCAGGCCACACTCCTACTGAAGGAACATTGAGTTCTGGTGAACAGTATATGCCTCTTTTCGTTTGGAAGTATTTTTAGCCTGGCAAACATTTTTCTGTGGAACATAACTCCAAATTATTGTAAAAATATCTGCCTAGACGCAGATTTTTCTATACAGTATTTGCTAAAACATTAAGCACTAGACTGCTTGACATGCTATTGGTTGGCATTCGCAAAGCAGCCAATCTAGGGCCACCATTTGCTTTCCTTGCTGCTGATTGGCTGAACTCTCAGAAGCAGAGAGAATGAGCACTATAGGTATTAGCTTCTGCTAGTGCTAAGGCGGTTTCCACTGTGTGCACTAATACATGTAATGGTGTGAAGTGTTCCTGATTTCATAGCTTTTTTTTGCATGGTTGACACACTAAAGTGTGTCAAAGCATCAAACCAATTGAAATATTAGTCAAAGACAACACAAGTAAATATAAAATGCAGTTTTTAAATGAAGGTATTTTTTACTAAGGGAGAAAATAAAAATCCAAACCTACATGGCCTTATGTGAAAAAGTGACTTCCCCCCGTTAAAACATAACTTAAACAAAAAAAGGGACTTTTCATAAGTGATAATAGTATAAGACTCTAATATCTCAGATTTTTCTTAAGCATTGAACTGTGATCACTCACCATGACTTCTGACCTCAGTGGGGGAAAACAAAATACAAGCTCAACTGATGGATCAATAGCAATGTTAAGCTGTGCTCAGATCAGCCATTATTGCATTCTTCTATGATATATTATCATAGCCAACCCAGAGGCAGGCGACCACAGTGAAGTGCTTAGGATCGTTGGCTTCACCAATAAAACCACCAGCGACATCCGTCCAAATGCTGCCCCCAAGCAACGGCCGTCATTTCCACGCAGAGAAGCATAGATCTCCGTGCTGTAAACGAGCGAGCCTGGAAACCACTGACTAAGGCAGATTGCGTCAGTCGGGGCGGAAGAAAGGCCAGACGGAAAACTACAAATTTTTCATGACATCAGAGAGCAGCCAGAAACGGCGAGTGCGGCAGACTGGGTTACGAGCAGGACGATGAGTGTCCTTACGCGGCTGGGTCAAAGCCCACACACACGCGCGCACAAACGTGCATCTTCAGGGATTGTTGCACCATGAATGACCCAAGAGGGACCAGATGGATGTTAGGTCAGAATGACAGGTGAAGGCAGAGTGAAGCTCATAGATTGAGGGGAAAGAAGTTTCTAGATAAATGCTTTAAAAGAAATGTGTCCAGATCCTGACAAAACCTACGATGTTATGTGTCTACTAAAAATCCAATCTAAAAAAAGAAACAGATTTAACAAATTATTCATTTGTTAGAAGAAACTAAAAAGCAAGGAAGAAGTAGATTATTTTTCACTTATCGTTTTTTAAAGCATAAGGAAAGTAGCTGAATTATCCAGGGATGAAACAATTAATCGGGATTAATTGTGATTAATCATAATTAGCAATGATTAATCAATTAGTGAAATAATCGTGACCTAAGTTAATAATCTATTAACTATTAAAATTCTGTAAAAAATAAAAACATCCTATTAAGCACCTTTTGCCATCTAATTATTAGTAGGTTAATTATAAAATTAATCAACAGATTAGCCCTTGACTGTATATCCACAAATAATCAAGTGTACACTAAAGGAATGCTGTATTGTTGCATTTTAGGAAATAAAATGTTTTTTTTCTATTTAAAAAAATGTATTTAATTACTTGATTGTTGCATTTTTATTATATTTCTCAGGTTGTATAAAAATACTTAAGTGATTGAATAAAAAATTTGCAGAATGTGAAAATAGTTTTTATCCGATTAATCATCAGAACAATTGATTACTAACAGTAATTGTCTTTTTGCAATAACTATTTCTATTTTCTTTAAATGTTTGTGAACTAGCTGCATTTGCATTACCGACCATTTTCTCTGTAACTAAAATAATTTTCTCTGATGAGCTGAAAATCCACTTCTGGCTCTAAGTGGCAGCTGATCGCAGTTTGTCATTTCGTGGTTACTTTCCAGCTTTTGGAGAGCGAACCACCTGCTCTCAACGAGGTTAAGCTTCCTAGCCACCATTTGGGTAAAAAATCATCCTAATATCCTCATCAAATTGCCCCTTGATTGTTGGAAAGTATTGCTCTTGGAGGACATTTTGAAATCCCTCTTATTTCCCCAACAATGTCCTCAAATAAAATTGTAACCCAACTCATCTGGATGAGAAGCAACCCCATAAATAGTACAGTTGGACTTTATATTGACTCAAACTATTTAATTAATATTTAAGTTTAATAATGTTACTATAAAACCCTAAGTAAATTCCCCTAATGTGGCGCAAAAGTTTAAGTTTAATAGACTCAAACTACTACGTTTTGGTTAGAACAGCCACACCTATTTCCATCCATGTCGTCGTGAAGGAACATCATTTTACTCTGCGCCTGCACTCTGTCATGAGACGTTTGACCATTTGGAAATCAAATCACACAGCACACAAGTATTTTTCACAGGATAAAATGTTTTTTACTTTGAGTAACTGTAGTCATAAACGGAAAACCAACTGTTGCCAGTGTTGACCAAGCTCTGCAATGCTGAAAATTGTACTTTATTTTGCTGTAAAGTAAAGCAAATAAAACTCTTCACGACTAATTACTGTGTATCTAATCAGCAAGGGAAGCAACTTGGGAATCCTGACAATACCTTTAAGTCAGTAGCAAACTTTTTTCATGACAGTGAAGCCAAACATCTTTTTTTAAGAAACTGCATGGCTGTGACTGAGTGTCGCAGAAATTGTAGTCCTACAAACACAAATGAAGCTCTTGAAAAACATTCCTATTTGCAGTACGCTTCTTTAGAACAGCAGGCACATAAAGTGTGACTTGTGTCACACAGTGACTGCATTTAGACATATTTTCTGATCAATTAATATTTACTGTCACACCTTAATTGAACAAACAGTGGAACAGCAAAAATAATAATTCCAACAATAAGGACACTTTTAGGAGGCTTTAAACATCATTAATTGGAGTTTATTGTGACAGCGATAAATCAATCTTATAAGAAATTTATCGCAATAAATGATAAGCGATCCGATAAATGCTAACCACCAAATATTTTCTCGAAAATGTTTTCACATGCAGCATACAATAATGCGGCAACATTTCAGAAAAATGTCATTTTGAGAGAAGGCCTCCCTCCACATTTCATTTTCACTCGTTGTAACCATTTGTGTGCGCGTTGAGGCTTCTTGGCCCTTCTTCCTCCATCGTTGGCTTATGTAATAAATCAGGACAAGCTTCTGTGAGCACAGCCTCTCATGAATACGACTCTGTTGTACAGCAGCTTCACAAACAAGCATTAAAAAAAGACTATTATCTAATCCGAGTTCAGACATGAAAGGACCCCCTGAAGTGGACTCCGAATGGAGAGCGGTTATGATGAGGACGACCGTTTCCAAATCGCCATAAAATATATATCAGGTCTGGTCATTCATCTTTTATTCCGACATGTTTTAAAGTAAAGGCTTGGACTTTTATTTCATTTGAAGCGTTCGTTTTCCTGCCTGGAATGAATATGACTGCACACGTAAACATAGTCGGTTCAGATCGAACCGATCACCCTCAGATGACCAGGAACAATCCACCAAAGCTTACGAGTATCATGAACTATAAGCCATAAGAGCATCAAAGTCCACAATAATAAATCCAGTTTCTCATCATCAAAATCAAGTTTCCATCTGTTAATATGAACAAACTAAATATCTGGGTGACAATTTTACTGTCTGATGGGACAAGGATTCAGCTATTTGTTTGCAGTGACAGGAAATGTTTGTAAAAGTCAAATTGAAGCTTTCAAACCAAAGCATATATCTTTTATATGTTGATATATAAAAGATATATGCCTATATATCTTTTAAGCATGTTTAAGAAATCCTTTAATCTCCCTTGGCAACAATTCAGCTGTGCAAAACGCCTGAGTGGACCTAGCTCGCAGCTGCAGTTTCCAAGCTTCCGCCTCACAGAACGACCTCCTTTACCTCCCCCTCATTCAGCTCATTCAGCTCCTTCAGACTAGCCAGCAGCAATTAGCAAAAGCCCGGTGGAACTGTGCATCCACTAAGCTCACTATACGAGCCACTTCTCAGTGCACCGCTGGTGAAAGCATTAAAGGGTTAACAGAGGGTGGTTTCCTGAAGGTGGAGTTTCAGAAAGAGCAGGAGCTTTGTAAAGAAGCAGAGTCTCAATTTTAAGGCGTTAAATTAAGCCATATTTGGAAAATACACAATACTGCCCCTTTAAAATTAAGTAACTGAAAGAAAAATTAATGCGTCGTGGTACGCTAAATTGCACTGGAGAATAATATTAATGGTCCACAATCTCTGCAGCTCATCTTGTACTGCCCATCAGCACCAACCCCTTTGTCGACCTACTTAATATGCTAAAAAAAAAGGACCTTGTTTTAAATGACATCCCTTAAATTACCAAATACCACCCAAACATCGCAGACAGTTTAGACCGAGGAGGACTTTAAACAGGAAGGCATGTTTAAAGCAACAGGAGCTGTAACATCAAAAAGCAATAATAATAATAATAATAATAATAATAGTAATAATAATACTAATAATATTGTCTTTCTAAACTGAAAACAACATCTCTATGCCGTCCATTTTAAAGCACACCTTATGTCCACACACAGCGTAGATCCGGTGCCATTCTCCTCTGTTTCAGCGGCTACTTTGGAGCAGATCCACTGGATCCCGTTTTGCAGACATAATCCTCTGCACACCTCTTCTTTATACTCCATTCCTTTCCTCTATCTGCCTCTCCGTTTGGAAGCCTGAAGCATGTTTTCTGCCAAATCCTGCAAGAAAAATCCTCCCTACTGGTGACATTTTGTTGCAGGCAAGCAGAGAGAGAAAGAGAGAAAGAGGGAGAGAGAGAAAAAGAGAGAGAGAGAGACACCTGACCAGCGCGCCGCCGCCACACAGGGGAGGAGAAAATGGTGTGAATGGTGCAAAAGGAGCGCCTGTCTTGCGTTAATTCATTAACACACACACACACACACACACACACACACACATATATATATATATATATATATATATATATATATATCCAGAAAAATCCGCGCGCATTTATTTGATCACGTTTGAAGCTCTGGAAGTACGCATGTGATGTCTTTTTATTTTATTTTATTTTTTGCATGTAACAATAACAAAAACAAATGCATGAGCCTCCTTCCTCCCCTCCTCCCCCCTCATCCTCCACCGTGGCTCCGTGTCCCCCGCATGGACAACGGCTCCACGCCACGGCCGCGGCACGCGAAGCTGATTGGAAATCCGCTCACATTTACCTGGCTGCGGCACCTCCTCTCTCGCTCTCGGTTATGTCGAAGCTCGTCGCCGTGCCTCGTCCGCTGCGCCGCGCTTCATTTCAGATCCCCCATGCCGGCTGACGGGTGGAGGAATGGATGGATGGATGGATGGAGGAAGGGATGGAGAAGAGGCGGAGGAGGACAGAAGAGGGGCGGAAGCCTTTGAAGTGAGGAAATGTAGGTCCCCTCTCGAAGCCCAGCTCCACGCACTGGATTTATGTCGTTTCCAAGGCAGCGTCTGTCGACCCGACGGGAGTCAAGCTGGAGAGCGCGACGCAACAAGACAACATCCGGTGGGAACTTCAAAAATAAAAGCAGTTTAATCGATTTTGGGGTCCAGTTTGTCGCTGATAAGGCGTTCATTAACGACAGTGAATGTCCAAGAAACTGAAGAAACATCCAGTTTTTAATGTTGTGCTCAATGAAAATAATCCTATTCCTATTTTGTTGTTGTTTCATGTTTTATTTGTAAGTATTTTGTCCATTTTTACTTTCCGTTTTAGATTCAGAATATTTCTTGTTTAAAAAAGTGCTTACTGACTTTTTCCACATTTTCTGTCTGCATAGCTACAAGCATCAATTATTTTAATCATTGTTTTAAAATATGATGAAAATAATTCATCTGGTTTGAAATGAATAAATTCTGAAGTGGAAGAAACATTTTCAGATTTTTGTTTTAATTATTTGAAATGTGTGGCGTGCATTTGAATCCAGTCCTCGTTACGTTTTAAATTATGTATTTATTTTGTTAACTCTAATATCCCGTGATAAAAGCCAGTGCAATCAACAGTTTGAAGAAGTGACGTATCAATAATAATATCAGATTGGCAGACTTTAATGGAGTAAACAACGATTTTATTTAGTGTTATAGGAGTAAAGGGGTTGCTCTCTTTATATTTCTATTTGTATAAACAGTTGAAACCAGATAGTCTATTAATTTTAGGGATATATATATATATGTATTATTTCACTTCACAATTAGATTGGAAAGTAGAAAAATGTCATTTCTCTCATTTAGGTTTTATGTGTAGCTCGCAGTTGGTTATAATAGCAGATTGGTCATTTAAACAAATAGTATATTATTTTATTAACACAACAAATCTGTGTCCATGTTTACATCCTAGATTTGAACGTATATTTGATTCAAGGCGGATAACTTTAACCTTTATGGTCATTTTTGCGTCTTTCGTTGGGAAAATATGCAACAAAACATTTCTGTAACTCGTCAATAGTAAACTGGCCAACAAAGAATATTAAATTTGTCTTACTTTGTGTAGCTCTGGACAGGAGGCGTCGCTGTTTTTGCTAGCTTGACACAGCTGTCAGGCTGAAACGGAGCCGCAGCAAACCAGCCGAAGGGCGCATGCGTACCCGAACCTGTCCGAATCTTTCCGATGGCAGCCGAGTTTATCTACGGCGAGGAAAGGATGAGAAGACAGCCTCAGTCACGGAGCCTAAACGCGACGTTTTCTTTCTTTCTACACGCTTATTTCGACTTAATAAACCACAGAAGCTGGTTTTACAGGTATTATTCCGCCAGGGACTAGTTGGAAAAAAAACAACAAACAACGACTCTACATGTTGCATTTTGTATGTGAGTTAGCGTGCTGCTAATCCTAATTATAATCCAATTAAAAGCTCGTGCTATCGAAAAACGAAAAGCCTTTCGTTTAGTCGGGTCGTGACACCATTTGTTGTGAAACCACTGAAGCTTGACTTTCCACCACAAACCCCCCCAAAAAAACAAACAAAAAAAACTGTAAAGACTGAAGACCGAGAGAGACTTTAAACAGTATGAATTAAATATGTAAATATGAATGATTTCCCAAGCTCAGTAAAAGTGCAATAAACACTAACATATTTACAGCTGTTAAAGCTAAAATTGTGTTTTCAGTCATTTCTTCCAATTCACTCATATAGCAAATTTTGTCCTCATCATATTGATCACATTGTGAGATAAATGAATCGCCTCTGGCTTTTCAAATCACCGATTAAGTGTGAAATATTACAGATGCTTCCGCTATTCCCCACAGTCGCCACTGGGTGGTGCTGCTGCATCACGTCTCAAACGAGATCTCCGTCGCTGGCCGTGGTGCTGATTTTAATGGCGCCACCTCACGCGCTCTCTGCCTCTGCCCGTGGTGCTGATCCATCCCAGCCCTAACAAAGCATCTTCTCGTCGGCCATGCATCAGAGATGGATGAGCCTTTCAGCTGTAAACGCACGGGCACTGCAAATGATCACACCGAAATCTGATTCCACACACGAAAAGGTGTTTATTATTTTTAAAAATCGTATTGTTATTCTCCACATGAAGCCAACATGAATTAAAGAACAGGTTCTCTCAAAGCTAAAGGAAAGTGATCCATCATGGTCACCGCCAGCTTTCTTGAGCATTCGGAATAAGTCTGTATTATTTATAGCGGTACTGCTAAAGCTGGAGGTATAGTTTAAAATTATTAACTGTATTTATTAATAATCCTTGATTGTAGTAATAAAAATATATTTCTTTATTCATAGTAGTAGTAAGTAAAAAGGCATTGTCAATAAGGCCAACTGTCCCAAGTTATTGTTTTGGTCACTGCGACGAAAAAAAGGGCAATAAATCAAAAACCCTTTTGATTTATAAATCTTTTAAAGGACACTGAATGAATATTACTAGGATAATAGAGAAAACTAAAATGTGAGCTGCATATCTTTATCCTTTGTCAAAATTAACAAAACAATAGTCATATATTTCCTTCTTTTTATCCAAATCTTTTATTTTCAATTTGTTGAGACGTTCATTGTCATATATGCAGCTTTGTCGCCACCTTGTGGGTCTTTGTAGTAATTACACTCTTTACGAGCGAAGGCCAACCTCAGTACAACCCTTTGACTAGGTCAGTCTTTTGAGATCACTACTGGGCTCTTGAAGTTTGAATGGCATAAAAAGTTTTCAGCAGGGCATCGGTTACTACAGCTACTGCTTTCGCTTGAAGTCTTGCCTGCAGCACTTTCATTTATCAGTAATCAGCCTGAGGCCCCTTTAAAATTGGATGAAGTGTGTTTTTCAGGAAACCACAGTGGCTTTTCTGATTTATCATTCTGCCAACTCTCCCCACCACTTTTATGTTTGCAATCATATAAAGAGCTTCTTAAGTCGGTGCCACTCTTATTTTGTATGTAAGTTGAATAGATTTCATCTTCTAACGTGTTAATTTCATTAAGGTTGTGTCAAAACAGGCTACTCTGGTGATTGGGAAGAGTAATCCAATTAAAGTTAACTCGGCATGCTGGAGGAGGGGTGGTCAGCTCCGATCTTTAAGAGCTGGTGTCCTGCATGTTTCAGATGTTTCAGATGTTTCCCTGGTTTATAAACTGAATAGTTTATGTGCAGAACCCGACACTCCGAGAGGCCAGTTCATCTATTAATTCATCTGTGTTGGGACATACAGAACCTACAGGATACTTGAAGACTGAGATCCATTGAAAGTTTGTAGAAAGTTTCTTCTTGAACTTCTTTGCAGGATGTCAGAAAACCTACCCAGAGCTGCTGTTTTGATATGAACTGCATTCCACCCTCAGATCTTCTGCTTGAGGAAACTCCAAAGGTTCTCAATAGGGTTGAGAACCTTTGGTTCATGCATTGTCCTGCATGAAAATGATTTTGCTACTGAAGGTCCGGCTCTTCTTTTTGAACCATGAAAGAAAGCGATCAGTCAGAAAGTTCATATACTTTGGAAAGGTCATTTTCACACCTTCAGGGACTCTGAAGGGCCCGACCAGCTCTCTCTCTCCCCATGATCTGGTCCCAAAGCATGACTCCACCACCTCCTTGCTGACGTCACAGCCGTGTTGGGATGTGGTGGCCACCCACCACCAACCCACTACTGCGTCCATCTGGACCATCCAGGGTGGTACAGCAGTCATCAGTGAACAAGTCTGTTTGAAAATCAATCTTCATGTCCAGCTGGGCCCACTACCATCGTTTCTGCTTCTGAGCTCTGGTTAGGGACCCAATAGTAGGCTGATGCACCACAAACCTCTGGAGGATCCTCCACCTTGAGGTTCTAGAGACTCCAGCAGCTTCAAATAACTGTTTGCTGCTTTGTAAGGGCATTTTAACAGCTGCTCTCTTAATCCCATGAATTTGTCTAACAGAAACCTTCCTCATTAAGCCTTTATCTGCACAAACCATCTTTGTTCTGAATCAACCACATTTCTCTTCACAGTACGATAACGCCTCAGTTTTGGTTAAATATCTGATGTTTTCATACCTTGTCATACGGCACTACACTATCTGATGATTTTTATCAGCAGAGATCCTTTCTCTTTCCCGTATAGCTTGAAACCTATGGCTTGTGGAACATCCTTCTTAAGTAGATTTCCTTTAATTGAGCTGAGCAGACAAACTAATCAACCAGCTCTCTGAAATTAATTAGAGTGATTCAAAGAGCCCTGATACACAATACCATCTATAAATTTAATAGCACAACAACATTTTTTTTATCTTTATGATACTTAAATCCAATTTGCATAATAATTTGGAACACAGTGTATAGTTATATCAAAAGGAGGTTATGCTATGCTAGCTTAAGTTAATGCATGGAGTTAGCTGTTTAGATGATCCAGAGCTTCTTTTACTGCCTCTGTGCATTTACAACACATAAAAACTGACAATGGTTTAGTAAGATATCACATGATTACTTTACCTTCATTTCATTAAGTTTAAAATTTGGAATGATATCTAGAAAGAGACTAACAAAAAATACTTAGCTTATCTTAATTGTTTTCTAAGTGAATGCTGGCATACAGAAAGAGAATTGTATACAATGTTTTAATGAAAGGTTTTGTCATAAGGATGTTTTTCTCCCACCTGTTTATCTTAGCTGCCTAAATACATGCTAAGCTAGCTAGCTAACTGTCTCCTGCCATTTGAATGTTGACCTACAGTAATTAATCAGTGCTCAGGGGACAAAAATAAACAGATAACAGATTATTTCTTTATTGTCAAAACATTTATTCTTATGCAGCTTTGTTGGAAATATAAAATTCAATGCATACAGAAAAAACAAAAACAGCAGAGGGACACTCAACAAATAACTGAAGCTATCCCTGTACACACCAGACCCAGATCAAATTATTACTTCATAACCTTCCACATATGTCTTCACAGTGATTGCTTTCCTATATCTGGCTTTGATTGAATTTGCAGGGCTGGACAGGATCAATACAAACCAGAAAATCAATCTCAGGCAGCAGCAGCAGCAGCTTGGGTCGCAGGTACACACAGGTACACTGGACACATAGTTATTAAACTGTGGCTCTCTCACTACTGTTTCCCCTCCTCTATTTTAAACTCTAATCATGACGTATTATTTTGTAGAGGGAAAAAAAATGGCATCAGGAACAAATTTATTTAAGGTCGGATCAAGGAGATTTGAAACGATACTTCAAACCTAGAATGGTGTGAAAAAGTATTTTACTCTAAATGAAAAGGTATTATTCCCCCCTTTCTTGAGATTGGGAATAAGCCGTAAAATTTAATAATGTAAAATGGATTTATTTAAAATTTTAATGTTTTATTAATTATCCTTAGGTAGTAATATATATTTTTATTTTAAGGTTAATAAAACATTTTAAGGCCAACCCAAAAGTTGTTTGGTTATGCAAGAAAAAAGGGAAAAATCAAAATTTTTATTTATAAACCTAAGGAATGAATAATTTACTAGGAAATTGAGAAAACCAAAAGGACTTAAAACTTTAAACCTTTGTTAAAATTTAAAAACAAAATTATAACCTTTTTTTTATCCAAACTTTAAACAAGGAGACGTTTTGGCTAATTCCACCGTCCCACTTGTGGTCTTTAGTAATTACAAATTTTACGAAACCAACTAGTAAAAACCCACACAGTTTTGGTAATTTTGGGTTCTTAAATTTGAACCCATTAAAAATTTCACACATTTAATAAGTACGCTTTCCTTAAAACCTTGCCGCACCACTTTCCTTTACATATCCCTGGGCCCCTTTTTAATGAATTGGTTTTCAGGAAACCAATGGCTTTTAAAATTTATATTTGCCAATTTTCCCACCAAATTTTATGTTTAATTAATTAAAAACTCTTAATTTTTCTTAATTTAATAAAATTGAATATTTTTCATTTTTAACTGTAATTTATTAATTTGGAAAACATCCTTTTGTTTGGGAAGGTTCCAATTAAAAACTCCATCTAAAATTAGTTTTTTAAAACTGGTGTCCTGAATGTTTCAGATGTTTCAGATGTTTCCCTGGTTTATAAACTGAATAGTTTATGTGCAGAACCCGACACTCCGAGAGGCCAGTTCATCTATTAATTCATCTGTGTTGGGACATACAGAACCTACAGGATACTTGAAGACTGAGATCCATTGAAAGTTTGTAGAAAGTTTCTTCTTGAACTTCTTTGCAGGATGTCAGAAAACCTACCCAGAGCTGCTGTTTTGATATGAACTGCATTCCACCCTCAGATCTTCTGCTTGAGGAAACTCCAAAGGTTCTCAATAGGGTTGAGAACCTTTGGTTCATGCATTGTCCTGCATGAAAATGATTTTGCTACTGAAGGTCCGGCTCTTCTTTTTGAACCATGAAAGAAAGCGATCAGTCAGAAAGTTCATATACTTTGGAAAGGTCATTTTCACACCTTCAGGGACTCTGAAGGGCCCGACCAGCTCTCTCTCTCCCCATGATCTGGTCCCAAAGCATGACTCCACCACCTCCTTGCTGACGTCACAGCCGTGTTGGGATGTGGTGGCCGCCCACCACCAACCCACTGCTGCGTCCATCTGGACCATCCAGTGTTGCACAGCAGTCATCAGTGAACAAGTCTGTTTGAAAATCAATCTTCATGTACGGCTGGGCCCACTACCATCGTTTCTGCTTCTGAGCTCTGGTTAGGGACCCAATAGTAGGCTGATGCACCACAAACCTCTGGAGGATCCTCCACCTTGAGGTTCTAGAGACTCCAGCAGCTTCAAATAACTGTTTGCTGCTTTGTAAGGGCATTTTAACAGCTGCTCTCTTAATCCCATGAATTTGTCTAACAGAAACCTTCCTCATTAAGCCTTTATCTGCACAAACCATCTTTGTTCTGAATCAACCACATTTCTCTTCACAGTACGATAACGCCTCAGTTTTGGTTAAATATCTGATGTTTTCATACCTTGTCATACGGCACTACACTATCTGATGATTTTTATCAGCAGAGATCCTTTCTCTTTCCCGTATAGCTTGAAACCTATGGCTTGTGGAACATCCTTCTTAAGTAGATTTCCTTTAATTGAGCTGAGCAGACAAACTAATCAACCAGCTCTCTGAAATTAATTAGAGTGATTCAAAGAGCCCTGATACACAATACCATCTATAAATTTAATAGCACAACAACATTTTTTTTATCTTTATGATACTTAAATCCAATTTGCATAATAATTTGGAACACAGTGTATAGTTATATCAAAAGGAGGTTATGCTATACTAGCTTAAGTTAATGCATGGAGTTAGCTGTTTAGATGATCCAGAGCTTCTTTTACTGCCTCTGTGCATTTACAACACATAAAAACTGACAATGGTTTAGTAAGATATCACATGATTACTTTACCTTCATTTCATTAAGTTTAAAATTTGGAATGATATCTAGAAAGAGACTAACAAAAAATACTTAGCTTATCTTAATTGTTTTCTAAGTGAATGCTGGCATACAGAAAGAGAATTGTATACAATGTTTTAATGAAAGGTTTTGTCATAAGGATGTTTTTCTCCCACCTGTTTATCTTAGCTGCCTAAATACATGCTAAGCTAGCTAGCTAACTGTCTCCTGCCATTTGAATGTTGACCTACAGTAATTAATCAGTGCTCAGGGGACAAAAATAAACAGATAACAGATTATTTCTTTATTGTCAAAACATTTATTCTTATGCAGCTTTGTTGGAAATATAAAATTCAATGCATACAGAAAAAACAAAAACAGCAGAGGGACACTCAACAAATAACTGAAGCTATCCCTGTACACACCAGACCCAGATCAAATTATTACTTCATAACCTTCCACATATGTCTTCACAGTGATTGCTTTCCTATATCTGGCTTTGATTGAATTTGCAGGGCTGGACAGGATCAATACAAACCAGAAAATCAATCTCAGGCAGCAGCAGCAGCAGCTTGGGTCGCAGGTACACACAGGTACACTGGACACATAGTTATTAAACTGTGGCTCTCTCACTACTGTTTCCCCTCCTCTATTTTAAACTCTAATCATGACGTATTATTTTGTAGAGGGAAAAAAAATGGCATCAGGAACAAATTTATTTAAGGTCGGATCAAGGAGATTTGAAACGATACTTCAAACCTAGAATGGTGTGAAAAAGTATTTTACTCTAAATGAAAAGGTTTATTTTCCCCCCCCCCTCATTTACATGTTTGTATGATGGAGTAATAGGGCCGTAAAAATAAAAAATAAAGTGATAAAATTATGACTTTATTCTCCTAATTTTATTGTTTATATTATCTTAGCGTAGCCCTAATACTCTGTCATATGTTTCAGGTTTTCAGCTCATCAACATTTTTTTAGTATCAGACAAAAAGATCCTGATTGATTAAATGCAAGAAAAAGTTTTAAAAGTGCTTCATTGTTTCCCATGTGAAAATGTAACCGTCCCAGTAGAGATGGGAATTCATTTACATAGAACCTGTCTGAGCATGAAGACCAAAAGACTTAAAAACTAAACAAATTTGTTAATGTCTAATAGTTCTAAAATTGTTATGAAGCCATTTTTAAGGCTTTGGGACTCCAGAAACCAACAGTAAACAAGGAGCACGGGTTGGCTAGTCCACCAAAGTTACTCCATCAGTAGCTGCGTTTCCACAACAAATGTGAACAAAATTTAGTCGATAATCCAATAACGTGAAAAAACAACAACACAGTTTTGTAATTTTGGTGTTTCAATTAAATAAGAAACCCAATTAAAATCACACATTAATAAGTTTGGTCACGCAATGTCATTAAAAAACCTGCCGCACCATTATCCTCCCACCACTTCCTGTCGTCTCCTTTGTCTTTTCCACCAGTAGTAACATCTGGTTGATGATCACATGAATTCTCTGAGGCGTAAAAAGTGTCTATATTGCAATTTTTCAAGATATCAAAATTATGTTATTACTGAAAAACATGTAATATTTTTCAGTAATATTACATAAAAAATGAAATATTTTTCATGTAATGTTACATGAAAAATATTACATAGAAGAAAACATCCTTTTGTTCTAGGAGGTTTTTGTTCTCATCCTAGAACAAAAACATTTCATCCAAAAATCTGAGTTTTTTCAAAACTGATGTGTTTCCGTTAAGAACGTTTACTTTGGTAATTCCAATTTGTGTAAATTTACAAAATACGCAAATTCTGATACAGCTGGAAAACTACCTCATCCTACCGCTAAAGCGTTTAATTGAAAAATATGTTTGGTGTTTTTTTTTTTTTTCTAAATTGGCACGTTTCCATTAGGCAAACTCATTTTCGTAATTCCAATTTGTCCGATTTTATGGTCAATGGAAACGCGGCTAATGACTCATTCAAAAGGACCTAAATGAACGCAGAGCAGTGAAGCACAGCAGAGTTTATCTGTTCATAAAATAGAGAGACATCCACAGTAAAGTTCAGAGGTGAAAACCTACTGCTGACCAAAAACAAAGGCCTGACCCACATTTACTAGAAAACATCCCGATGATCTCTGAGTCGTTTGGTGAAAACCTGGTGACTGACGAGGCAAAACCGGTACCATTATGAGGAGCGTGTCCTGACAGTGGAACAAAGAACTGGTAGAGAAATGACCTTTGACCCAATGTCTGTTTTCACTATTACTTGATTGGAGTTGTTGATACCAAAGACCTTACAAGCAATTGCTAAAATTAGGGGGCAATTACTGTTACACATACAAGCCAGGTTGGTTTAGGTAACCTTTTAACGACTGAAAAAACCCCATCAGACTTTGTATTATCTTTGTCTATTAAAAATAGTTCCATAAATCCCTAATGGAGGAAATACTTCTTCCACAGCGCTTACAAACTTTGGTACAATCATTAGCTCGTTTTAACCTCTCCGAGTAGAGAGAAAATTGTTTCAAAGGAAGACTGTTTAAGTCTATAGCTATTTGAAGAAATCACGATGAGAAAGGAGAATCTTCTGTTTTCTGCCTCGATGTACAAATTCAAATCCAGTCGCCTCTTAGATCGGACTTCTAACTGACTCGCTAAAAGTTAGGAGTGAAAAGACAAAGTGAGTTTTTAAAGTACTCTAAGAGTTAATATTCAGGCTCTGAGAAGCTTTGGGGGCTTCAAAGAAACCTATGGATGACTGGGTCACACTCCCGAAGCGGCTGCAATAGAAATGTCAGTGAAACTAAATACGTTTAATTAAATAGCCGGCTCCGTTTACGCTGAGAGCATCTTTAGCAGGAGCAAAGTGAGAGTGCAGAGGAAAACCTTAAACAGATTTATAGGCTGAGAAACTTTCTGTTTAAATTAATTGAGGAGAAATAAGGATTTTTGTCCTGTTGCAGATGCCGTAGGACATTGTTCTGTTAAAACGGTTCATCACTTCATTAGGCGTCTATGAAAAGTCTGAATGGAGTTTTACTTTGCCTTTTTTTAGCACCCCACAGAGCAGTTTAGCAAATTGGACATTGCTTTACTATATTACTGAGAAAATTGCTGCAAGGCTAATAACAACCCTCTATTTCTTCTCTATAAAAAAAGCCACACGCAGTTCTGTTCAGAACTACTTATGGGCCGATTTAATTTAGGATTTTAATGGTTAAAACTATTCTTTAGCCAAAGTTGACGATGTGGTGAACAAAAACTACTTTAGAAAACATAATTTGGGTGTAAAAGTTTGAATTTATTGTGTGTGTTTTATAATCCACCGGGGATTAAAGAACTCCAAGAAGGAAAGAACTTCTGACATTTTTTATTTTGCAATCACAGATTAGAGTCTCTGCAGTGTTTTTCTGACGTTTTCGCGTCTGACAAATGAAGATCTAGAACAGCACCTATATAGTCGCTCTCAGATTAAAGAATACTATTGGATGGACAGAATCAACCAACACCAGCGGTGAAGCTAATTGGCTATTTGGCCTCAGAGATAAGCAGGAGTCCGACCTTTCAACCCTAAAAACATCTCATTTTGATAAAATAAAAAAAGGAGTAAATTTCCACCAAAAAACTCAGAAATTTTTAGATAAATCTCAGACATTCTCTAGAAGAGAAAAAAAAAACATGCAAATTTCTGAGTTTCAAAAACTGAATATTTTTGGTCATTTAAAAAAAAAAACTTTTGAAAAGCAGATTTTTCCAAGTTTCCTATACAAAATTTCTGAGCTAAACCTCAATTTTTTTTCTAGATAGTATTTTTGACTTTTCAAACTCAAACTTCAAACTTTTTATTCCAGAAAATATCTGAGCTTAATCTCAACATGTATGAACGTTTTTTGGTAGAAATTTACTACTTCTTTGTTTAAATCTACAACGGCCCAAAAGTAAATCTGAGAAAACTTTTGCTTTGTTCAAACTAAAAAAACAAAACAAATACATCTATAAGAAACTATTCTGCCAATGAACTTGAATTGCCTGACTAAAACCATAAGTCAGATTCTGTTACTTTCTGCTGCATTGCAGAACATCTGATTTTCTGCAATGCTCAAACTTTTGAGTTTCATTGGTAACTCGATTCACGAGAGTTTAAGTTCTTTTTTTTAGCTAAGCTACTTTTTTGATATTTATCGATCTTCTAAGTGTTAGTGCTTCTTCACTCTGGCACCTCCGTTGTCTGAAACTCAAAATTGTTGAGTTTGACTCAAAAACTTGGAAAGTTAAAGTTTAAAAAGTAATTTTGCAGGCGAAAAATTACCATGTCTGGTTGAGAACTGAAAGAGATGCTACCGTTGGGTTTGTTTCTGAATGACAGGACTATAAATTTTGCAAGTCGCAGAGGCCGTGGTTGATCAAAGCGTGCCGAGGTTCTCACTCTATTTTTGAAATTCGAAACATACTGGCTCTCTCTGCTCTGACGGTCTGAATTAGACGGTTTGATCACCGGGTTTTCTGTCAAAGCCGCAGTTCTGCCGGGCATTTCCATTTGAAAAGCTGCCATCAGAGGGAAGGTGCAACCGGCGAGCGCTTTGATCATCTGATTATCTCCTCTTAAATTATTCATTTTCAACCACAGCTGATAGATATGCAAAACGCATCACTGGTCCTGTTTTACTTCATTGGCTTTCAGCATCCGAAGTCTGCTACGCTTTGGCCCGCAGCATGACGGAACATCCCACAGCTTAAAGAGTTCAGATGAAAACAAAGAAGCTAGAGCTGGTGAATGGCTGAGCTTTGACTGAAATCCCCGCTTCACATCGCAGTAAGTAACACAGAAGCTTTTTCCATTTGTCCTTTAGAGAAGACTACAAAATAGGCTAGATTTATGCTCGGAAGTAATGAGAACCAGATGGTGTAGGTACAGTGCCATCCAAAAGTATTCATACACTTAAAAGTTTGTTTTAACATTTTGACTTGTTCGAGCTGGAGGGAAAATATTATGCTGTTTTAGAAAGACTAGAGTCCAAAGGCGTGTGAATAAACTGAGTCGGCCTGATTCGATATTGTTCAAAACTACTTTTCCCTTAAAATACAGTTTGAGAAATCTTTTAATCTCCCGTGGCAACCGTTCAGCTGCGCAAAACGCCTGGGTGGAGCTCGACCCGCCTTCGAGAAGTTTCCAATCATCCACCTCACAAATCACACCTTCTCTGTGACTCCACCAATCAGCTCCTTCAGACTAGCCAACAGCAATTAGCAAACACCTGGAGGAACTGAGCATCAACTCAGCTCATGATAGGAGCTACTTCTCAGAGCAACTCTGATAAAAACGTTGTTAAAGGGTTAATAGAGGAGCCATGTTGTGATGACTTCCTGAAGAAGGAGTTTCAGAAAGAGCAGAAGGTTCTTAAAGAGACGGAACTCTAATTGCAAGGTGTTAAATTGCAAAGTCAATTTTCTTTTCAGCTCCCTTAAACATATATAGCATTTTTATATCAGCTATTTGTGCTACAGAATAGCACTTCATGCCTGGAAAGTACATAATACCGCCCCTTTAAATACACTAAACTTTTTGCTTGTGAAGATTAAAAAATCTAAAACAGTTCAAGGGGTGTGAATACTTTTGAAAGGCACTGTATCAGGTTTTAGATTTGAATACTGTCTGTATTTTGTTGTTTTTCAGTGACCCAGATCTTAACAGAGATGAAGAGACTGATCAGGTACAAGCAGATCCATTTCATGGTGTAAGCAGACAGAAAATGTTCTTTTTTCAGCTCTTGCTTGTACTACAGCTGAACACGAAGTAAAGTTGCGGACTGCCATGCTTTTCTTCTAGAGTAGAAAACAAAGGAAGACATGGCAGCATGGGCATATAAACCTCGACATTTAAGACTAGTGGATAAAAACCATGACTATTTCGAATGGCTAGTGTAAAAAAATTCATATGCTTTGTTCCTATTAAAGACAATCTGTAAAATAGTTGTGCACTCTATCAAAAACATTCACCCCCCTTTAGTTCAAACTTTATTTGTGGATTTCAGTAAAAACATTTTGGAAGCTGTGAGTCTCCAAAGTGGTTGTATTTGACGACAGAAGCAGTAAAGGTGAAACGACTCTGCCTTTTTTTTTTACTTTTTCCCCCTTTAACTTTTAGCTCTTTTATCTACTTTGGTCAACCGAAGATATTTCCATGACCACTAGATGGCACTGCGAGTCCACCGGAGCCCAGATAAGATTGTCCATTCCTCCATCTCTGTCCTCTCAGGGAAAACTTTCACTGCAGCCTTTATGAAGAGTCTCCTCTGCAGACTGAGCAGTGTGAAAAGGTTCAGCCAGTCAAGCTTGACTGTTTCAGATGTGTATTTGGTTGAGTTTGCTAGGACCGTGTCTTCCACTCTCTGTGAGGGCTCGAAGTCGCAGATGGGCTCCGTGGGGGGCCCTCTTGGCTCTGTAACCCGCATCAGTGGGACTCCAGGAGGGGCCGCCTGACTTCATACCAGGTTAACAGCGAGTCCCTTGTCCCTTGCCTCGCTCGATACCTCGATCTCCACGAAATGCAACGCAAGGTTTGGCTGATGAACACATCAACCACACAGGCCACAACCTGAGCTTCATGGTATGAGACCAAACGTTTTGGCGAAGCTGACGGCAAGCGTGTTTGGAATGTTGAGGGATATTTTTCTCTTCCGACACCTTTCCGCCCTCTGCTTCCTTGACATCCGGAAAGAGCTGGTGCACTTCAGCAGCTCTCCTCGTAATAGTCCCCGGGTGAGGAGGTTGAAGTCGGAACAAGGGGGTGTGAGCATGCAGTCACACGCTGCTCGTGTGTTCGCTGGGGGGAGGGTAGCTGATGAGCGACAGCTCCTGCTCGATCTCCGTTTCTGGCTCCGTTTCCGAAAGCGCGCCGGCGTTGTGGCATTCCGACAGGCTCTGCGACACTAATCCGATCTGCGTCCCGTCGTCTGTCGTGTCCTCCGGGTCCACCGTCAACCTCCCGTTGTCTCCCCTGCTGCCGTTGCGACAGTTACTGTTGCGGTCCACCCCTGCTTTGTCGTGGCCGCCCATCAGCAGAGGGGTGACGGCGTGCGACGGGCACTGCTGGGGCGTGAGGAGGGTTTTGCCGCCATGTCCCGCCGCATTAGCCCCGGCTTTGTACTGGCACCTGATGTAGTTGGAGAAGGCTCTCCTGTAGGTCTTGTTGAAGAGGGTGTAGACCAGAGGGTTGACCCCGGAGGAGATGTAACCCACCCAGACGAAGACGTTCAGGAGGTCGTGGAGCAGCGACTCGTTGCAAGAGTCGTGGCACAGGACGAAGGTGACGTTGGTGATGAAGAACGGACACCACATGACAAGGAAGAGGAAAAAGACAATTCCCAGGACCTGAAGCAAAAGCGAGGGGAGAAGTTAAGACTAAAATTGCACATGAGTCAGTATGTTCATGCGATGAGTCATTAAAAAACATGACGACGCACTGTCATCATCCTCCTATCCCCAGTGGTAGGTCTTTGAGCGGTCTCCGGTCCGCTTGACCCACAAATGCATTCGCACTGCGTCAGACTTCACTTCAATTGAACCGAAACAGAGTTTTGTAGGCAGACCCGAGTTCGCCTGCGAATTCACACCTCCAAAAACAAACTGGACTTCCTAGACAAACTAAGTAAAGTGAAACTAAAACAGACTAAATAGGGTTTAAGAAGCAGCTAAACACCTTCTGATTCCAAAAAGCTTTGAGCTGCACTTGATTGTACTGCAGTTTGTTTCCTCTTCTCTAAACTGCTGTGTACTTTGTTGGATTTACCTTCTTGTGAAGAACTTTTTGGCCACGGTGGTCATAATGTTATGCCCAGTTGTGCCTCTTTGTCATTAAAGAGGAATATGAATTTAGTCACCGCTCTGCTCGACTCTGGCAGCACTCCAAGCTTTCTGACGTTACTCAAAGTGCCTGACAGGACTTGATAGCATGTGACGTGAACTGCACTGAATATTCCGGGAGAAATGTTTCTAAATCCGCTGTTGGGAAAACGTCCGCGTCAGAAAAATTCACCTATCCTGGTTGTACAGAGTGACAGAGATAGACGGTGACAGAGGCGGCCGCGGCGGACGAAAGGGATTGTGACTGCAGAAGCTCAGGGTTTGTTTCAGCTGGAGTTTTTCTTCAGCTTGTCTCGCTAAAGCAGACATTTGCACATGGAAATCTTACAAGTGAAATGTTCTCAAGAAATTTGATCAGTTTTCCTTGACATAAAGGCCTGAAGCTGGGGAATGTAAGTTTTATAAAACATTTTTAGAAATATATATAGCTGTTAAAACTGGCAGGAGGAGGGTCTTAGCGCTGTTAATCAACTCATGTGCATGCTGCTAAATGAGCTAATGGCGGAGAAACAACTTAGCGTTACAGGAAAGCAGTTTTTTGAAAGAAGCTCACATTCACTTCCAGGATTTACTAGAACCTTAAAGACCTCGTGGATCATTGTAGATAATTGCTCTTTGTAATTTGGTTTTCTTATTTCTTTGAATATTGATCGTGTCCTTGTTTGTTTATGTCAATTTATGTCTTGCCATACACTGTCCAGTCTTTTGTATTTTGTTTATTCTTGCGTTCTGCTTTTTGTGACACTCGGAGCAGTGTTGGTATTTTCCCCCCTGGGTTGGTTGCATCTGTTCAGCTCCTAATCTCCATTACTCATCTTCCAACCGTCTACCTGGTTGCCTTCTATCCCTGCTGCACCACCTGTCCTCTGTGTCAACAATCTTTAGTATTTAAGCTCCTGGATTTTGTTTCTTTGTTTCTGGATCCTTCCGTCACTCTGTCTGTCCGCGTCCTTGTTCCACATCTTGCATTTGCTCCTGTCACTTCCTTATTATTTTAACTGAGTTTTTCCATTTTCATTGATGTTTGTTTTCCTCTATTTGGGTCATTTAAACTGTAAAAATGGTCTCTGGATATTATTTACGAGTTTGCGGCCACAATACTGTGTATATAAAACAATAAAATAATCAGATTAGTCAAGATATAATGATTAAAGTCGCAGGAGAATATGGCATAATACTAGTATTTTGAAAATAAAGTAATTTCTCAGAATGTTATGACTTTATTCTCATAACCTTATTATTCTTGTAACATATATTTTATTCAGCCTGGCCCTAATAGCCTGTCATACAAAACAAATAAGGAAAAAAGAGAAAAGCATTCGGTTCTAGCTGCAGCTTCCCTTCTCACCTTGGAGGCCCGCCTCTCGTTCTTTATGGCCTGCATCATCCCTCGTCTCCCATGGCAACCTGAGGCATCGCTCCGGCCCGGCCCGGCGGCCGGAGAGCTGAGCTGCGACGCGGCCTCAGAGCTGGGAATGATGCTGAGGCTGTCTGAGGCGGCGGCGCTGAGCAGAATGCTGGGCTCCGGGCCCTTCAGGCAGCTCAGCGTGTTTCGTTTGCTCTGGAGGGGCGGCGGCTTCAGTTCTATCCCAGGAAAAAAACAGAGAAAATACAAGGATCTATGGGGTTTGAGAGAAAAAAAGGGGAATCTATGCATTCAATACAGACATTAATTACAGGAATTAATAATTCAGTTTCCAAGAAACTAGTTGCATGTCTTACCACTGGCGTGAGAATATAAAATTTTCCGTTGCTTTCAGTTGGGGAAAGAGTATAAGTTTTATTTTACACATATAAAACATGTTTTTGTTTTTTTTTTGTCCTTAAGTTAAAAGTCAATATTTCATTTGCCTTTTAAGTAAGTACAGCTACTTTAAAGCGGCAGCATTACTCATTTTCCAGACACATGGTGCCATTTTATAGCACAATGTAGTAACTATGAGACACTCAGCTTATATAAAAACGCTGTATGTATCAAATATGACTTCATAATTTGACACCTTGAAATTGGGCCTCTGTCTCTTTAAAAACTTCTGCTCTTTCGGGTGGTCTTTACAACATGGCTCCTCTGTTAACCCTTTAACATTTTTAACAGCGGTTCACAGAGCAGTAGCTCATAAACGAGCTCAGCAGATGCGCAGTTCCACCAGGTGTTTGCTAATTGCTGCTGACTAGTCTGAAGGAGTTGAAAATTGGAAACTGCGGCCTGGAGGAGGAGCTTCGTCCTCCAAGGCGGAGCTACGACCCTGGTGGTCTGTAACGTAGCTACTTGATTGCGATATAAAATGCCACTGTGTGCCTGGGAAATACATAACACCGCCCCATTAAGATTCACATAACACGCAGCGATCTATGTCCAGACTTTGTGTCGTGATCAGTGGTTACCTTGCAAGTTTGGAGGGGAAAGAGTGTTGATTTGTGGAAGGTGGAAGGGACTCGGTGGAGGCTGCAGTGTGATTGCTGGTGCGCTCAAAGGCTGCTGGGAAGAAGACTTTGCTTCATACAGGAAGACCGTGGCCTGCCTCTGCAGCACCTACGCAGGATCAGACAGGACGATGAGGAGATAACAGAGCACAGGAAGGTGGGTGTGAAGGACTGCCGGCACGTCGGGTCAACTCCTGAACTGGTTACCTGTATGGTGAGGCAGTAAGTCACCACCATAATGACCAGCGGGATGAAGAAGGCCACAAAAGAACCAATCAGCATGAAGCGCTCCTCGTTGAGGACGCAGCTGCCATTGACAAAAACCTTGTCCTCGTTGTGGAGGCCGATCACTGGAATGGGCATCGACACGCCTGCAGAGAAACGGAGCAGGAAGTTTAAGATTTTATTGCTACACACTAGTTTCGTCTTTAGTCAGATGTCTCTTCTTGTCAAAGCAGATTTTAAAGTCAGTTTATTTGGTCTTTTTCCAGATTAATCATGTATAAGCTCCTAATTTGACCATATCTGTGCCTTAGTATGTTGTTTCCAAGACTTTACATTTTTATTCTGTACATTTTTTTCCATAAAATCTTACCAACTACTTTTGGTCTGATTTCTAGTGTAAATATCTCAACACACTTAAGACAAGACAAAACTAACTTTCATCAAGTTAGTTTTGATTTTAAGTAAATAATTAATTAATGTTGAAGTAATCTGCCAAGACATTTTAATTTATTATTTCACCTATAGTTAGTACTTTCTTCACCAATCAAGCCCCTATATCTTGCTCAAAAGTTACTTGTAAGTTAGTTTTGTCTCATTTCAAGTGTTCTAAAATATTTAAACTAGAAACTAAACCAAAAATACTTGGTAAAATTTTGTGTTTTTGCACAAAAACAATAAGACAAAAACAAATTCATTCTTGGTAAAAGGAGCAGCACCATGAAAACATCTATTGTTGAAAGTATGATCCTATGCAGTGAGACACAAAGGCCAGGGATCAAACTCGGCTATTCTGGAGTTTGTTCTGAACCAAGTGATCTGTGGAATCATACGATGGAGGCTTTCCAACACTGAGAAGTAACCAAAGTGTGAAAAATTACAGACAAGTGGGGAATGCCGAAGTCGTGTGCAAAGATTTGAAAGTCAAATTTTTGGCTGCCTGCTGCTGCCAAAACGATGCTGCTGGTCCAAAATCAGACGGTTTAGCATACAAAGGCAGATGGAGGGAATGTCAGTCCTAGTCAAAGCTTCAAAAGATAAATACTGTGTCTTTCATGTTGAATGCCTAAGCTGTATCCCTTCAGTACTGCCTAATGCATGCATAAATTTAGATAAATGGATAACAAGTTATAAATTTGACGGCCGTCTAAATTAATGTTTTGATTGTTTATTCTATGTTGCATGACTTTGTGTTTTTATGTTTATTATGATGTAAACACTTTGAAATGCCTTGCTGCTGAAATGTGCTATACAAATAAAATGTGATTGATTGATTGATTAATAAAGTTTTAGGATGTCACTGGAGCATTTCAAAGACCAGACGTCAACTGATCATCCATCCGTTGTCTCTGTCCGTTCGTCCATGCAGTGTTGCCGGGGGAATTTGACAACATAAGCTTAAAGTCATGTGTTTGGACTGTTTAAGAAAGGCACACCGTCACCATACAGAGCGCCCGCTCACATAATGAGATATCATTTGAAAAAAAAAAAAAAAAAAAAAAAAGTCAAAGCTTGAAAAAGCAATGGACGAGTTCAGGGTCAGGGTGAAGATATTAATTAAACGCACCATAGTCATGCATGCACTAATTCAATTTATTTATTTCTGTTCGCGTACAGAAAAGACGACGACTTACTGCTTGGGTGTTAACCAGAAAATCAGAAGTTGCTTGGAGAAATCCAGAGAACATTTCAGACAGCTGGGAGAGCGAATGAAGCAAAGTGTAAAAGATTCATTCCCAGTTACAGCAAACACACGACGGCCATTGTTTCTGGGAAGAAATGCACAACATGCTGCTAGTGATATTAAATTAAAAACCTTTAATTTACCTCATTAAATTAAATTCAAAAACTTTAATTTAATATCACTATTGTAGCTTTTTTGTCTTATTACTGAATTAGCAAAGCTAATTTCCTATCCACAAAGGCCTTAGATAAAAGATAATACAGGTTACAAGAATTGTTTGCTATGCTAGTAGGTTCTTGTAGACGAAACATGAGATGCTTTGCTAGTTAGCTTCTTGTTAGCCATGTTTCAAACAGCCTGATTTAATAAAATGTCACATCTGTTGAGATATCCAATACAATAAAAGAAGCGTGTAAAGGTGCATTCTTTAAATAAAAATGCTCTGGTGTGTGTAATGTTGCTATAGTTGCAGCATTTTCTGAGAGCTAAATCTGACCAAATTAGCCTATAAGAAAAGCTTACATGCTAGTAATTACAAACATGCTCATAAGTCTTAGCTGAGGCTTTTCCTCAGCATGTAAAATAAATGAATGTTTAAACAAAAATGGCCTCCACAACACATTGAAGTTAAAAACACCTATTTGTGTCATAATAACCAAGTAATGACCACAAATAATGAGGAGAAAACACAATATCATCTCCTCTAATAACAACCCAAACATATTTGCTGTTCTATCCATTAGGCTGCGAAGTCTCTATATTTCTGGAAATGAAAGTAAATAATCATAACATACGGCAGAATAACACATTACGGAGGTAATGAGAGCCGCACCTGTAATAAATCAACATGCTGTTAGCGTTTTTATAATGTATTAGAGTTTAATGGATGTTGGTGAAGGTGCATTTTTGCTGCCGGGGGACAGCTGTGATAAAAGACTGCAGGAAGAACAAGCCTTTGAAGCCCCAGTGGGCTTTTTGACCTCTGATAATAACACTGACTAATGTGCCTGGTCTGATTTGAAAGGATTTCTTGTGTGGTTGAAAATATCTGGCTGATCTGAGAAACAAAGGAAGAGCTCAGTGAGAGGGGAAAAAAAAAAAAAAAAAAAAAAATTCTCCTGAGGGTGAGAGCTACACAGCAGGCTATGCTGGTCCTTGAGCTGAATCATGCTTCATGTGAGGGCAGGTGAGGGCAAGGTGCATTGTTTTCTCCGGCGTTGTTCCTGACCCGGCCGGCACAAACATGCAATTCAAATTTACAAGCATCCTATACTCAATGCTGCACTGCTGCCTGTCTATATGTTGTGCATGCGCAAAACCCTCCGGGGTTTATAGACGCATTACATGTTATTGTTTGCATCTGGAAATTTTACTCACGCGCACAACGCTGGAGGGCAAATGATCAATATTTCAGCTGCTATCAATACCCGCTTCCGTGGTAACACAACTCTGCTAACAAAATAAAACCTGGACATGTAGGCAAGGGTGCTATATAGGGGGGAAAAGTTGGGACAAGGTTGTTTTATTTTGTTCATAGAAATAGAGAAAAACTGGGGTCCTGTCAATTACAAAATTAATCACATTGTGTTTTTAAAATAGTTTTTAGCGGTAAAAATTAAATGTTTATTTATTTCCTCTGCCTTCCTCCAGAGCTATCTAGAAACAACCAATCAGAGGCAGGAGGCGGGTTTTAGCGGGTTTAATCACAATCTCAAGTGGCTGCTCATCTTCCCTCCGCCTCGTTCTGTGCTATGCTGCAGCTAGCAGAGTGTGTTGTGAATGCTCAGTCTAGCTAGAATAGCTACCAATAACGCAGATAAATTATTTTCCTTTAATATGTTGTTTCTCCACCATTAGCACATTTAGCAGCACTTGTATTCTTTTATCTCGCTCTATGTTGGCTACACTACACACAGATTGACAACACAACTAATTGTCTACCGCTGTTAGCTAATCTTCCACAGTGGTGGTAGAGGCAGATTAGATTATTTAAATACCTTCCCTACTGATGATCTGTCAGAGTTTAGGTGTCGGTTGACTTTCTTTCTTCTTTCACTGGACCGAAACACGCCAAATTCCACAGCACATCCACATGTTAAGGTTATCAAAGTCACGCTAGCATAACTGACCTACTTCCGACTCCCTAGCTAAATTTACAAAGTTAAAACTTTTTCCTGACTGTTGGCAATTATTAGCAAAGCACTGCATCCCTTTTTCTTTTATATATCACACCTAAGTTTAAGCTTTAGCATGTTATGTTCACAACTTGACAGCTGAAACCAATGGTAGTCATTAGCGACTAGCGCGTTTTTTGGCCCTCCAGCATGGAGCCGGGATCTTGCGTGTGCGACGTCACGGTACAGCGTGTCTTTAGATCTGACTCGTGGCCCGGTTAAAGGATTCATTCACTTACTCAAGGAGTATGTAAAACAACGGGTCAGGAGAAAATGCTTTAAAATGCCGTTTCAACTTACTCCAGCCTCACCTCAGCTCCCTCCACACCATAAAAAAACTTGCTCTGTCCCTCATTAAATTACAAGAAGATCACATAAAATCGCAAGCATCTGGATGGCCTTGGGTCCTGAGTGAATTGATATTGTAATTTGGGCGAAGCAGCTCCTCAGACAGAAAAGTGCCTAATGGGCTTCTTCTGGCTATTTCATAAGGCACTTTGCAATGTAACTTCTGACAGTCACATATTAAACTTCTTGCTGAGCAGTTTAATTTGTTCCTAAGAGCCAGCAGATTCCATTCCTTCAGGTCATGGCAGATTTCTGGCCAGGCTGCAGCGGCTCTCTGTGAACCCACAGAATACACAGCAGACACAACAAATATAAAGCTGACACGCTCGCTTTGTGGCTTCTCGTGACATGACCGTAGAAGGCTGCCGGAGTTAGATTACTGAAGCAAGAGATTGAGATCTGCAACATCAGCAGGGCGCAGGCGGCAAAAGAAAAACTCCAGGACGGAGAGCAGCAAACAGCGAGGAAAAGCCTGGTAAGATCTCAGCTCTGTGTTTGAAGAACTCATGAAAATTTCTCGTTGTTAGATGAAACATGTTTTGACACTAGGATGAGCTGTTTGTACCACGGTTAGTTTATTTTGCACAACTTTGACGTTTGCATGAGGCGATATGGATGAAAGTTTTTAATCACGATATTCTGTGATAAAAGATCGCAATAAAAAAAAAAAGATAAAATGGTGATAATGACATAAGTGATGATGTGAACTACTGGTCACTTTTTTTTTTTTTTTTTCGGTAACCTGTATGGCTGTGATTCCACGGCACAGCATTCACAGCTCCACCAACACAAATACTGCTCTTGAAAAACATTCCCATTTGTAATGTTTGTAAGTGTGAATTGTGTCACAGCACTTATTCATATTTAGTAATTTAGTGATGCTATCACCGAACAGTGGAGCACATAATAAGAATAATCCCAACAATATAGTTTTGAAGGACTTTAAACATTAACTAGAATGTATTGTAACAACGATAAAACAAAACTTTTAAGAAATTTATCACGATAAATAAAAAAACGCTATGATAAATGCCCGTCCCTAATCGGTGTTGATCATATTTTCTCTAATGACAGATGATGGCCTTTATATTTATCATGCTCTGGAACAATTTTATACCCTTCTCCTGACTGATACCTTTCAAATATTACAGAAATAGCCTGCATCAATAAAAGCTTTACACAGCAACAACCTGAAATGTTCAAGGCGCGCTCACTCCTGAGATCTACGGTAGAAACCGGTCAAACTTAAAAAAACCTCCCAGTAAAACAGCCGGTGTTGTTGCGCAGGTGAGAACGGCTGCAGAGATCTCCTGCTGCATGTTTCATCGATAGTCTTTCTGCATCGATTGCCGGGAGACCTCTCAGACCTCAATCATAGCAGCAGGCAGAAGTGAGGAACCTTTACTGGGGGTCAACGAAACGGCTGGAGGGAGACGCGGCGTGTCTTATCTCACAAAGGCGCTGGGCCGTGAACGACTACAAAAGAGAGAAAGGAGGAGACCAGCAGATTATCCAGCTGCATCTCGCTGTGGAGCAAATAATAATAATGCAAAAAAAAAAAAAAAAAAACTTTCAAAGCAGGACGGTTTGGTTAGAAAATATACTTTGTTTTGTTTTTACCCTGAGATCAACACTATGTTTTGTTCAAGATCCCACTGCCTCTTCATTCTGCCCAGAGTAAACTATTACCTGCACTGTTAAAATATATTTGTTGATGTGGAAAATATACACGTTAAGCACTTCGACATATTATTTTGCTTGATATAAAGGAAACTGAACATGAGAATTATTACATTATGTTTATAGTTATTGTTCTACACAAAGCACCATCAGTATCTGATATGTTGCCACATTGCATCCAGCTCCCTAGAAACCTTTCAGTTTCAAAATGATTGAAAAAGTGTTGTTGAGATACACAGATTGTAGTTGGAAGCGAAATGCAAATTCACCACAAACGTCAGCAAACCTCAGTAAATAATTATTCTTGAGTGCATTTGTTGAATTCCTCTTACATAGTGCCATTTTCTAGCACAATCAAGTAAAGATGTTGCTTTCACTTATTATAAAATATATGTATATGTCAAATATGACTTAAAAAAAAATTAGATTTTGTCATGTAATATCTTGAAATTGGGCCTCTGTCTCTTTAAGAAGCTCCTGTTCTTTCTGAAACTCCAGGAAGTCGTGGCGACATCGCTCCTCCATTAACCCTTCAACGTTTTTACCAGCGTCTCACTGATAAGTAGCTCCTATAATGAGCTCAGCATACATGCAGTTCCACCAGGTGCTAGTCTTAAGGAGCTGAGAGGGGGCGTCGCGGTGCTGGGGTCCGTCTCTGTGACGGTTAGAAACTGCACCTCAAAGGCAGAGCTAGTTCCACCCAGGCGTTTTGCACAGCTGAATGGTTGCCATGGGAGATTAAAGAATTTCTCGAAAATACATGAAAAAAAAATCAAAGAAACACTCCAGGTCTGTTTTTGGCGAGGAAACGACATTATAAGCTCAAGGAAGTCGATTTTACTTAAACTCTTTGATAAAACCAGCTTTTTCTCATGAATGTCCCATAATTAAAACTCAAGCAGTGGGAAAACAGCAGCAAAAACAAGATATAAGAGTCAGAAAGTTGATACTGTAAGTAAAATTGGGTAAACTTTTCATTTTGAACTGAAGAACGTGTTGTAAACAGAAACTCCTTTGAGAGACCAGCATTTCGACTGCGAAAGATTTTGCCTGTGGACCGACAGACTCAGCATGCCGTGGGGCTTTTCTTTCTTTTTTAATTCATCACAAAAGAGGTAATTTGTGTAGATTAGGACTGGAGAGGCGGCACCTCAGGCCAAACGGACCCAAAGAGAGACACCAAAAAGCAGCACAAAGCCAGGAGTAAAAAAAAGACAAAATGAAACAGAAAATATTTCTGCGGGGACTTAATGGACCAAAGACTGGATGTTTCATTACTAATCCCGCAGTATTGATCGACGTAAGCTCTCTCTGTGATCTCGATCATCGCAGAGTGTTTGTGCTGGGGAGCCTCTTGAGGGGTTTAACGAAAGGCCAGCAGGAAAACATCTAAAAGCTAATATGAATGTCCAGAATCACAGAGGAGGACAAAAAAAGTCGCAATACAAACAGATATCCAGCAACGACGCTCCGTGTTAAAACAAAGATTTACGTGAGAGCATCAATCATTTAGATCTACGTTAATTGAAAACGTGGTTTGATATGAATAAATTATCGTTCATGTCATTCGGGGACTGTGAACGGGACAGCGATTTACAAATAATAATAACTGATCATGCGAATGTGGAGAGAGTTATTGAAATTCGGTTTTTCGGAGCATTGATTCGCAACAAGATCTGTGGGAAACCTCATGTTAAATATGTGCAATCTAATATGAGAAGGGATATGAGAAATGTGAAGACTATCTATGTTATGAATTACTGAATGGAAAGGTGAGTGATTATATAAGTTAAACTTCATCATGCAGCAGACTCAGTCACTGTGGTGTATTTACATGTATTTGAGTAAGTATATTTGGCAATAAGATACTGTATAAGTCTTACTTTGTTATTAGGTTTTGTTTGTGAAATGTCTGAGTAAAACTTATCATCATTGTTTGTCTTTGCCTTGAATAATAAAAAACAAACTGCTCAACTGTTCAACATTTTCGATGAAAACCTGCAGTTTTCAGGTTTTCAGGTGTGTGTGGGTGTGAATACTTTTGCAAGGTCCGTATGTTTCGTGGGAAATATAAATTCAGACACATTTTAGTTAAAAATCGGCAGAAGAACAATCAAGGACACAGGTCTCTCCACATTTTGTGTCACAAATTGTTTGTATACCAACAGAGACAGCGTAACCAACGGTAACTGGTGGTTTCTGATGAGCGTGAGTCATTTGAAGAAGCCCGCTTTGACTCACTATGCTGAATATTTGCTCTTCAGGGTTCAGTGAACAGATAAACATCACGGTTCCAAACATGGCCAATCATGACTGGCACATTACATTTCAAGATCTTTGTGCTAAGCTAATATGATCTGCGTAACATAGTACGCTCCAAACATGATAATTATTACTCTTGTTTGTAGGTTTTTCCTAAATCATGAGCTGTCATCACTTATTCTAAGTTGCTTGTCAGCGTGAAATGATCTCTTTGGCCGAACACACAGCACAACATTCTCATCAGTTTTTGTCACGCCCTTTGACGCCAGCTGGATGTTTGAGAGACAACTTATTAAGCATCTTTGTGCAGCCTGTCTGTCTCATAGAGCTCCCTCCACAGCTACTTCCTGACTCTCTGTTAAATAGCTGATAAATGAGCAAATGTGGAGACTTGAAGACATAAATGTGACACTCTTGTTAAACTTTCAGCTATTCCTCTGACTGCAAAAATGAGCAGCGACGTACATTTTACTGATAACTACTCGATATATGTCAGAATTAGAAAAGATATTTGTGTTTGCTAGCGATCCAATATGCATCCGCAGCATTTAAAAGGAAATTACATGTCGTGATTTCTGCCAAGTATCTTCAAAACGTTGGTGGATGTTGCTGCGGACAGGAAGGATCATCTCCAGAGTCAAGCAGTGGTCCAAAACCTTTTTATCACCATGGACCGGTCAAGACTTGGCAATTTTACTGCGACCTGTAGGGGGTGTAAGGAGGGGGGGCTTCTGGATGTTTAGGGGGCATGTTGAGATATCTTTAATTAAATTACGCTTAATAATATATTTAATTAGAATTATGACTAGTCAAAACTAAAATCCAGATATCCTGAATTTGTGTTATGACGAGTCATAATTTAATTGTAGATATCTGAAATGTGTATTTCAGGCAGTCAGTAATGCACTATAGAAATCTCCATGTAACTCAGTGGTAAATCTGATCTCAACTAGTCAGAATGTAAGTAGAGATATCTTAAGTTGCTAAAACTTCAAGTCATAAAACAATCTGAGATATCTTGAAAATAAAGCAGTAAAACCAAATTTATGTTAAAACGGCCTGCCACAGCCTTCCCTCTCTTGTTTGACCTATTTTTCCTTTCAACACGTTCAAATAAAGAGCCAAAAGAAAGAAATGTGCAGATTAGGAACATTAAATAAGCAGCTAATTATCATTTTACAGTTAATTGTAATCTGAAAGCATATTTTTAATAATAGATTTTTCTTTTAAAGATACAGCTGCTATGTATATAAATAAACATGAATGGGCCGCCTGAGAAACCTTTACTTTAAGTTGGCTAAGTAATGTCTCATAGAGATGCCTTCAAGGTTAGAGGACATAATGATACATGCAGGCAGCGTGTATGCATGTAAGTGCGCTAAAACGCGGCAGCCGCTCGGGATTTAAAGGGCACCAAACAGCATCAATGGAAGCTCGAGGTCAGCGACAGGGAGGACAGACAGCTGAGTGAAAAGGTTTAAAAGTCATCCGATCCCCAAACACTTGGAGAAACCACACACACACCCACACACAATTAGAAAACTGATCTGTTCCCTTGATTATTACACCACAGGAACAGTTGAGAGGGGAGGAGATTGATTGGTTAGCGCTGTGAAAAAAAATAAAAATCTCCTGAAAGGGTTTGCCCCCGATTCCTCCTGAGATGGACTTGCTTCCCTCTCAGGAGGTCGTATTTGTGCTAGCGAAATGTATCGTTTCTGGGCTCCTATAACCACCGGATCTTATGTGGCAAACTTAATTATCCGGGGCCACATGCAACAGAGTGTCCATCTCGGTCAGCGGAGGCTCGCCGTCTTCTCCTTCGGCAGACACAGGCGGGTTGATGACTGCGTACCCTCTGGCTGACCCAACCGCAACCGAGGCAGAAGGGAGATAGAGGAATGGAAGAAGAGGCGCGATTTTTTTTCCCCCCCTCATGAAAAAGGCACCAAACAAAGTGAGCTGTGAGCCGCTTAATGACTCTCTTTACGTTCCTCTAAGTTCCCATTCAGGAGAGTCTGCAGTCTTTATAATAGCATACCTTAGTTACAGAACAAAAGTATTCAAATTTGATACTAAAGTCAAACTTTAGTAAAGTCAAAAGATTTTACAAGTTTGTCCAGAAAAAGAAAATTACACAACAGCAAATTCTACCTAGAAATACCCAGAAAAGTAGTCACATGCTTTGATTTTTTTTTTACCCTTGGACATGTTCAGCCGACAAAGGCGACAAAATTTACCCTGGAGGAGCTGCAGAGACCCACAGCTCATGTGGGAGACACATTCCATAGATTTGGCCTTGATGAACCTGGTAAAACCCAGTTCTGCGCTTTTCTGATCTGCTTTTTTCCACTTCCAGTACTGATACCCGGGCATCCAGTTCGATGAAGCTAACTGCTGTAAATAACTCAAGGGGAGTAGAGGAATAAAATGTATTATACCTACCTCTTGCTCCAACTTTAATTGCTCTACATTTGGAAGCGCGGTGAACGAATGGCTTCGTTCACTTCCTCCGCTGACATTGCTAAAACTATGGACAGAAAATCAACAACAATCCTCCTTCTGTTTTGCTGATTGGCCCATTTGAAACCATTGAGAAATTGAGCTCAATGGGAGAAATCCCAGACAGAGCACTGAAAAGAGATGAGAATCAAGCAGAATTGCTTAATAAGGCAATCCTGCTTAATGGGTCTTTAGGAAGGGAAGCAAAAGAAAGCCAGTGTTGACAAAAAGCTTCGCCTCGAGTCATGTAGCAGAAAACCCCAAACAGGTTAACAAAAATTGAACCTTGTGGCCAACATGGGAAACACTGTGCACGGTAGAAGCATTATGTCTTCACCTCTTCAGCAGGGCCTGGGAAACTGAATTGATGGGAAGATGGTGGGGAAACGGTTTGAACGAAAATGAATGGAACACCTTTCAGAGTTCTGTTTCTAAATAGTTTTGAAACTCGTGCACAGTTTTCCTTTAAAGTTAACTATTATGCACCACTCTGTGTTGGTTCACCACATTAAAAACCCAAATAAAATACATTAAAGTTTGCAAAACTTTAATGTACTGTAAGATACTGTCGCTTGGCTCACAGAAGGGATTATAAAGTCAAATGAGTGAGAGCGCTGCTAGTTTCATAGCTCGACTGGACTGTTTGCACTGATAATTTGAACGGGCTCCTGATGATTAAAGTTCTTTTGTGTCCGTGAAGTGCAACATTAGGCTCTCAAACTCGACTTTGGGGGATGAAATTCCACTGTTGGATTATCATAACCATATTAAACACAAACCCCTGAAGGTAAATCGCTTTCCATTCTTTACAGATTACTTCTAGAAAAAGGAAAAGGGAATCAAATGATGCAAATCAGCCCCACACATGGCAGTCTGCTGCAGAGCGCGTTGATTTAACGCGCTGGATGTTCCCACCGTTTTAAAGAGGCAAGTCATGTGCAGGTAGAACCAGTTCAAAATGAAAAAGCAGCTCATTAGAAGTTTGATACCAGCAGACAAACAAAAAACAAACAAAACAAAAAGAAGATAATGGGTGGAAAGAACAAATCTGGATTTGGAACAAATCCTGAAAGGCCTGCCAAAGGTTTGTTCACAAAAACATGTCTTCACATTAAATACTGGCATCTATAACAAAATTTAATTGTTTTAGAGCTTTTTTTTCCACACCACATTTTTTAAAATCTTTTTTTAAAAAAAGAAAAAAAAACAATGGTAAACAAAAAACATTATTTGTCTGGTGTTAAAACGGGCAAATGAAAGAACAGGCTATGATGTAGTGACTAAAAGATCAAGTGGACAATTCCTTGTAAAAGCAATATTAGCTTTCAAACTTGTTACTTTTCTAGCTTTTCGTGAAGCTGCCCTGTATGCAGATGGGAAAATAAGGATAAAAAGAGATTTTTTTAAAATCTTGAAATACATAGCATCTTATAAATCCTTGATTCAAAATTTAAACAATTTTATCACAATTTTACCTAAATTTTATTAAATAAGGGAGGACAGAGGAACCAAATAGGGAGTCTAGACTTCAAAACTCAGGTTACCACCAGATTTCCAACAGGTTTTACTTGGACTTGAGCTCATTTAAAAAGAAAAGTGGACAGAAACGTTCATTCTCCATGTGGCAAAATGTGGTTGACTCTTCAATTTTTTATGTGCATTTTTATCTAAGTCTACTTTTTATCTCAAACCAGAGTCCTTGGCAACCATACTTTTGGAAATCACTACACAAATTTAGAATATATGTCAAGGATAAGTTGGGGTTTTTTGTGTGTTTTTTTTTTGCCGGAGCAAGTCAGTGCCATTTGGATTCTCCTGTTTGTGTTTCGTTCTTGTTTGGTGGTATTTATAATTGATTTTAACAATGGCATGACAGAAGTTGTCAAGTGAGTTCATTAGATAATATCGCCAGTGAGGCTGAAAATGATGTTTTGGAACAATCTTGGTTTGTGTGGTTACACCCCGAGTCCAAACAAAGCCTCTTTGCGGTTCAGTAGAAGAACCCTATAAGCCTCTTTTAGGTCTGCAGAGACCAGCTCCCCTTCGCCCCTCGCCTGTTTGTTAGCTTTAATTGTTCCAGCTCATTTGGTCTGACAAACAGGAGAAGGGAGCGGTCTGCTGTGATAGTTTCACACAGCGACGCAGTGGGAGGGGGGGGGGGGGGGTCATCGGCATCTCTTGACAAAAGGAAAAAAAAAAGAAAAAAATCAACGGATTTCTTCCTACTGACATAAACATGCAAAAGCATCTTTTATTGATTCTGTGTAATCTGCCAGATTAAGCTACACATGCAATTTGTTTTCTTCTCAGTAATTATAGAATATAATGCAATTATATTTCCTATTTTTATTAAAAACCAGAATTTCATTTTGAGACAATAAGCTGAACTTTTATTCAAACTTATGAAAATGAGTCCATGTGCTGTTAAAAAAATGTAAAATTTGATGTCAAGTCCACCTGATATAGTAATGTAAAAACTTAAATAAATTGGGGCAATTAGAAAAAAAATCTCTTAATCATTTTTAGTTTAATATAACTGCTAAACACAGTTAAGTCAACTTAACTGCAGTTGTAGCAACAGCGTTTTGAACGTCACCGTTAAAGTCGGTACAACTAAAATGAGTCAAAGCAACAAGAAAACTTAAGTTGAACCAGCAATTTACCTTCTGGTGGCTTATAGCCTTTAGACATATGTGCAATTTTTCCACATCAAATGTGGAATGTGAGGTATGCTGACCTATAGAAATGGTCCAGACCGCGGCGATCTTCATCATGGCCTTGGTTCTGGAGTTGAAGCGGCTGTGCTCAATGGGGTTGCGGATGGCGACGTATCGGTCCAGGGAGATGGCGCACAGGTGCATGATGGAGGCGGTGGAGAACAGCACGTCCAGGTAGATCCAGATTGGGCAAAGGGCGCTGGGTAGAGGCCAGGCGTAGTCTGGAAGAACAGCAACAGGTAGGGGAGGGGGAATCATTATGTACTCCCAGCTGATCAAATATTCTGATTTCCCTGCTGGGTCTTTCCCCCCCCAAACGCAACGCAGTAGATGCTGCTGACTTCGAGAAGGTATTTCATTACAGCCGATCTGTTCTGAGATACAGCTGAGTCGAGTTTATCAAGCTCAGCTGACGATCAAAGCTTAAGACACTCCAAGGAGAGGCTCAAAGTACCTTCATTATTTAAAGTTAATTACAGTGAGGGGAGAAAAAAAACTAAATATAGATTTTATGCACTAAATGTTCACGACGCAACGACAAACAGGACACAAGTCATCCCCTAACAAAGAAAAAGAAAAACTTTCAACATATGCATAGCCTTCTGCAACTGTTTTATCATAAGGAATCTATGAAAATTAAATGATCATCAACAATACTGAAATCACATAAAAATCAGCTCAAGACATTTGATGAATGAATTCACAGCAAAAGCACAAAATCTTACCAAGTATTTTTAGTCTAGTCTCAAATATCTTATTACACTTGAAATAAGACAAAACTCACTTTTCAGCAAGAAACAGCAACTTGTTTTATGACAATAATTCTTAAATATTGATCAAATATGCCAGTTCCACACACACACACACACACATATATATATATATATATATATATATATATATATATATATATATATATATATATATATTATATATATATATATGTAAATATCTTTTACTTATAACATGGGGGCGGGAAAAGTATTGTTATATTGTTATCAATGTGTATTAATGATTTTAACAACGGAAATATAAAGTCAAGTGTTTATTTTGTAATTGGTGAATTGGCTTATCGCAATAAGCAATAAATCTATTAATTGCATGATAAATTAAAACGGGTGCAATAATTTCCATTTTTTATCATTTGTTGCTTTTTTCTCGTTTTCTACCAAAAAAAACTGGCTGACAAAAGTCTGGTGCTTTGGTGTAAACAGTTTTGTTTACAGAAACTTCAGAATTAATTCTATTTGCTTTGTTTATTTATTTTCATATCTAAAATGTCTTCTAGTTCCACTACTCAGTGGTGTTTATAATGTAAAGTTTACTGATCTTTGAGAATTTGTTCTCATTATGTTCTCACAACATTGCTTTAAAATGGTCTCAAAACAACAGTATCATCGTGATACTGCATGATGTTTGTAAGATGAAATGCACTTTGTTGCCTTGTTGCTGAAATGAGCTAAACTTGACTTGAACGTGTATTTCTGTTTTAAGGGGTAATCAAACGCTGAAGGGTTTCTTCAAGTATGTGCAAAGCTTATTGGTCTTTATCGGCGTCTTGTTAGCTTTCCAAGAGGCAGCAGTTTTGTAAGATGATTGCTCATGCACGTTTTATCCGTGCATCTAAATATTTCTATTAGGCAGTGTGATTATGGATGGGTCGATAAACAACTCTGCATTCCCCGCTGCAGGCGAGTTTTCTTTGCCCCTTTCCTTGTGAGGAACACCAAAAGTCAGAGATCCAGGATGTGATACACAAACTAATTTGGGTGTGAGGTCACTTCTCTACAGGGTGAGCAAGACGGGGTCACAGAGAATGAAACTCCTTGTCCAGGATTGTACAAGAGCCCTGCAGGGTCACTGGCAAAACAAACAAAACAACTAAAGTACAGTAACTGAGGAAACAAACAAAAAAAAAAACAACGTGCCTGTCATCTGAGACCAACCAAGAGAGAATTAAATCATCCCCTGCCCAATTTGAGGGAAATTAATTAGCTCAACAGGCATGCCGACATGTGGGCTAGCTTGGTATTAGTTTTTATACCTGTAGGAAAAGTGAAAAGCTGCAAGTGTTGAATGTAAAAAGGTGGTTAAAAGTCACCTAAAATGAACCGTATCTGATTAAATTGCTCCAAGCGTGAATGTTCCATTAAACTCCTCCACAATCACCGTCACAGCTTCAGTCGAGCATATTACATTTGTCTTTTTTAGTACTCTGCCTCATGTTGTATCCGTCACCACCCTCCTCCCCGCCCCCGCCACTTAATCACGTCTCAAATTAATATCAGTTTCTCCACGTTGCAAGTGGCTTTAATATATCGTTAACATTCATCGTCGTGACTCAAATTTCAATCCTCTCCGATCAGGTGCTCTTACAAACTCGAGTGGATTTACGTAAGCGACGGTGACAGAATCCGTTCACCTTGATTCTTTTTTTGGGAAATCTGAAGAGTCTGTCTCTCTGTTTCCTTCCAGCTGCTTCGACAAAACATTTCTCCCTTTGGAGAGAACAAAACCTGCAGCCAAACAGACACATGGACTTTTGCTTAATTTCAGTTCTGATCGCAGGGACAAAAGAAATGCGATGCGTCTGCAATGATTCATCATATGCTCGTAAGCCGAGTGGGTGGCAGCTTGCGCAAGTTTTTAGAGGTCAAAGACATGTTGGAGGCACTGAGGGACACACACACCAATAAACCAGGAGGTGTGGAGCAGCTGGCTCAATCCAAATTTGGACTTTTTCACATTTTGTAAACCTCACCAGGGTTTCTCCCAGTTTATTATAAGCCTGGCGGGCCACCAGGCTTTACTTGCTCCCCCACCAGGCTAAGCTCTAAGTTTTTTGTATGCTTGCCTTGTTTAAGACTTTATAGTTGGTGTTTATGTATTGCTAGTAATGTCTTGCAATAACCCATATCAACCTATACTTTCTCAAAAAAATGACGACTGCTCTGGAGCCCCGACCACCAGGCTCAGCTGGTTTTCTAGGGGAAGAAACCCTGCTTACAATTAGTTTCATTTTTTGAATGTGATGATAGAGCATAATTACAAAGTGAATGTGATAGGGTAAATATTTTTCAAAGTGTACCAGGAACAGAAACTTAAAGTGTGGCTTAATTCGCATTCAGAACCTCGAGTCAAAATTTTGTTGGAACATTTTTTGCTGGAATTTTTGGGGGCAACCAACTTTAAAACTTTCAGAAACTAAAGGTTTTACCCATTATTATTGACAACAACTCAGGCTCAACCAGACTGAATGGTAACCATCTGTAAACATCAGTTTGGACAGGACTATTATAAAAAAAAATAAGGCTTTCTTTGATTGATTTAACAGTTCTTTAGTATGTTCCACATTGGATATAGTTTAATAATTTAACCCCCCTGTAGGATAATTAGTTTACCTGTGAAAGTTGTTGAAATGGATTTTATCTAATGATATCAGAGTGAAGAGTAGAGTTTAGATTGAGCCTAATAAAATCCAGCCAGAACCAATGCCACAGGCATTGTACCCGAGCCGGATCTGACCCGACTAATTCATTTTATTTATATAGGGTCCAAAGTAAACCCAACGTTTTAATTACAGTTTTACTACTTTCATTTTTCGACCACCATTTAAGTAAGCAGAGTAACTTCTCCCATATTTAGCTTTCGTTTAGCATTTCCCAGCTCCGTTTTGTTGCTTGTTGCAACCGCAGGGTGAGTCAGGTGCAAACCATCTGGGACTGATAGGAGCGGAGCGGAACCAGAACCCTTTCCAAATTTTACCTCAAAATCGTTTTCAAAACAGTTCATCAAATCCTCACTTCCCTCAAACATCAGCAGCTTTTATTAATTAAACTCCATATAAAATCTGATTAAGTTTATGTTTGCAACATTGAAAACTTGAGAACGAAACCTAAAATAACGAAGGTGCTCAAAACACAAGTGTTGCGTTCAGGTTCAACTTGGGAAACACGGGAATCACTGATCGATATCACAATTCCTCTAAGACAAAACTGAATCAACATTAAAGTAGAAGTCCAGAAATTGTTACGAGGACCCTGCTGATACTAGAGTTGTCATCTAGCATTTTAAGTGTTATTTTAATACAATAAACTCAGACAGCATCATTCACAGAACACGCTTTTTAATGGCTTCTTCCCTGCGTCAGTCAGACTGAAACAAAATGACTAAATGTGCAATAATAAGCTGTAGACTTCCCTAACGGTTATGTATAACGTAGCTTATTAATACCACCAGTGAAAAACAGGTTCATGAGCCAGGAACCTTGATGCAAAATGTGCAATACTCTCAACTGTACAACATTTTATTTGTGTAATAGTTGTAATAGTACTTTCCCTTTATTTTATTTACCATTACTTGTATTTTAAACTGTGTATGGAAACTACTCCTAGCAATAATCAATGCTTTACACAAGAAGATAAGGCACATTTCGCTGTAATTTTGGAGGTTGGTGCATTTTGTTTTATTTTTTGTAATGAATTAATTAACTCAGTGATTATAACTTAGGCACTAAAAGCTCCTAATGGCAACGTAATGATGTTTGAAATAATTTCTTTGCAACGATTGTCTCAGTTTTTAATGGGGTGTCATGGACCAGGCTGTGAGATTTCATCTTCGCTATGTCTCTTTTGTGAAAAGTCACACCCAGCCCATTGATAGTGCCTTCAGAAATACTGTAAAGCGGTTTAAAGGCATTAAGGGACAGTTAAGGACCCTAAGATGGCGGTTTGTTGCAGCCTAAGGAAACATATGTACACCTTTAATCGTCACATAAGGATTTATGACGTTGTAAAGGTTTTACCTGATCTTTAGTTTCTAGCATCTTTGATTGTACATGTACAGGTTTTTCATCCAGTGCATACATTATTCTAAGACCCTTTACACACGATTAAGACTGTGCTATGATGCCAGCAATGCCCCACAATGTGGTTGATCTGTGTGGGACCCTGGTGAGGCTCTCTAGGGACAATTAAGAATCCAGTTGGCAAAGTCATGAGGCTATGTTATTATGGTGGCATTTGTTTTAAGGTCTTGGGTCGAGTGTGATCTTAACATCAAACCACTCACTCCCTTCATGTTGGCTAAGCAATATCAGGGTTAGAAATTTGTCAGATTTTTCTCTCTTTTTTTGGTTCTGGGAGTTGTTGGGTCCAAACCTTAGGAACAGGACATTGGAAAGCAGAAAAAACAAGACTGGAACTTGCCACAATGCACATGGACAAGCCACAAATATTCTGGCAGATTGTCCTCAGGACAGATGAAACAAAACTGGAAGTTTTTGGCAAGACACATCAGCTCTATGTTCACAGACACAAGAATAAACCAGACCAATAAAAGAACACCGTCACAGAGGAGGTTCTGGTATGTTCTGGGCTGCTTTGCTGCATCTCGCACAGGGTGTCTTGAATCTGTCCAAGGCGTAATGAAATCTCAAGACTACCAAGGCTTTCTGGAGAAAAATGTGTGGCTTATTGTTAGAAAAGCTCGGTCTTCATTTGCTGATTGTGAGACTTCCTTCAGGATAACGACTCCTGAAAACAAAGTTAGAAACTCCCAAGAGTGGCTAAGAGCAAATTTTGGACGATTCTGAACTGGCCTTCTGCAAGATCTGATCTAAATCCTATTAAACATCTATGGATGCAGCTAAAACACAACGTCTGGAGAAGACACCCTTCTTTTCACCAACGGGAGTAGTTTCTCCAGAAGGAGTGGGCCAAATGACCTGCGGACAGGTGCAGAAATCTCACTGGGAGGTACGGAAATCATTTGATTGCCTTTAAAGGTTGGGCAATCTTACGTTACAGGTACCACCATTTTTTCCCAGACCTGTTTCATTCACAGATTTGATTTTTAAAGCTTCTGTTGAGCCACAATTCAAAAGGAATGTCTGAAATTTATTGGCTAATTTTCACAAATTTTTTGTTTATTGTCACTTTTGCCAGTTTCAAGTGATCATTATGGGTTTATTGGTTCATTAACAGAGGTGAGTTACAATTTAGTCACTGTGTGTACAGACACAGGACACTAAGGACTTGTATTTGCAGTCCTTCACGTTCTTGAGTAAGTGCACTTTAGGTGCAGGCAAGTGTGCTATCAACCCATCTTTTCTAAAGTGGCTCATTAAGATATTGCTGATAATTCTGTTCCAATAACCAGAAAGGGAAAAAACACTATTGAAATCTTGTTGTGTTTACTTGAGGTGGGAAACGTTTCTTTCCCTCTTTTAACCTAAGTATCAAACAGGACTTGTTCCTGCGATTCCAAAGCTCTTTAACAGGTTTCTTTTAAATTAGCTTTTATTCCTTTTCTTTTTGTTTTTCCTTAGTTCTCTTTTGCTTTTCTTCTCACATAACGATCTCGGCACAGAGCACGTGCCAAGGTCTTTCTATCCCTCTTCGCTAACGCTAATGGTATCCATAATGCTATTTGCATTGAGATTTATGACTGTGATCTCCTTCAACTTGCTCTTCGCTTGGAGCCAAGAAGAAAAAAATAATAAGATTTATATTTTACAGTTTGAGAGTTTCTAAATAATTCCAGGCGTTGCTCCTTACAGATGGCTGTGGTTATGATGGGTGTTGTGTTTACTCAGATATCGTTTCAGGTAGAAGCTGCAGCATGCATAAAAAATATGTTTTTTTAGATGCTTGTTCAAATTATCATTATGTAGTGACAGTATAGTATAAGATAGATAATCTATGAAGAAGTCAAGCTCTTCTGCCTTCTCCCAGTGCTCCCAGTGCTAACTGCAGCAATACACCAGTCAGGCAGAAATACCCAATCAGAACAAGGAGGAGGATCTTAGCGCTGTCAATCACTCTCGCCCTCAACCCCCTCACTTGCTCTTTGCTACACTACAGTTGGTTCACTACAACATAGCCTACCATGAAAGCTAATGCAGCGTACAGAAGCTTGATTGACAGCGCTGAGACCCTCCTCCTGGCTCTGATTGGTTGTTTTGATCGCTGCATTTTTACAGACGACACTGGGAGGACGTGCAGGAGCTTGATCTTTTCACAGGTTATCTGTCTCATACTGTCTCGACATGATGACAGTTTTAACAAATATGGGGGGGAAAAAACACATTTTTGTGAAAATGCAGTTTTAATGATATGTGGGGCTGCACTATGAGGTATTATTTATCTCATTTGCCAATTACAAGAAGGTACGGGGTTAAAAGCTCAGGCAGGTTCAATGCTGAGTGGAGTTTTCCTGTTACCTGCTGGTGCATGGAAGGATGTTGTCTGGACATTTTGGCTTACGCCCGCAGTCCAAGGACACACATGTTAGGTTAATTGAGGATTCTATATTTCCTTCAGTCTTGTGACTGGTGGGGAACACAGTGACATTTACCCTGCCTGTCTCCTGCCTGTTAACTGCTGGAAATGGGCAGCAGCCTCTGTGCAAGCCTGCAACATTAATTCAGTTTAGTGAATAGATGGATGGATATTATCATTGCTTTTGGCATCACAGTTTGTGGGTCAAGTCCAAAATGCACCCACAGTCGTTCTGTTCTGTTTTTGACCCTGCAACTAGTTCATGAGGTTGAAAATTAATACAGGTTTACTGCTTAAAATCAACGACTGAGGTTGCTGTATTGACACTGGCTTTTGCATAGTTATGTCAGAGAAATGCGATGCGAGAAAAACGTTAAAGAAAATCAATCAATTACAGCTAATTATGTTCCATGACAAAAAGGCAAAGAAAACAGTGATGATCGATGACTTTTGTACTTTTATGTAAGAAAACAGTTGTAAGGATTGTATGAAAGCGGTGAGGTCACCTCTGATGAAAATAATCCAGCCTGTCATTTTGTCGTTCGTCTTCTTATTCAAGGATGGTTAACCTTTCCTGTGTCAGAATGAACATACATCACACGGGACAAATCTAATATTCACAATTTGATTAAAGGGTTCTGAACTACAAGGTGTTTCCTGTGAAGGTAAATAAAATGGAGTTGTGTGCTGTCCCTGTTCAGGGAAAAAATGGCTTAGAGTCCTTTTAGCAACCACATAATTTTTTATTTATATTTATATAAATAACTGTATATTTCAAGCCTAAAGTTTGTCCTGTTCCAAGAATTTTGAGGTAGGTCTCTATTGACTTTGCACGTCTCTGTCTAGAGACAGATATTTTTGAATATTTTCTTCTGTGAAAAAGCTCAAACCAGGTCAGATTTGATGAAGAGCATCCATAAACAAAATCCCAAGTTTTACCAAAACTTCATCTGAACCATTCAGCTGTAGCTCAGGTTGTACGTTAGCAGTTGATGTCCCGGTGGAGTTTAAGTGTTTTTTCATGAGGTCACAGAAAAAAGAATGAAAGATAAAACAGGACACATTTAATTGTTTAACATATTAAGGTAATATATTAAGTGACCAAAAGAGCCTCTTGCAGAGCCCTTAAATAACAGATGAAAACTGTCATCCTGTCTGGATTCGGCTGAAGCTAAAAGTGCAACACCGTCACTTTTAAGTCATTGTTATAATAAAACTGATGGTAAAAACGAAGTTGGTCCAATGGACCATTTAGTTACGATTTCTGTGGCACCGCATGTCATCATAAGGAACTTTTTTAGGACATTTTTGCCTGATGCTCTCCAAGCATCAGGCAAAAATGTGACAAGAAAAAAATAAATCACAAATCCCAGCTATAAAAAGAAAATGAAAGAGTTCGCAAAAATCATAGGCATCTTTGAAAAAGTTTAATTATGTCAGTATACTTGTTAAATTATCAACTGTACCTAATGTCTCCCATTTCCAGTTGCCTCTTAATTACTTCTTGAAAAAAAACATTAATTAGCTGTGCACACTTGGCAGCGTCCTCCACTAATGCTTTTCTTTTCTTTGGCCTGGCTTTTCCAGCACCATCTGGTCTTTTCCCATCCATCTTTTACTCACTCGTCAGCAGCTTCGACTTCTCTACTTCTTGACATTTGATAGACATGTGCTGCTGGGTGGACTCAACCCACTTGGAGCTTTTCAGGGGTCAAACGGTAGAAACAGTTGGTGCCGTCTCTTAAAGGGATCAAATGAGAGAAATAGCACAATTAAATGCTATTTTAACTGTTATTATTATTATTGTAAGCGAATAAATTGTCCCAACTCTCCCGGTTACAGTAACTTGTTATTGAAGTTATTCTTCGATGTTTGGATGATAGATGATTGTTTTCTCGTAAGACGTTCAAAGATATTATTTCACGATATAACGCCGCTTTAAACTGCTACTTTCTTCGTGTTCCTTGCTAATGAGTGGACTTCCTGAGGCCACTGATTGCGCTGGATTTTATTTAGGCTTATCCAGGTAAAGTGGCTTAGTAAATTACTAGATTATTAGTACAAAATCAAAAAACATAAATAAAACCATGTAATACGTTCTTTTGACTTCACAATCATGCAGGTCTTTGTGTTTGCCACTTCAACTTCAAATAAATTTAGATGAAAAGTTTACTTCTCACAAGGAGAAGTGTGGGAGGATTCACTGGATTTGAATACTTTCATAAGGCCCTATAAATAATCTACAGTCACAGGAAAAATGCATTAGTATGTCTTACTGATAAATGTTACTTGTTTGGACTCCCTGCAGCAAGATAAGCATCCAGTGATAAACTGGAATGCACCATGAAGGTCACTCGATTTTTATTTTGTTTGTTTGCTTTTTGTTTCCACTGCGTTGCTTCAACTAAATCTAATATTTTATCGTCTTTGGGTCTTATTCTACCTCCTGGTTTCCTACGACAGGCTTGCCAGTCTCTCTTCCTGGTGCGAAAACAATCACTGTGCGTTAAGGAATGACAGAGTTTTAGTTTGTGTGTTCATTTAAGCTTCAGGTGAGATATGTCTAATCTTTTGTTGGCAAATACCGTCAGAGCAGCTTGACTTACGGACCAGCGGCAGAACTTTTAAACTCTTTGACACGCAGGGAAGATGTGCGGGGATTTAGGAGCCAGTGTGATATGATCAGTTTCCTTGGTGTTGGTTTGCACTCAGCCTTCAGCATTTTAGATTTATTTTCAGAAACCAAGTAGCTGTTGATGTATTCTACCACGTACCAGTGTTCACTGCGTCCCATTTATGAAACATTTATGATCTTTAGCCCCACTGAATCTTGCCAAGCGCCATTATCTATTTTTGCATTTTTGAGACCAAGAACACAAAGTTCTACCTAATCTGGATTAAGCTAGAGAAAATTCACACCCATCACTGTCTTGAATTTATGTGCAAACTGCATCGACACGGAGATATAAAGTTTTTTGTCGCCACAACACGTATTGTGAGAGACGATATGAATCTTGTTCATACACTGTGGAGTCCATCTATAACGAGAGATAAAATAAAAAGGACTCCATTACCATCTGCAATGTGCTTTATTGTGATTGCTATCATTATAATCATTGTTGCTACCACAGTCAGAACAATTCACTGTCAGCCAAATGATGTCAGAGACGTGTGTGTGTGTGTGTGAGGAGTGTGTGAATGTCGGCTCTATCTTTCAGCCAGCCTCATTGATCAACGCAGTCAACTAGCAGCCTGATGGATAACACTCAAAGTAAAGATCTGAGCTCCATTCAAGTGTGTGTGAGCGTTTGGTGCGGTCTCTGCAAAGACCAATAGCTCTTTTCGTGATATGCGTAGAAATGAATCGAGAGCGGGACTGATTACCCATCTCTGTCTGTAATGGAGGGAGTCTGTCTGTGGAGCAGAAAGACAGACCTGTCTGTGTTTATTTTGTTGTTGTTGTTGTTGTTGTCCGCTTTCCCCCACCCTCACCATCCATACCACCGAGTGTCTGTTTGTGTGAAACACTGATTACCACTGTGAGCAATCAGTAGCTGCAGTTTGAACCAACCAAACAAACCCAGTGTGAGGGAGCTGGGGTGTCTGTTGACCATACGTGGCCCATTAAGCAGCAATCAACCCTCGCTGACCTGCTTAGTATTCCTGAGGGATGCCCGACAGCCAAGGAGCGATGGCTGGATATTGAAGTTTGGACAAATTGTGTTCTGGGTACAAAAGAGCTGGAGGGCAAACTGAAAAAAAAAAAAAAATGCAAAGGTGAGAATGCTTATATGTGTGGATTTACATTCTACTGGCTTTAAATGACTGACCTATTTAAATGTGCAATTCAGCAATCAGATGGCAAATTTAAAAGAACTGCTAAAGACAGCTTTGTAGTTTAGAGTTTAGTTTGGGCCTAGCAAAAATCAGAGCCTATACGACTAATTAACTTTAATTATACTCCCAAACCCAGAGTAAACCCAGCATATTATTTCAATCAAGATTTTACTGCTTTCTTTTTTAAACAACCATTAAAGAAAGCAGCGTAACATTTTTACAACAAGCTCCATTTTGTTGCTTGTTGTAACCTCAGAGTGAGTCAGGTGCAAATCTTCTGGGATGCGTGATCGATAGGAGCGGAGCCGCATGTGCATGCGATGCACTGCGCTCGTTTCAGACTTATTACCATCTACCCCTCTATTTACACTGTAACAAGTAGATTAACACAACTTTACATCAGGCATTCTCGTTTGGTTTTTTTTGTGCTTTGTATATGTTAGGTTTATTAAGAGCGCCAAGTAAGCTTGAGCCAAATCCGACAACCAAGCAAAAATAATTCTGGTCCGGATTTCAGGTTAGGTTTGGGGTTCAGGCCACAAATCTAACCTCTATCATAATCTGTTATCTGCACTGTGAGCATCAACCTTGTTCAAAAATAAAACATAAAGAACAACACCTCATAGATCTGACCACTGTACTAAGCTTAAAATGTTAGAACTGGGGGAAAAAAAATTAAAAGTTTTCACATTTCATTCCAGCCTGAGGTATTTGTGCATGGAGTCTGAATGTTCTCTCCGTGTGTGTGCGGGTTCTCTCTGGGTGCTCCGGCTTCCTCTCATGGTTCAAAAACATGACTGTAAGGTCAATTGGTCTCTCTAAATTCCACCTGCGCTTGTGTGTGTGTGTGTGTGTGTGTGTGTGTGTGTATTGTTTGTCCCGTTTGCCTCTATGGTAGCCTGGGTGAACTGACAGTGGTGTACCCTGCCTCTCGCCTGGTCACTGCTGGAGATAGCGGCCCTGCTGCTGGATTGTAATCAGGTTGCAAACTGAGATTTAAAAGGCCAAAAGGAAAAAAAAAAAAAAAAGGTAGCCAGTCAAACACACTGTTCAGCTTGTTATAATATGAGTTTGAGCTCCTGAGAATAGCAAACCATTCTATAACAAATGTTTGCAGCAGCAGCCTTCATGGCGAAGTACCAGATTTTACACCAGTGGCTGTGGAAGAGATTACTTTGGAAAGGTGACAAAATGAAATGTTTTTTGCCTGAGCGGTCTGTAGCCTCAAAGATGTGCTTATTGGTTCAAATTTTCTCCTTTCTAACTGTTTCTAAAAATGACATGATGAGTAAAAATGTGGCTTTCACCATAGTCTACATCGTTGCCTCACCGAGTGGAATAAGAATCACTCCATGGAACGTGAAGTGGTCATAATGGCAGCTGCTAGCCAACCACAGCCAGAACAGAAAAATAAAGAAGCACTTGGAGCCGTTTTCTCTGAAAAACAAACGTTAGCTGATCAAGTCAGCAAATCACGTCTGCTGTTCCAGTGATCAATAGCGGAAAATAACAAGAATATGCAACTTTGTCCAAATTGTGTGAAGTTGAAATTTAAAAAAGGAAAGTCTTGTTTTTTTTTTTTTTACTGCTTATGAATTATATGAATTTTGGAAATGCAACATTTCTACCCAAAAGTGAGGGTTTAAAAGGCAACACTAAGAGTTGCTCTAGTCTTCCTTTAAACAACATAAACTCTACCAGTGAGACCAAGTAATATGTAACTTTAGCTCCACTTACAACACAGATTTTTATTATTCTAAAACAGAAAATGTTTCCTTAAAACAATTTCCATCTACTCTATGGAGTTCCGGTCAAATATGTTGGAATACATATTTGTATTATCCATACCACACTGACGTAAATACAACTTGTGCAAAATACAATAAATTATTTGAAGGCATGCGAGTACAAACTGACTCAAAAGTGATACGTCAGACAATAGAATTCATAAAATGCAGACATAATAATAAATACATAAATATGTTATAAAAATGCTATCTATGTCAAATATGACTTAAGAGAAACTTGACTTTGTAATTTAACACCTTGAAATTGGGCCTCTGTCTCCTTAAAAACTCCTGCTCTGTCTGAAACTCCGCCTTCAGGAAGTCATCACAACACGGCTTATTTTGATTGTATTTGCTTTTAATTCCCTGTAAAGCACTTTGTATTGCTTTGTTGCTGAAAATATGCTATATAAATAAAACTACCTTTACCTCCTCTGTTAACAATGTTTTTATCAGCGTTGTACTGCTGTGTGGTTCCAACAGGTGCTTGCTAATTGCTGCTGACTAGTCTGAAGGAACTGAGTGGGGGGTGATTTGTGTGGAAAGGGATTTTTATGAGGAGCAAGCTCTGCTTGGAAACTGCAGCTCAGAGGAGGAGCTTTGTGCTTGAAGGCGGAGCTTCACTAAGCCTTTTGCATAGTTGAACGGTTGAGATTAAAAGGTTCCTGAAACGTGCATGAAAGAATCAAATTAACACTCTAGGTATGTTTTGATGAAGGAATGACATCACAACGTGATGTAAATCTTATAGGTACACCGACAGATCCAGTTGCCTTTATTGATCTGAAAGCACCAAGCAGCGTCACAGAAGGTCTCAGTCTATTTGCTGACATGATATCAGCCACAGCCAACAGACACATAAAAGTAAGCAACTCAGAAGGCAGCGATGTCAGCAATAACGACGATTACCATCGAGGCGAAAGCTGCAAAAGGTTGACATGTGTTTGTACACGGCACTGAAAAAAACGTTTCCTCACATGTTATCAGCTCAGGGATCACTGCTGTGATGGTGACATTTAAGGGCACACTTCCTGGAGCTGTTAGACTGGAGACCTGGCTGAGGTTGCAGAAGCAAAGAAATCCTCTGTGTTCTTAATGTCAGAAAAACAACAACAACACTAAAATCATATTACACTAAAAAGGGGTGTTCATGCATAATGCTGGCCCAGACACGGCGAGCAGGAACACAAGCGGATGACTGGGATGATATCGCAATTACCAAGCTGGCGTTCTCTGAAAGGCAAGTCGCTCGCTAAATAACAGTGTGCTGCGTCTCATGCGAGCAATAGTCATTGAAATAATTACACGGGAAAAATATTTTGAAGTGATCACAGCACACATGTCGCAGTGTGCTGGCAAGCAGCTGGTGAGTGGGTGTGTGCTCCAGAGTTGTGGTAGAAATCCGCTGCGAAGATCATTTAAATATTGGCTCAGAGTGAGAGGCATGAATATGTCTTCATTAAAATAGGTCTCCGCAAAGAAAGAAGTCTTTTTGGGAAGGATCCGTTTTCTTTCCCAGCCGAGGCCTTCGCTTGTGAAATATGTTTGATCGCGGCGTAATTAGAATTATTCTGGATCTATGTTCCTATTTGGTAGAGCAATTTCCATGTCTTCGTATCGACTTAAACGGATTTCCTTACTAAAAAAAACATCAGGTAATACATACTGCTACTAAATATCAGTATTAATTCAATAATACACAACATTTTTTATAAGACATGAAACTAAAAATGTGTGTTCGTACATTTAGTTTTATGTTTTCACACTAGTGGAAGGTAGACACCAGTGGACCTTGATATGGAGAATACACTATGGAGGATACACCTGATGGCTACTCTAAGGGCAACCCAGACCAAAGCAAAGTCTTATTATACTGGAATTACCCTAATATAACTAACAACAGAGTGTGAACTTTTATCTTGTTTGTGTTGAGTTTTTAAAAACAGAAGTCCGTGAATATTTAAGCAGGAAATAGAGGCGTACTGTGTTTACATCTGGAGATTTTGTGCATGCGTGCAATGTTGGAGGGCAAAAGGCACAAACTTGCCATCCATAGGGGGAGTAGAACTCCTTTAACAAGATGAAACCTGGAGATGTAAGAATTAGTGAAAAACCGTAGGACATCTCAAAACCACACTTAGATTTTATAGAATGAAATTCTTTACATCATGAATAAATGATGTAAAGAAGCTGGTCAATGAAGTTTTGAATAGCATGCCAGGTTCATCAATGTGACTAGAGCTGGGTTAGCCTTTCTTTGCCATCAGTGTTACTGGTGTGTAAAAACCCCCTACAATAAATAAACAAACAATGCTTAGCTTGGTGGGGGTGCAAGTAAAGTCTGGTGGCCCGCCAGGCTTATAATACTCTGTGGGAAACCCTAGTGTATGTAAATATATGGTCTGCAGGTTTTCAGTGAAGTTATTACTCACCATAGAGGATGTTGATGAGGGAAATGGGCATGACCAGGATGCCTACGAGCATGTCCGCCACAGCCAGCGACCTCAGAAAGAAGTTGGTGGCGTTTTGCAGCTTCTTCTCCAGGGACACCGCCAGAATCACCAGGATGTTGCCACCGACCGTCAGTGCAATGATTACCAGGATCAGCAGCGCCGGCCAGTTCTTCTCTTTGATCACGGACTTGGTGACGGACTCCTGGGTGGTCGAATTGTCCAAGCCCAAACCCAGACTCATGGCTGCCGCACTCGCGCCTCCGCCGCCTCCCGTTTCCCATGCCAGGGTTTGATTGAAGTCCAGTGGGTTGTTGCTCGGCCAACCTATCTGACTCCCAACCTCCAGGGAGGAGGTGGTTGTGCCAAACCCACCGAGGAGAGCCCTTGCTGGGCCACCCATTCCTCACAAGAGTAGTCACTGTTTCAAAGACTGAAAGGTGTTGGACTCCTTTTGCTTGCTAGCAGCGCACAAAGCCTTGAGTTGGGTTTTCGAACATGAGCTTAATTATGGATCGGCACAACATCCGAGGTAAGGAGAAACTTGACGGACAGGAAAGTAGAGGGAGAGGGTTGGGAGGGATTAGATTTTCTATCATACTATATCGGGGGGAAACAAAAGTGTCTCAAGTTGTTGTTTGAGGTTTAAACCTTCCATTTCCTGCCAAGATGCCACTGGCAAAGGGACCTCAACTTAGACGGCGACCCATGCTGTCCCAAGTTGTTTATTGGTATTGAGCCACATCTCCCGCCTGCTCGAACACAGACCTTAAGTGTTTCTAATTGCGAGCTGGAAATTGGATCACTCAGACCCATGGCTTGCTGCCCACAGCCTTCTGCACCCACCCAATCAGCAGTGGTTGATTTGCCAAAAGCTACGGCTCTCTTTGAATTTCTTGTTTTCCGCTGTAAACCTCACTTCTCGAGGTGTTTCTTTTTGTTGTTTTTTTTCCCAAGCGGGTTTCCACCGTTTGTCAGATCAGCGTTGATGATCAGTCTGAGCTGCAGAGAAAACAGAATGGGAAGAGAGAGTTTGATTATTGTATCTGTCCACACCTTATCTTGCTTCCCTACCGCACCAAAATTGTTGGTTTGCTCTTCAGTTCTCTCATTTCTTTCAAGCTACCTCTGCATTTTAATCTCCTTAATCACCTGGCTCCACCTTTGATGCATCCATCAACCCTCCCACTCAGTACTTGCCTTCTCCTTCCTGTCATCATCCTTGCAGCGAGTCTTCCCGAACCTCGCTAATTTATCACATTGTCCTCGTTCGTAACAAAAGCCTTCAGAACGCGTAGAATAGAAAAGAGACCAAATCAAGAAGAATCCTAAATACGCCCTGACACTGACATCTGTGTTGAAGTGCAACCTGTCCTCTAAATTTACCTTTACCCCCTCAGTAAGCTCTGTGATTTAGCACCTTGCAAACCTCTTCAAGAACAGATCGAGGAGTCTGAAAGGAGGCGTGTGGGAGTTGATGTGTGTCTTTGCCTGCAACAAGAAGAAGACGCTTGACAGACTGTGGAAACTAGTGAGATGTGTTTTACTACGCGTGGGCATCAGAAGTGAATGGCTGAGTGTGATTCCTTGAGTTTTTGTGCGCCTCAAGAGTGTGTGTTTAAGAGCCAACACGTTTACAGATGGACCCAAGCCCTAAGCCAAGATCACTACAGTGGGCAGTGGGAGTACGAAACTGCAAGATTAAGACGCCAAGCGTGACCATATGGTATTCAGTCACTAACGTACACAAAGAGACCGAATTCCCGCTTTGCCTACTTCACCATGGGAGTGTTTGTAAACTGCTCAGTGTGTGCAAGTGTTTTCATTTGCCTCTATTTTGTTTATGTAAATGGCTGTGTGTACAAATGAACTGTCTCAGCATAAATGTGTAAAAAAAAAAAAAAAAAAATATATATATATATATATATATATATATATATATATATTTTTTTTTTTTTTTTGGCTTATTAATGCCTGTGAGGGCGAACACGTTGTGTCAACCTAGGGGGTGTTATTTATTACAAGTCATGAAAAAGCTCGCAGCTTGCTTCCTCTGATGTCGTTTCCGGAAAGTTGCACAAGTCGATTAATATCTGTACATTAGAAGACACATTACGCTTTTTTTCCCCTCTCACTGTTTGACATTAAATCAGACTAAACGTTTTCTGTTTTACAGAATTATTCATGTCACTGTCAGATTCGAGTACAAGCACTTTTGGAATATCCCACATACAAGAGTCCTGATCTGAGGCTGAGAGAGAATCTGCAAAGATTTCAAAATACCTCATCCCAGCGTAACAACGCTTTGCCTTGTTTCCATTAAGCAAATGTATTTTCCTCTTTTCAATTTGTGCAAATTCTTTGGTTAATGGAAATGCAGGTGCTGCCAAATACTCCAAAAACACAAATGACTAAGTTGGGACAACAATGTAAAATATCAGGATTCTCTCTTGATTTATAAAATATGTTTTATGGCTATGCTGCACCAAAATTACAACATTTTATTCAAATGAGCACCAGTGAGCGAGCAAGGCCGGGATCTAGAGTTGATGGTTCAATTCCACGTAGGAAAACTGCTTTGGGTCAAGATACTTTGTCCTTTTCACACTTGGAGTACAATTCAGAGTAACATAAGGAACCTTTTACGTCTCATCTCATAAAAGAAACTGCTTAAAAACTGGCTTGTGGAAAGCCCAATCTATCAACATTGAGTATATGTAAAAATATATATATTTTAAGACTGTTTTATGTGTTTCTTATTCCACAGTGTTATTTGGTGGTTTTTTTTAATATTATTCCTGTATTTATTTATTTTTTTTAACATCAAACTACCAATGGAACCAGGGATGGAAATCAGCATCCTGGCTATAATCCTGTGCATTTACATGTAAATGTTCATTAATATTGTTCCATTTTTTAAAATGAACTTGGACTTAAAATTACAAAAACGTGGGACACGGCTAATAAATCTTTTAAATCCAAAAATGCTACCCTGCACCACACACTTCATACTGTAAAAAAACAAACAAACAAAAAGATTTATAATATTTTTTTGTCCACTTCTGAAATTATATTTGCTTTAATGCAAACAAAATCTTCTTTTCATTTGTTATAGGTCCAAAAAAAAATGTGTACATGGACTTTTTTATTTAATAAAATAAATTTAGCAATTTCAAAAATGAAATTATGTGTAGGAAACTTGATTTATGAAATGGCCAGAAGCTTCTCAGGAGCTCTGCTTGGCAGCTTCACAAAAGCAGCTAGTGATTTCAGATTAATATTTAAATTGTATTTAAATCCCTATAGAAACATATTCAGTTTTCTACTAAAGTATACAAACAATTGAACAGATGAGATATCAGGATGCGTCTTTCATGCCACTTCTTTCAGATTAATTATCTTGCCCGCACACTGAGGGAAAAACAAGGCAACATAAAGCTAGTTGCTAGCTAATTTACTTAATGATGCTGCAGCATATCTAATAAAAATGACACATTATGATGAATTAGGGATTTGAAGAGCAGAGGACTCGTAGGAAATCCAGTTGTGACACGGAGTGACAATTTCAAAGGACAACAAAGGATTAGCTTTGCAAGCCATGTTGTAATACAAAGTTTATCACTTCTCCCATGAACAGTGCGTAATAGACAGGCTGCTTCCTATATTCCCCTCTGAGCAAAAACATCAGCATTGTTCACAGGAAGCTAAACAGCACTGCAGGCAAACCATCTTACTGGTCTGATAAAGCAGCAATGTATCACAGCGAAGTTGAACGGAGCAGCACGAAGAGGCATGCGGAAGACGACTGGCAAAGTAAAAAAAAAAAGGATTCCCAGTCACACAACATGCAACCAATCACTTCACTCTGCTGGATAGTAAGTTGTTATTCAACCAGCGCTTATCCTTTTCCTTTTAATAATCTAGCTTTAGCATTAAACCTGGCATGAAAACAGACAGTTCATTAGCTTACAACCAAAGATTAGATGCAGCCTGCAGAGAGAATAATTGTGCGCCTCGGCTAACCACTCGCGTCCTCTGTGGATCATGATTGGTGTTGTGACAGCACAACGCATTCTAGCCGACTTCCTGGAGAGAAACCGCGGAGATCCAGCTGGAGAATCATAAAGGAACTGTGCCGCCGAAGCCTCGGAAAGGCACAGATGTCGCCGCTGTCACATCGCACTTCGCCGCTGGGACAAATTGGTGCTGCACTAATCTGCTCTGTGAGATAAAGAAGTGGAGGGTGGCAAAGTGAAACAAGTTTGAACAAATGTTTTAGTGTTTTCTTAATGTTACTTTTGATCAATTGTATCAAGTTCCAGAATGTTGTTTTTTAATAGCTGATTTTTAAGGTACGGCAGAATTTTTTTTAAAAATATATATTTTTAGCTGTTTCTCAAAAAACATTCAGTTTTTAAAATAACGAAAGTCCAAATCCAACAAAACGCCACCCGCAGTCAAATGCTGACGGCGAGTTTTGTCTGTAAAACGAGATTCTAACACTTGAACGGTTAGTGAACAAATAAAAAAAATGAAATCAAAATGAAAATAACCAAACCCGAACGGAAAGGTTGGTGAACCCTAATGATGTTGCCTCAGGCAAAGAGGCAAACACGATTGACAAATAGCTTCCTGAAATGAAGACAGCGAGGAAGCATCTTTTATTGTTTAATTGGTGGATGTAAGAGTCCCTGACAAAATTCAACCACGGATAACACACCTGTATGTGCTGAACAGCCAATATTTAATAAACAGCCGTTATCGCCTGAAGTTATACCGCCGGGTAAAACAACATTCTGTGGCCCTTTAATGCGAAGACTGAAGTGACATGATTATCCACTGAAACACTTCAGAAATATCCAGAAGAACAGGAAAAAAAACATTTTTAGCATTTAAATTAATTTAATAAAACATTTATCCCTATTTGTTTCTGTGCAATTTCAACCAGTTCAATTGCATGAGCTTTCTGTCGACGTTCACACTGCGGGGCTTAATGCTCAATTCCAATGTATTTGTGAAATACTTTTTTGGCCGTGGTTTTCCACATTTCCAAATATGTACGACTTGTACATGATGTCCTGGGAGAACTCTAAACAACCTAAAACTATCCAGCACGCACAGCAGAGGACGCAATAACGTCACACGTAGTGAATGACGTGATTTGTTTTCTAAAATGACGGGTTTCTATTTACCCTCCTGCAGTCTTAAGAGATCGGGTCATTTGGGCCCCAGCAGTCTTTCACTGCAGCGCACTGACCCCACTGTTTTTATGAGGCTTTTCTTTGTGTGGTTTCGGGAACTGATGGTCTGACGGGACAACCCCCCAGCTTGCCCGGCTGACATTTGCGCCAAGACCGCGGGCGTGTTGGGCAAAATTATTTTCGTAGTTCCAATTTGTCCAACTCTATGGTCAATAGAAACACAACTTTTAACTGTTCCTCCTAGGCTGTTGATTTTCTTCAGACTGGCAGATGGTGTGCTGTTTTCGCCTACTTCATGTTGACAGACAGGTTTGAGTTCAGTGTCTTGTTGATTCTGTTGGTCTCACAGTAACCTTTTTTCACAGCGTTGCATTTGGTGTTGATGTAACAAGTCGTTAAAGTATCAGATTGTTGTCTGTATTGTCGGAGGAAAAATCCTGAATGATGGATGGTCTGGCAGACAAAAAAATCCTCAATGGAACAATCACATAGACGACAAGTTGCAGCACAGGAGTGAGTTAGCTTCAAGTCTAAGACAACAACAATTAGGTGTCCCAGGGGTTAAAAAAAACAAAGTCATTTGCTAAATTGATCATAACTTTCTAACTGACAACTCATAAATCAACGAGACAGGCAAAAAAAGAGAGAGAGTGAGGACAAACACAGATTTAGAGAGGAGTGGTCTCTTCCCCCCATCTGGAATCTGGTCACTCACTTCTTTCTCTCTCCCGCTGACCGACGTGCTGGAACTTTTCCGCTCATTTCTGTTACCATCAGAAGTGACTCTTGGCGACGCGCCGTCTCTGACTTGTTCCCTCACCTGATGTATCAATCCCCATGTCATCTGTCACTCCACACATTTGCGGCGAAGTGTCACCATCGTCTATTCGCCTGCAGAAGAGAAGGGAGGAAGGAGGAAGGGGTGGGAACAAAACAAAGAGAGGCTGACTTTGATGTTCTGCTGTGAAACACTTCAGATCAAACCTGAGGTAAAATGTGACTGAAAACCTCCTGGAACTACAATGACTCCTACACACACACACCCACACACACAAGCAAGAGCAACAACATCACTACGGATCGTTTCTCCTCTCTACTTTCATCCAACAGGTTAGATGATTCTGAAGTTTCAACAGCATCCAAACCCCAAGGATACGAGCGAGAGTAAGAGCAGGGCATGTCCTTGAAATTTGTTTTGACAAATTTACCTTATAAATAAATAAAGCCTGGATTTATCTAACTTTTGTAGAGATATATTTTAGTGTGTTTTGAAACTTGAGTGCTAACCTCTGCGTATTTTTTCCAGAACTCGTCCGGAGCAATTTCAAGGTAATTATGCATGTGTCGTTTTCAAAGACGCCACCTGGACGTTTTCTAGTCAACAACCTGAGGGGGAAACATTATCAAGGAAGTTCATGAGACATGCTGACATTTCAAGTTTGTTTTTTTTGTTTTTTTGTTTTTTTTAATGGCAGTTTGTGAGAAACAGATGGTTTCAGAAATATACATTTCTGAAATAATGTGGTAGGAATGGACAGCTTTTAGCTTCACCTTCAACATACTAAAAATAAGCATCTTTTAAACTGAAAAAAAACAAAACAAAACAAACCCTAACATGTTAAACAAACTGCTTCATTCTTGGACCTCCTCGTAAAAACAGCTGCATTCCCTGGATCATCAAAATGTGCATCTTTTTCAATAAATCAATCAGTTTTTCACACAGAAATGCAGACTTACCTAAACATTCATCCATCTGTAGTAGGACTCAGTTGGCTGAATTAACCAATAGCTTTATTTCCGTTAATTGTGCAAATTGAAGTTATGAAAATAAATCCGCTTAACGGAAACACACTGATTTTGAAAAAAAAAACAAAAAACAAGTGCTAGGATGTTGGGTGGGTTTTCAGCAGGATTGAAACATTTTTTTTTCTCATCACGAGTCACGTTATCAACAGCCGGATGTTACTACTGGCGAAAACGCCAAAGAAGACAACAGGAAGTAACAGGAGGTTGGACAATGTGCAGTTGGCTTCATCAGAGCTCTCAAGCTTCACAACGGTTTATAAAATGTCGTGTGTCATTTGAAGGCGTCTACAGTTTGCGAGACGACTCTTTCACGTCTCAGCCGTTTGTCATTCCAACGGCTGAGTAAGACGCCGACGTCTCCTCTGATGGTTGATATCGCCATGGCTTAATTATGAATATATGTCGTAACTGTTTATAGTATATTTGAAAATTATGAAAATGAACATAAATCACAACTTGAAATATAGAACTCTGTCTGCAATGAATCTACATACTTCTTGAATTTAATCACTTAAATAAATAAACTATTCAATTATACTCTAATTTACAGAGAACAGTACAAAACGTAGTACATAAATTCAATAAAAATACAGTAAAAAGAAAAACAGAAGAAGTAAGGTAAAGTTAGACGTAGGGTGAGGAAGTTAAAGATAAAGCCAGCAGAGAGAAACACGACCAGCGTGCTGCAGCGCTAATGTGAAACGCCATCGTTCGCGTCTCCATCTGTGTGTGCATTGGTGCGTATTGTGATTTGTGTCACAGACGATGTGGAGTGAACCCGTGATATGAAGATGTTGCTGTCAACTGCTGTGCTACTGCAAAAACAAAACGGGAGGTTCACAGACCAAAAAAACCCCCCAAAAAACAAACAAAAAACAGAGAACACAACGCACATATTCAACGAAAGGCACATTTACATTTTCTTGCTTGCAAGAGATTGAGCCAAGAGCCGAATGGTCACAACCGGACGCCGAACGGTGAAAACAGGCCGTGAGCGACCGGCGCGCGCTGTCTCGAGGACACGACGGAGGGTAAAACACAGTGTTCCTTAAATTAGTCGAGAGGCTCCGATTACACAGAGCGGGCACTCAGCTGCGTACAAAAGCCAAAATGTAGAGAGACAAACAAGCTATTTGGTGCCACACACATTTAGAGAGATAAAAGAGAAAAGAGGGAGCGGATAAAACTCAAGATTCAAAGGACACAAATGATAGAAGATGACAAAGCCAGAGACACTCAGATAATTGGAAGACAGGGAATGACTGCGACACGGGTAAAAGAAGGCAGCGTAGCTGAAGCATGTTAATGGCTCACCATGACATGGTGGATTATGGTTTTATTCTGGGAGAGGAAACGAAGTGGAAGTGAAGTTAGATGGAAAGTAAAGATAGCAGGAGTCAACAACGGGTGGGTGAGCGGGAACAGAACAGAGCCTGAGCAAACAAGAAGGAATAATAATGCAAGATGTACAGGTGGAAGAAACACGTGACGCTGGAAACATGGAGTAGAGAAATGAAAGAACAAAACACCCAAACAACAGACGCGTTTCTATTGACCGTAAAATGGAGCAAATTGAAATTACGAAAATAAAATGGCTTAAAAAACAGTTTTTGCACTAGAAATCTTTTTGCATGATCGCGTCATCAACAACTGGATGTTAATGCTGGCGAAAATAAGAAAGACAACAGGAAGTAGCAAGAAAATTTCAGTTTGTTTCCTTATTTTACTCCCCAGTGTTAGTTTCTTTTCCTCAGTTTCTCCTGTTTTGCCTCTAATTAGTTCCCAACATTCATTATTACATGCTTTCGATCTGACCCCTAACATGGCTGCAAAACTTTCAAATTGTCTTCCAAAAATGCCTTCCATCAGATCTGATTGAACTGCCCTACAACTGAAAAATTGGGAAAAGTTGATAGAGACATATCCCAAAAAACTGGAGCTGCAAGGAGAGGCAGTTCTGAAAGTATTGACTCGGGGTCCACTGGATCTTGATCTGTGCCTCAATTTTTCAGATTCTCATCTGTGAAAAACTTGGAAAGTCGTCTTTCAAATTGACCCAAATCCTCTATTCCAGTCAAGTTTCTGGTCAGGTTTCTCAATCTGCTTCTGAGACATGTTTCCAAACATGCTAGAAGATGATGAGAGCATCTCTGACGTCACAGTCGGCACATGGATGCTGGAGAGATGGACGAGCTCAAGAGAAGCAACAGCAGGTACGTAGGCGGGCAGTAGTGAAGATGCACCAAGCGAGGCAGCTTAAACGCACCGACCAGATTGGAAGGGTGTGTTAGAAATGTTGTCGAGTGGGAAGCAGCAGCACAGTTTGAGTAACTACCTGAATTAGCTTCTATGAATGGCTTCATCATGAGGACAGATTCAGGAGTCATTTTCATCTAAAAGCTCAACATTATCTGAAATATCTTAGATTTTTGTTGTACCATAGAAGTTTAAGGCTTGTTCCGGTCAGAGTTAGCCTGGCTATGGCCTTCCTGCACAATTCTGTTCAATTCGAATCTCACTTCGCCGCTCAGTCTGGGATTCCTCCCATTGACTTGGATTCCTCTGGTAGAATTTCAGCCAATCAGCCAGCAGGAAGAGAAGTTGTGAATGACGACGTGTTCCTCCTGTAGTTTCAATAATAGCAGCAGACGAAGGGAACGAAGATGTTCAGTCCAAAACGGTGGCCACACCTCAAAATTGTCACCTTCCTAAAAGAACGGCCCGAGTTATTTTTTGCCAAAATAACCTCCACCTCTTTCTTTCCAAAAGATGGCGTAGACAAAAAAAATGGATTACCATTATTTAGGAAGGCGGGGAAATACCGAATTAACGTTAGCAGCCACCTCGTTCGGTTCGGCCGGAGGATGATTGTTTACAGCTCAGGCAATTAAGCTTCACAATGTCGAACTGGGGCTTTACACACATCAGCGATTGGGTAACGTTAAAAACTTCAACAGAGTCCACACACTCTCAACAAACCCAGGGTCTAAATCGTCAGTGTGAAGCAAAGCGTAGAACAAAGAGCTGAGTTTTACCAAGCCAAGTCAGACTGAAAGAAGAAAGAAAACTTGTGCGGAACTGGCTGTGCTTTTTTACCACACATAGACCATTTAGTGAAGTTTTAAACAACTCGTGTTTTCTGAAGTCCCAGGAGAAAGACTTTTGATAAAAATTGAAGCCGTGCATGATAAGACACACAGCTCACCACTAGTTTGTTTTCATTTCAGTTTACTTCAAACTAACTATCCAAGCTATTGTTTCTTTACTAAGTCTGCTGTTGTCTTTCCTGATTTCTTACAAAGTTCATATGGAGTGCACACATATCAACACCTGAAGGTCAAAGTTCTGTTTTATGCTGTATTGACGGCCTTTGCTTCACTTACCCGGGGGTTGTCTTCTCCTTCCTGGTTGGGGGAATGTGTATCAAGTGCCTGAGGAACCTCAAGTAGTCCTAATTGGGCTGAACCGCATGCTTCACTCCTTCAGAAACGTTTCGGGTTTGTTTCAATGTTCTGCGTTAGTTAATGAGTTACATGGCAGCCATTTTGTCTTCTGCGTCTGTCCTCCATCAGCTTGTCTTACGTTTTGAGGTAAAATAATCAAAAACAAATTAAAACTCGGTGTGATTTTTATCTATTGATTTTCCATCTAAGTTTGGCCAAGTAGAAACGTTTTTGGAGAACAGGAAGCATAATACAAATGCAAAAAAACCTGAACTTGTAAATAATGTGGAACGAAATAACAGCTCAACAACAGGACCGCAGCCCCAACATCCGTCTGCAGGTTTTCTGATTAAAAAACTTCAATAATTTTCAATTACTGGTATTCAGTTGATATCCCTGGACTCACGGGATTCTTTACCCCCCGTCCAGGAGGAAAATTAATACGGAGGAGAAGGAAGTCCGAAGGAAGGAATTGGAAAATGTCACTCAAGACTCAATAATGGAGGTAATGAAAATGGAGCACTTCTCATCGGTACCAGCGCGATGTAGAGAAAAAAAAACAAAAAACTGTGAAAGAGAGAAAGAAAGTGCAACAAGGATGTATTATTACTCAACCACACATTACACCCGGGAGAAATTCATTATTTCCTGAAAGTCCTCTCGGCTATTAATCAGCGGCAGACTCCGCCCTACGTTTATCGGACAGTTTCCGTCAGCAGGGCGAACGAAGCGCCCTGTGAGGAGGCACAGGGAGAATGTGAAACAGGAACCGTGGAGCAGAGGCAGAAAGTTTGTTTCAGGAGTTCTCAATGGTTTGCCGACGTTTTATTCGAAGTAGTTCATCGTATTCCTAAAAGTGTCAGAGGATCGGGCAAATTAATCACGCAGCTTTATGTAAACTGCAGGAAAGAAACAAATATATGTTTAACATTTTAGCAAGTAAAACACTTTGGAAATGTACTGCAATGTCTGACAAGTGGAAGCCATAATTACAGAGCCAAGATACCCATACAGCATGTTTTTCATATTTTGTTACATTACACCTCCAAACTTAAATGTAGCCTACAAAACCGCGATAACATTGAGATAATGAGTAACAGGGTAATATGGGAGCTCAGAAATAAGATATCCATTGAGAGGAGCGAGGAAATCCTGCCAGGTATCATCTTTGGAAAAAAAAAAAAAAGTGTGTGAGCAAAATCCCCACCTGGTGGAGAAAGGTGGAGCTGGGGGACAGCTGTGACATTCAGCTTGTGGTGTTGTCTCTCTCTGGGGAGCAGAGCAGCTGTAATTGATGTTATCGGTTAGTGGAGTTGCACGGTGGCGCCCGATGTGACAACTCAACGGAAGACGGTCAAACGTACAAGCAGGAAAAGGATGAAGAGCTTTCTTTTAAGCATCAAGGTTACATTGAAAGTTGCATTTTGTTTATTTTTTTTGTCTAGGCAATGTGACTCACCACCCAGGGTGCCATCGTTTCAAAAAATGGAAAGAACACCACAGGAAAAACCAAAAATAATCACATCAGCTAGTCCTTGAATACATTTTTTTGCTAATTATTTGATTGTGAAGCCAATTGGGAATCCCCCACAATGCCGATCATTTACTAACTAGTTCATTGACTCAAAGTACGGCCACACAAAATACAGAGGTTTTTAAAAAAAACAACCCCTGCTTAGGTTCCCTTAAAAAGATTATTGATACTCTTAAAATCAGGCAGTGTAATTCATTTTCATTCTTTTTCTGTTACCTAAAAAAAGCCGCGGTCCTCGGGGTGCACCCTCATCCGTATTTCAGAAATGTCCCCGCTACCACAAACCTGATTAAATGGAATAAATTGCCTGAGTATTTCCATTCCAGTTAGAAACAATTTGCTCCCCCGTAGTCATTTTCACCGTTTAAGGTCCGACCCGGAGGGAGATTAAATAAGAGTGAATCAAACCATCTCTGTAATCCTCAAAATGTTCAGCATTTCATTGGAATAAAGAACCGGCGCTCCCGAGGGAGCCCGGATGTCAAAAGTGTCACCGTGTAAAATGAAAGCGACTCTCCGGTGAGTTGAATTCACACCGCAATACGTATGTGAAAATAGAAAAGGAAAACAAACAAAAAAAAAAAGGGAAGAAACTGAGAACAAATGTGAGATTGAAGGTAGAATAAGCCGTCTAGTCTGTGTGTCCACTTGGTGATTACTTCAACAGCTACAAAGTTAACACTCAACTGTGATTCTCTTTTCTCCCAGTTGTTAAGATGTTAAGGAGGAAACACTGAGTTATTTATTACATTGGACCCACAGATATAGCAGATAATGAGCATTGCAGAAGAAGCTGCGTTTCCATTACAAATGTGCGCAAAACTTTGTCAGTATTATGTTTTATGTTGAAATAAACCACACAATTTTGCTGTGTTGAACTGCATAAGAGTTACGATTTATATCACACAAATATGTTTGTTCACGCGGTAAGTCACTGAAAAACCTGCTGCCTGCAGGTTTGCATTTGCATCCAGCAAATTTATTTTCGAAAAGTCAAATCGCATAGTTATGTGGTGAATCTTTTATTTTATTAGCTTTTGGACATATTACAAATAGCTCACCACCTTTTCGTTTTACAAGTGACGTATTTATGGTAATAAGTGGAGAGGATGCAAGTAGTAAAAGTAAAAATAAAAATCTTTTATTCCATCTCCCTCTACACACACACGAACAAAAGTGACATCCCAATCCATTACTCAATGCAATTCCATTGATTCATTTTTATTTATGACGTTGCCAACGTGATGTTGACCCATCCTTTGAAGGTATAACAGCTAAAACTCCTGTTGGAAATTTTTTCCATAAGGTTTAGAAATGTAGTTAGGGATTTTAAGACTATCGTTCTAGAACTCTGACATTGACAGAAGTGGTATTTCTCTCTCTCTACTGTGTCATGAAGATTTTCTGTCAGGCTGAAGTAAAGGCTCAGCAGGTCAGTCAAGTTCTTACACGCCACGTTTGCCTGCAGGTGCATAATAATAATCTTTTTGGGAAAGAGGACGGCCAGAAACTTTGGAGCCTATAAAAGTCTAAAAGGCTTTAGTTTGCCAAAGTATTACTGGTTCCTTTCACTGGTATTAAGGCGCCAAGCCCAGATTAAGAAAAAAAACACCCTTCTTAAAACAAGTAAAACAAATATGGAAAACGAGGCGTATCTCAAAGTCGCCGCTCGTCCTTGGTTTTGCACAGCTGGATGGTTGCCACAGGAGATTAAAGTATTTCTCAAACCTGCGTGTGAGAATCCCGGAAACACAGAGTTTCAGATGAGGGAATAACAATATAACATGATGTAAAGCTCAGAAAAGTCGATTTTACATAACACTGCCCCTTTAAGCTAAGTTTTCCCTTGAAGTTGCTTTATTTTTTACTAGCTTACCGTGCCTTTTCCCTACCTTTGGATTCTTCCAACTCTCTGCATTTTCAGACAGTACAAGGATTAACAATGAAATTCCAAATTTATAAAACACTTGTTCATAAAAACCCATCCCTACTAAAAAGAAAACCTTGACGGCAATGGGTCGACGCTGTGCTAGTTCATCTCTAACTACCGTGGCTTTCTGTTTGGGAAAATATGTGGAGGGTTTTGTGGACACCAGATGGGGTCCAGTTGCGGCGTGGGTTCTCCATGTCACTCTGGTATGTGAGTGAGCACTCAAGACGGGCTGTTAATACAACAGGGAACAATAATCAGACCAACTGGACAGATGTCCCAGATGGGTTTTTAATACCGCCAGTAGTGTGTCATTGGCTGTTCTGTCAGCTCATCTAATTAGAGGCCAAATTACTTTCCCCGCTTTCTGTGGATTTTGTGATCCTCTGGTCATTTAATAAGTTTAAAAACAGTAGAAAAAACCCCCCAATATTATTTTCTTCTGATCTTATAAATCTGAATATTTATTACAAATTGTAAATTTAGTTCCAGCCTCTGGCACTGAAACCGCTCTCAGCCGATGGTCTGAGTTATTATATTTCCCTCAGAGTGTTTTATAGAGACTTTGTTGTACATTTTGTGATCAGCTGGTTTGGCTGCGAGGCATGTTGTAATCCACGGCAGAACAGCCTCTAACTCAATTAAATAAACATAGGCTGTTGATTAAACCTTGCAGGAATTTGAAACTTTCTAATCATATAAGGATGAGGCTCGCAAGAGCCAAATGGGAGAAATTAGCATTTCCGTTTGAAAGCAAACCACACTGAATTTAATTTCACAGTGGATGAGTTTGAGGGAAAATGTGTTTATCTGACACCCAGAATTTTATACATGTATACCACTTTTATTTATTTATTGCAAAAGGTAATAAAATTATGTTAAAGTAAATATCAGTTTTGACACTTTATATTCTTTTCAAAAGGATGTGGAAAGTTATTTATGATGTTTGCACAGTAAATGCCAACATATTAGTCAACATACTGGTGATACCCCAAATGCTACAGACAGCATTTAAGCTAACCTTAGCATTTGAGCTAATTTTAGCTTACACAATATTGTTTCCATACTGAAAGGATTAAGTCAGCATCAGTCAAAACAGCACATCCAACAGACAGCATTTAAGCTAACCTTAGCAGCTGAGCAAATTTTAGCTAATACAACATTTGCATAATAAGTGGGACAAGTCAATGCTAGTCAACATATCCACATGCTAACATTTTAGCTAACGTTAACATTGTTGCTAATTTTCAGCAACAGAACTGCTGATTCTGGTCCGACTGATGCACACACAAACTTTGGCAATACCCTTTTGAATTTCTTCAGAAATGTTCTAGTTGGGGCCTGCAAGAGCATTGAATATGAGAGCAGCGCACTGCCTTGTGAACCCAATGGTAATTTACATTGTGCTATGCTGTCTGCACAATTACTGTGGCAAGCTTCCTTGATGGTATACCAAAACTCAGACAAACTGGACATGGCAAACAGTCAGATGTCTGCATGTGTCTTCATATTTAACGTTAAGCATAAACAGCTGATTACCATGCTGTAGACACACTGTCTGCCATGTCTAATTTACAGGGATCCACATCCATCCCTTTTCAAGTATTTTTGCTAACAAAACGCTGGACTGCATTAAAAGATTGTCACATAGCAGCCTGGCTCCTCTAGATATGTGTACATCTGTTGTGTGTTTCTGAACACTTGAGGACTGATTGAAATAATTTTAGGATGTGGTAAAGACCAGATCTTTTTAGTTTGGTTGAACACTTGGGGCTTGGGGTTCAAACTATTTGTCTCCACCCCACACCTACGCCTCACAAAACTTTTTCTTAGGCCTAAAAATAAAACCATTGTGAATGTGCGGCTTTGCTTGTATCATCTGCTAGTGCTATTAATGAGAAAACCTGTATGCTCGCAAACAAGCTGCAAGGTTAACATCTTTTTTATGCTAATTCTGTCTGGTATCTGTCTGGTAAAAACACAGGGTTTTTTTTTTGCTTTTATGAGTTTGTGGAATTCTGCGAGAGTTTAGAGTCAATGATTTATTACGCTTTTACATTGTTTTCAGCTTTTGTGTAGAATACAAATGAGGGGGTGGGTTGAATATCACTTTCATGCACACATTTCATATGTATGCAAATAGATGCAGTGAAAAATTGGGAAGCTTGTCGGAATTTAAAAGGGGCTGCATTTTGGTATTGAATAAGAAAATTAGAAAAGAAGCAGCCTCAAGGTTAAACAGTAAGAACATCACCCGCAGCTTGTGCGATCATGTTTTCCCCACGATAACGCTATTGACAGTGACGCAGGTATTAAGATGGATTATAACTTAGTGTGTGTGTGTGTGTGTGTGTGTGTGAGTAGCAGTCACTCCTCATGTTCTTCAATACAACGCTGATTCAGTCGTCACTGAGCTCTGCGCCAGCACCTGATCGTTCACGGTGAGACAGATTTGACCCAGAAACGTCTGGCTTCTTCATCTTTTATTGTTTATGTAATTAAAGTGTTTGACACAACGCTGTTGTTGACAACGGACCTAAATTAAGAAAGGTGGTTTAATATCTATGTGGCACCACAAAACATGCCTATCCTCTCAGCCTGTAATGGCTTTTGCTAATCTTACTTTTTGTGGACCAAAGCTAACAGAATCTCCACTAAGAGGGAGAATTTTGTTAAGAACGTGTCACTTAGCAAAAATCTTGGAATATCAAAAACAATTTTGCTCTTTTTTTAAAAAAGTATTTTTAAGGTGACATAAATTTCTACAGTAAATAATGTTTGCATTTATGAGTAAAGGGACTCAGTATAAAGTGTTTATACATAGAGGCATATCCGCTATTTATTACTATCTATTACTATTATCTATCTATCTACTATCCGCTTATTTATTCAGACTCAGATATGACACTATATATCTATACTCTGTAAAATTCTTCCTGTTGTGTAACTTTTAATCATGTCGAAATTTTCTTTTTAATATCTAATGATGAGGGTCAATGTGAAAATATAGCATTGAGCTTATGAGGTAAAAGTTTGTAAGCTTTTTACTTCTTCCTACTTTTTTTTGAACATGCTAAAATTATGTGACTCTTGCATTCACTGTTTATGTGTTACTTTACACTGCTGTCATGTTTGAAATACTTTTTTTGTTCAAGAATTTTATTTTGAATTGAAGGACACACACTAACTCACCAAACCTGTGGGATCGGTTGCAGAAAATCTGCAAAGACGACTCTAGATAATGAAAAATATTATAAATCTTTTGTCCTGCATTTGCCCTATAATAAAGAAAATTGTATTTTACAATGTGATCACTTATTCTCAACATCTTTGCCATCATATTTTAGTTGTAGAATAAAATAAAAGCAGGAAAGACTGACAAATCACCATGGAAACCAGGTGGCTTGGGTTGTGATTGCTGGAGTGGGAACAGGTAAGATTGATTAATGAACGCTGAAAGAAGCTTTAGGGAAACATTGACACGGGGAGCTGAGCGGAAAAATGACAAAACCCCCGATCGTCAAGGCCAACTCGAGGATCACATAAACAACGGACGAAACCGAATGAGACTGAACAGCAGAAAAACAGGGAATACAAGGTCAAACGTTAACTCGGTGCACATTAGCAACCAGATTAGCAAATTAAAGCAGAGCGTGTAACTCAAAACACAAATTTGTACAAAAAACTCCTGATGAGTACAGAACAAAAACACTTTAAATGCTTGTCGTTTCAAACACTAACTCTTGAATCAACTGGTGATCGGATGTAGTTACATGATTGATTCGCAACGAAGCTGCCGGATAGATAAATAAATAACTAAAAACTAAGGGCAGGGTGAGGGGGGAGAAAAATCTGACAGGAGTAAAAACATTATGACCCAGAGGAACGAAAAAACAGGCAGAAATAGAGAGACACAAAAAAAATGACATGACTCTTCAAGAAAGGCTGTCAAGGTGCACTTTGCCCTTGAGTGGGCACCGACACATTCCTCCATCTCTCTGCTGTCTTCCCCTTTCAATCCATCTCTCTCCCTCTCTCTCTCTCTCTCCTCAAGCCTCGCAGGAAATTTTGTGTGAAGAAAAAGAACTGGTCTGCAAACACTTGGGGAGTTGTGACACATCTTGCTCTCTTGCTCCGGATATTTATACCTCACCACATTTCATCGTTGAACCTTTGCCCTTTACTTTCTTCCTCTTTAAATAGTGTATGCTGCCAGTGAACAAGATGACATGTGCAGACAGTGGAAGTGGGCAGAAGATCCATCAAGAAACCACAATACTTCTCTCCTTCGCCTTATATGGGTTGCTTTGGGCCGCAAGATGACCGAACGATGGAGTTGTTCTAGCATGCAGGATATTTACTGTCTCCAGGCTTGTTAGTGCAAAATAATAATAATAATAATAATAATAATAATAATAATAATAATAATAATAATAAAAAAAAGGCTTGTTAATTTTATTTCCCATATGGCCGTTTCCACAGAAACAGCTGGGACGTGCTCAGGAAAAGTCGGCCGCTGACTAAAAATCCTTGGCAATCAAGCGGGTGAACCATCTGCTTCCGACTAGCTGGAAGTTTCAAACCAATCAAGTGAACTGATTAGATCGGGTTAGCAATCTCAACTTGTCGTCAATGCTGCTGAAAAGACACGCACACAGAGAAAGGCCTTGCTTTTCTCTAGAAGAATCATCATTAAATGTGGGAGGAAAGTTAAAAGTTGTATTAGTTTGGTACTTGCTGATGCCAAGAATGACATTATAGTGACGTTGAAACAGCCAGGACAGTCCATACAAGATCCAGACAACTCCTCAAACCAGAACACGGCGACCTCAGCCATCTTGGACTCAGAATCACCAGGATCTAATGAGCCATAAGAGGCATGGGTATGGAGTCACTTCCCGCCATGACGAAGCAGGACAAAAGGAGGATCCTATTATTGGCCCTGTCTGGCACTACAAAAGTCGGAATGTGAAACCCAGTCGCAGTAAGAGGGTCAGTGGTGGCCGACAGGTCTGTCTTCTCCTAAAAGAGTGAAAGAGGCAAACGCAGTGGCCAGGGTGCTGTGGAGAAACTTCTTCTGCCGATTTAGGCTTCCTGCTAAATTGGACATTGACCAGGGGTGCAACTTTGAGAGTGCTGTAGTGAAGGAGCTGTGCAAATGTATGGGCATCACTAAAACCCTCACAACTCCCTACCACCCACAAGGCAATGACATCACTGAGCGGGTTAGTGCAGTGCAATGCAATTGCGCTGTTGGGTGGTCCGAATAAACGGTCAGAACCATGAACTCAACCGCCGTGTGTGACCGATTGCTGCCTCGAGTTTCTTTCTGACAACCACCATCAAAGAAAAAAACACAATGTAGAGTCTAAGAAACAGCGAGGCGTCATCTCACACAGACAAGGTTACATCTTCAATGTCTGTTTTATAATATATTTGCCACCAATGACCAAAAAAAAGAAAATTTCCACTTTCCTGTAAAATTCAGCAACTGCACAATTTCAAAAACAACCAGAAGAAATCTTGTGTTTTTTTTGAAGAATAACAATCCGTTGCTAAGAGATGAGCCCGTTTCCGGCAACCAAGTGCCACGAAGTAAAGATCTGATTTTTACTTTTGCAAAATTGACCAATTGACCAATATTATCGTGCAGATGAGCAGTATTTAAAAGTGATTGTGTTTTATAAATAATAATATGAACTGTTATTAAATTGGTGTTAAGAGATGAGTGTTTTTCTTTTCCAGTAACGAACTACCACGAAGTTCGTTACATAAGATTTTTACTTTTGTGTTCAATGTCTGTTTTAGAATATATTTTCCACCAATAAAAAAACAACATTTTCATTCTCTTGTAAAATTCACCATGTGCACAATTCTTGTTAAATAGTATTTCAGAAGAGATGAGGAAATCTTATGTTTTTTTTTAACAATAACAATCCGTTGCTAAGAGATGAGCCCGTTTCCTGTAACCAAGTGCCACAAAGTAAAGATCTGATTTTTACTTTTGCAAAATTGACCCAATTGTAAATATCTTGCAGATAAGCAGTATTTAAGAGATTGTGTTTTATAAACACAATAATAAATAATATTAGTTGTTATTAAATTGGCGTTAAGAGATGAGGTTGGATTATAGCTCTGAAAAAAGTTATTTGTGCAAACAAAGTTTAGAGCACGAGTATTATTTCAAGTGACTGTACATATTTATCAATGCTTACTTTTTAAAGTGCAGCTTATTAAAGGATTTTGTATCAAGCCATAATAGATGAGTCATACCACCAAAAACAATAAACTAACAGAATAACATAAAAGTTAAATGGCATTGCTGTAATTCGTCTCCAGAGAAAAGTTTCAAGATTATTTGTTTGCTGTTAATCTTTTGTGTTTTTCTTGTTACTTTTTTAGTCTCTTATTGTTGATTTGAATATCAACACACTGGTGCTGCTGCATTCCACTGCACCAGAAAATTACTTCTTAGTTGATGTTTTCACACCTGATAGTCTGGTATACTCAGTTCAATTGGGGACGATAGTTGCACCAAAAAAAAACAAAAAAAAAACTATTTGAACAACCTGTTATCTTCCTTACCTATAGAAGCACTGGGGTAGCATCAGATTTGAACAGATGTAGGATTTTTCTTTTGTCTTCGGCAAAAGACCACAAGCCTTTTCTCCTGCTATCGGTACACTCACACATTTGTTTTGGTTGTATTTACCCAGAATGCCCTGCGCTGTCGTCTGTTTCCTACTTTTGGAGTGTCTGTGATCCGCTTGGCGTTCTGGCATGCATTTGAACCGCGACCGAGGTTTTTAGGCGGAGCAGAGTTATTAGCTTTTTTGGGGGGTCCGCATCAGAGTTGGAATAAAGCGGACAAAACAGGGCCGCTGTGAACCTGCCTGCAGCCTGGAACTATAAACCTTTAGAACCGTTGATGTAATTGTCATGATCCACACCTGTTGATCTTCTTGTTAATTGCACTCTCCTGTTTTCAGTTGGTTCCTGCTTTGTTTAAGTTTGTGTTTCTGTTTGCTTGCTGTCTGGTTTTCTGTAATCTTCAGTCTGTGTCATTACTGGTTCCCTTAAGGGTGATGGTTATTTTTTAATATTAACTTCCTTGCATCCCTCTGCTTATGTCCTGATGCTGCTTCAGTCCTTTGTCGTAACAAAAACATGACACAAATTACTTATCGGGGGGAAAGCAAGATAACTTTGGTACGCCTCATTTCTTCTGACATATTTCTACGACTTTACAACAATTTCCACTTGCCGTTAGAGATGAATAAAGGCAAAGAGTTTCCCGTCAATGCGGTAAACGAAATTATCTTCTAACAAATGTGCCCAATGCGGCATTCATTCGGCCTTTTTTCAGGTAGACAAACTTTGACAGTAAGGAATTTAAATGGGAAACAGAGGCTGTAATATTTTTATTACAAAATATTCATCCAGTTCTACTCTGTAGTTTACAGACATCTAAAAGAAACGGCAGGCCTCACATCTGAGTAAATTGTCCTCGACACTTTCCATCTCGAGCAGCTGCTTCAGACAGCCATCAAAAGGCTTCATTGTGAATTCTGGTTTCCTTCCAGGTAAATTGAAGGCGTCACTTTCCAAACTTTGCTCACAAGCTCAAATTGGAAAGCAACTTTTAAGAATAATCGATCCTGAATTCTCTCTCACCACCAAGTCTGCCAGGGACTGTCCAGGCACGCTTTCAGAAAACCCCACACACCTTGGATTCGCATATGTATTATTTCCATTTATCAAAGGCAAGTGGAGCAAGTGTAATAATACTTTACCCTGGTAATCAAATCTTCCTTTTCCAGCCTCACTTGGTGTCTCCCCACGGGAGAGATAGTCCACTTGAGGGTTGCATGCCTTGAATTGCTAATTATGTCTCTCTGGGACAAAGCTAAGACCTCACACAAAAGATGGAATATCCCTGACAAGATACAGTGATATCCATTCAACAGGACCCTGCAAAAGTCCTATGTTGGGATGCCCCACTAATGCCAGTATCAATACCTCACACGTCCTGTGAGGTAGACATACCTTTGGCTGACTGTGCCCTAAAGTGCTAAGGAGGATGTAGCCCCTGGCACACATAAGCCTCTCTAATCTCTTCCACAACCCACTGTGCCAACAAGTGAGTAACCGACCAGCTGATCTCTGAGTGCAAGCTATTTGTATTTAATGGAGCATTGGTCAGCATTTCAGGAAAGACACTCCAAAAAGAAAGTGTTAGCTTTGTCTTGGAGGTCATTTTAGGTTAGTTTACATAATCCACTCTTCATTCTTTATTGAGGTTAGGTCTCCCATGCAGTGCATGAAGGCACCTGTTATTCTACACTGCCAGTAGAATGTGGGACATCACCAGCAATGTTGACTAGCATTGACGTACTCCATGTATTATGTAAAGCTTAGCTTTTATGTAAAAGTTGGCTAAAATGCTAATGTTAGCTTATATGGCGACCATTAGTCTGTGGGCTATTGCTAGCGATGACCCAGATCCCACAGTTAGTGCCAACATGCTAGTCACGCTACACACTAGTGATAGCAATCATGCTAATGTTAGCCTTCCACCTAAAATAAGCCTTTAAGCTCTTTTTTTTTTCATATATATATATATGCTATATTTAATATACTGAATGGAGTAAGTCTATGTTATTCCACATGCTAGTGATACTCCAGATCCGACTGGTAGTGACAACATGTTAGCCACTACTACAGCAACCATGCTCATGTTTTTATGGAGAAATAGGACAGGCATGTACAAGCTGTGTCTTCAGCCTATTCCTTTTTTGGTAAATTATAGGTTTGTAAATTAGTATTGCTTTTGTTTTCTGTGTTTAGTGTTGATAATTTACAAAAATAGCTAGTGACAGTCCTCAAGCTACTGATTAAATTTTTGATAACCTTAACATTGCTGCTAATTTTCAGCATCAGGACGTCTGATTCGGGTCTGACCGTATTCCAACGGGAGTGTGGTGTTTCACAATTGTAACAGTAGATTAAGGACTGGTTTGCAGAGATCTTTGTTTGTGTCTTTATTTATTCCCTTCCATATAAAGACCCAGCAAGCAGATATGTACAGAGGTAGGGAGTAATGCAGCATGAAATTAAACACGCTGCAGGGATTTGGTATTTTGCTCATTAATGGTATTAGTCTAATGTATCCGCGTGGGCCTGAAGAAACACAAATGTTAGAGTTAATGTGAAAACTAGTAGGAAAGTCAGCCCAGATATTGGCATCTCTTCTTTTCAGTAAGACCGAGTCCTCTGTGATTTGGTGTGTGTTTGCAATATATAAAAAAGGGAAAAGTTCAGCCCGTTTTGTTTTCCTCCAGAAAAGCAGATGGACATTTGAAGAGTTCAAGCAACTCTACTCACTGCCAACATAACCAGAAAGAGTTGCACGAAAATGAAACTTTAGAGCAAGTTGTCTATAAATAAAAGTTGCCTGCACTTCAGTTATTTTTTATGTACTAAACGTTGCACAAGAGATAATTGAAACAAGATTAATGGAAGAGGCGACTGAAGAATAAAGAGCGGGGAAAATATCAGTAGAATCAGCAAAAGTTTTTTCATCCTATTTTTCTTCTTTTGGTGCTTCATAAAACATGATCCAATTACAGGTTTTAAAAGCTTGCTTTTACAATTAAATTATGTCTACAAGGAAATCTATGCAGGGTATTCTCCTAAAAACAATTCAACACTAGTGCATCTGAAACCAACCAGTATTCAACAAGACATTAATTTGCTCATCCTGATCTCTATTTTCAATTAAGAATAATTACTTACTCTAGCATGCATGCTTGAAGATGGGAAAAACTGGAGTACATATGGAGAAAACATCAACACATGGATTTCTTGTAGGAAAAACAAAGGGGAGAAACTGTACCTAACGTAATACAGCCCTGCACGTTCACATCAAACCACAGCATCCAGCTTCATAACAAGAGGAAGCTATTCTCTCCCACAGAGGACAGCTGCTCCCCAACTGCCTCATTTAAAGTCCATGCTTTGCTCCCTTCCCTTGTCTTCATCAGCAGAAAACAAAGTTTTACAAAATGCCTGCCTGTTGGGTATTCTAGCGTGCTTTAGGCATTAATAAGTAGTCCGCATACACCAGGGTGTCGCTGGGTGTTAAGGTCAAGGGCGGCTTTTATCCCCCAGGAGATGAAAAGTGTGGTGGATACCACCACCACATCATGTTAGTATTTTTTTTCTTCTTTATATTAGTTACAGCTTATAGTCTGTTTAAGTTGGTTATTTAAGTTAGTTTTGCTTTATTTGTTTCATAGGATGCTTTAGCTAATTTTGTATTTGTTTGTTCTTTTGTTATGTTGTGCCTCCCTCATGTGGTAGTTCTAGGTTACTGCACCTCTATTTAAGCCCCTTTTATTCTAATCCTTTAAAGGTCAGTTTTCTTTGTGTTCAGTTGACCTTAGTTAAATTGGGCCCAACTTTGTTATTTATCCGTTCGGACTTATTCTTGCGTTAAATTTTTATGCGTTGTGCACTATTTTTGGAAGAATTAAATTAAACTTTTTCTACTTTGAACACTTTTTTGTCCCCGTTTGAGTCTGGTCCCTCACAACAGGAAGTGAACAAACATAGCAGTGAAGAACAGAGAAGTTAATGGTCAGGGTAGTACAACTTTTTGCTACTACAAATTATGACTAAATAATGAGTTAACATTTGCTAACTATCTCAGAAAATATTCCTGAGATAGCTGTGATGTTATGATTTTCTGTGTTAGGTACTCTTTGAAGAACATTTGTGCAAACCTTCATGTTTGTACCACCTTCTGAGAGATTCTAGCCATGTTTTATCCCAATATCTCAGACTATTACACTATGAAGGAAATGGAAACTGACAGGTTTAAGAACATATTTGAGTAAAACATGATAGTGTATATGATTATTTAGATTCATATTCTGGTCACATTAAGTTGAATTTGTTGGCGGTTTGGATACAACGGTGTGGTTTCATCAAAGACGTCCAAGTGTTGAAGTGACGACGACTATGTGACAAGACTTGAAAGTTAATATTTGCAGAAACTCTCCATACAATCTGACTGAGTTTGAGATATTTTACATTTTAGGTGCAAAGTTGGAAAACATGCCTCATTTTTAGATTTTTATTACAAATTAGAAAAATCTAAGGCGCTGCTAGACATTAAAATTATGTTTCAATTAAAAATCATGTATTTGCCATAGTGCCTGCAAGCTTTTATACTGGTTTTATGCTTCCTCCAGTAGGACCTGATTGCTGCTCTGATTACTTAATGCTCTTAAACTAACGGGTCAAGTGAAAAAGCAGGTTTACCGCCTCGAGTCTTTCTGATAAATTGATCTATGAAGACCCCTTAAAGTATTTTAGCCTACTTTTCTTTTTCTTCTTCAGTGGTAACAAACCCAGTGCAGGGCTGTTGCTATTCATTAGGCAGTTCATTAAAGAAATGCAAGCTCCACACTGTAGCACTAAAACTACTTCAGTGCAGTACAAATGCACTGCTATAAATCTACTCCCATTTGTATCGTATTTGTGTGCTGCTGCATACATTTCAGCTTATTTCATTATACCCTAAACGAAAACCGGCTCAAGCAGCTGAAAAGTCACTGCGGTCAGAGTGAAAGCACTAATTGAAGTAATGGGTGAGGTCCAGACATACCGACTTACATGACAAATCACTGTCATTTCTGATTTTGACAGAGGAATAAAACCACTATTTCATGCAGCATTTTCATAATGATTCTATATGCATTTTTTACACATATGCTGCTAAAATGTTCCATCAAGTTTTAATGTATTCATTTCTTTAAGGTCTATTATTTTTAGCCCAGTTTCATTTTTTCTGAATGTCGCCACATAAACAAACTTGGTTGCACTGCCTAGAGTACAAATTCTCACTAGATATTGTCATCAAATGGATCAGGCAGACTTAACCCGGCAAACGCAAGAATGGTAATCAGTGGACCTTGTGGAGGCAAACGTATGACAGAGATTGTTGATAACATCTCTCAGAGCCAAAAAAAAAAAAAAAAAAGACCAGCGCTCTGACAGCCTTATCATCATTATCATCAGCACAGGTTGATGATAAGGCCCCCTTATCATCAACCAAGGTTTTCTCCTTGGTTTTCCACAAGGAGAAAACCAAAATCCTTAAGATAAACTCCAATTGCTTCAACCCAATCACCCTGATTGAAAGTCCTCTGGGGAAGTACAGTCTTTCCCCTGTCTGGACAGTATCATCGACTAGCAAGGTGGAGTAAATGCAGATGTCAAGTTCAGGAAAGGCAAAGAGTTCCCTTCATACAGCTCAAGAATAACTGAACATCCAGAAAGCTGACGGTGACCACCGAGATCCGACTGCCCTCTAGCTGAAACCTACAGGACAAGCAAAGCCTCAAAGAGAAAAAAGCCAGACATCCCTGAACAGATTCCCCACATTCGCTGGCCAGAGACCATCGGTAACATCAACCAACTAGGAACGACCTGCCAACTCTCGCTAGAGGCAGAAATCAAGAAGAAACCATGGAGCAAGGTAGGGCTCACTGTAGGCAAACCGCAAATCGACATCAGCAGAAAGGCTCTCAAGCAGAACCACGAGGCAAATGACAAGGAGGCCGTCCAAGAAACATCTGAAGACGTCAAGAAGATGGTCTACACCAGGCACCAACGAGAACCAAATGGCTCAGGAGAGACATCTGGAGTTCCTAATTTGGCGGATCATACTCTGGGACGGAGTGAAGGGCTAAAAAAAGAAGAAGAAGACGACACATAAGGACTTGGAACTGCTGCCTAAGTTACACGTATATCCAATGAACACAAAAAACATTCAGAAGTACATTCAGCTAATCTTTGTCCTTTGATTTCATCAAATGTATCAGTTGTGTCATTTTATCCTGGCATGTCATTTCACGTGCTGTAGTTACTTTAGAAAGCTGGAGGTGGCCCTTGCCTTGCAGAAGAAGAAGCGGAGGGGAGGGTGAAGGGAGAGGACACCTGTGAAATGATCGTACCGAACAGATGACTCAGCCAGGAGCAGCTAAGAAGTAAAAACATCCATTAACTTTGCATTTTTCCTGCTCATGCATCAGCACTGATGAGGGTCCTCCTCTCTGCCACCTTAAAACGCCGTTCTCTCTCTCTTTCTCTCGCTCACCCACCCTTTACCCATCCAAAAGCTCCTTGGTTATTCTGAATTTTAGAGCCATTTCTCCTTCTCCTCCATCAGAACGAGTTCACGCGGATTGGCAAAACATTTCCAGCAAAGTGGGAAGTGGGAGGTAAAGGGGAGTGTGGTGAATCCAAAATAAAAGTGATTCTTTCCAGCCGACACCAGAATTGTTCCATATAAAGGAGCCTGAAGGTAGTGAAAGCAATTCATCTCCGAAGCAGGCATCTTCCCCGCCTTTCCCATGTTAAATGCTTCAGAGCATTGTAATAGCATCCTCAACTACCTAGTACAATCACGAATAGCGCATTATGAACTCCTTTCTTTTAACTGATTGTTAAAGTAGCCAGAAGATAACAGCTCATCATAAACAAAGCAGAAATAATCAGTGAGCTGGTTGCTTTGTTTCGTAAGGGACGCCATGACATCACGCCCGCATGAAGTTGCTGTGCAGACGCCCCAGATATCACAGATGAAATCATTTCAAGAGATTTGCTATTCATGAAAAACCTGGTAGATGAAAAGCTTAAATTGAGCTTCCAAGGGAGTCTGATCTGTGAAGTATGTGAGCTGCCATTAATGTAAAAGCAGGAATCAGATGTCACTTCCAGCAATTCTGTTATGTTTTCATTTTTGCAAAGATCCCAGATTGTTAATTAAAGCTTGATGATGTTAAAGCGGCGGCCCTCTTCTCGACTACTGTCACAACTACTAAATATAGTAAAAAAAGATAAAGGATTAGATTATCACTGACAAAATCTATGTATGGACCAAGATGGCTGGCTAGCTAGCTAACCAGCTATCTAAGCTAGTTTTCTTCATAAAAATAGTGCGGACGGACCGGTTTTTAGTCTATATTTCTTTAAATTTCATTCTAAATCATTACCAGAGATCAGTTTCAGGTTCCAAAAACTAGATAAAGACAAGCTGTGTGTAAGCAGATTATATCAGAAGCCTTTGAAAACGGTTCACTGTTGCTACGTCGCATTCTTTTCTGTCTTGACGTGAATTGAAGAGCACATCTGTATTGTTCTTTGTGTTTGATTTGTGCATTGTGCTGAAATCCCAAACCGTCGTCCCCTTTTTCTATTCTTGTGTCATTTAAGTGACACAAGAGTGGCTCAAATGTTGTGAATCTGAGTCATCCGAATCACAATTATGTTAAATGAGAACATAGTAGAGGAGGTGGATAGAAAAACAAAGTGACCTTGGTGTCTGCAGTCGTTACAAAATGTAAGAAAAAAAAATGGTAGAAAATCTGTTGAGTGGAGTTTTTACAGGATAAAACTGGCTCTCGTTCTGTAACTTCATTTACAGTACTTTTTTTCAAGGTTTTTATCGCACTAGTGGCCTTTATTCAGCAGAAGCTGGACATGAAGAGGGGCTTAAGTCAGGGGTCAGCAACCATTTTAATAATTTGGCTAAAAGAAATAGAACCAACAATGTTTTTAACATTTGATGCATGTCTTTCCTTTGTCTCACTGAGCCATCGGTCTGCAACCTTTACAAACCAAAGTGGTTTTTTCCCGCCCTCAGTCAAGCCAAATAAAACTGATTTAAAACGCAAACATCACATAATCTTTTGTTAAAATTTCCAGCGTAGTATTTCTGTTTTTAGGTTTTAAAACAAAACAAAAAAACAAAACAAAAAAAATGATTAAACAATTATGAAAGAGGACTGATTGATTTTCTTGCAAGGGGAGTTGAATGTGGCAAATGATATAAATGCAACATGTACTACTGATGAGAAAAAAGTATTACTTGTGTCATTCTGTTTTGGAAATTTAATACAGGATTCAATCCATGCAAGAAAAAAATTGTTTCTTTAAAAAAAAAATAATAATAATCTGAACTTGTCTTATGAAAAGGGAGAAATGACCAACAACCTCTGTTGACCTTCTCATTGTTGCACTACACAGTGCAAAGCCCTTTCTTTTGATAAAAGAGTAGAAATTAGAAAATCATCTATCTGTTGCGCTGAAAAATTGTGCTTGGACATATCTTTTTTTAAGAAAAAAAAAAAACATTCACAATGTGTGACGGTGACAAAGGAGTCAAAGGCAGAGGGAAGCCTAACATTTGTCAGCAAAAGAGATGGGGGTCCAGCAGATCATTATCGCTCCGCTGCAGGAAGAAGATCCCAGCAACATCCTGTGCGGAAAATAAAAATAAAATACTGTCAGAGGGAGCCCCTCCATTTGTATGAGCGACACGCAGACACCAACCGTTTCACAGCCTAATTTCTGGATGTTTTTTCTATTGTAGATTTTACCCAGCTGACTGGATTTTATTTGGGTAATTTGGCTGCTGTCTTTTTAGAGATTAAAAAAATAAGTTCCTTTAGAGAAATTTCTAAATAATGCCAAACTACTAATATGAGACTGAATTTACTGCTAATATCTCATGATGTGGCATAAAAATCTTTTAAAAAATCACCACTTTAAATGGTGTTTTTATTTTAGAAACTATATTAATTCTTTTCATTTTATAGCTTGTAGGAAATCCCTTAAACAGGAGACAGGCACAACTCCCATAAAGCTGCTGCCTGGTCTGCAAAGCATCGTAAGAGGAACTACTTCCAAAAGAAGCGGTTCATTTATAATGAGAAAAAGCAATTAAACCGACTTAGCCCTGAGTGAAAAACGCATTGCTCTCTTGTTAAATCATAAGTTAATAGTGGACAATCACTGTTTTTCTTTGACAACTCAGTTTAAGTTCACGATTCAGGCGTGATGACTGCCTTTTTAAGAACTCCTCTCAATCGAGCCCGGATCTAAATTCAAAACCAGTTGAGAAACAATGTCGTTCTTATCCATCTTTCTGGAAAAGTTTCAGGCGAGCCACAGTCGGAATAATCTTTCATTAATGAAGAAATGTGGCACAGCAGTGAACTATTTTCAGAAATAGCAAGGCTACCAAAATTACTCCAAAAGTACAACAAAAGAGCACCAAACTGGGCTTTATACGTCCCTCTTGCGTCAGTTGAAGCCAATTTTTTAAAAAGAGTGACTCAGCAAAATTTCCACCAATGGGAGAGTTTGAAAGCAAAGAATATCCTTCAGACTGATGTGACAAAAGTGGAATTTTTTTTAAAGGTGAGCATCTTGTTAAATCTAGTATAAAACAAACGTTAATATTAGAACAATGGCATATTATTATCGCTTATTTCACTAAATGGTTAAAATTAGCCTGGTAGAAACTAGCCACTTGTTCTACAGACGGTCTGGGCTCTCAGCTATCGAGAAACGATCAGCTGGAAACTGTTTTAAATTTGACCCAATCGCTGACGTTTGTCCGTGACGTACACAACGAGCCAGTTTGATGCTATGAAGCTTACCGGAAACAACGACCATCCTCCACCATGAAGAAGCGTCAAACTGAACGTGGCGGCTGCTAACGTTAAGCCCATACTTGGCCAGCACAAACTGAACGGCTTCGTTCACTTCCTCCACTGAAATCGGCAAAACTACTGACAGAAGAACAGCGCAGAAAATCCTGAAACCCTTTTGTAAATCTTTTCAAAAAGAGTTGAAAGCTGAATATGACGGCTGCGAAGAATGGAGCGACGTAGTTTTGATCCCATTGATTAGAAATGGAATCAAATTAAAGTGCACACATGTAAGAATACAGACTTTTTTATAATCTTGGAAATATAGTATATATCTAAAAAAAAAAAAAAAAAGGAAATTAGAAACAGAAAAGCAAAATCATCAGAGGGACTGGATAAATTGGCGGTGTAACTGGAAATAACGTTGATGATCACCGAGACTTAGTTTCCAGAAAAATGTCTTTATCTCCGCAGCTTCCTAACTTGAACTCCATAAATAAACATCCCGAGGCGACACAAACGAGAGTCACTTGAGAGGTTTCTGAAAGTGCAGACACTTCCCCAACTATTATCACCTTGCCTGGGTGAGATTTGGAAAAACTCCATCAAAATGTAAATGAAATACCTTTTCAAAGGGTGAACTTGGGTGTAAAGAGCCTGAAAAGGAATGGATACTGGAGACATTTCTAAAGAATTCCCTACTTTTTTTTTTTTTTTTCCCACTCGTGACAAAACAGGGAACCTTGACTGCGTCTTTGCTTTTTCATCACAGACGGTCCTCAATGTTTGAAAAGTGCAGCAGGCAGCAGTTCTACAACAAACGCAGTCCGTTCCGGTACGCGGGGCTTCGGGAACGAGGAGGTTAATGCATGCTTCAAATCGTTTTGTTGACAGAGACAATTTCTTTAGAAACGGGGATGCTATGGTTCCCCGCAGGCTCACAAAAATTATACGCCAGTGAGTCAGGCAGCATGTTTAATTCCAAAATCCCCAAAGTTAAAAGATTACTGCTTAAATATTACTCAACGTGGTTCTCAGCCTGCTTTAAAAAGAAAATAAGAAGAAAAAAAAACCTTTTTTAATTCAATTTGTTGGCTAAGTCAAGGGATGGAAACATGCTGAATAATGTAAAGCTCTATTAAAAAAATATTCCGTGTCTAAAAATGGAATAATTACATTTCAGTGAATGAAAAATAAAACAGCCTGTTTATGTCCAGACTTGAGAAAAGGAGAGTCGCATTAGTGCCTTTTCGAAACGACTGCGGCTGAATTTACGGCCCTATACGGCGATGTCAGCGCAAGAGATGTTTATCTGCTCTGAGAAGTCAGCGCCGACCTTGGTTTCACGGAAACTTTGCTTTTCTTTTTTTTTCTTCCTCTTCTCATCTGGCTCTTTGTTGTGGTGACTGTAAAACAGTGATGAACGCCAGTCTCTTTTACGCTGCCGCGGCTGTGTTGACAGTGTTCTTAGGGAGGCACGTAACGAGCGGAGAGTGTGTTGGAAGTCTTTCGCTGACAGCTTTGCCGTTTCCCTTCATTTAAGCAACAACAACAACAAAAAAGTTTCTAGCACAATTCCTCTTTCCCTTTCTGTCACACTTGAGGTAATAAAGCAAAAGGGTGTCTAAGAAATAGATTGTTCATTCCTGCTGTGATGACTCTGCCCTGCAGCTCTTTGTCTTGTGCGTGTGTGTGTGTGTGTGTGTGTGTGTGTGTGAAGTCTGAGGCTTTGGGAGTGTGTGTTTGTTCTCCAGGAGAAGCCACAAATGGCCATGTCAAACAAATAGATGCGGCCTCACGCATATGTTGCATCATCCGTGGAGCAACGCTGTCCGCTGTGAGGACTCTGCTTTTTCAGGCAAACTATGAGTTGGACCCCGACGATCAATTTTTCAGGACCATAAATTGTTCCAGAAGTTCTTGTGATAAGCGATAATATTGTCTTTTTAAGACTGTTTTCAAGTAATTTGTTAATAATGGGATAATTATTCAAGTCCAACATCTAAAAGATTAATAAACTTCAATTTTGTAAAGCGTAATTCTGGAAGACATTTTAAAATCCCAAAATGAAACACGACAACCAAAAACAAGAAGTAAAACGAAAATAAAAATGGCACAAAATCGAAACCATAAAGGAAAAGAATTATAAAGTTTCTATCAACAAAATCCTTAATCCTGTCTTTTTCATTTTCTTTAACTTGTTTTACATCAGGCTGTAAAATCTAAAACGTAAAAAAAAAAAAAAAAAATCGGATTTTTTTTCTCAGCATTCTGACTTTAATCTCCGAATTATGACTTATTTTTCAGACTGATAAAAACGCTTGAGAGATTAAATTCCTGATTCTAGGAACAAGTCAGAAGTTTGAGATTTAAGTCAGAATCCAGATTGTTCTTTTTTCAGTCACCCTAATCCTCTTCTGTACTATAGATCCTTGTCTCCCAGATATTGTAATTGTTTGTCATTTTCATTTCGGAATTGGCAACAAAGGAGACACACTGTCAGGACTCTGCCATGTTTACCGTTAGATGCTGAGCAGGTAAATCATCGATTCGCATCAATCGACGGCGGAAGACGCTTTCAATAATTTATGCTAACAGTAAGGAAACAGAACCGCCATTCATCCCACTTGAACACGATCATCACTGCTTCTTCTCCTCCCGTCTTCTGCTTCTCCCACTCAGCCTGATCGACCCCGTCCATTTGCATTACCACACACACAAGAAAAAAAAAGAATCTGAGGAAGAGCGAGTGGAGAGAGTGGGAGGACAGTGTGTAGAGCTCTGTGCATGGTGGGTGTGTGTGTGTGTTTGTGTGCGTGTGTGTGTGTGTGGGTAGTCCTCTTGGGAGTTTTCTCCAGCATTCTGACACAGCCCCTCCACTCTTAAACAGGAACATTATTAGAGATTAAACAAAGGGAGCACACTCTTCTTCCGTCAAAGAGCGATCCAGTCCTTGCTAGCGCCTTCGCCATGTGGGTACGTGCATTATAGAAACCACTTAGACTGAGTGGGACTGACAAACCGGCTGGACGGGCCCCTGGGGGGGGAGTGAGGAAGGAGCAGGACTGAAGAGGAGGAGAATAATCTTCAATCATTTCAACTGCAAAGCTTGTCAGGAGTTTTTTGGTGCCTTAATAGCATATTACAGTGAAGCAGCAGAATGCCTGACGGACAGCCAGGACGGAGCAGTTATTTCTGCAGGTATATAGATGTGTGTGTTATTTAGACACCCAATAATTGATGTTTGCTAAACGTCGAAGGGAAGGTGTGAGGAAGAGCTCACCGTCACCGGCAGCTTCTGCTCCAACATCCTGTCACTCACGTCGAGACAAACGCAATGAGTCTAATTAGCAGCTATCATTACATCCAGACGCTCCGCATCAGTCGAATGTTTCAGCTAAATGTCACATTAACGCTCTGAGATTGGATCGTTTTCACCTGAACCCAATAGCTGCTGCCTGTATTTGAGCAGAATAGGGGCTTTTCACTGGGCATGGAGAAATAAGTTGCCCAACACAAAGCAAACACGCTCTACTACTCTCCATTTTTAGCAACCTGCCAAAAAAAAGAGATTATCTCGGTTAAAGCTCCATTTATTTAATGCTTCGTCTAATCTGAGCCTTAAACCTTCTGTATTTTCAGGACCAAAGACGTGATGAATGTTATCAGTTTGACTGATAGACCAGCTCACCAATAGTCACCCCACTGTCACCAACCCAACAACTTTTTTGCTACATTTAACAACATTTTGTACAAAAAAAATATGTCAATATCGGAATTGACAGGTCCTGCTTTTGGAAGATCTTTAAAGGCCGATGGGCTGAAAAACTTAAATCGGTGCGCCCATGCTGATGTTTTGACAGATTTTTCTTCTATTTTTACTTATGTTTTGTGACATGGATAGTGAGGCTTGAAACACATCCACTTTTCTCCCTCCTTATGTTTTGATGTATGACATTTTCCAGCTTGGATTGAAAGCAGTGAAAGTAACAAATACAGCTCATACTATAAGGAAGGAAAATAAGGCAGATAATAACTTTACAAAAACTCAATCCGGACAGTCTAACGTGCCTCGTTAAGGCGGCGTTAAGGCAACCGTTTAGCTCGGTCGATGCGTTAGCACAATGAAGAGCTCATTTGATGATTGTGACTTTTGATGGCTCTTTCTGATTACTGTTATGTCTGTTATTATGTGGTTTAGTTGATCGTAAATCAGCCCCCTGATGACCTGGGGTTAGAATCCCACTCCTGTGGTCCTAATTGGCGCTCGGGTGCAGCGGTGGCTCCTGGATTCATACAAGCAGGCAAACGAACGCTGGGAGCCATGACAGGTGTGAGCACCGACTCCTGCAGCGGCAACAGCAATCTGAGATATTTCTGTCGCAATTAAGACTTTTTTTTTCTTTCTTTTTTACAAATATAAGATATATACCAGAGATATATGTTTGAGGCATTTTTTTGTGTTATTTTTGCACAACTGGGTTTTTATAAATTGCTTAAAATTCATCCATATTGGCTGATTTTTTTAAATTATCTTTTCTGTCAAACTATTCAATAGGAAGAAGCTTCTCTTAAGAAATATCAGAATCTGTGTAATTTATGTTTATGCCCTAATGAAATAGGAAGTTGTGGATTGCCAATTAAATGTTCCCAATAGTTGATACTAAAGATGCATTATTAGCAGCAATTCACAGTAATCGTGAAACAACTGTTACATGTACATGTTACTTAAAAACTGCTCGGTTTTTGTCATATCGTGAGACTTTAAATCGTCTTTAACGTACCAGCGTCAGTTGGTTAAAAGTTATTTTAACACAGGGTTGTTGTTGTTTTTTTTAAATAAATGTGATTACATGATGTGCTGACATCAATAGATTCAAATAGAAACAAGAAACACGGGAGAAATCCTTCCCAAAAACTAAAATATGACCTGAGCACCTGTTGCATCGTATTCATAACACCAGAGTATATAAACTATAATTTCACTACTTCAAAGAACATATTACCCGAATGATGTCACTTTTACCCTCCTACCTGGTGCAGAAACACGTGAAGCTGAGTTTTAAAAGCTGTGCGTTTGTCCCTGTGCGACACTCGCTACCTCACATTTATTTTATCGGGAAGATTTACACAGCTAAACACGTCTGATCCCTGGAGCCGCAGTGAAGAGGTAATTAAACCTGCATCTCCACCGCTCTGGCAAAACAAATTGATTTGGGGCCCTTTCAAATCAAAGACGTCGGAGGCGCGCCGACGTTGCGCCGCGTAAATGTGTTCGTCGGGCAAAAATGTGACCAAAAAAGTGGAGACGTAAACATACAAGGCGGTCTGACCTCGGTGCTAGAATTAAAAAAAAAAGGAAAGAGGCTGCAGGGAGAAAAACTCATCTACACCTGAAGGCAAGAGACTAATTAAGTAGAGAGACGTGCCCTTTTTCTGCTTCTGCCTGGGAGACGATATATATGTGTGTGTATGTGTGTGTGTGTGTATTTCGAATCAATAAAAGAGCCATTGCTATCACAGCCAGATGCACAAAGGACATCGTGTCTCATCACACATCAGCACGAGAGGGAGAGCGGAGAGGAAAGAGAAGAATCAAGGACAAGCTAAGAAATGTCTGACGTCTAATCTGGCCGATGTTTACGATCAATTCAACACGTACGAAGTCAAGAAGTCAAAGCTAACGGTTCTAATGGCACGATAAATATACTGCAGGCTAAGAAGCGAAACATAAACTGAGATCGTTGCGACTTGACCCCAAGTTTTTAAGAAGTTGCAAAAATGTTGAATCTGAAAGAATAAAATGCCGTACAGTGTCATCGTAGATGATAAAAGAAAAATATTGGTCACGAGGAAAGTACATTTCTGCTACAAATGCAGAAATTTTCCAATTTGGTTCAGAAGTCTCCAGGGCTTTCACGAAACCCTGGATATGTTGTAAAGTCGTAAATTTGCAAGGATGTCGGAAAATGGCACATTTCCGCATAAAAATGCAGAAATTTTCAAATTCCTTTCAGAAATTTCCAAGAAAACCTCAGATACACTCCGATGTCATAAAGTCAAAAAAAAAATGCTGCCTAAAAGAAACAGAAATTTTCAAAATCATTTCAGAAATTCAAAAGAAAACCTTGATACTTTCTGATGTTCAAAAGGTGATCCTTTTGCAAGAATGTCACAAAAAAATATTTGTTTTTATGTCACATTTTGGTTCAGTTGGTCGAGAGGGTGCACAATGTGAAGAAGCTACATTGTCCTGGGTTTGATTCCTGCTGTCGGGCCATTTGCCCACACACACACACTGAGAAGACATATCTATCTTGCCACAAAAACAGAAAAAAATGTGTAAAGTTTTCAATATTTGTGTCACTGCCAGAACTTTTGACCAAGATTGCAAACAGTTTCTGGTTCCTTTGCCTTTGTCTGGATTCTTGCTTTGAACATCCTCTCTGGCTGAACCGGTTTCCGTTGCCCTTGGATTAGTTTATGCTCTGCGCCTCAGCAGACTTAAAGAGCTTTGTTTTTCTTCCAGCCGGCCGGCCTGCCTGCCTCCGGATAGTGGCTCTGCCTCTGGCTCGCTCGTCCAATCCCTCCATCCGTTTCACTCCATTCACTCATCCCCAGAGACATAATTGCATGGTTTCAAAAAAAGGAAAGAAGAAAAGAACGGCGTTGCAAGAAGACCTTCTGAAGGGATTTTTGTGAAATTGTCCCTTTAAACGTTTAAAGCTACCTTCTCCGGCAGAGTAAACTGGGGAGAACATTTTCCCTTCGACTCTGCAGTAGAAAATCTGACGGGAGGCAGATCCTTGTTCTAAAGAATCTATAACTAATGTAAAATACTTCAGTCCATGTTTGACCCACCGCGATTCATATGCCTGTCTAATTCTGAGCTTGTTGTGCTATCGAGACACAAAACGAGCTAAACTCTGTTCCAGTTCGAATAGATTTTATTGGCGTCAATTGGAAGAAACAGAAGAAATGTCAACTTTGGACTAGCAACTAGCATCCAACAGTTTCTGTTAATGTTAAAAAATAATGTTTCAAAACCATTCCTGTTTTACGCCGCACGCCCAAAATGCTGCCAGAGGGAGGATTTAAAAGTTGTCAGAGCCTCTTTAAGGATTATGTAACCGAATGTTATTGGGAAGGTCAGCAACAATTGCTAATGATGCTAGTCTGTCGACGCAACATGCTAATGCAAGAACCACTTCCTTTTTGTACTTCAAAATAAAGGTCTTGAACACACAAACTGCTAAAAACATTGATCTGTATATCTAAGGCTCCTGCTGATTAGCTTAAATTTTCTTTCGTATTGTATGTTACTTCAACTGTAACATACAATACCGTCCCATTTTATTATCGTAGCGTCATGAGATATTGCTACATACATAGCAGACTAACGTGACTGGATGAAGGAAATTCTTTTAAACAGGAAGTGAACAGGCAATAAAAAAATCAGACTTTTTCTTTTACCATTAACTTGTTTCAGAGCTATTTTACTAAAATGACTGGTGTTTCTACTGGGGTTTTTTTTGTTTTGTTTTTTTTAATCAATAACGAATTAACTACATTTTGAATTAGCAGACACGAGACGCGGAGTGAAAATGACAAATAATTTTAACTCGGGGGGGACCAAGTAGATTAGCAGACCACACCGCGCCGCTGCTTCAGTCGTCAGGCGTTTGGCGACAAGTGATTTATGTCAGCGAGGCCACGCTAAATATTAGCCCTTAAGAACGAGCAACTGCTTTTGTGTCAAATGAGCTCATCAATAAAAGCGGAGCTGAGTGAGCCCAGAGAAAGCACGGAGAACTCCACCTCATCAGTTATCAGCGCGCCCCGCGCGCGCAGAGCAGAGCTGATTTCAGTGGAGCCATCAGAGTTGGCTGGAAGCTGTAAATTTTTCAGTGAGAGACAGCTTAAGAGTTTAAAAAAAAAAAGGCAAAGAAAGAAAGAAAGACAGCAGTATGTGTGTGTGTGTGTCTCTTTAAATAGACACCCTCAGACGCAGAGGGAGAGAGGAGGACAGAGAGGTGAACATGACAGGAGGGAGAGGGGAAACCAGGCGTCCGCTGGAGGGACATAATTAACAAATCCGAGTTCGTGTGTGACGGGTGATGTGACCATGTTGTACCTACTGTGTGTCTGCCTGATTTAGTGTCTCTGTTTGTGCGCTCGGGAACAGATGGTGCCAGCGAATCCTCGACGCAGGCCGGTTTTGTTTGAGCCCGGCCAAAGCACATGTCCAGTCTCTCCCTCCGCTCGTCCGTTCACGACGAACAGCAGCGCCGGCGTGTTTGTGTGTGGCGACCTTGTTTTAGAGAGATCCGACTGTGCGTGAGCTAAGCTAATCAATAGCGATGGTGCTCAGTGATAGAGTGAGATGGATCACTCTATCACTGAGCAAGAGTGAAATATTGTAGTGATGTTTGGTTTGACTTGACCTCAAAACGATACAGCAGCAACGTCCCATATCTGCTTCCTAAAGAAGTATTTTTTCTTTTTCTTTTTTTTTTTTTTTTGCCAAAAGTGATTTTTTTTTTTAAGTGATATTTTGGCAACAAAAAAACCAGGTGGAGGTTTTCTCTAAAAAGTCACTTTTGGCACGAAGATAATCATGGTTAGGTTAAATATTCTCTTGAACAATTTTAGTTTATTTTGTCTCTGACATTGCAAGTAAGGCAGTGGAAAAAACCCAATAAAGAAATGACTTTGGAAGTGGGAACATTAGAGCGATCACTACCTGTTGTGGCGTGTACAACAGGTGAAAACTGAGCAGAAAATATACATTTTTCAAAAAGCATCATCCTGAACAGAGCATGAACGTTTCCCACAAATTAAATTCTGGTTAAGCCACAGTGAAAATGCATATTTTAGGTTTTAAATCTCATGAGCTGCTCACCCTCAGGATATCCTGTTTGTGCGGTTTAGGACTCCTCCGTGTTTTCTGTCGGTCGTGTACGAAGACGTTCAGGAGCTTCTGAGGATCTAACCTAAAACAACAAAAGAGGGGAAATAATTAAGTGATTAAACAATATAATAACTATTTTTGGATTTTTATGTCACATTTGGAACAATGTAGCAATTATCTTCGGAAAACAACAACCCTGAAATACATTTTGATCTCCAATAACTAAATACTGCTCTTTTTATAGGGATTGATAAATGATTTTTGGTGATGATGAGAAAGGTGAACTTCTCTAGGTTGAAATAACTATTTCAAATTGTTTCAAGAAAAAAAAAAGACTTTTGTAATCTCAAGCTAATGAGAAAATTGAACCATAAACACACCGTCATTATCAGGAGGTAACGAGACAAAAAAAGCTTTAAGAGAACGCATTGTAAACCCAAAACCATGTGATTTTTGTAAAATGTTGAGGAAAAACCAGAGCAAGTACATTTCCTGAAACTATAAGGAACACAAACGTCTTTATAGCAACATTACAAGTGAAATAATCTACCAGTGGAAGTACTAATGTTTCATCAAAATTAACACAAGTTTCAAACTCATGACTTGTGGCTTCAACTGAATGCTGATCACAACTCACACATCCTCAACCGCACCGTTTACTGTCGGCGACCAGATGTCGCAAGCGCACCAAACGGCGAGGTTGACAACTTAAACGCGGGTTGCGTGACAAAAGATGGTCCCTTTCGAATAATTGCCTTGTATAAAAATGTCAGTGATGCGCTGATTCTAATGGATCTTGATCCATTTTGTCCATGTCTGTTCAAATCACATGCTCTGTTCGGCAGCAGAAAGCTATCCCCAGTTAACCAATTAGCTGTGTGTTGAATTGTTTAATCATAATGATGTGTTAAACATAGAGGGAAAACTCTTAATATTTGGGAATATAACAGATTTTCAGAGCAATAGGCTCGGCCAATTCTAGGCCTTCTCGTTCTGTTTTACTGATGTTTTAGAGACGTAAACATCATCTCTTCTTTTGAACACAGACGTCCGTTTTCCTCCGCACAACGAGCAGCCTATATGTTCTGACAACAATCATCAGCGCAGACTTGAGGCCGTTATTGTGATTCATCAAAGCCCAGGTTTTCTTTGTGCCTCTTTATTTGTCGGCTTATTGTTCTCCTTCTCTAGCTGTCAACCGTTCATTGGTCGAAGGCAGGAACAAAGCTTCACATGGCGCCTTTGTTTGAAATAATGATCTTTTTTTTTTTTTTTTAAATCGGCTTTTAAGTTCTGGTCCTAGAAAGCCTGGAAAAAAACAAGAGACATAAAAATATTGGAGAAGTGCTGAGGCAGTTTCAGGATTTCACAAAGATCTGGGAAAGCATTTCATTATGTCATCATTGTGTACGGTGATACAACCACTAATTTTAGGGTATTAAAATTTTATGGAAAAGATCCAACACAAAGTAGTTAGTAATTGTGCAATAGAAGGAAACACACATGTGATTTTAACTTTAAAACTATCTTTTAACAAAGACCAATTCAGAAATAAAATGATTTTGACGTTGATGTAATGCCTAAAACATTTCTTCTCTCTCTTGGTAAGAATATTTTCAACTTATTCTGAGTCCTTGGCGTCTGCTGTCAGCCAGTTCTTTTCATTCGTCTCTGGATCACTCCCTCCTTTTACAAAACAGAAACAAACACTTTTGAGAAAATATGAAAAAAAAAATTTAACTTTTTCCAAACACCTTTCTAATGCAGACGTGGCACAAACTCCGAATTGTGCGTCCTTCTGGGTTGCTGGGTCGGTGAAGTGGTGATGAAGACAGATGGACACTCAACCGAGTCTCCAAACAAGTTAGAAAACTGCTCTGCATTGTTTCCAATCATGGGAACATCTTTTATCTTTGAGCAACAGTTTTTCCACTTATCATTCAGCAAACAGTAAACATCCAACAGCCCTCCAGGCTCAGAGTAAACTCCCTAAAGACAGGCAGCACCTTAGTAAGTCACTGCCGGCGATCCATTTTGACAGAGAGAGAGAGCGAGAGAAGACTAATAAACCCGAAGGAACCTGGAGCACAAGCTGGTTCCAAAAAGATTGTAAACAGTGTCTGACCCAAAATGGAGGCAGTCCCTAAGCTGTCCTGTGATGAGGCTGTTTTTCTGGCGCCCGACCTCCAGGCTTCTCTCTCCTGGGACCTCGCTCATGAATTCTTTGAAGCTTTCCTTCAGACTCCAGGCACAAATCCAAACTGTCCCTGTAAACTGTGGGCTTGCTTTTCAAGACGGGGAAACCATCTGATGAGGTTACATCTTCCTTACCTGGAGAAAACCTGAACATACATTCTGGGAACATTTTAGGATCTTCCTCAATTTGGTAAATGAATCGAATAGGTTGCTAATTATTTCTTTCAGATCCAACCGAGTCATTTAACCCATTTAAACCCACCGGTCACAATAGTGACCAAGAAGTTTATTTCACTTTCCAAAAAGCTTACTGATTAACTTTTCAGTTAATGTTCAGCAAATATTGAAAGTTTAGAGTGTTTAGATAATATTGATGCAGCATCACATGTTTGGAGTAAATTATCACAGAGCTGTTTATATCTTGGTTGCACCTTGGCGAGAAGAAACCTGCCACAAACCTTCCAAAGAAGTGCCTAGCAATGCATGTTTAAATAAACATACAACAAAGCTTTTTGGTGCACATGATCATTAAAGTGTCTAGTTATGATATTCACCTTTGCATTTACAAAACTTGGTTTGGCGTGTGAGCAGGATGCGTAAACATGACAACACATTTGACCGAGGTATGCTTATTTAAATACGTACCATATTCTTCCCATTCCAAAGATTGTTTGAGTGTGGCTTTTGATTTATTGCACTTAGTGATGGCCAGAAAAGCATACAACAATTTAGTTATGAGAAAGATGGAATCCTTAAATGATTTTGGTCGTGGTGGCTTAGACAGGGACTATAGGAGGGGAAGATGGGCCATTTTTCATGCCCCGTTTTGAATGCTTATGATCAGTTCATGGGAAAAGAGGATGATCTCCCCCTTCACCGGTCATGTGGCACTCTGTTAACACCTGCAAAGCTTATGATGAAGGGAAAACTGTCTCTTTGATGTACCCTTTAAAACTAAAGAGGATCCAAGTGAGGGTACGACACAAGATGAGAAACTGCTGGTCCACTTGAAAGACAACAATATTTTCCCAGTAGAAACAAAGATGAGAAAGAACTACACAGAGACTGAAGTCAAATAGATCAATGAGCACATGAGACCTAAACCCCTCAAGGTACAGAGTCATGATCAGGTCCAAGAAGAGGTGGTGGCCCGTCTCAAAAGTTCACCTGTAAATAGGAGGTTGGAGTTCATCTTCTAACTGGTGGGTTGCCTGCTGGAAGCCCCACTTTGTTTGTGTCAGTCACTGTGGCCTTGATCAAGAGGACAATTCACCTGCCATGCCTGCCGGTGGCAGACAGAGAAGCTGATGGTGCCAGGGTGTGACTGCCTTACACACACAGTTTTTTTAAATATATTTTTCATATATTGTTTAATTATTTCCCCTTGATTAGTTCAAAGGGCTGTCAACGACATCTGATTTTAATATTTTCATGTCTGGAAAAAATTGGGGTTCAAATGGGCTAATTAACAATTAATTTACAATTCTAATAAGAAAATGATGTTTATAAACTTTTACTGTCCTCTGACTCAATTCATTCCATTAAGTGGTCAATGAGGTTCCCTGAAGGAGATTTTACCATTAGTTAGGAGGACTTTGTGGAAAAAAGGTGTGTAGCTCGTAGAACTATTTTAACCTAATCAAGGAAGAATAATAGGTCATCTTTTAATAGAGAGATATTTATCCTACCATCTCCACAACACCCAGTAAAATACATTGAGGTTTGTCAATGCATCGTGACAAAATGCGTAAGACTGTGGAACACTATTATACGAGGTTGTCTGTGCCCGTACATGGTGGGCTGTGCAAGTGATCACCTGCACAGCCCTGAATTGTCCTGCCGTCCCAGAACAATTCCACCAGGTGCCATTTTGGCCCCTTTGAAGGTGCTCATTTAAGATTTCATCAGCGACCTCACGCTGTCAAAGGCCAAACTGATTCCACCTTCGAGTCACCAATCGTCACTTGTAGCAAGAGCCGGGGCCGCGGCGCTCGCTCTGAGACCAGCTGCCAACATTCAGTGGGAGGTGCATAAGGTCAAGTGTATAATCAGAGGCAGGCTTGTCATTTTCTTCCACATCCACAAGGTTACGGACCATTAATTTGTCCCAGGAGTGCGACTGTCACCTTTGAGTGTTGCACTAATGGCCTGGCATCCGCGGTGCAAAGAATGCCTAACGTGGTCAAGTTGAAAGGTCACAGTGTTTTGAACTTTCAGAATAAGTTTGGGAGTGAGTTGCTGATGTACATTTGAATCCGTCCAAGGTAAACTTTTTTTCCACAGAGCAATGGGACCACATATCTAAGTGTTTACATGCTACAACCAGCTCAGGGTGCCTTAAGTTACATTAGATTTTGTCTAAATTAGCAAAACTAGCATAAATACATTCTCAAAACACATTTTTGTCTTGTTCTTCAGAAGAACAAGACAGATCTCTAAAATACAGATTCATTTCAGAGAGTGGATAAAACATGGGTAATGCAAGAAACATTTATGTTTGGTATGAAACATAAATGTTTAGACACTAAAGTTATGTTTAAAACATCACATTTTCAATTTCTAGTGTCATCTTTTCATTGTCTCTTACAATAAGAGAAACATCAAGAATTCAGGCGGTGACAAATCAGATTTTAGTTGGGTTAGCCCTAAATAGTAGCTTAATTTGTTGTGGACAGAAAAAAAGTTAATTAGACTGGACAATGCGCAGGCAGCCCTGCTCCTCTCCTAACAATCACTCATCCCAGGTGATTTGCACCTCTTGCAGTTTGAGAACAAGCGACAAAACAGAGCTGGAAGATGATAAAAGTTCAAAACAGAAAAAGTTTCACTGCAAATGATGCTCCTCCAAACGAAAGCAGCAAAATCTTAATTCAAATAATATAACGGGTTTACTTCGGGCTCGCGCCGAGTCAGGCTGGATTTTGTCTCGATCTAAACTTTACTTGAGTTTGAACACTCAGAAAAGTGAGAAATAAGCTTAAAAGTATATGTATGTATGCTTCTTGGTACAAACACTGGAGATCGTAATAATCTCTAGTTATTACCGGCCTATCTTTACTTATTCATTGCTGTTTTTTGTTTTTTTTGTTCAAGTCAATCAATAAGCGCAACAGAAAAGGCAGCAGCTGTGCTCCCTCCAAGGCAGTCACCTTGGGCCTGCCTGTTATTATAGGAAGTTATTAGCAAAAGCAGCCAACATCTGATCTGCCCTTACACTGTAAGAACAAGGGTCAAAGCCACTGCAGTGGACAGCAGGAGCAAAATAAATGCATGTGTCACACTCTCATTTATATGCAGTGAATAGGTTATGACTATAAGTTGTCAACTAAACTTTCCAACCTTTACATGTCTGGATAAACAGCTACGCTACTTGGTATTCACAGAATAATTTAAAAGCTTAAAAGTCTCATACAAATGCACAAGGTTAACAACAAGCATTGTAGGACGGGGCAGAGGACGTGCTTACTGGAATTAAAATATGGCTTGAATCAATCAAAAGATTTGCCTCAAGCAGCAGCGGTCAACGATGCAAGCGCTCCATTGGGAAGCAGAAGCTCATACATGGTCTGCTTTTACAATATGTGAGAAAGAATTGGCTTTAGTGTTTCAGTTCACGTGATAAAAGTCCTCACGGGGGTCTAAGGCTTTTTTTTGTTATTTAAAGAAAATAAAAATGAATTTATCACAAATTACTTCAAATGATAAATAAACTGAACTTACAAGGTGCTTTTCCTGTCATTTTGACCACTCACTAGAGTCACATTCACCCACTCATAAACACACACCCATGAATACACCGATGCGCAGAGCGGTAGACAACTTGGGGCTAAGTGCCTTGGCCAGCGGGCAGGAGGAAGCGGAAATCAAACCTACATCCTTCCAATCAGAAGACGAATACTCCGCCCACAGATCTACATTTATTTCAGACGTCAATGATTCTGAAATTGATGCCATGTTACATTTACCAGACTTAATGTACGAACTAGTGGCTGCTTTTCCATTTTCCATATAATTCTGCAATTTGACATTTCTACGACAAATTCGCTTAGTGGAAAAATAGGCAATTTTGAAAAAAATGTGTTTTCTGAAAAAAAGTTTTGGTGCTACAATGAAGTGGCTTTTTGGCCAAACCAAAAGTGTTTTTTGTGTTTTTTTTCACATGCTGAAAACAATCACAGTCATTCGCATCCTGTTAAGTCCTAATCAGATGTGGTCAGATTTGATTAAAGGGTCAGTATTATGTAATTTCCAGGCTTAGTGCCATTTTAAAGCATAATCAAATAACTATATTATTATCAGTTGTTACAAAATGTTGTATATATCAAAGATGACTTTAAGGAACTGTGACTTCGATATTTAATGCCTTGACATTGGGCCTCCGTCTCTTTAAAATCTCCTGCTCTGTTTGAAACAGGAAGTCTTCAGGAAGTCATCACAACATGTACTGACGTTTCTACCAGCTTTCCACGGACAAATGTAATGAGTTCAGCAGATGTGCAGTTCCACATCTGCTAATTGCTGCTGGCTAGTCTGAAGGAGCAGAGTGAGGAAGTCGCTGGGGAGGATTTCTCTGTGAGGCGGACCTTAAAAACTGCACCTCAGAGCTGTGTCTCAAAGGCGGGTCAAGGTCATCCCGGCGTTTTGCATGGCTGAATGGTTGCCATGGGAGATTAAAGATTTGTCAAGCAGCATGAAAGAATCAAGGCAAAACTCCAGGTGTGTTTTTGATGAGGGACTCACATTATAGCATGATGTGAAGATCAAAAAAGTTGATTTAACATTTTTATTTAAATGTTTTTAAAATTGCCAGCACAATTTGAGAAGCGCATTTTCTTTTAATGAGTGATTTGTAGATTATACAGATATGCAAACTTAATTTATCAGTTGAAAAGATCTGCTACAGATTATGTAGACTGCATTTTGTGGGACTTGAAATTAGGGTTTACTGTACATAAATATCATTATTATTCCACTTCTTTATTATTTCTGTTTCATTATTATATGAACATCTTTTGATTGAAGCAAATACATAGATCATGCCTTCGATATGTTGTTTGTTCTTAAGATCATCACAGTTTTTTCTAAAAGTCTCATATATCCTCCAAGTGTGGAAATTTCTACGATATTATAAACTGTTTTTTGTTTTTTATTTCACCAAATTTTTGTTATTTATTTATTTTTTTTGTAAATTTGTTTTATTCCTGAGCTGGGTCATAGCCTTTCTGGGTTGGGCTGGATGACAACAAATAAACCACAACAATAGCCTCTGCCTTCACTCTTTTAATTTCTAGTGGCATCAGACATTTATTATGATGAATATACATCCTCTGCCTGTTGAATGCCACAATATTGACGTTTTAAAACCATATTAATCATTAGAAACCACTGCAGTACTGAGCATGAAATCTCGAAGCAAAAATAAACATCAGCTCTGCAGCCAACAGTGCCGAAAATAAACTGTTCACTTTTATAGTAAAAATGGAAAGCAGCTCTTTAATGTAAATTCAGCAAGTGCAAAACAGATTAAATATTTATTTTACATTTACCGAATGTGTTGGAAACGTAACAGCTTTCATTTGGTTAAATACGAATATGGTTGCTGTTACATACAGCATCACCAAATGTTTTTTTTGTTTCTTCTTCAGTTCATTTCCCGAGGCTCTGCAGGATTTTTTTTTTCTTTTTTCATTTCTACGTGCAATAAAAGTCAACATGGAAACACTTTGAACTTACTCGCAGGGAGGTAATCCATCACAATAAATGCTTAAATTGCATTTGCTTCTGCTGAAGGTTTCCTTATCTCCGCGCCAGTGCAGTTGCAAGCAATAATTACCCCACCAGGCCTGATAATGCAAAGCATTCATGAGTGTAGGCCAGCTAATTTAATTTGTCAATCTTGTTTTTCTTCGCTCTGATCACCGGTTGATGGGAAAGTGGTTCAGTGCGTCTGTGTTAGCCTCTTTAAACGCTTTCTCATGATACGAGTCGAAAAGGTTTGAACATGTCCCTCGATGGTCATGTTGTGCTACATTAATAACTAAAAAAAGACCCAAACCCTAAATAACCCATTTAACCTTGTGTTTGACCTTGATATTGAATTTAAGACTGAAATGACCTTGATTATCAAAGATAAAAAAATAACACCAGAGGAAGTGTTTATGCTTTAAGAGTAGCTCTCTGATAGCAGTCGCATTTTAATGAATGATGCGGTCAAGTACTTTTCTGACAAAGTCTTTCAAAATACACAAATACGTGTACATGTTAACGCTGTGCAGATGGAACGGGTCTTTGGCATAATTACAGGGAAAAACTAAAAATAAAAGGCTGCAGCAATGCAGACCGTACAGGCTAGAAAAAGAGAAAAACAGAAGTTTAATTAGAATGCTGCTGGAAAGGTACACCGAACAATTACATTATACGTTGACTTCATTTCTGTAACACGTCAAATAAATGGGTTAATGTTCTTGTGAGAGGGAATAGTAAATGTGGGGATTAAGTCAACATTTATATATCCAATCCACCGTGGAGCCAAACAGAAAACCAGATGATCCCAGCGTGATTAAGTATGGCTTCCATCTTGCCAATGTGTGTTTCATGCAAGCGCTGCTCGGTGCCCAAATATGTTTTCTTGCTCATTTGCTTCGCTTTAATGGCTTTATTTAAATCCAGGCACCGGTTTCCCATAATATAGCAGAACCCACGTGAATGTAGATGCTGAGCCACGACGTCACTATTTTGTTGACTCTGATCAGTTCCCAGAAAGGCGGTGATTCATCAAGTTGGAAAAAGTCCGTTGTCAAATCCGTCCAAGCACTGCATGCGCATCTCTTATATGTATTTGACATCGGCCATCTTTGTTTTGCGCAGAAAGATCTGTTAGGTGGACTTTTTGAGAGGATAGGTCCTGTCCGACTTTAGCGCATCTTAACAACTGTAACCCTAGTAACAAACCTTCTGTAGACTTCTTTTTCCCTTCTAAGCTTTCCGTTGAAGCCAATGCTGCCGTTCAATGAAAGACTGCTGTTTATGTCAACGGTACACTCCTGAGCCGCAGGTCCAAGCTCAATGTTTCAGTGAATGAATGAACAGCTACATTCCTTTGTATGGATGGATAAATGTTTAACTTACTGGGAATGATCTCCATCACCTTTTTGGGGGAGCACTGGAACCAGATTCTCAACAACCTCCCACAGCAATGACCTCAAGGCGAAGGACTGAGTGACCGTTTCGTCAGTGGGAACAGATTGAGCTTCAATCAACAACAACAGTGAATTACAATCTCTCTTGTCATAAAATTATGTTTGCTACTATATTAAATAAATTTAGTACTTTAATATTGCAACTTTTAAACTGAATCGTCTAAAAATCTGTTAATGCAGAGTTTAGCTCCAAATATACTTTGTTTCAGTTTGTCACTGAAAAACAAAGGGCCAGTATTAGGTATTTTCCAGGCACATAGTGCCATTTTATAGCAAAATCAAGTAACTTTTTTTACCTTCACATGTTCTAAGAGTACTATGTGTATATATATATCAAATGTGACTTAAAAGAAATTTGACTTGAAATCGGGTGTGTGTCTCTTTAAGAAGCTCCTGCTCTTTCTGAAACTCCGCCTTCAGGAAGTCATCACAACTTCCTGATGGCTCCTCTACGTTTAGCAGCGTTTTTGCCAGAGTTCATAGGAGAAACAAATTGTATAATGAGCTCAGGATATGTGCAGTTCCACCAGGTGTTTGCTAATTACTGCTGCTAGTCTGAAGGAGCTGAGCGGAAGAGTTCTGTGAAGTCGAAGCTTCAGGGAGGAGCTGCGTCTCAAAGACGGGGCTTGGTTGGTCCACCAGAGGCATTTTGCACAGCTGAATGGTTGCCACGGGACATAAAAAGATTTTCAAAACGCGCATGAAAGAATCAAAGCAACACCCCATGTATGTTTTTGATGAGGGAATAACATCATCACATGATGTAAAGCTTGAAAAAGTTGATTTTGACATAATACTTAAAATTATTACCATTACCAAAATTACCATTGATCATAATATTTCTTGAGATCATGATTTTAACTCTAATAAGCCTCTAGTGCTCTTATTAGCTCTAGGCCTAAACCCTATAAGCCCAGTTGAAATGTAGCAGCCCTCCCTCTACTTGTTTGCAGTGTCTCAGTATTCTCAGTACATATTCGCTAAAGAGTCCAAAACGATACCAGGTCACGATTAGTAACTGTAACTTGTACATGTACAGCATAAAAAAAATAATTTAAAAAAATAAATAAATCAACGCAGACATTTAGTGAGAGAACTTGCTGAGAATTTTGCCAAGTTTGAAACCAGACCCAAACACAGAAAGTGAGAATATTAGTACTTTAAATTGGACAGTTTTGGAGAACCGGAGTCCTAATTGAGCACAGAGTCCGAAATGTCAAAGCACCCTGTGAGAGAAGCGGACAAGGTGGGCTGATGGATTTTGTAATCATTTCTGGTGCAGCGTCAGATGGGAATGAAGATAGATTGTAGCCAAGAGCGGACTGGAGGAGCTGGTAAGAGCGGGAAGCTGGGAAACAGATGGGACTCACGCATCCAACTGCAAGCACACACCCAACACACACAAACAAGTAATCAGACGTCTGTCTTGCTACAGGAATACTTTGTGTGAACCATCAAAAGTTTTGTACTATGAAAATATATTTGTGTTTTTATATATAAAAAACACTTTGTGAAACTTCATTCAAGTGTATGATTTTCATCTTGATTAGATAGTACAAACCATTTTAAAGTTCAAAACAGTGACTAAATATCTTTTCAGTTTCACATAAACATGACTCGCTTACAGCAATTATAAAAGCTGTAACACTGCAAAAAATACAAAGTCTTACCAAGTATTTTTGTTCTAGTTTCCAGTAAAAATACCTTACCACACTTGAAATAAGTGCAATAAGGTAATAATTCATTTGTGTACCTTTTCAGCAAGATGTGGCAGCTAATTTCAAGTAAATAATTCCTTACTGTTGATTGGAAAACTAGTTCCACTGGCAGATTGTTTCACTTTAAACAAGAAGTTTTTCCCATATTCTAAATGAAATAGTCTAGAAATTTCTCATAAAAATGAATGACTGATCGACTTAAAACAAGCTCATATCTCGCTGAAAAGTCACCTGTACGTTAGTCTTGTCTTATTGTTTGAAGTTATTTGCACTAGACACTAGAGCAAAAACACTTGGTGAGGTTCTGTGTTTTCGCAGTGGGTTTTCATTTGCGCGGCCCTTGCGGTGAACGACTCGTCACTTCCTTTGCTGAAATGACCAACTATAAATCTGTTAATTTTTTCGAGCTTCGTTTACCAATATTGAATTGTTTCTGGTCCAAACAAGCTGATTCAGGCAATTGTTATTCTTTCAGCAATTGGGTCCTTATTGTTGAAAGAATAATAATGATACAAACAGTTGTGGTGATGACTAATCCGAAGGCTAGTCAGTCTACATTTTGATATTAATGAACTGTGTTCATAAATACTACTTGTAATATTAGTGAGATGTACAGAAATCCTTGAAATTGACTCCAACGATTATAGTGAGGATGCAAAAGAATAGGTGACATAACTCTGACTAGGATATCTTGCGTCACGAATGTTAGGAGTGTGGAAACCGCATTGCACCACCTTTGAATCGTGGATTCAAAAGCTCTTTCTCCTTTCATTTTCAATTTAGCACAAATGTGAAACATAAAAAGAAAATCCTGATGATCTGAAAATTTCACGTGCAGAAATTGTTTTGCTATTTTTTTTGCGCGTGTAACTTGAGCAACTCAAACAGCTAAACTTTAAAGTCTGGCATGAATCGATGTAGATAAATAGAAGAAGAAGCAATCCTAGTCAGTTCATTATTTCCCACTCTGTCTGTTTCCCTTCCCTTTGCCTTCATCTCGTTTTTTTTTTTTTAATTCTTTTCCATTATCTCTATCCCCACAACAGTCTTCCCCAACGTGCGTTTCTTAACGTCCATTACTTCTCCATTAAAACCCAGCGTGACCCATGTAATTGCTTCCAATAAGTGGATCCCGATGGGGAAAAAAATAAATAAAATTTATATACAAATCCATCATGTTTGCGGCGCAATGCGCTGCGTGTGGGTCCTCTGTTACGTGTCAAACCAAACACAGATAATGTTCTCTGTCAGAGCTTTTATTGCACACTTTGGCCATCCGCTCAGTTGCGTCAGCTGACTGCAGCCTTGACCAATGCAGATAACATTCTCACAGACCCTCGTTCCACCCTTTCAACCTCCTGCGCATATAAAAAAAAGAAAAGAGTGTGGCAGAGAGATTTAAATTGTATTTCCAGCCGTAGATAACGATGAAGTCCAAAGTGTGTGTGGCAGTTTTTGAGAGAGGAGACGGCATTCGAGCATACTAGACAGTGGGGAGCTCAGGTGTGTGTGTGTGTGTGTGTGTGTCAGAGAGAGAATGAGGAACAATGGAATGAGCAAAAATTGTAAAGTGGAGGGAAGGCGCATGTGTTAAGCAGGCTTACCTTACACATTTTAGATGGATCAGACTTCATTGTGTTAACACACAATCATGGGAATCCAGGCACTTTGCATTTTTTCATAATTTTTGAATGATAGAAAAACATATTTGTTGTAAGAACAGCAGAAGAAACAGTCGGAGTGTGTGTGTGTGTGTGTGTGAGAGAGAGAAGGGGACGAAGGGAGAGGAGAAAATCTGGGCGACTCCACAGGTGATTTAAAATTTATGCCATGCAGAGCAGCATCACTATATGGCTGAAGTGGGAATGATACAAAAACACAGGATACGTGATGAGAATAAACCTGGCATATTCACTGCACTTTTGTCACAGCGATGCTGCATTTGCTGGAAAAGACTCCCAACATCTATGTGCCGAATGGAACTCCATACGTAGATGTTTTTCTCACATGGACTGGAAAAGCGCTAACACAGAGGCCCCACCGTCCTGCATGTCTTAGATGTTTCCCTGCTCATTCACTCATCACCTGGAGACATGTTAAGGAGGTAATAAAATAATATGAATCAACTGGAGTGGAGCGTGAAACATCTACATGTGCTGCATCTTACCCCAGAGGTTGAACGGCAGAGTAGAAAAAGATGAAGTCCAAGGATTTTTGTTAGCCTTGAGCTAACAAAGCTAACGAGCTTAGCATCATCGTGGTTTAACTAACTTAGCTGTTAGCCTTTACGCTGTTAGCCAGATTATTTCAAGACAATGTCCTACATTGTTCAGATTCGGACAAAGGGGATAAATACTGATGTATAGATTTATTTATTCACCTGTGGGGTTTTTCTGAATAGTAAATCAGAGCTTTAATTATTATTTTTATTTTTGTAGTTTCAGAAACTGCTCTGTTGTGTGTTTGGAACGCATTGATGTCGCCACAATTCTTCAGTAAACCCTCATAAACCTGCAGATGACCAGTGTGCTTTCTAACAGAAGCACTGTAGTTATTAATTAGGCAAAAAACAAAAAATAAATCAGCAACAGAGGTCAGTCTTCAACCCTGCTAGTACCACAGTTGGTTGCCATAGAGACCGAATGCAGGCTGGAGAAGAGACACTGCTGACAAACGAGTGACTTTAAACCCCTGCTGCCCGCTTATCGATGTTGTAGATGCAGCTTAAGCCCCCAAATTTTGTTTTTCTGTATGTTTATATCTACATAAAATGAAAATAAATAAATGGTCACTTGTTTTTTTTTACATGTTAATTTGCTGGAGTATCCAAAATCCAAGTCAAGCAATGACGTGCAAGCATTCTAAGATAGTAACATGTCAATATAACATAAAGTAAAGGTAACGAAACTCCAGAAAAAAGAAAGAATCTGTTAAGCACAGCCAAAAGTCACATCTGACAGGTTTAATAATTTGTGAAGCCATTTTTTCATCCACTCTGACCTTTGTTTCGTCCACCGCATGGAAAAGCTAAAGCACAATCCACAACAACACAGACAGAAGCCGCCCACACCTTCCCTTGTTTCAGAGGGAAGGTGTGGGCGGCTTCTCATGTTGGACTTATAGAGTTAAGATTTAGAAAAATACAATTTCTTCATACTGAAGCTGCACCAATCTATTGTGTGACACGCCGTGTATCTTCTTTGTTGGTTCTTCTGACTGCACAGCCAATACAGGTGAATAGAAGTGACAGGAAGTCAGACGTTACAAAAGGTCATGCAAGAAATGAAAGCCAAAAATCCTAAAAGGAAGTGGTCTTGCTGTCAGGAGTAAGTTATTTGTCCAGACAAAAAAAAAAGTACTAGGTTTACCCTTTACATTTTTCCGCATTCATCTTAGGCTAAGCCACTAATTTGTTTCCTTTTGTCATGCTCTCTTTTTCTCAGCGGTTACTGGGAGAAATTGTTTCTTTTTTTTTCTTTCAAGCTCTTGCATCTTTGAACTTGTAAAAAACTCAAGGGTTGCAAACACTTTTGCAAGCCGCTGCATTTAGCTACTTGCTCAATAATCGAACGGTTTCCCAGACTTCATTACTAGTTCCAATAATAATTGTCCCAATATTTGTTCCAACCAAAACCAGGCTCCTGTTGCACAGCACTGCCATGCGTCACTGCTGTGTTTAACTTCAGGCTCTCTCCTTTAACGCCATTAATCTCTCGCTGTCCTTGAATCCTGCTCTTTCCTTTTGGTTTGCTCCGCACATTCCGTTTCGTTTTCATCTTCCCGTAAGTCTCTAAAATTGTCCTGTCACATCCCCCGCTGTCCTTTTGTGTTTACTGCCACACGTCTTCTCCGTGTCACCTTCTCCTCTTTGCAGGCGAACAAACATAAAACTTGAAGCAGTCTTCTTTTATTTTCCTTTGTGACCAAGGGGAATGGAAATACAGTACATAATACACGTGGGACATAAAATTCTTATCTTTGGGAAGTTTCCCGCATGCTGACTCGTCTCTCCAGCATCTCATCATCAATGCGCAGTTTCACCTATTTTCATTTTACCAAAGCCCCCAAGGCCGTATTTCTTGTCTGATGCGATGGTCTTTAGAACAAAACACGGTTGTTGGTTTTTTTTTTCCTGATAATGTTGATTGCCAAGCACACTCACCGAACTCTGCTCAGTCATACTTCACTCAGCGTTCCTTTTCTTCTTCTCACCTCCACCATGTCTGTTCCCATCGCCTACTCATTTGAAGGCCCACCAGCGACTCAATCAACGTGTCAGATAAATATGAGGGATACATCAGAGTGATGCGCAAAACACAAACCGGCTAACAATGAGCTGACATAATTGTGGCACATTATGGAGAAAAACTGTGAGAACAGTCCCAACAGATTAATTAGCTTGACTGACTCCGTCAACCGATGTTGATGGATGACGCAGTCGCCTCTTAAAATAGTTGGCTCCATATTGCAGATGGCAGCTCAGAGCGAGAACGTGTTTGGTTTTCTTCTGCCTCACTGGGTGCTGTACAATATGTTTTTCCAGTGTTGGAAAGCTGGATAAGATCTTTTCTCGGTTTTGACAGTGTTTAATACACTACCTAAAGCACCAAGATAAGCAGTGCGCTCGGTAGACGGACCCCGAGAGGTGGTCTGCTGCAAGCGGCTTTCTAGATGACTGGGAATGTTGTCCAGCGGTGCGCAAATAACAAACCTGAACGCTGGAGATAGCCGACGTAATCTATACAAAAACATGTTCTTGACAGAAACCCTGAACTCCTATTCACACCAAAATAACTCCTCAGCTTGTTTACAGTCAGTAGACACGGACCTCCAAACTTGACATTGCAATCAGATTAGCTCATAAACAGGGAGGTTCATGAAATGGACAAGCAGTTGCCTTATGCCACAAAGTGCAATACAAAGTGTTGCATCCAAGTAACAATGTAAGGTGCACTAACACTGGACTCTATAGCAGTAAAGACGTATTCTTCAGGTCGACTAATCATGCCTCTCTGTCTCGCAATCCAATGGACAACTCATCTGGGTTTTGACTACACTGCATAAAGATTTAATAGATGGGTCATACTGGTGACAGAGTGTTTCTAAAGAGTTGAACTCAGTCGCTTAGCTACACCAAAAGGAACTCTTAATGCTGCAACATGCCAAGACATTTGGGACAATTCATGCTCCTGGTTTGTGGGAACAGTTTGGAGAAGGCCCAACGTCTGTTCAAGTAAGAATGCACACCAACGCAGGAAGCACGTTTCACAAAGACATGGACCAGAGATTGTCATTTTGCATACTATCTGTATACCAGGACTGTGTCTTTTGGTATCATCCATGACAGTACCTTTTGAAATACCAACATAATAATATAGTTTGGAAGAACCTGCCGATGAAAATAGTGCTTTTTAAAAATATATTATTCAGGAATTATTAAGCTCTTAAATCTTGCTGAAAAGTTACTTGTAAGATAGTTTTGTCTTATTTCAGGTTTACTAGGAAAATCTAGAAAATGGAGAAAATACACTTGGTACGAGTTTGTGGTTTTCACAGTGTTTAAACTTTTTAACCACCATCAGAAGAGTTTGATTTTGGCCGAATCGGACCACACGACAACATTTCTCAGAATTTCACAGGCTTTTCTAAATGTTTTTCAACCACCTCGAAATACACTTCAGCTCACTTCTTCTTCTGCAGATGAGTCTTGCATGGCTCAGGCCACGGCGGTCAAGTGCAACACTTGTTTCCTTGCACCAAGTCTTTTTGAAGATTTTCACAAGTGGTCCTCGTCTCTTGGACAACTCTTCTGATAACAATTTCCACTCGGCTGTCTGGGTCCGGTTTATGGTGTAATGATACGTTTTCCACTTCCTGCTTATGGCTTCAACAGCTCAATGGAAACTTCAGATGTTTAGAAAGTCTTCTGTCACCAGGGCCATCAGTATGTTTTGGGGTGACCGGTTTTGCCCATTGTGAGACCTTTACAGGCCATTACCTAGAACTGAACCAGCTGACATTAGCTCATGCTAAAAGGCAGGATTGCTTTTTTTTTTTACTGATAGATTTCAGTTTTGTGTCATGGCCTGTTTGTGCCTCCCTCTCTTTATGACTTCAGTACTTTTGTCATTCCATTTCATTACACATTCGTAAGTTAATTCACAGACATCTGCGGACGGATTTCTGTGCAAACTGGATGAGTCGTTATCGACATCTGGTGAGAATTTCACGCCAATTGCACCTTCGGAAATACATTTTCTTAGAAAAATGCCCTCAATACTCTTTTTACCCTCTGTGGTTAGGAAGCAATGTTGCTCACTTGCAATGCATGCAAAGCAATTCACAGGTGGTTATTCAGCTTGCATTGCAGTAAGAAGGCGGCGTTCTGTGATGTATTACAAAAAAAAAGAGAAAGTAGAAGGAGAAAAGATAAAGCAAGAGTTGGTGTTTTATAGTTACGGGGTTTAAAGAGTGTTTAAAAAAAAAAAAAAAAAACCTCAAAGGCAGAAGGAAAAGCTTTGGCTTTGATAACATTTCGAACCTCTGGGCCATTTCTTTGGAAGTGACGGCGGGCTGATAATAGAATAAGGTGAAGAGACCCACAGTGTTGCTTTTTCTGAAGATTCAGATCATATCACACCACATCCTGTCGAACACAATGTGTTCAAGCCAAAACACTGCTGACGGTTGAACACCTATGATCTTTGAAGTTTAAATGTTTCCTCAGTGGTGAGAGGGAAAAAAAATCTGCTGTTTCAGTCAAAGAAAAAGAGTATAAATACCTCTGATTTTATTTCTGATTTTATCCTGTTAGAGTACTGAACTTCATTGCCCTTTAATTTAGGAATGCACCGATCCAACTTTTTCACTTCCAACACCGATACAGATATCTTTGACTTAGAATCAGCAAATACCAATCAGATAAAAATAAACAGAGCTGAATTAACTCAAAATGTTTGTTTTTTTAAAACACAGATATAAATGCGCTGCATTACAAATTTATTTGATAACTCTTCACCAGCACAGTGCACTAAAATATGCCAATAACTTCACAAGCTTGGTCATGCATGTAAAAACAACAGAACTTTAATTTGTACATTCAATTTGGAGTATAGCAGCCAACATAACAAATAAGTATAGATAGTATTTTGTCCTGTTAAGTAAAAGGAATATTCCTAAAGCCCAACCTGGCTGTCCTGTGGAGGTTTGTGGAGAATAAAAACCCATCAACCTGAACAATACCATCCTCAAAACGAAGCATGATTCATTAAAAATTAAATTAAACGGCTTCGACCAAAGAAGATTAACATAAAGGAATGTTCTAGACCTCAGTCTAGTTGAGAATATTTGGCACAGACTTAGAATTTGATTATCACAGACATCCTTCCGTCAGCGTGGCTGAGCTACAACTATTCTGAAAATGCGATTAGGCAGAAAGATTCATCTCTAATTGGGTAAAAACAACACACACCTAATAAAAACACCTGCTGTCATTTCAAAAATACAAAATCTGTGTTCGCCACAGTCCCTCCACTTCACAGCTATTTACCACTTTGAGTTGGCCTATCACATTCGGTCCACCGGAGCTGTTGAGGAAAAACAAAAATTGATGTGCGTTAATGTCCACGGGGCAACAGACTTATCATAAAAACCTCAAATGACTGAAAATGTGCTAAGAGTGTGTGTGCATAAATGAATTGTTTCCCCACCCCCTTTTGCATACATGTGTGCTTTTCATTAACCTTGTCTCCCGAGTTTCCCCGCGGCTCTGCTCGTGTTTGCGAAAGCCGTCCAAGGCAGCAGATCACCGATAAGGGAAATTAAAGTTGAAATTTATCAAAGCTAAAAATGGTCCCGGCGCGCATCCTCTTGTGGATGGCGTGTGTTCGGAGGGAGACAGAGGGTTTTTCTTGCTCTGACATATGCCTGTGTGCATTGATGTGTGCGTGTGCGTGGGTGTGTGGGGTGTGTGTGTGTGTGTGTATGTGTACACTTTGTATGTGGCTTTCTGCCTCCTCTGGGGAGACCCTATGCACCGTCTGTCTCTGACTGATTCAGTATTCATTGCCACAGAGAGACAGGAAGGAGAAAGAAAAAGAAAGACAGGAAGGAAAGGGAGGTGGGAACAGAAGATGACGACGAAGAGGAGGAGGAGGAGAGAAGAAAGAGGAGCAGAGGGTAGGAGAGAAAGAAGCAGCAAGACGTTACAGAGACAGATGGAAGGAAAGGAACCAAAAACATGTTCTGGCAAAGAAGTGTTCATTTTTACTTTCACGGTAAAACATTAAGACAGGTGTCTCCTTTAGTACACAATTTTTACATTTTAGTGTCTTAAATTATATGAATTTTACACTCTTGCTTTACTAGCCAATAAAAAGTAAAAAGGAAAAGGAAGTACAGTAAGTCGTTTTTGTGTTGGCCTTTAATTTAACGACTGGCTAAGAGCAACAAGAATGAATACGAGACGAGAAGCAAAACTGATTGATGTAAGCTTACAGCAAATATACAGGGGCACATGGCACTTTAAATAAAATATGTATGATAGTAAGATATAGAAGCACTCTCACTGGTGCTTGAAAAAGCCTTTAAAATAAACAAGCAGCACTTAGTCTGGTGGGGGAAGTAAAGCCTGGTGGCCCGCCAGGCTTATAATGCCCTGGGGGAAACCCTGCAGTATGTAAAAAGTATTACTTTAATGCTGGACATTTGGGGGAAAGCGTAAAGAAAATCTTATCAAGAAAACTTGCACAGTTTCACTGTTTTTTTAGAAGTCCTATTTAAAAGTTCGTGGATTCGTAAATAACGATGAAACTGTACAACAAACGTACATTTCCTTACGTTTTCTGCTCAGTATGCAAGGACAAAACAGGCTGGGGCTGTTTCATTCCTGACTGAACAAATCCAGGTGATACTAGACCTGAACCAGATGCAAAACAAATCAATCAAGATCAATCAGACCACAGAAATGCTTAATTAAAAATTTTTTTAGGTAACATTAATTAAGGGTCTGGACAGTAGTTCACTGTATAGGGGATATAAAAAAGCAACATTTTGGCCGTATTCTCTGTTCTTCACTTTCCTCAGCACCAGATCAATATCCTTCAATATGCTCTTCTCTACAATCTCAACTAAGGGACGACTGAGCGAAAGAGGAACCAAAGGTGAACAGATAGGGGATGCTTTGTGATGGGCCCATTTGTGTTGTTTTGCAGCCTTGAACATGAGGTCACTGTACAAACAATACGCCCAGTACACTTTGAGACACAGCAGCACATTGCATGAACTCCAAAACTCTCCTCCCTCTGAAAAAGGCTTTGACAAAAATAAAATAAAAATCTTTCATTGTCTATGCCATGTTTGGCAGCACTGAGGTGACAAATATAGAGAAAAACAACAAAAAACAAACAACTAGAAAAACACCTTTTTGCTTCTATAAGCTTCTCAGAGCTCTTGTGTTGCTGTGAGATTCAAAATTGGAAACGTAATCTGAAATCTGATTATGTCTGTCATGGTTTTTTGGGTTTTGTTATGGTTTTGTGACATTTTGCTGTTCTCATTTCCATAATTTTGTCTATCTGCGTGTTAGGTTTGTTTGACTTTATTTTGGTTTCATGGCTCTTTGCGCTTGTTTTTTCATGTTGTTTTATTTCTGAATTATTTGCCCTCTGCCAGTTCTCCGAGTTTATCTCTGGCTTCTCCTTACAAACGGTCACAGTCACATTACCGATTACCTTTCAGCTGTTGTTCTGTTCCCGTTACATTTCTTGGTAGATTTTTGGCCGCCTTTCCTTTTCGGGTTATTCTCTTTTTTTTAACAAACACTTGTCATTTTTTCTGTTTTTTGTTTTTCTTTTTCAACCAATCTCAGTCCAGAGGATGTCATAACTACGTATATATGCATGCAAACATAGAGGTAAACTGGTAAAAGCATTGAAACTGGTTTGATAAATTGGTATAAAATAATTTTTTTTTTTTTAATGTCTAACCATAACTAAACATTTTTACTACATACACCTAACTAGTCCGGAGTTCTTAAGTGTGGTTCATCTTAAAAATGTTAAAAGTTAACATGTTATGATTTAAAACAAAATAATGTATAAAAGCAGAATAGGATGAAGGCCTGATGTCATAAGGGCGAAACAGAAATGTCCTCTGTCATCATAAAAGGGAATAGGAGGATAATCTGACGTCATAAAATGGAAAAAAAAAAGTCTATTGATGTAATAAGAGGAATAGGATGAACCATCTGATGGCACAAGGGAGAAAAAAATTACCAGCCGATGTTATAACGCGGGATGGGAAGATCATCTGATGTCATACGGGGGGAAAGGATGACCATTATAGTCCATAAGGGGCATATAATGCTCCTATTCCCCTCGATGTAACAAGGGGGAACAGAATGAACATCTGATGTCATAAGGCAGGGTCCTCAACCTGTGGCTCCGGAGCCGCATGTGGCTTTGGCCTCATGACTTTGGCTTAAAATGATTAAGTGCCAACTAGTGAATGGAAGCATTAGAAAATCTTCAGTGTTTTTTGTGTAATAATTGCATTTAATTTCCAAAACAGACCGATTATAAAAATTCCAGTAACGTGTGTTTAAATCTCTTTGTTGTTCTTTGTTTTAGAACCTTAAAAATATATTTTAGTCATTTGTGGCTCTCAGAGTTTTATTTAGCCTGGCTGAGGGTGAAAATGGCTTTGTGGATTGTTAAGGTTGCAGGACCTTGCTGTAGAAAAAAAAAAAAAACCTGCTTAAATGGCATTTTGTCCTGTCTCCACACATCATAGTTAATATTTCATTCAGGCTGTTGTGGACGAGCCGGCAATGCAGAGGGCAGGTCAAAAATAACAGTATCACATTTCCACTGTTTCTATGACGACTTTTTGACCAGCACTAAACTTATTCAGGCATTTAAATTCCTCTACAAGGAAACCAATGTTTCTACACCCAGAAAACACTTTTTGAGCTGACTCCTATAGCTACACATCATGTTAGAAACAGTACAATAGTGAAGAACTACTCTCCACTAAACTTACGGAGCAAAAATTAAAAATCACCAACGAAGAAGGGGGCAAAAAGTAACAATCACACGAATATGTTCAGAAAAACTATTTCAGATGTTCTCCAATATTGCTGCTAAAAAAGACTTACTTTAGATATAGATCATTTTTTAAAATCCCTGAGAAACAAGAGGCGACAAGATCTTTAAATTGTTAAGAGTGTGTCTCTAATGAAGTCTGGAAGGCATTCAGACGTCACATATGGTTTGGTCTGTTCTCCATTTACAGCCCAAATAACTATTCCGATGTGTCTAGTAGAGCGTGGGTTGGATCAGTGCAGGAGAAGTTTCATAACCTGAGTCAGCTCTTTCTGAATATATGAATAATTTCGTATGATAACTATGCGTGCTTATGTGTGTGGCCTGGTGTCTGGCTCTGAGGAATGAAAGTTTATTTTCGTGAGTATTTTTTCAAGCGTGTGATTGCGTAGGACGGCAGGCCCTCCTTGGACACGGCTAAGTTTGGACTTGTCCAAGCTAAAATGATGAATTTCTTTTTGTGGCTACTCGAGTTTGGTTGTCTCAGTGCACGGTTTCACAGCTTAGACATACCAACCTGTGCCTTCAAGACACCAGATTTTCTCCTCACTTCTGTTTTCTGTCCTTTTCAGAGTTTATCGGATGAGTAGAGGCCACAGGAAAACACTTGAAAATTGTTTTAAACTGATTAAACTCAGTAACAAATTCAATCGCTCCAGTTTAGTAATTTTAGTAATTGAGTAATCTATCGATTATTCTTACGATTAATTGACTAAATCGGATAAAAAAAAAGATAAAACATCAGCAAATCTAACATAGCAGTATTACTATTGCATATCAACATCGGTCCAGTTTTTCACATTTGAGCTTCCCCAGCAATAACTTTTCTGTAGTCTAGAAAACTAACCTGTAACAATAACAGCTCACTTTACAAGTTAACCTGAGGAAAAAATATACAAAAATCTGAAATTATATTTCATTTAATAATAAAGAGGCAGGCTCACAAATACGCTTATAAAAATGTCTATACTCCAGCTTTTGTTTATGTATTCATCTTCAGTGAGTTTAATAGATGAACTCTCACTTTGCCCAGACATTTATAATTTTTGTGTTCATGTTAGCGACGGGATTTGACACCTTCGTTCGACACACAGAAACACATCTACCAGCTCTGCCACCTATTTGTTGAGACCGGGATGATATGAAGTAAATTTTCCAGTTCGTCAATAAAGCTACACTTACGTTTATTATCTGACGCGCAGCCGGCTGCAGTGTTTAATCTATCCGCTGTTTAAACACACCTGCAGCGCTCTTCCCCCGTCATTTGCTCTGAAAGGCCACCAGGCAGCCGCTCCGGGAGGAGAAAAGGTTGCCATACTCCAGGCAGGCCAGTCATTTTAGGATGCTTATAGGTTCGCCGAAAAACGACAAAGTCCCAGACATTATCACCGATCAATAAAATCCCCACGGCGGAACTTGAAAACTGGACCAAAGTGCTAGCACTTAGGAAAGCACTTAGCTTAACGAAGCTTCAAGGCAGATAAATTTTCCTCGAGGAATTTTAATAATCGAGGTATTTGATTCACTCTAGGAATCGTTTCAGCCCTATTCCAGTTAGGTGCATTTATTTATTTATGTTTTAGCCATTGGCAAAAGTCGACCCGCTGCTAGTGTTGAGGGATACTTGGTGCTAAAAAAGCTAAAATCTAAAGTCAAATTTTCAAAATCACAAACAAAAGACTGTGCAGTGTCACTATTGGTGTGAAAAAAGTCAGATATCCACAAGATACATGAAACTGTAAACACGAGTGTATTGTTTTTTTTTAACTGCCCACTCTTGTATTGCAAAGATTTTTCTAACAGTTAAATCATTTCAATGTTAGGGGAAGCATTGACCAACAAGTTGTGGCTGTACTTGTTTAATTCACAAATTATGATAAAAATATTTGCGCCAATGAAAGATGTCGATGTAGAAAAGTAATTCAGAAATTGATTTAGGGAACTCGAGAACCAGCAACTGGGAGATGTGGGAAGCTTTAATAGTGGCTGACTTTGACTTACGCAAAAGAAGAGATTATTTCAAATAATGGCAGACTTTGCATTACATCAGTTAATACACAAAACTACCCCCTGCAAGTGACTGGCTAGATTTTAAAAACGTGTTTTTCTTCGCCTGCAGCTCCTTTCCTTCGCAAGCCTCTCTTGCTTCACAACAGACAAGCAAGAATTAGTACTGAAATGAAATGTGTTTCAAAAAAGACATGACAGTTTTCTATTCTGCTGCAAGAATGGCGTAGGGATTAAGCGCGCGTTTGCAGGAGCGGACTCTGAACATTCGTGTAAAATTCAAAATGGAACGAAACTTCAAAAGGGATCAAACTTCCACCAGCGACGAAGGTGAAAGAGATGAGATCAACCGTCTATGAAACAGAAAGATCTGTCATCTATCAATCATTCCTGAAGCAGAATTTATTCCCTAAATGTTTGCTCCAGAACAAAATAAGCCTGGCAGCCTTTTTTTTTTTTTTTTATCTATTCCTATCCCTCTTTGGATGTGTGCTTTAAACAACAGCTGCCTCCTCCTCTTCATCCTAAAAACAGCACCAACTATTTATTACTTTTATCAGCCCTCTTATCGTCAGTAGTTGTATAATTTCCCTCCCACATGCTAAAAGAGGCCATTTTATGCTTTTTGTTTTAATCCCATTGCTCCATTGTGCAATGTATCCTTTCTGCAGAGCATTACCAGAATGGAAAAGTCCACAATGATAGCAGGCTGTAACTTACCGTGCGGAAACAGCAACAATATATATTTTAAAAGATAATTTAATCTGGAGCGCCTGACTTTAGTTGCAATATTCAGTTAGCAACAGGTTTGTTAATACAAGGGGGGTGGGTAACATTGGTCTCAGTAGGGAAAACACTTGAAGGCGTGAGTGCTTTAGTCCAACTCTTGAAGTTAAGTCTCCAGCTGCACTCTTAATTTGCAATCAAATAGCTTCTAAGTACAATGAAGATGTGTGTGTGTGTGTGTGTGTGTGTGTGTGTGTGCGCGCGAGCAAAGCCTTACTTGAATTAAACCGTTCATGCATCATCTAATTCACAAAAAATAAAAACACAAAACAGTAGTTTTTATGGCTAAGCCACCTCTAGATGTAAAAAATAATTCTTTTACAAAATCAAATACATTTTCTTAGAATGTATTTGACTCATGTTCAGTTTTCCAGTGCGCTGGTTGCTCCTTGTGGACAGAAGAAGAACTCTCTTTGAACTAATTACAATTTTTCAAGAGGAAACAATGATTATCATAGGATTTTCTTATCTTAAACCCATGTCAGTGATCATTGTAATCTAAATTTTAATTTGTCACCTGCCTTTTTTAACTTATTTTACTAATGAACTGAACTTAAAGGGATAATTTTATGTATTTTCCAGACACATAGTGTCATTTTATAGCACAATCAAGTAACTATGTTACCTTCAGTTGTTATAAAAATGCTTTATGTATCAAACATGACATAAAAGAAATTTGACTTTGTAGATTTAAGCCTTGAATTTGGGCCGTTGTCTCCTTAAAAATCCCTGCTCTCTCTGAAACGTTGCCTTCAGGAAGTCATGAAAACGTCATTCCTCCATTAACCCTTGAACGGTGTTTTTACCTGCGTTGCACTGAGAAGTAGCTCCTATAACGAGCTCAGCAGATGAGCAGTTCTACCAGGTGTTTGCTAATTGCTGCTGGCTAGTCTGAAGGAACTGAGCTGAGAAGGGTAGTCGCTCCGCTCAGCTGAACATCCGCTTTCTAAGTGCATTTAGTGTGAATTTGAAGACAAATTCACACTAAATGCTTCATATTATTCTTTATAAAATGTTTAGAAAACAAAAGTAAATTTATTTCCGCCTAATTTTCTACTATTTTTTAATTTTATTTGATAGATAAATACGTCAAATACGTTTTACGATTGCAATGTGACAAAGTGTGAACGCAGGAACCCAGGCTGTTCCTCTTAGCTGAAATCAAACGGCCCAACTCCTGTTTCCCATAGGAGCAGCTTGCTATATGCAAAACTAATTAAACTCCTGATTAAACAGTAAAGGCTGACTGTGCAAGCATAGCTTGAGAACATTACAGCAACCAGAAATCAAATAAACCGGATGAAGGGTTATCGCAGTCAGTGATGTAAAACATGTGTCGTTGTGTCGCTGCAGCATTGTTCTTACTAACTGGACAAGGATGCGCCGTTCAAGATGTCAGACACGACATCAGGTGAAGCCTCTCACTTCACTTGAAAGCTTTTGGAGGCTGTGAGCATGAGCAACTCTGGATAGCCCCAACAATTTGTGAAGCTTTGCATCCCTGTGCCGCCTAATTGGGACCTGACAGAGGTTATTGTGCCGCAGAGGCGCCACGGTGAGACTGCAGTGCGGTTACTCTCGTTTCAAAGATGCTGTGATTTTTCTGAACCGCCACAGAAAAAGAATCTCGTCCTTGGAGATCATTTTCTTTAATAAAGAAAGAAATGTCGATGAAAAGCAACGATGATAAAACCGGAGAACAAGAAAAAAAAGGTGCGTAAGGACAGCAAAGTTGCGACTCGGATTTCTTCCAAAATGGCTCCATGTTTTCTAACATGTGTTCACATATTCATGAAAATACAGTTTACAGGAATGGCTTGGACTGAGATCACTTTGTGATGTGTTTTTCAAAGTGGGGACCCACAAGGGATGCAGTGAGAGGTCCTGAAGGGGCATCAGAAAATTGGAGGGAAGATGAGAAAGAAATGCAAATGTGCATCATCATTGTTTTGTTTTTCAATCATTTGAATAAAGAATAAAATATGGGTTAAAATAATTGATTTAAGTGTTATTTCTGATGTTCATTTTCTGATTAGCTGCCAATTAAATTCATCAAGCTGCTTACCTCCTCAAGCTAGCAGAGCTAGCAAGAAACAGGTTTCTGACAAGAAAAATATAAAATATTACATATTTTTTCTAATCAAGAGAGGGGATTGTAATGGAAATTTGTTATCTGGTAATAAATTGTTTTGTCACAGCATGCATAGCCATCTACAACCAGAAGGAATGAGGCAGAATGTATGCTAACGTCCCAAAAGTTGATGTCTCTTTCCACATTTCGTAGCATTTTCTGTGGATTTGCTGAGGCTTTTTTGGGGAGGGAGACAGCATGGAAAAGTTTGGGAACCCCTGATGTAAATCACTTAACCGGTAGTAATAATCTCTGAATGGAAGAGCAACTACCATGTTTTTTTTCGCAGTCATGCAGCAAATGTGGCATACACAAAAAAATTGTATGTAATGTTTTTTTTGTTGTTTTTTTTTCATTTAGCTTTCTATTGAATTAATTGAGGTGTTTTTAGGTACATATTTCAGATATCAAAATTAGGCATGTAATGCAGTTATTGTTATTGTAGTAGCAGAAAGCTGCCAGTAGGAGGCAGTGTGAGTTGCTCTGGAGCTTCAGAGCTGCCTCCAGGAGGATTTGAGAAGCACAGCTTTGTTTCTGCCTCATCGTTTGTTTGCAGGTTAGTGAAGTGTATAATGTTCCTAAGTTAGCAGCATAACTCTGTGAAGGACTTATTTTATGTTGCTACAGTAGTTTGCATGGAGTTCTTTTATGGTTTGTGCCATTTGTCATAAAATATCTAGAAAAAGGGATGCTCGGAGGGAAAATAGCAGCGGCGGTTCTAGTTAGCTAAGTTATAAAGCTACCATGACTTAAACTGCTACAATGTGACACATTTTTTTTATTTTCATGCTGCCTAACTTAAATATAAATGGTTCTGAATGTTGTTAGAAAGCAACTTTTAATTTCAACACCTGAGTCGAAACTGTTTAGCCTTTTTTCTGTCTTTTATTGAGTATGTTATGTGTGCAAAAAATAAAATAAAATAAATGTTTTTAAAAATACAAATAGTTTTGTACATTGTTAATGCGGCAGCATACCAGATGCCTCGGCGTGTCTCGACCTCCACATTGCAGGCGCTGTGTGGCGATCAGAGGAATACACACAGCATGCACAATGAGGAGACCCCGACATGCCGTTCCACAGCAGCCGTGACGCGCTGATTTCCGACCCGATGGAGTAACTGACCCGGTGGACCAGAACCCAGAGGGAACAGCCTCGCTTATTTCCTCGTATCTGTAATATTACATGGAAGTGCCCAACAGAAACAAACATCTTTCTTAATTATTTAATTGAAACTCGCCGGAGCCACTGCAGCCAGGCATCTTTCTACCCGTTTTCACTCTCGGATTGACCGGGCTTCTCGCTGCAGACGGAGTAATGAGAAAATCTGGCGTCAGACAGAAGAAGCGCTGTAGTCGTGGTTTTGGAGGATTCAGCTAATGAGCAGATGAAACTAAGTGATATTTCCATTTGTGGATAGAACTCATTTTTTCCACTTGTCATGACTGCAGCCAGGGTAAAAAAAAAAATAAAAACAATCAGTTTGAAGTTTGAAAATATTTGAGGTTTTATGTGGTCTAAGTTCAACGACTTTGAAATGTGTTCAAACTTCTGGCTCTTTTCCTAACACCGTTTGTCAATCACCATCTCTCTTCTGTATCATTTTTATCATTTGTGTCGGAGCAGTTATCAATAACTGTATTTCCATTCACCATAACATTGCACAAATTGTAATTACGAAAATAAATTTGCTTAGTGGAAAAGCAGCAGATTTGAAAAAACTCATGTTTTTCTGATAAAGGAAAGGATGAGTTTGTTCTTTGGTCCCATTGAAATGAGTGTATTTCACAACTCTGAAATGTAAACACTTTTTGGATCACACGAGTCGCGTGATCAACAACGGGATGTTACTACTGACAGAAATGACAAAGAAGACAACAGTAACTGCCAGCAGGATCATGATTTTTAGTGACTTATTGAGTGAACAAACTTATTTATGTGCGATTTTAATTGCGTTTCTTATTTAATGGAAACACCGCAATTCTGTTTTTTCTATCCTGGTGGATTATCGACAAAGTTTTGCGCATCATTTGTAAACACAGCTATTGCATCAGAGATGTCCACAAGCCATGTTTGTCATGTCCCAGTTAGAGCTGCAGTTTGTAACTTTAGAAAAACAATATTGGATTTGATTGGATTTGATTAAGCACGTGCAAACAGCTTCAATGCCTTTACACTCATTAGACTTTAATGTTACCCAGATAGCAGTCAAAATTTCAGGTAAAACCATATCTACACCACAGCTAAAGCTACTTTCACAAGTTACTTTTTTCTTTTGTTAAGAAGTAATAAAGCGGTAAAACATAATTCCAGACGTCATTTCCAAAGAAAATCTAATTTTATGTCCAAGCATCTCTCACAAAAGTCCCAGATTGTTACGGCGTTTTTGTGTCTTGATGGCGACAGTTACGGCGAAACGTAACGTGTGCACAAAGCCACACGTCGCTTTGTGCATCGGTTTGAATTGCCTGGTTATTTTAACGGATACATAAAGGACATTTATGTAGATTGCATCAATTATGAAGATGGATTGCCGCCATATTCAGAGCTTAGTAGGCTAAAACTCTATTGGCCGGATGTCTCATCCATCAGTCTCTAAGTGCTTTGTCTCCCCGTCTTTAAGACAATGTATTGTAAAATCTGCTGCCAGTTACTCGCAGTGAAGGAATTACATATGTCAAGTCTAATGATCTATGCAACACCATGCTTGAGAGAATCAATGGGATGTTATGAAGAGGAAGAACACAGTCAGTCACAGATCAGGCGAAGAAATACCACAAAATCTACTTTTTTTGTTCACTAATCAATAATTATTACATTCATTTAGCATAAATGCTATGTCATACTGTCTGATTTTAGATGGTCAAGAGTTAGACATCGACAGAAATTATTTTTCTGTGTTTGGTCCTGTTGAAATATGTTTTTCTTTCCCCCTCCAGCAAAGACGTGTGTAGACAAAATTCACTCCAACTGGTTCAAATAAGTGAAAAACAGAATCCATTTTTCAAAGTTTCAAAGCCCTGGAACAAGCAAGGTAATTCTGCATGGCTGTTCCATGCAGAAAACACTGGATCCAACAATGTGACCTTTTAAGAGAATGAGAAATTATTTTGGGGAAAAGGAGGTAGAGTGGGAAAGGGAACACAGTATGACAGCAGACTCGTCTTAAAACAGTAGGTAGTTCTACACATTTCAGGGCGATGTCCCAAAAATTACATTACTTATCAACACTGCAAAAATATCAAAGCCACAATTATCACTTCTGTTTTGCTCTATAACTTGACTTTCACAATGAAACCCAATTAAAGCAGCATTAAAAGAAACACAATAAATCCCAGAAAAACGCAGAAAATATCAACAAAGGCATCAGAGGCACTTTGTTGTTTTCTCACTCAAAGTTGATCCAATTCCAAACAAGTCGTCCACAAAAAGCCGTCGGAAAGTACGGATCTACATCAAGTTTTTATCCTCTGAGTTCCTTTGATGGTTTTTATTTATTCTCCATGAACTTTAAGCAATTCCATGAAATCAGCAGAAAGGTTTCATCGCCTGTGTTGAATTGTTTCATCTTTTCTGAAGCAACATGAATCAACAAAAGGCCCAGTGTTACACTATTTATACCATATATGCAAAGTTACTTGCAGTTTTACGTACTTCTTTCAATAAGCCAATGGATGAAAACATCAAGCGTGGTCAATCACATCAGTCGTGTTTGAACTACATGGAAAAAAAAGAAAAACTTTTTTTCTGCCAAATGAGTTTCCATGGAGAAACTGAGTTTTTGTCTGTTTGTTTCAGCAGTAACGTCTGTCCAGTAGTTTGGCAGGAACTTTTTCTCTTACATTGCAGAAGCCTATGAGAACCTATGTTTGTGTGTGTTTACAATTTTACTGCGCATGTATGGGAGGGAATTAATAATCAGCCAAAAACTAGAAGCTATTCCCATGCAATCAAATGCTATTTATTTATCTGTCAAGCTGTGAAACAATATTCAAGAACAGCAACCCATTGTTTGTGATTATACGATTTGTCCTTTTTAGTAACTAAACCTTTTAGAGACTTCACTAATAGTTACTTGACTACTCATTTAAAACATGTCATATCTGTAAGAGGTTAACTATCATAACAAACATTGTAAAACTTTGAAACGAGATTGAATTTGATTATACCAAGTCAGATCCTGTTATGGTTTTTCCGATGTGTATTTTTCCCCTTGGTCTCAGTTCCCCATGACTCTGACAAATAGATGGGAAAATGTTCAAATGTTGACAGATAAAAACTGAAAAATACCAAACTAATGAAACACAAACAGCATTTCGGCTTTGATTTTACAGGGACAAACAAACCACAATAGATTCACTCGTCTAATTAAGAAACAAGCAAATGATTTGCAAATGAGATTTAAATATTTCATAATGCCATCGTTCATTTGACATATAAATAAAGTGGCAAGTGCTAGAAAAACAATGAAGAGATTAACTGGTTGATTCAAAGACAGTTCAGAAGAAGAGGCAAAAATTAAGTCAAGTAATCAAGTAAGTATGTTACTTTCAGTTTATAGGATAAACTGAAAGTAAAAATAAATTAAAATAAATTAAACTTGGCATCATAGTCAGTCGGAGACCTTGAAATTGGTCCCTGTCTCTTTAAAAACCTCGCCGGGAGGCATTAATGCAAAAAGTTTTCTTTATTTTCCCCCCCAGTAAATTAAAACATCAAGCCTCACAAAACATATGCAGAACAACCATCTGGATTCGAAACGCAATGTTTATTCTGCCGGCAGACAAACTCTGCATTATAATTGCTGTTCTGTTCTCATCGGCAACCATTTCTCTGCGTTTCTTTGTGTCTTGACAGACCATTAAATGTCTTGGTCTTTAAGTGATTTCATTGTGGCAACCACTTTGTCGGAGGATTACAATGGACTGTTCTTAAGCGCCACTTGTACACATTGTCTCAGTATGGATTGGTGACATCTAAATGTTTTAAATATGTTTTTGAGTGTTTTAAATCCTACTTAGCGCTGACAACTCATTGACATTGACAGATCTCTGTTCTTTGATAATAATACAGCACTGACTCATATTTACATCTCATTTGATTAAGTAAAGATATATAATTTCACCACAGATTTATACTGAACAAAAGCTAATATTGGATTTTTTTTTTCCATAAACACCTAAATATCAAAATATCCCACTGTATATTATGGGTCTCTACAGCAAAGTTTGGCCAGGTTTTGTGTTGCAGTAAGAAATTATTGTTTTTTTTCACATATATTTAAAGAAAGAGAGAAGTGGAATCAGTAATTTACAAGAATCTGGGCTGAGCAGCAAAACCCACCACACATAATCTTACTGGAGTTAAAAATTTTAATTCAATTCACACTGATATCAGACAAACACATTAACGTACCGACGACAACCCGGAGTGTAGCGCTGAAACGATTCGAGAACATCGATTATTACAATTCCTCAAGGAAAATTTATCTGCAGTACAAAAATATTTTAGTACTGCATCATTTATTAAAGCATTTTTGAGATGAAGTAAAAATTGTTATAAATACTAAAACAAAAGAATTCTGAAAACCATTTTCAGAAAATAAATACTGTGAACCGTCATTGAGAGGAATTATATAATCTGATGTCAGCAGGGGGTAAATTCTGCCTAACAGATTACACAAAAATGTGTTGAAATAGTCAACGCATACAGTGTGTTATAATGTGTTCATTTTAACACACAGTGTGTTAAAATGAACACGAAATGTGCATTAAAGGTAATAACAGATTTTGAGTTATTTTCTTTTTAACACATCTGTTCTAAGAGATGTTATTCTTTATTTCTTCAGGGATTATGTGAACACTAAAACATAGGCTAGTCTGCTGACTTTTTAAATTGAATTTATCTGACAGGTTTTAAATAATTACGAGCCGGACGTCTTTGTTTTTCGTCTACGTTCAGGAAGAGAAATTCTGTTAAAGTTACATCTCTGGGTAACTTCTGAGCAAATTGATTTTGTCATGGGGAGCATGAGGCTGGGTTGAAATGCAAACCAAATGTGTAGAATTGGGGTAAAACAGGGTGAATTCTTTCAAAACTAATCCACAAAATGTTGATAAATACCCGCACTCATCTCATTATTGCATTGGATTCAACCCAAAAGTGACTCTTCTCGTGTGCATCTCGCAGTATTGCTTCTCCATTCTAATTTCCGTTTCCCCTTGACGCCAAGGTGACCTCCCGCAATTGCGTCACCGAAGTCTGGCTCCAGACGTACCGTGTCTGGGTGACAGAGCCTTAGTCTCCATGAAAACAGCATTTTTAGAATCTGAACCCAGTTCGTTGAAAGGCGAATCCCTTTCCTTCACATGTTACACGTCGCCTGTAAATTCTTTTGTGCTGCTAATACGCTAAAACAAAGCGATGATTTGAACCCCAGTGAAGCAATGAGCAATCTGTACGCTCCACTACGAAATCTCAACTGTACGTGAACAGTTGAGCCCGAGCGGCTCCCAGAATACACACAGTGCTTTGGAGAACGTGGCAGCCTTGAGTATTTGGATGGTTTTCCCCAGATCTCTGGCTCAGCTCAGTGGTAGGGGCGCTAGGGCCGTTCACCAGTTGCTCCACTGTGTTTTTGTGTTAAAAAATGTTAAAAGTTGACAGGACATTTTGGCAATAAAATATCAACAACAAAGAAAACACAGCAGTGGACTGAATAAAAGTTAGTCGTTCTGCAGGATGTGTATATACACTGCTCAAAAAAATAAAGGGAACACTCAAATAACACATCCTAGATGGACAGTTTGATTTCACAGAAGTTTGATTTACTTGGAGTTATATTGTGTTGTTTAAGTGTTCCCTTTATTTTTTTGAGCAGTATATAATCAAATGCCATTATCTTTTAAAACAGACAAATGTCTGCATTACTGACATTTTATTCTAAATAAAACTAGATTAACTCGTCTTTACTATCATAATTACCGGTGTATGTACATCTTAAAAATCACTGAAAATAAACAATATTCAGTCTGATCGGGCGGTAAGTAACGCCTGGTGGCCTGTTAGATTTGGCCGTATTTTAGATTTGGAAGAAAGTGGAAGAAGCTTGCAGGTCTTAGAACGCCATTGCAATGGTCCAATTAAAAAAATAAAAGACATCATAAGATGAGAAACGCCATCTCGAGTCATAATTCAGGGAGTTAGAGCTCGGGTATGACTCATCACACCAGCAAATTAGCTCCAAATTGGCTTAAGGACAATGGAGTCAATGTTTTGGAGGAAAGCCCTGATCTTAATGCGTGAAAGTGTGTGAGAGCACAGCCACAGAGATGTGTGAGCGACCACAAACCTGTCTTCATTACACCAGTTGTGTCAGGACGAATTTACAGGAATGTGGCCCTAAGGGTAAATAATGAGCCCAAATATGTAACACGCAGCGCGTCGCATGTAGACTAAAAATGTTAGATTTGGTCTCAACTGACCGAACGTCCGTCTTTCACGCTTTTGCCGTTTCTCTGTCAGATTGCAAACGGGCAGTGCGTGTTGTTCATATGTGCTTGTGTGCTGTGAAGATGCATTAAACCTAATTCATGTTTAAAGAAACGGAGCCTGAAACATCTAATGCATGTGAATATCAAGTCTCCGAGCAAATCTGCAAGGTTAAAAACCGAGTAAATCACTTTCTGCCTCCAGGCCAGTGTGATGTCCCTACAGTCATTTGCAATTACATTAAAAGCTGAGTCATCAGCGATGTTATTTGCTAAGATGGCTGGAGCTGCAACTGAGGCCAACTGGATGGAGACAAGAAGATAATAAAAAAAAAGTATTGACCATTCATCTGTTTGTCCCGATAGGCTGGATTTACTTGGTTCTTGCGCTTCCTGTACAGCCACAGTCAACAAATTCAATTATTGAATAGTTCATTTATATTAGTAAGTTGATACACAAAAATTAAACTCTTTATATGGATTAATTGCACACAGACTTAACTTTTAGAATGTTTTACTGGTAATTGTGATGATATTTCAGCTAAAATTTAATTTAAAAAAACCCATGGTTTTCAAGATTAGAATATTACATCAGACCAAGAAAAAAAACAAAACAGAAATGCAGATTTAATGGAAAGCATGTGGTCAAACGAGCCTCATTGGAAGGCATATTGTAATTTATTGAATATGACTGCAAACATACAGAACTGAAGTCAAGTGCCTGAGGGTCTGTGATGTAAGACCGCCAAAGACAGAATACAGATTCGAACCAAGTACGAGCTTCATCAGCTCATCATGAGCTTTGGCAGCGGCACCGTCGGCTTCAGCAAATCACAATAAATGTGACGCGCGGCCCGAGCTTCGCGTGGATTAATGAAGTGTCGCTCGTGCACTTCCACTTCCCACGGCGAGAGCCCCGACCTGATCAAACACCTGCCAGGAGGGGCTAATCCCACCCGCTGTGACAGCATAGCAGGTTCTCTCGTGGATATTCACAACCCACACACTCCCTGAGGGAGGCACACACACACACACACACACACACATCTGAACACATGCACTGATGCTTTCTGGGCTTCCTTTTGAGCGGCTCTTTACAACCACATTATCAAGCAATCATTTGGCTCAATGACAAAAATCTTCTTATTGCCACTAATACTGGTAACCCCTCCTTTCGTCCGTTTTTAGACTTGCGATCTTAATTTTTAATTTTACGCGATCAAAGTAGTGCAGAGGTTTGGAGGGAAGGAGAATAATAATTAAAGAATTACTTTCAAAATGTATTATGAGTAAAAATCTGGAAGGTAAGACTGTTGCACAGCAACTGCAGCTACAAGTCTTTTTGGAATATGAAGGGAAATTAGTGGCTCTGGGTTTTATTTGGAGGTCTTCAGGAAAAGAAGTAATGTAGGTTGCTAGCATATTTAAGGGATTTCTGATGAAGCCGACCTGGAAGATTATTGTCAACACTCACGTAACAAGGTGATTTCTGACGGCAAATGGTTTGTTTAGGGTAATCAAAGGGAAGATTAACACAAGTACAAGCTACAGTTGTTTGGGGGAAGCTAAATTAAAATGGAGAAATACTTTTGCCAGGCTCTGCGTCTGCAGAGATTTGCCTGTCAATACATCAAGTATGTTTAGTGCACCTCTGATGTTGATGCTTCTGAAGGACCGTTTCTTCCCTGAAGAGAGTCAGCAGGTCTGGAAGTTCCTGTCATCCTCTAGACGCCTCACGTCTGCATCTGTGGAAATCGGTTTGACAACAAAAAGCAAGTCACGTTTCGGTGCAAAAGAAGCAAACAGACGTTTCAATTTGTTGCAGAAACTGTTTGCCTTGACGACTCTTTCTGACAACCACAATTTATCACCATGTCTGCTATGAGTCGTGTAAGTTGTTTGTTTTTGCTTCAGTAAGTGGGTGGAGGCTGGGGGTTTGGGGTTCTCAGGATATTTTGCAGGGGTGACTTGTTGTATATTAGTGTGTGTGTATGCGTGTGTGTGTGTGTGTGTGTTTTCTCCATAGAGCTAAAAGATCAAACAGCTGCATCTCCTTTGTTGCACCTCTGGTTCATAAATGTGCTACTCAAGAGGTTGCCCGTAAAGAATATCAAACATGTATTTGACGCACAGATATACGGAGGTATTTGCGTTGCCTTTGATCGCAAGGCAGCACATTTATTTTTGTTCAGAGCCACTGACATGTTGAGGAACATGTCATCTTCACCGCTTTGGATCATGACTGTAATGATTTCAGTTGGAAAAAGGTACTTTTACGTGCAGTAAAGAGAATAAAATCAAAAATATAAAAATAAGGTCACCCTATGGCATGTTTTTTAATTTCCTAACATATTGGGAGACATTGGTATTTGTATAATTTAATGCGAATACAGACAATTTCGATTTCTCTGTGTGCAAAATGTGGCATTCATAGGAGAGTCATCAATACCAAAACCACAGCTGCCGAAAACACAAAGACAAGCCTCACAATAAAACAATTCAGCAAAGAACAGTTGAGTTTGTACTTACTCTATCAGTAGCTGTGTTTTCATTACAAATATGTGCGAAACTTTGTCACCATTTTGCTAGTTTAAAAAAACCCCCAACAACTTCCAATTGAGGTGTTGAATAAGAGCCACAAATAAAATTACAAATGAATAAGTTTGTTCACGCGTTGTCATTAAAACGTGACGTACCATCGTCCTCCAAATACTTCCTTTCATTTCCTTTGTCTTTTCCCCCAATTCTAAAGTGTTGTCATTGCAGTTTTGTGAAATAAACTCATTTCAACAAAAAAAGAAGAAAGAAACACCTCCTTCTATGCTAAATCATTTTAACAAAAAACAAGATGTTTTTTTTTTTCAAAATTGACATTTTTCCATTGAGTGGATTTATTTCTGAAATGTGAAATTGCACCATTATGTGGTCAATGGATCAGTTTTCTGACACTGATGTTTGTTTGATGATACAAACAAGTAAAGTTTGACAAAGAAGCGAAAAGCAACAACTATGTAAGGGGCAAATACCTTCTCAGGGCATCTGCATTCTCGCTCCTCAGGAGACGACAAGAATGGCGTTAGGGCTCAGAACGTGATTCTTTTTCACAGCCGATTTCTGTCGCTTATTATGTGCCTCCAGACGTATCTTGAAATTCTTGTGCCATATTCATCCATCACTTGAAAGGAAAACTTCTATTAGAGCTGAAATGAACGTGTATGCTGTAAGTAAAACTCGTTCAGACCAGCAAACCGGCAGAAGAGGTTCAGTAACGTGACTAAATGTTTGTGTGCTAAAAGCATCGATCGTCTTTTTTTATTATTCTGAAGCTTGTTAGGATTCACATGGAAACAAAGGAAAATGTGAGCCTTCATGAAAAGACGTCTTAAAGAATAATCACACCTTCCAAATAAATCGATGGAGACGGCATGCCTGTTTGACTTGGTGCGCGTGTTTCATCTCTTGCTCATCAGTCTGTCCACTGAATGATCTATTTCCACTTTCAGGTGGCAATGTGTCTGTTTATTTGTGACTTTTGTTTGTTTTGTTTTTTTAATGGATGAATCAGCCGACTGAGCTTTGGTCGGATATTCTATGTGATTCATTTCAAATCAGCCCAGTGTCAATGCCATTATTCTGCAATCTCCGTTTTGTGGTTTCCCATACGTCTGATGCGAAATGACATATTTGCTGGGCATCATAAGAAAAATGAGCAAATACTATAACAACAGAATAAATGCTAAGATTTTTATTTCCTGCCTTTTTAGTTTTTATGTCTTTCAGAAAGGTTGACGTACGACTATGGGATGTTTTCCTCTCATACTGAAGTAACACAACTGAACCTGTTTAAAGTACGAAGCAGTTCTCAGCAAGACGAATTCTGAATATTGTAAGGTGAATGCGACACGATTATTTAATGGATTTTGTATTTCATTTTTGTTACTTTCAGCTAACAATTCTCTGCATGGGATTTTACCATAAGGAGAGTTCCAGATCCATGCGATATACATAAATTTGACCTTGACACTTGGGTCAAGGTCAAGACCACGGACAACTTCTGACAAATTGGTTGATCAATTCCAATTTTAGAAATCACTGGATGTTGCGCAACATTTGCCCGAAATACTTATCCGCTTGCTCTAAAGACTATGATGGATCAGAATCCAGCGAATCGTCCGTGCAGGATTGACATGTAGTCAGTTGCCCTGAGACGTCACCTAATTAGAGACCACTTGTGTATCACTTAACCTCTCAGATGTTCTGTGACAAGTTTGCTAAAGGAGGCGTAAACACTCACTGAAGGTAAGTTTAACAACTACTGTCAAGGAGGACAAACGCAAAGACACACCTACCGTTCCAGGAGAGAGAGCCGCTTAATGATTTTACACTTCGCCAGTCAGGCACTTTGAGGCTGATATGCCAAGGTGAGAGGTCAAACTGGTTTCCCTTCATTGATTCTCTAACCAGAGCTCATCATCTGCCGCCCTCCCGCCCATCGCCGCTTTTTGTTCAGCCCTCCCAGCGTGCCAATCACAGCTGACAGCTGGTAAGGTGCTCATTAAAATGACTAAGCATAGCCTTGAATAAAACCGAGAAGCATTAGTTCCTCAGACGCATTTCTGCTTCTGCTCTTAATGAAGTGCTTTGGCCGTCTTATGCAGCTTCATCCAGCTATTTTTATCAAACATATATTTCTTATATTACATTTTGGAAGTGCCCTTGATAAATAAAAAAACAATAACACCAAGCGCCTAATGGGATTTACCGCTTTTAGTCTCCCTCTCCTTCCACATTAGCAGGATGCTTTGTTGTTTGTTTTAGGTATTTTGTTAAATTAATCTTTTTTCTAGCAATTACTATTTGTGGTTTCCCTTCATTTCTTTTGTTTTTTAAGGCTGTTTATTGTTCTTTACTAAGAGTGTCAATGACTGTGGTGTGTCCTGTATATTGAGTTTGTGTACCACTGAGGGGAAACACATAGTACAGTGTCAATACAGCTTAGCAGGGCTTTCTATGGATTCTTCAGCAGCATTATAAGGAAGATGAAAAATCAGATTCCTAATTCTAAAAGTTGCTAATTGATTTATTAGACATTTAGAGAGTTTTTATACCTGATAGTCTAGTAGACTCGGTTCGATTCATTTTCAGCGGATGCAGTTCGCTTGCGCATAGCACTATGTCAAACTCACCAAACCCTTGAAAAAAAACTTGTTTCCCTCCTTGCTGCACCAAGAACCACTGAAGGAAACGACACAAAAACTTCAGAAGAAGACATGAGTGCAGCTTTCTTCTTTGCAAAATGGAAACAAAAATGGAGTGCATTCAGATTTTAGTGGTTGTAGGATTTCTCTTTTGTCTTTGGTAAAAGGACAAAGGTAATTTCTCCCGCTAGCGCTACAGTCACTTGTTTGTTTTGTTTGTATTTACCCAGGATGCCCTGCGTTATAGTCTGTTTCTTGCTTTCGAAGTGATCTCTGGTGCACCTGGCATTTACATATGCATCAGAGTTTACTTTAGCCCAGCCTTTCTCAAACTGTGGTCCCCGGACCACTGGTGGGCCGTGAGCGCCCCCTAGTGGTCCAAGAGGTACTGCATGTAAATAACTGTTTATTTAGTGTGATGCGAGCTCAAAGTACGACGTAACAGCGAGCTTACCAAAGGACTGTGTTAAAAGTAATGATGGGAAACTGGCTTAAAACCGGGTCACTCAAAAGAAAAGCTGCAAATAACGGTGGAAAGAAAACAACGCCAGGAATATTATATGATCAGAGGAAGCTGAATTATAGCTGCTATAATTCAGCTATAAAATTATAGCAAACAAGTGGCGAACAGTTGTTGAACAACTGTGTTCACACTGGATTCATTTGATTGATGAGCGGTAGGAATCGCTCCAGTCGGTCAGAACTGTTCTTTGTTTTTTACGACTTTGCTTGGTAATGAATGATGCTCTGCTTTCAGGGTCAACAGCTATTGTTATTTTTATTTAATTAAAAAAAATATTTAATTACATTAAATAAATGCAGCAAATAAGTACAATGAATTGAATGGGTTAATTATTTTTATATTTAATGGTGCAGAAAAGGTGTTTTTGTTTCTGTTAAAGCAACTCAAGTTTATTTTTCTTTAATTGTGATTCTAAATCAGAAATAGCCCTAAATGTTATTAAATGGTAGGAAAGAACACCTTCTATTTTTATTTCCATGTTGTTGACATCATTGGAAAGTTTACACACTTTCAGAATCTGTAAATAACTCCAGACGCTCCAGTAGAAAAGTCTTCATTTTCATGGCATCACTCTTCTCATCAGGATGAACAAAGAAAACAACAATACATGAGTTAAGAGATTAATATTTTCATTTGAGGTTGCACCACATATTAAGATGCGTTATCACGGGGGCAATTTCAGGTTAAGTGGTCCATGAGTGCTTGTTAAACGGGTTAAGTGGTTCTCAGCCTGAAACATTTTGACAGACACGGTTTTAACCGAACAGAGAACTCGGCGTTTACGCAAACCAGAGTTCGCTTTTTTGGTCCACATCGGAGTCCGATTACGCACTTTCTAGACAATCGAAGTAGAGCTGGATTAAAGTGTACTAAACAGGGCTGGTGTGAATGCATCCTTAGAATCAGTTTCCGCTTTCAAAACCCTTAAAGTTCTGGGTTATACTTCTATATACACACCATCTCCTGCTGAGCCGAGCTGGCACTGTGCACCACTTCATAAACCCAATCCTGTACTCTTACATCCATCTCATGAAAATTCAGCTTCCCCTCTTATACTTCCTCCTCCACCGTCCATTTATTTCCCACACTAAGTTGTGAATCTCCCTCCTCATTATTTCCAACAAGACCCTACTTTTTCTCTCATTAGTCTCCCTTCCTGCAGTGGTCAGTCCACTTTGGTGGGAGCTGGACTTCGTGTTATGGCAGAACTCAGCTGTTTCATCATGAGATACGAGGGAGAACACGTTCCGGAATCCCTTGGGCGCTGAAAATGATAAAAGTTTAAATAAGAGTTTTACAATAATCTGAAAGCAAAATTCAGTGCCGGACAAAAATCCTCTCCCTCAACATTATAGTGAAGCAAGTTGTACCATGTCTGTGTAAAATATTTCTTGAGGAGAAAAATCTTTCTTGATAAAGTTACTCCCACCCACTAGAATGGATCAGGAGAAATTGTTTCAGAAAATAATTTATATGATTTTGTCAGGTAATGTGCTTTAAGAGGATCACTCCTTATGCACAGAAGTACATATAGGACATAAATAAATATTACCTCTCATCTTTGGAAGAGCCAGAGGGCAGCTGGGAAGACGAATGGGAAAATCCTTTCAGACACGGAAACCTTGACTTTACGTTTCCCTACATTGCTTCCTCAAACTTAAGCCGACTGTTTCGAGGGTAAATCGATTGGGATTTGACTTTTAGCTTGTCTTTGATCAAGGCATTTGCGACAAATCGAGTAAGAGCATTTTTAAATTTCTTTAATGGAATCCTAATTGATTCTTTGTTTTGACTTTTCAGTCAAGATTTTCAATCATGACGAGAAACGTTCATGTGGACAACATTTTGAACCTTTGTGTATGTCAATGCATCAATGACCTGTTCAAACTTTAGCTCATGATTCTCCTTTTACTTACATATTAGAGTGATAATATTGACAACACAATGGCATCTGTCTAAATAAAAACTCCATTTTGAATTCCCCAAGAAGTGCTGATACATTTTTGAAAAGCACTGCGTACGGACGGCCAATGCAGGTGAAGAAAGAAGACGACTGGAGGGCTAGATTTATTCTATACCAGCATCTGCAAAAAAATAAAAAATAAAGGGAAAAACAACAATAACACGAGCACAAAAAAAATAAACTTAAACTGGTGGAGTGGAGTGGATTTACAGGCGATGTGATGAAATCCATATTTGGCCCCAGGGAATGAGAAATAGCAACATTTTCTCCATCATCACGGACTCTACGAGCCCAAGGTAATCAATGAAACTCTATTTGGCCTGTAGATTTTGGTGAAATGCCTTTGTTCAAAAAAAGGAGAATAACTGTATTTTATCTTCACATTTATGAAGATAACATAACTTTTTTATTTTAAAAAATTTATGTGTTTTTTTTATGTGCTTTGGAAGGTTCAATATTAGTAAAATTAGATTTAATTGGAAAGTAAAACGCAAACGATAAAACTCTTCCCTTGAAAAATGAAAGGCTTACCAATTCTCATGGTTTTATGAGATTAAAAATACATTAAATATTTAACTAGCTTATACACTGATAAATCGCAGCAATTCCAACAAAAAATGTAAGTAAATAAATAAAACTTTGCAGTACTAGTGCTAACAAAATTAAATCCTCACGCTGAATGAGCCGTCCACCGTTACACATCACTCATTCTACTCCTTAATTTAGTCTACAAACCACTTCAGCTCCATTTTCTCTCCCCATGCTCTGTATTTTTGTCTGCAAGGAGTCATTGTTTTTATCCAATCATGTGTTAGTCCCTTCTGTTCTCATTCAAAGTTAATCTCTTCGGTTGTTGACTTCATTTTCCCATTTGCACTTCCTTTCTATTCAGGACCCTAATGTGAATTTTGCATGTTCCTCTCTGCACAAATATTGGTCACCGTTTTCCTCAGAGTGTAATTCAATTGTTTGACAAATAATCCCAGTTTTAACTTGTATTGAGTTGTTTTTGTTGTTATTGTGGAGAGCTCAGCTTGTTATTGAGCCATCTTTTTAAGATTTCTCATTGAGGAGTCTTTTTGAGGGACAGAAGAAGTTAAGCAGATTTAAGTGTTGCTCTCTACTGCACAGAGACAAGTCCAAGCTGGAATAGTAGGATTACTGAAGATGAAACAAAAAACTAACCAGCCGCCACAAAACTTAACTTAGAAATTGTAAGCATAATTACACATAAGAATAAAAATAACAAAATCACAATTTTCAAGAATTAAGGGCAAACTTGCAACATTATGAAGTCAGGAATTTGTAACACAAAATACTATAACTATGTCCTTTGCTTCCCAGTAAAATTTCAACCGAGTCGATCAGTGAAAAGACGGAGACGTTGTGAGCGACGATGTTAATTTTCTGTGCTGTTTTTCAATTGCGGCCTACCTTTAGTTTGAGTTTCAGATGAAGCGAACAAAGCCGTTCAGTATGCTTTTGGCCACGCCTCCAAATATTGAGGCACTTCTCTCTTTGCAGTGGAGGACGGTCGTTTACAGCGGCAGCATTTTCTGGTAAGCTTCATAGCATCAAACTGTCGCGTTACATACGTCATGGGCAAACATCGGCAATTAGGTAACATTTTAAACTTCCACTCCTCCAGGAAGCAATCGTTTCTCAATAACCAAGAGTCCAGCTCTTCTCTACGAAGCGAAACGTAGAACAAGGGGCTGCTTTTTACCGCGCTAACAGAGGTATAATGTGACACAACCAATATAATTTGGGCGTTAATCTGCTAAATATATGAATAAGTTTGTGCTTCAATTTTTATGTGCAGTCATTTTTTTTATTTCTCAAATGTTGATGTATAAAAAAATAACTAATTTGTCACAGCCATCATATAATTTCCAATTTTTAGTTATTTTCACGATATCCAATCAACACCTCAAGAGTCCAAGAAGTGTTGTTCATTAAAGGACAGAAAATATCCATAATCCATTGAAAGTCGGCCATCTTGAGAAAGATTTGTTCAGGTTGAAGTCAAATGTAACAAACTGAGATCCAGTCATCTCGTGTTAAATTGTTAATAAAGTTATCTGCTTTCGCACTGTGAAGGTGGGTGGTGCAGAAACACAGAAACAAACAGAAAGAGCTCATCCTCCAAAGCAGATTGCAGCTAAAACTAGGGACGAAAGAGGAAGTACAGATGGTGTCAAAGTCTCCGTTGCTCCTCCTGTCAGCCTCTGCGCCGTGTTTTCAACACTTGCTAGCTTTTGAATTAGCTGCTTCAGTGACACAACAGAAACAAATCACCCAAGAGAAACACAATCAAAGATGTCCTTGGACCAAACTACCCAATGTGAGCATCCATGTGGGTTCACCGTGGAGCAGCAAATCCTGTGCCGAGCTCCATTAAACCCAAAGGCTGCTCCGCATCGGGGACGCAGATGTTAGTTTAAACAAGCGGGCGTGCAGTGATGAGAGAACATCCGCTGAGCCACTTTGATGAACAAAATAGTGCAAAGGGGAAAAGAAATAAATAAATCAACATGAAATGAGGCCTTAGACAAGAACTTTAAAGTGAGTCTGATCTGTTCAAAGCCCTAATGTGAAGTCATTTATGGTAACATTCACTTTTATCCTAACTTTCTGCTGACAGTTTCTGAACGCATCAAAGCATCACGTTGCTGCGGCAAATGTTAGAATCAACAGGAGATCAAGGCAAGGAAGGTGGGGAAAGGAAAGGATTAAAGGCTTATGTCATTACTGAAAATTGGGCTCTTTGTATAATTTAGTTCATGAAGACATGTGAGACACATTTCGTTTTTTTTTTTTTTTTACTGGCAGAATCTCACAAGAAAAGGCAAAAGTAGGTATTTTTTTTCTCCTGGTCTGACCCGAGTCTTTGGCTTGAAGGCCATTTGTTTAAGCAGTCGTCAATCTACGTGATTTTTACTGCTGAACCTGAAGGAATTTCATTTACTAGTTTCCAGAGGGCAGTCAATGTGTGTGTAGTGCAAAAAGAGAAAAAGGAAAAGAAAAGGTCTGTGACAAATGGCTGTGGATAAAGAGACATGAACCAGTTAACTCTATCAAGGTATTTAGAGGTCTTAAAGAGTTTCAAAGCCCCAGAAATTTTCTGTCATAATGTTCCTGTAGTTTAAAGTTCCTTTAGTCAAATGTTAGAAAAAATGTCAGTGACCAGAGTTTTCTCAGGCTGTGTAAAAGATGGAAGAGTGTAGCACTCACCTGCTTCTACGAAGAGTAACTTTAGTGTATTACTACAATTTTTCTTCTGACCGAAATGGTGGTCTAACTGTAAATATGTGACTATAAATATCCACTAATAAAGTGTTTGTTAGGGGTTTGCTTACTTTTCTACAAAATTATAAAAATATTTTTTGTAAGATGTAAGGCAAATAAACTTGCTATAAAATTGAGGATCTTTGTTTTTGGTTGATTGGTCACCAGTTCTTGGCAATCTGTCTCAGACCATTAGAAAGCTTGTTTACTTAACCTTCAATAATGGAACATTTGTAAGAACAATGTATTCTTGGGTTTAACAATGTGCTTGAATAAAAGCACGCTTCAAAACGTTATTGTTGAGAAAAAGTTCAGTATTTTATTTCGCACTCGTTTCAGAAAGTTTAACTCTTATAGACTCAACACACAGTGAAACATGCCAAGACTTTGTTTCTTGTAGTTTTGAAACAAAAAACTTGAGGATTTTTTTTTGTCTTGTGGTTTCAAGGTCATGTGGGCCTTGAAACCACATGACCCTTTGTGGTTTCAAGGGTCACGAAACCACAAATCCAAAGTCTCCAAAATCCAAAATTTGAATATCGTGGAAAAAGTTAAATATTTGAAACACAATCACACAGATCACATGATGGAAAAAAAATGTTTTTTGCATCATGTGACCAACAACTGGATGTAACTATTGGCGGAAAAGACTAAGAAGACGACAGGAAGTAGTAGGACGATGATTTTTAATGGCTCATTGTGTGAACAAGCTTTAGTGACATTAACTTTTTATTTATTGGAGATGCCACATCTGTGAATAATGTTTTTTCAACATTACCCGAATATCAACAAGGTTTTTGCATGCATTTGTAATGCAAACTAAGCAACTGACACATTCCTCAAGGAGACAAAACCACGAAAGGTCACAACTCAGGGGAACTTGGTTTTATGCTGGGAAAATCACAGACTTACTCATTCCCAGACAAATCCTCCAGCTTATTTTTAGGATCGGTTCACGGCTGTATTTTGTCGGTAACACTTTATTTGAAGGGGTGTGCAGAAGGGTGACGTGACCCTGTCATAAACATCACATAACAACCTGTCATAAAGACTGTTGTCATGAAGTGTCATTCAGTAAATAATGACACTTTCAATGCAAAGTTGACACTTTTTATGGACTTTAAATCCAACTTTTAGTGCATTAGAAGTCTCATTTATCAAGTGACAGTTCATGACAGCAGTTCTAAACATTCATGAAGAATCTTTCATTTCATATCAGGTGTTATTTCAGCCTAATGCACACCCCTTCAAATAAAGTGAGTTTTTCTTTTAGAATTTATTACGTTTATATATATTTATTTATGTATATTGATAATTGAGTTTTGTAGATTAAATGTCACATTTAACTGAGTTTTGTAGGTTAAATGTTAAAAATGTTTTATTTGCATTATTATGGCACTTGACTTGATGTAGTTTTTGATTGTTGATTCTATGTTGCATGACTTTGTGTTTTTGTGCTTATTATGTAAAGCACTTTGAAATGCCTTGCTGCTGAAATGTGCTATACAAATAAAATTTGATTGATTTGGTTGATTGATTGATAATCAAAAACGAAAAAAAAAGTTAAAACAATCATTGTGTTATAAACCTAGACGACCAGACGACATTCTGATGGCAGCAACACATTGTTACTGTTTGTGCCGTTTCCACCTCCTGCAGCAATTTTAAATATCTCCAATTAGAGCCAACAAGCGGATTTGAATCCGCTTATCTGAGACAAGGCAGGGCAAGCGGAGCGCCTGGCTCTCGTCTACACAGAGGGTTTTGCACAGCCGCGTTCGCAGTGACAGACTGAAAGTGTAGGTGACAGAACAGCAAGTCTGACACTTCCCCATGGCCCCGCGGTGAAGCAGTCAGACGCACTGACGAAAGGGAGCACCTCTCCTGTTGGAAACCACTGATTGGAGGCTTCACAGACTCACAGCTAAGAGTCATGATTGCCAAGGTGAGCGACTGTTTTGTTTTTTTTTTTCTAAAAAATAAAGTCACTATGTGCTGCTCTGATTGAAATAGGTAGCAAAACCCTCAAAGGGAGAAAGTTTTAAATATCTTTTATATAGATTCATATGACAGGAAATAAGTGTCAATGTCAAATTTGTTTGCATAACACATTCAAAACTTACAGCAGTTCACAATTTATAGCAACTAATATATCATAAAACAAAACAAGTACAGTCCATAACAGCTAAACATGTTTTTTTGGGTGATAGATGAGCAAAAACTGAAGCCTAACCAATGAAGTGAGGCTGGGTGATGCAACAAACAGATCAAAGCAACATTTTGTAACAGTAAAATCAAGATTTTATCACAATTTCCCAACATGAAATCAAAGCTCTTAAACACTGAAAAATCAAAAACAACGGAGCACTAAGGGCAAATAGTTTCTAAATATTTTCTGAAGCACAAGTGACGTAGGCATCTTTTGTGGCAGAGTGGAGACTCACTACATCTGCTTTTAATTTTACTTTTTAACATGCTATACTAACACTGTACAACCAAAACAAGCTGGTTGTACATGGTGATCATCAAAACCTTCACCCATTTCACCCCCACAACAGAATGCTTTTTTTTTTGGGGGGGGGGGGGTTTGAGTTACGAGAAAGGAAAATAAATACGAAACTGAGCAAGAGCATCATTGTGTAAAACATGTTTTATAGATGATGTCTCGCCTTTGGCAGCCCATCAACATGGGAAGTTGTGGGAGGCCAAACACACCTCCCTTTCATTGTTAACGAAATTGACAAAGAATAAACACATCTGCAAATAAAATCCGCCAAGAAGAAAGTCAAAAATGTCTGCTGATGCTGTCCACCTACCACCTTCCTTGACACTTGTTCTGCATCCTTGGCAGAGACAAACCCTGAAACTGTACTGCTTCTTTCATGTCACTTAGGACTAGCTATCTTTAGCGCAGCTTATTTTCTTTTTCATTAGTCATTTCTGTCTCTGCAGTGCCTTTTTTAGATGTCTTTGATTGATCTACCTTGAATGCTTGCGTTGTTATTATACAGACAATATCAGCTACCATTCAGTTTAGGCCACAAGTTACAAGTACTAAAGCAGGTCTGTGTTCATAGAGGGCCGGTGTGGAAAACACTGCAGTTCCTTTCAGAGAATTTCATTTGAACTGCTTTATGTTTAGTTTGTGCTGCATCATCTTTTGAGAGATCCCTATTTCCTTGGATGAATAAATAAAATGTCAATCTAAATTGGCCAGAGGATCGCAACCTTCGGCCTAACTACGCAAACTGGATATTCACAGTTTTAGTTTTTATCTATATATAGATACACTTGAAAAAGGAAAACAGTTGATCCAACTTTTTTTAAAAAGTAAAATTGTTACAAGTTATAAAATTAAATTTATTAAATTTATTAAGTCGTTATGTTAAACTCTATTCACTTTTGTTCAATGTATATTCCTCCTTTAGCATTTTTGAAAGAGACATATATTCAGTTTATCATTACATAAATATGGTATGCGTTTTAACCTCTGGGCTTTAATTAGACACAAACTCGTCCATTTTGTGGTAGGAAGAGGACCAAAAATTTAGAAGAAAGAAAAATATAGTGTCTGGACAGGCAAATACATCACTGTCAGCGTTCACACAAACACAATTTCCTTGGTGGTGATTGCACAGAGATAACTGCTCAGTAGCTTTGTGGCAACTTGGAACTATAGACTACAACAGAAAACAACAGAGGATGTTACTCTATAGAATATTTACATAAAATACATTTTGAAAATTACGGAAAACATTGCTTTTATTTTTTCCTCAGTTGTCCATCCTCATCTTGTGAATGAGTTCTATGTTCTTCAATTTTAAATGGTACTTTTGATCATCTATGTTGCCTGATTCATCAAATGGATATCCTAACATCCAGCCATTTTCTTCCGCTTGTTCTAGGTCGGGCCCCAGTGCCAGCAGCCTGAACTGGGAGGCCCAGAGTTCCCTCTTCCTGGCTACATGGGAATCCCAAGGTGTTCTGAGGACACACCTAGGTGTGAAGGGAAACACCTAAAACATGCAGGACAGGACAGTGAGGACCACTGACAAAGATGAGGGTAGGAATGTAGATTGGCCAGTTAACTAAGTGATCGCCTTTTGACTCAGCTGGCTTTTAACTACGATAGACCGGTACAGCGCCTGCATCACTGCAGATGCATCACCAATCCACCAATCAATCTCTCACTCTATTTTTCCTTCACTGCAGGAGGGTTAAACTGCTCCGATTGGACCAGGTCCCAACCTCCAAAGGCATTCTACCCTTGTGCGGTTCAAGACTATGGTCTAGGATGTCACACCAGGCTGCGAACTTCTCCAACGAAAGCTGCCGATCACAGCCTGATGAAACCAATAGAAGCACATCATCTCCAAAAAGCAGAGACGCGATCCTACGTTCACCAAAACTGATCCCCTCAACACCTTGGCTGTGCCTAGAAATTCTGGCCATAAATGTTATGAACAGATTCAGTCAGAAATGACTACCTTGGTGGAGTCCAACTCCAACTTTCTGCCAGCAAAGTAGCCCAAGCTCTGACATCACAGATGCGTATCAAAGGGTCTGGTACCTCATACTCCCGGACTCGTCCCCACAGGATTCCCTATGGGTCACGATTGAATGCCTGCTCAGAGTACACACTCAGACCGAAGCCAGTGCCAAACAAACTCCACTCTTTCTGAAAACTAGTTGGGCAAACTCCCATGCTACCCTGTTTTTATAGCAGGATAACTGCTGAGGTAATCATCTTATTACATTAGGTGTAACAGACATAACTAAGGATTTCCACCGGGCAGGAACAGGCAGCAGGAGTTTCCTCTCCATGGTGCCAGGACGTCTTAATTATCTATGTTCTCCCAGCATGAATTATTAAAGTTTCACATTCCTGTAGGCTTTGTGAGTGTGGATATTAATTCACTTTCAATCAGTCGGCAACAGGGACCCGACTGTTGTTCTGACGAGTGAAGTGCAGCAACACAGGAAGGTTAAACTGATAGTCCTTGATGAGGTCAGAAAGATAATTTTACCAGCCAAAGTCAAACAAAGTGTGAAAGAAACCAACAAAGAATGGATCAATTATTTTCATTGCTTCTATATCTTCCTTTCTCCTGAGCTGCCTCTGCCTGCAACAAAAGAAGACAATCGCAGACTGACAGGAGTGGAAGGAATGATTCGCCCAGTCAGCTTTTGACACTTTGTGTCTCATTCGCTCACATAAGCCAGAATTTATAGGACGGGTCCAGAAGTGGACGATGAAAGATGACGCTGGGCTGAACAGAACTGAGAGGAAAGAAGCTAAAAGGATGTGTGAAGACTGAGTGGGCCGTTTGAGTGAAAAATAAAAAAGCTGGATGAAAATGAAGGGAAAAAAATCAATGAGTGAAAAAGTGGAAAGAGAAAGAAAGTACAAGCCGATTTTAAATCCATTGATTGTGACACTTCCTGTACACCAAAGGCTATCATCCTCACTGACTTGGCAGGAACTTTACTTTTCCACTGCCAAAAAGCTTACTAATTAAAAAAAACACATTTTATTCCCACCAACTGCAGTGGCTGAACCAATAAATGAGCTATCTCATACATTTAGTACCATTTACTATAGTTTGAAGCTAATGCCAAAGAAATGCCACGCTTTATGCCAACACATTTAGTTTTTTCCAACCTAAAATAATCAGGTATTAAATTAGCATTAAGAAAAGCATACTATGCAAAAAAAATAGTTCAATATAAGCGCGAAGGGTGAGACTCGCTACTATTGTGCATCGTCTTTGTACTCGAGGTCGGAGTTATAAGTTGGTAAAGATGCCAGGAAAGTTGTAACTTTCTAAGCAGCTCAGTGAGATTTTTATCTTAATGAAAGGAAACTTATCTGGTAACTTGGTAACTTATCCAGGTCGTAGTCGCCTCTCACAATTACATGAGATTTTAATGAAAGTCAATGGATTGTGGGATGAACGTATGAACATGTCAGTTGCACACCGGTTTAAATCAATTAGATGACAATTTTTTTACATTTCCTTCCCACAATAGAAAAGTAGTTCAATAAATGGCTGAATTACCAAAACACAGTTTCATGGTCCACATGATTTGTACATGTGAAGTTACAACCACGTGAAGACTGATAAGAAATTACTGACTTTAAATTTAGATTTTTTTTTTTAATCCATGCAGGATTTGAGAAATGTTCCTTTCTAGTTTTTTACAGTTTCATACCAAGTCCAGCTCAGGTAAATTGGAGTGAAATGACAAAAGGCTGATTTGTATTTAATGTATTTCGACCAAAAACATTATTCACATTTCAGTCTGACACAATGTCACATTTTCTCGTACAATAAATTGTCCCGATAATTATTGCAATAAATGATCATATTGTTGCTGTGAGACCATTTTCAAGTAATATCATGATAATGACAAAATAATGAAAGATCACAATCTTAAAGATCAACAAACTTGGAAGTTTGTATTGAACACTTCACTGGAAGTGCAAGATATTTGAAATATGAAAAATAAAACAACCAAAAACAAAACATAAAAGAATAAAAAACACATAATTGACACCATAAGTAAAATGGATTATTAGGTCTTACCCTTCCATAATAATCAGATTGGGAGTAATTGAGATCATTTTAATTCACCATGCAATTAACTGATTACTTTCTTATCATGACAAGTTTATCTTATCATGACACTATAATTTTTTTTGTATTTTTTGTTTTGTTTTTTTATTGTAAGCTTTTCATAGGTACAAAAACGCCTTACGTCTTGACATCGCACTAAAAAGTTGTGCCAGGTGTTGCATAAACAATCGCCAACTCATTCCTTTCCACTGAGATGAAATACATGCATGCTGTTCTTTCTGAACCTGTTTCACATGAGCCTGGCTGGGTGTCTGACGGCATGTTAGCCCTGCGGTTGACTGACAGGCTGTCTGCGCTCTTCCAGCTCCTGAAGCAGCTGGGATTGGCTCCAGCGCCTCTGCTGTCCTGAACGACATGAAATGGGTACAAGGAAAAGTCGAATAGACTGAGCGCATTAACAAAGGGAAGGAAGTGCATCTATTGAAAACTTTAACGCTTTAAAGAACTGTTTTTTCCAGGGTGAAGAGTGATTGTAAATGTGCTCATAAAAAATAAAAACAAAAGTGGTTGCTGAGCAACTTTGCACTTAAAAAAAACAGCTGAACAAGATATTTTGTCTTTGTCCAAGTTACTCTAATGGGGAGAACAGAAATAGAAATGTTGCAATTGGAACCTCTTACTGTTTATATCCAAGTTGGTGTTGTCACAGTGGCGCAGGTAGCGACGACAGGAAGTTAGAAAAATGCTCTGAATTCATTGGCTTAAAAATAAGAATTTCTTTGGTGTTGCTCAATATGTTTCCCTTATTAGCAAAAATTTAAAATGTCATATAGAATTTACCTATGTTATCTTTGATTTTAAGACGTTGTTATCTGAAGCATTTAAATGCGACAAAAACAAAAATTTTGTTAGGGGCAAATCATTTTTACATCAGTTTAAATCTAAGCTTGTCAAGTCACCAAATCATTACACTTAGTTTCTTTATTTATTGTCCAAATGTAGTACATGTAAAATCTCGGCCACAAATTAACTCGGTGGTATAAATAAATGTGTGGACTGTTACATAATGAAATAAACACAGCAAAATGGAGAGAGCCAACACACTTAGCTAATATCTACGGCTGCCTACACATCATCTAAAATAAGTTGTATTTGTTCTTTTTCACTTTTTGGATCTATGTTTCTGCAAGTTGGATCATATTAAATAAGACTTTTTAAAATAGTTTGTGAAATAAAAATTTTAGATCAACATAAATGAGATAAAAAAAAAGGCTATATGTGCAGTGATGCATTTCCTCCAACTTGTCCCATATGTTAAATTTGAAGTCACAAAGTATAAGTACGTTGTTAATGTTTTTTAAGTACAATTTTTGTGTATCTGTACTTTTACTTAAGTAGATTTAATAATGGACACATTCGACTTTTACTCCACTACATTTTATAGTAAGTATCTGTACTTTCTGCTGCACTACAATTCTACAAAACCGTTGCGTTACTCGTTACATCCAAGTCGCATTGCGCTTTTTTGATAGGTGCTCTTAATTTTATTGTGTCATGTAGCGCTGGTCTTGGTCTCGGGTTTGGTTCTTGACTTCAACATGGCTCCTTGGTTGCATGTTCTCCCCACCCACCTTCTTTCAATCCCCTTTCTGTTGGATGTCTTTCAAAATAAAACCCACTAGTGGCAAAAAAGTGAAGTTCATGCAATGTTTGGACAGGAGACAAAATGTTTCCATCCATGAAATTATGATTTATAGAATCACATATCTAAGTCTAAACTATGTTACAGAGAGTAAACACAATGAAACATGCTTTATCTCTGGCATTGTTAATTAAAATTAACATTACTAATGTATTAAAATTAAATACAAGAGGTGCAGTTAATGATATTATATTATCAGTTAAGTAATGCATTCAGCAAGTACTTTTACGTTTAACATTTAAAGTATTTTTAAAAGCCAGTACTTTTTTACTTTGACTCAAGTACAAATATTAATGTGGTACTTTTACTTTTACTAGAGTAAATTTTTGTCTGTGTATTTGTGCTTTTACCTTAGTACATTTTTTGAGTACTTTCTCCACCACTGATTAAATGGCTCTGCATCCAATGGCAACTTTTGCTGGATTATAATATTTATAAGTGGATAACAATGTCACACAACCATTAGGGCCACAGGAGAATCCAGTTGGATCAATCATTGCTTTCAGGGTAACGTACTGAAACAGATTTACTCTGTCAGAAGAAATGCTTTAAAAAAGACCTTGAGTGATAGTTACTTTCACCTGTTTCTTTTTCCTCCTAATGTTGTGTTATTCATTGTCTCTGATTCAGTACCCTTGCTGTTCGCACAGGGTCACTCTTTTTTGTCCCCATCTGTGGTATTTTCTTTCTCCAGTTACCCTTTCTTTTCTTTGTTGAGCGACAGAAATCATTTTAGCTTCAGGCTGAAAACCTTTCTGACATAAACATACCAATTCTGCAATTCGAAAAGTTACTCTATTGTTAATCTCAACTAATCTGAGATATGTGGTCTTATTTTTAAAAACAAAACACTGTATTTACATACTAATGAAATGCCAAAAACAGAAGATATTGACATCGTGTGTGTGAGAGAGAGAATTTGTGACTGAAATTACAAACTCCAGCTGTTACTACTGCTCCTAATAAATATTATGATAGTAATAATCATCATATTGATTCTGGTACTTTTCTATTGTCGGAAAACTCACTGTAATATTGTAAGAGAACTTTTCTTTCATCATTCTTCATCATTCATACCAAGATAAAAATAAGAAACACGTGACAGCAACATTCAGAAAGCCTGAAAAAAATAATCAAAACTCCTGGAAGACTGCAAGAAAGGTACAAAATATAACCACTAGACTTTTGCGCAGCATTCCAGTTGCTTGATTTTTGTAAATATTTCTAAAAATATATATCAAATTTTTGCAAAGCCATGTTAGCAAGAGATATACAGTGAATGATATGGAAAGGTGTGAAACTGGCCACTGGAAGAAATTAGAGTTATCAGGATGTGACGGCTCATAATGAGCGAGTCGAAACAATTTGGCCCTTTCATTAAATTGACGTTAATTAGCACAAACATAATCAGTTTTGAAATGTTGTTTATCAATTTGAGATTAGCAAATTAACTCGCTCGTAGTCTGTGTGGCTTTATTGCGCCTCTGCAAACGGACATTACTCCAGCAATGCCTCCCTACGTCGGTGCACGCTTCGACCACGTAGCGAAAGCATCAAAATTACCATTCCATTCCTAGAAAGTTTTATTCTGAATTTTTTTAACTGCAGACTTTACGTCAGAGTCATGTGAACAATCCAAGAGAAGATTAAGTCAATGAATATTGTTTTGCAATTTATGCCGGAGAATCGGAGAAAGTGGAAAGGATATATGGCCTTCACACCTCACAGGCCAAGAGGGATCGCTGGCGGAGGACAGCCGAAGATCTGAAGCAAAAGCTCAAATCTTCCTAAGCCTTTCTAGAGTCTCTGTCAGCATTTGCTTTGCTCTGCCTGAGGGGCAAATGCGACAGAGATTTGACTTGTGGGAATTTCACCCAGCAGTGCTTTGCTATGCGCACACAGTTCTCGGGAACAGGAGGGAAAAAAGGGACATTTCATAGGGTTTCATCCGGGTTTGTGAGATATTGAAGACAAGCACAAGTACAGACAGACCACTAAAGCCCCTTAATCCAACGTTTCCTTTAAAGCGATTACATTGCCGCATGCTAAGTTTTTAAGCCTTATTAAAATGTAATCCATCCGAGAATAGTTGCCAAAACCCCAATGGTTTTTTTAAACTATACTGTGTTTCTGCGTTTATCTCTACCGTTGTGTAGTGTGGCAAGAAAACCACCCAAAGTAAAAGAAATCCTACGATGAGCTTTGAATGGTGAGGAGAATGTGTCTTTAAATCACTTGGCATAAAAGATATTTGATTGTAGTAATAGCAATAAAATGATTTCCATTGAATACAACAGAATCATCTTTATAGTGTCGCTGGGAGACTATAAAGATGTAAGAGCAGTAAGTTTGATTTTTGTTCGGTTTATTTGGTCAGGGAAACATCAGCCGATTATAAGGGAAAAAAAGGAAGACTGTTCAAAAACTCTTCTAACCAAGTCCAACAGAATAAATGTGCTCTGCTACTGGAAGCTTACAGCTATTGCTTTCCGCCGACAGCCTGCAGCAGCAGCGCATGAGTAACACAAAGCCAGCCGGTCAGCACTTCACCGCCCCACCACTTCTATTCCGGCCTTTATTAATAAACGTCGCACTTAAGTCCAAGTTCACAGTATTTTGTTTTCATTACAGACGAGCACGCTCTGGTGTGACAAGGAAATCGATGCAGGAGCTAATTATACTGTACAGCGTACTGAGATGGAGCCGGTCGATAAGCCTGTCCGAGAATCAGCGTGTGTGCATGTGACATCATCGAAGTTTAATTATCTTTGATGAATGACTGGTGCAGATTCACAATCACAGTTCGGTGCCACAAGAAGGTCAAGGTGTTAGCCTACGTACAGCGTGCGAGCCACTCGGAGAAACTCGAGCCTCGCACGCTTGGCGCCGTCCTTCGCACGTTAAAGCTATACGCACTTTACCGAGCACCCGTGATTGTGTGAGACCAAGTGTAAGAAATACCTAAGCAGACGGCGGGTTGGTGTGAAGTTGATAAACTGACAGGCTAAACCATATTTTAGCTGGTAAACTGCGCTTGGCAGCATATATAGCAGCTGAAGTGTATACGTGTGTGTCAAACTGTCAAACAGCAGTGGAACAGACAAATCCCCTTCTGCACATCAGCTTCAAAGCAAGACTACCCAGAGACTGCAGAAGCTTGGGAAAGAGACGGTGCGTGTGTGTGTGTGTGTGTGTGGCAAGTGTATCCGATACACTTACACTGAAGGATCAGTTCTTAGGGGCTCAGAGGGGAGAGGAAAAATGGATGGAATACAGAAACAGTGGAAAAAGCAAAAGGAGGCATAGACAGAGAATAAAGAGGCAAAATAAATAAATAAATAAAAGATGGAGATGTAAAATAAGAAAAGTAAAAGTAAAACTGATGCAAGGATGTCCAAATAAAAGCAGGAGGATGAGGCTGAGTGAAAACAGAGAATGTGAGCGGATGGGAGGCAAGGTAACAAGAGGGGATTAACAACAGAAACAACGGCAGGAAGGACCTGAGGCATTGGTGTGCAAAGATAGAATGATAATTAAAACCATTCAGGTAAAAGAAACGAGCGCAGAATGAAAAACAATGCACCATGGACTAATAGGTGGGTTATCGCCTTCAGAAAACAACAAAGGGATCCTGTAAGACATATAACAAAGACAAAAATATGAAAAGGAGGGAAAAAAGAATAAAATTCAGCAGTGGAAACAAAAGTCCAAGGTCCAAGTCGTAGTGAGAAGTGAGAGGAGGAAGGATAGCCTAGAATTTGAGAAAGTGATGCAACTGTGTAAAACTAAAAATGTGAAGAATTGAAATAAGCATAAGATTAGCGAGAGCAGATCCTAAAATAAGGACTAACAAGACTGTTTTGAGCTCCTTTCAGAATGGGCTGCTTCAGGGTTTTAAAGTCAAATAAGCTGCTAGTTGATCTTCTTGTCCACAGAATTTTATAAGTTTATGTGTTTGGTTTGCTTTACATGATGCACTCATTACCAAGCATGGTATCCTAGGGGATTTTACTTTTGGTGACTTTGAATAAAAACACCTTGTTTCCCATTGTTTATAATAATGTCAGTAGATATTACCAAACAGCGGTGTTTGTCTTTCTTGTACGCAAAGAAAAATCTTGGTAGCTTTTTTTCCAGTTGATTGCGATATGACAGAAAATGTTTAGGTGGTTTTGAAGCCACTGCTTTTGAAAACCCAAAGTACAGACTTGACTTACATTTGAAATTGCTTAAATGTTCAGGCAGAATAAATGTGTCTTATCCATGTACACAGATTCAAATGTCTGTCTAGTTTCAAGGTGCTGATGTTGGACAAGTGTCTTTCCTCTGAGTTGGCGCCCTCTCAGTCTTTGAGGACTTCCCTTTGCACAGTGGCGCTGGCGTTTCAGCAGCTTCCAGCTTATGGTGGGCTTGAGCCTTGACGGTTCCTGGGTTGTTCTTGGAAACCTTAATCTGAGGGTGACAGTTTGGGTTAAATCTGGGGAAAAGGCAACCTATCCCAACTGTTTCTGGAATGAAGAAACTAGGCCAACATTAAGCTTCTGGCATGGCCCCCATTTCCTGCTCTATTAAAAATGTATGAACTGTTGCTAGGAAATATACCATTTTAAACGAGCTCCACCGAGTGTGGTCAAACATCCAGCCGGGAAAGAAGCTGGTTGACGGCAGGTGAGTGGTTTCTCTGCAACTTCCTCAGGCATATTAAAGCTACATATCTGAGTCCGTATTTATAATTTAGACCCTGTGGATCAAATAAAATAGAAATGAAAGACAAACTTTTACATACAGTTCTAGTTTATAAAATCAATTGAAGTGCCATGTTGTACTATTACTACAACCTGTCACAATAGAGATTCAGACGCGTCACCAAAAATCTCAAATTTCAAGACAGCTGCATTTTGAGTGCTGACTATCAGCCGTATTTGTTATGCAGGGCTTGGAAAAGACCTTTTATAGTGTCAAGTATCATTGCAGCTTCTGAGCCTTTACTGCCTTACCTATCAAACAAATCTGTGTCTGTTTGATATGATGTTGAAAGACAAATGCCCTCTGACCCTTCGATTTTTGCTGTACTTCTGAGAAAGAAACAACTAGTAGCTTCAAGGAGTTCTCTGAAAGGTCTCCTTTAAATCTAAGGTTTGCTGCGCCTCAGTGACCATAGTTTACTCCTGGAACTGATAATTCAGACAAGCTGAAGCATCAAAGGCCAGAAACATGTCCAACTCAACAGCAGTTTGTCATTTGTGGCCAATTTGTTTAAGTAAGTAGAACTACTTTCCTTGCCTGATCATACAATTACCCAAACCGTTACCCCAAATCAAAGCCCTTCATGCTTGAGGTTAGGTCTCCTCCAATGGAGTGGTGCAGCCAAAAAGGCCTGCGAACATTCGTTGTAATATTCTTCCCCTCAAATCTCACAACCTGACACCAAGCAGGATCTTCGGGAGAAGATTGCCCAAACACAGGCATGCTGAGCCTCGAGAGAGTTCCCTAAGAGGACAAAAGGCTGTAATTGCTGCCAAAGGGGCTTTGAGGCAGCCGTGAATTTTGAATGGAGTTTGGGTACAAAAAGGAGTTCTGGAAAGTTCCAAAGAAAGATGCATGATTCAACGAAGAAGAAAATCTGTTATGCATAATGAATATTTCAACTCTTTTCTGCATTTTACTTTGCATTCAGGCTTTGCTTTGGTTATTTCAACATTCTCCATCATTTGTGTAAAACTGAAGGAGCAAGCAGCAGATGGTCAATCAAACTCCTGAATGTGTCAACGGTTGAGAATAACTCCTCAATCATTGACCTCTAATCACTTGTCGTTTCCAATCATAATAATCATTTCACCTGTTGAGCAGTGACCAGCTCGCCTTACCAGCTGTTGTCTCTGTTTTTATCTATGTTTCATTTATTCCATAAACCAGTTTCCTGAAGTTGCAGCAAACTACGTGCAATAAATGGACATAATTGTGAGTTTCATTAATTAAATTTACATCCTTGACCTTAACTTCACCTCAACGAATGTGGGATCTTCCACCCTTTCCACCGACTCTCATCTTTCCACCCGCCTGCCGACCGTCTCTCTTTAAGTCCCCCAACATTTCAAGTGACAATCCCACCGAGGGGAGCTCAAACAGAGGGGAAACAGTAATATTACTGTTCTCACACAGGTGTATGTGAATGGAGAAAGATAGCGGCGGCCACAGAGCACAGCAAGGAAAACCTACAAGGAGCCATGCGGGATGTAATTCGCACTTACATATCATTTCAAAGGGAGCGCGGGGAGAGGATGGCGCCATAATACAGGAATGGAAAAGTGTGATCTGGGATTTTGTTACAAAATATCTTGCAGAAGGCATCATATAATTCCAGGCTTTACTCAATGATTACATTTCAAGCACTTTTTAATTTCATGTAATTGTTTTATATTGGAGTACAAGTATGGTGGGGCGATATGGCTGCAAAACGTGTTTCAATATATAAGCGCTAAATATCAATCAATATCGATAATTGATTAGTTTTTTTTTGTTTTTTTTTAAGTACCTGCAATCCTGCCAAACTGCGTGGCCTTTAGCTACAGTTTTCGCGCCACAATGTTGTTTATTTTTAAGCAGTTATGAGGAACAGCGGCAAAACTTGAAACTGCTTCTGGGCAAGTTACTCAACAGGTTGTTGCTGGGTAACCAAAAAGTGAGTGAGCTGATGCCGCCAATCTTGATTATGATGCATTCACACCAAATGCGTTACGTGCTTAAAAAGTTTGACGGACGCGGGTGCAGTTTTCATTGCCTTGTGTGCATCAGGCACGTCTGGTTTACGTCCAAAGTCTGTGTGGACCGTTGGACATGTTGGCACAAATGGTTCAAATCGCGCCGCGCTCGACGCTTGAAACCCAGCAGCCCTCAGCGCGCCTCCACATACACTCTGAATGCAAACCAGACACGCATGATGCTCAAAAAGCGTCTAGTGTGAACGCACCATTAGCATAATAGGTCGAGTGGCTAAAGCCTTTTCATTGCCTACATCCCCCAGAATGCTGTGCGATACTGGATTGGAGTTCTTTGTCCTTGGCGCCTCCAGCCAAGGACACGGAACAGAAGCTCAGGGGAGATCGGGCTTTTGCAGATCCAGCTTTCAAATTATGCAACGCTTTGCTGCTGCAAATGAGAAAAGCATTTTCACTACAGACTCTTTTAAATCTGCTCACCAGACTCTCCGTTACTCTCTGGCTTTTGGAAAGTCCTTACTTTTATTTCGATTTTCTTCACGTCCATGTCGTATTTACTTACTGCTATACTTCCACTTGCATTTTTATTTAAACTTTTAATCATTTTTCATTAAAAATTCAAACGTTTTATTCAATTATTTTTATATCCTTTTTCTGTTGAGCTCTTTGGTCAGCACCTGCCAGCTTGGCTTGGCTCCCATGTGCATCAAATTCCAGATTTTTAGAGCTATTTTTTAAGCTCAAGAACAACTCACCTACTTTACTGTTTTTACTATTTACTGTTTTCATCTTAAAATAACTAAAAGTTAATGTGAAATGGATAACTTTCAGCTTGCATTCAGCATATCATGTCTGTCTCTTTTTCTCATCTGTTTCTCCTGAAAACATTAAATTTACATTCCCAGGTGAATCATCTGTTTTCTATTTTATTTTGCCACATATCTACAGATGGAGCACAAGTAAAATCCAAAGGCTCTCCAAGACTGGAATTCAAATAAGCTGATGGTGTTTACTCAGTCATTCCAGATAATGAAGTTATTCCCCCATTAGCCAACCGACGGCGAATACTAATGTAAAGATTTGTTTTCGGCTTTTCTTTGAAGTCAGTGTTGAGTGGGCACTAAGCACCGACGCTGCTCACCTGCTCTAAAGCCTTTTAACTTATAAATACACAGCAGCAGTTTCATCAGTAGTGTTTAGGGCGAGGACACGGAAAAGTAACTCTGTCCTTTTAATATGGAGACTCTTGGATTTGTAAAAGCATCGTATGGTGAAAAAGACAAAGCGATGTTATAACTAGTGATGCTCTGATCAGGTTTTTTGCTGCCGATTCCGATACCGATCATCCATGAGGCCGATCTCTGCCGATCGCCTGGAATGGCTGTTAATCTTTTGCTTTAGGTATAAATTATACTATGTCATCTGGCAAAATGGAGAAATTATCTGGCAATAAATTCACTAGTAGATATAATTGACATATTTTAATACATACCTAAAATCTGTTTTTAAGTTACATGCTGCAGGGTGAAGCAGACGTTCGGTGTGAGCGGCGCTACGTCTGTGAAATATTTCTACCAGTAGTGCACAGCAGCGGTCCAAGAGCAAAAACAGAACCAGCGTCTTACACCGCCAACTAGAAGACTTGAATTATTTTCCAGTTTTCTGACCGTGATGCTAATCCTGGTGAGTGTTTGTAGTTGTGCGCCACTTTACCTGCTATCTGGCCGCTCCGGATGTCATTTTTCTCTGCGTTGAGCCTCGATATGGCCAAACTCCGTCAAGTGCTTGTTTTTAAAATGTCATATTAGATTCGTTGTGTTGATGCACTTTGACGAGCTTCACCCCCCGACGTAATTTTCATCTGCAACACGCAAACGTCCCCGTTCACTCTCAGAGCGTTACAGTTCCACACGGCAGGATTTGTTGCTGCGTGCTTGCAGAAAAGAAGAGATCAGCTGCACATGCAGGCTGCGAAGTGAGATGAATGTGATCGGTTTTGGTCTCAACAAGAGACCATGATCGGCGATCACCGATCGTACACTTTTTCACAGAAATCGTACGATTCTGATCGGTGGCCGATCGATCGGCACACCTCTAGTTCTAACACTTAAACTCTTCACTTTGTGTCATTATTACCACTATGATGGATATTATGTACTACAACCATGACCCATAACATCCACCATAGTACTAGGGCCACACAAAGAAATAAAAAAACAACAAAAAACAGAATAAAGTCATAGAATTAAGAGAATAAACTTGTACAAGAGTAAAGTCACAAAATATGACTTTATTCTGGTGTTCTTTCAACTTAATTCTCAAAATTTAATTTTGACTTTGTCATAATATTATGATGTTAGTCTCGTAATTTTACAACTTTATTCTCACAATATTATTACTTTATTATTGTATTATTTTGACTTTATTCTCATATTATGACTTCAATCTCATAAAATTGTCTTTTATCTGTGATATAAAGATGCAATTAGCCAAATATACACATTTTCTTATTCTTATCAACCAGTTAATACACCAATTTAACCTCTAAAGTCAACAAATCAAAGATGAACAATTAACCAAATGTAGAGCAAACATCTGCAAAAAGAAACTGCAAATAACCGCCTCAAACTCCAACTGTGAAGCTACACAGGAGTTTAAATCATACTTTGGATTTATGCTGCTGCCTTGACTTGTAGAACAACTTCATTTAAAACCAGCTCGCTTTTACAAAAGACTGAAATGAGGTCAGTTTAGGTTCAACATCTGAAAATAGACTCACGGCACAAAAAGTTCAAGAATCAAGCAGAACCAGAAGCTTTTTTCTGTTTTTTTTATAGAAATGCAGGTAAATGCAGCAAACAATAACCGACTTGTGTTATCTGTGTGATATTTACAACAGAGGTTCCAGCTAATAACACATTAACATTAGAAATGCACCAGTAAATTAGATTTGTAATAAGATTTGTGACAGAGGGTATTAGAAATAAATGTCACTATTGATCCCTCTTTTTTAATCTGCAGAATTAGCTATGAGCGATGCCGTGTTCCTCAGCGCCGCTAGCTGTGTAACGGCTACGTTAAGCCTTTTGGATAATCAACAACTGAAAGGTGGGCTTGGTAAAACCACTGGGCAGCTACAATTACACTTTCAGCTTTGGGAATGAGATTGTGCTGGATTATATCCACGCTGTCTGACCTTGTGATTTTACTCCCCAGATTAGGAGATTGTTAGACATAATCTTCTCAAAGAGCAGCAGAGGTCAAAGAAGGGATAAAAAGACTCACTATGCTTTGTTTTCATTTCATTTCCTCATCTTTACATGGATATGTCCTTGATTTTTTAAATATATTTGACGGTGTCTGGATTTATGACTGTGAGTTATCAGGGAAATATAAGTTTGGTGGCTAGAGACAGATCTGATGACTGACATAATTACAGTAAAGAGGAATATAAATAACTAAATAACACAGAAGAATTGCTATGTTTAATGATGCAGATAGTTGTGGTTTCTGACATGGGTGATATGGGCAACCGCCCAGGGCGTTATCTTTCTAGGGATGGCAGGAGAACTCTGCAGATTGTGGCACAGAGATGAAAGCAAAGCAGAATGAATTGATAATGATGCTGGTTAAATTTATTTCACCTCTAAGTATTTAATATCTAGGTGTTTTATGGGAATGTGTATCTTTCAGATCAATTTGATTAAATTAAGTGATAGGTGCTCTTAATTGTATTGTGTCATGTAGCGCGGGGCGCTGGTCTCGGGTTTGGTTCTTGACTACAGCACTACAACATGGCTCCTTGGTTGCATGTTCTCCCCACCCACCTTCTTTCCATCTCCTTTCTGTTGGATGTCTTTCAAAATAAAAGCCACTAATGGTGGAAAAAAGTGAAGTTCATGCAATGTTTGGACAGGAGACAAAATGTTTCCATCCATGAAATTATGATTTATAGAATCACATATCTAAGTCTAAACTATGTTACAGAGAGTAAACACAATGAAACATGCTTTATCTCTGGCATTGTTAATTAACATGACACATTACTAATGTATTAAAATTAAATACAAGAGGTGCAGTTAATGATATTATACTATCAATTAGGTAATGCATTCAGCAAGTACTTTTACATTTAATACTTCAGTATTTTTAAAAGCCAGTACTTTTTTGTTTTGACTCAAGTACAAATGTAAATGTGGTACTTTTACTTTTACTTTTGTAGTTTTTTATCTGTGTATTTGTACTTTTACTTAAGTAAATTTTTTGAGTATTTTCTCCACCACAGCTTATAAGTTATAGAAATGTATAAGGACGAAAAGCTGCTTTTAGTTTTTACAAAGTAGAAATTTAATATAAAAATTATTTTTCCTTCTGACAAAAAACTTTTAACACAAACGTCTTTAATGGGTGTTTGTCAAATTATTGCTGGGCCTGCCACAATACATTTTGCTGGACAATAAATTGTCCTAGAAGTTATCACGATATATTGAGACCATTTCTAAGTAATGTAATTATAATGCAAGAATGCATTCTCATGGACTTAAAATGTTAATGTATATCTAACATTTTAAATATCTAAAATAAGTGAACAGCACAACGCCACCAACGAATGAATCATGAAGAATCTATAAACAAAATTGTCCTTTGAAAAAGGGCAAGTTGAAACCAAAGCACCAGACTGAAGACTTTTGTCATTGAGTCTTTGGTAGGAAGAGAGGAAGAAAGAAAAACCAATAAATAACGCAAATATAAATGATTGAGATGTTTTAATTTATCATGAAATTAATTGATTTATTGCTTATTACGACAGGTCTAAGCATTAGTGCAAAGTATTGCGATATAATTTTTAAGACAATATTGCCAAAAACTTAAACAGAATCAGTAGAAGTTTCTCCACTGAGCATGCAGTACAACATAAACGCTCATATAACAGCCTAAAAAATAAAAATTACCTCCACTCATTTGTTTCTTTTTTCTTTTTTCTTTTGGTCCAGTTTGACTTGACAACCTGTTCAATATCCATTACCGGAAAAGCGAAAAGAGACCTCCACCTAATGCGCACTGATCAATATTTCAACACCACACATGACTGGCTGTCATAAAACATTACTTCTCAACTGCTGAGCTTAACTTTTGAATTTAATTGAAAGTCGACTCTTACAAAGTGGCTGTCCCATTTTCAATTGATTTTCCATTCTAAGACAAGCCTTGTTTTTCTGCTTTAAAACCACTACCTGGAATTTTTTTCCTAAATAGAAGCAATGGATTTAAGCGACAGAAAATGTTGTCAGATATTTATGGAGGGAGCAGATGGGATTTAAGTTAAAAACATTTGCTTCTGAAAGTATAATGGGATTGTTAATACCGCTTGCAGAAGCATGGCCAAACGATTTCACTTTGTACTGTAACATTTAGGATTTTCAGGACTTGAGAAGTTAACTATACGCTGGATAGTTTTTAATTCCGTGAATATTTATTGGTATGCCTTTATTGAACAAACAGTGCAGAGAAATACTAAAAATAATCCTGATAGCTTTAGTGGTTTTTAACATTAATTGGAATCAATCGTATCGTTTATCATTTGTCGCGATACAATTCTTAGCATGATAAATTCCAATGTATTATTAATATTCCACTATTTGTTTAATAAAGGTCACAAAAAGAAGAAAAGAATTGTTCTTATTGTCACTTTTATCATTATCAAAACATTTCCACAAAATATCATGATAAAACTTTAAGTCCATCCCTAATCCTAGAGCAACAACACTAACAAATACCCGCACAGGCAACATTAAGTTGCGTTCCACACTCATCATTAAAACAGCCAAGATGCTACCAGGCTGAATAAGTCATTATGTTTGTCTCTGCCCTCCATTTGAAATGAGGAAAACAGCAAAAACTGTAATTGAAGATGTTCGTCTAACACCGACCCACTGCTGGAGGTAAAACATGCAAACAACGATTGTTGGGTGATTGCACGTCACTGAAAGATTCACACATATGGTGCATGCAGCAGTCATTTCACATGACTGATCTTCACTTAGATATTGTGGGAAGTGGCTAAGAGAGAGAAAGAGAGAGTGCCAATTCAGGCAAATGAAATCGCTATTTTCTGCATTACCAAATCAGGCATAACAATCATGTCCGCATGCTTCCATGGATGCAAGCATGGTCAGAAGCATGCAGAAGACAATGCAATACATCCAGTGAGTCATTTTACTCACAAGTAATGAGTTAAGAGAGAAAAATCAGGAACAGTGATGGGAAAGCCTGTATTTGAGCCACAATTTTGGTTGCATTTTTATAGTCATTTCTGCTAAACGTGTAAAAAATACATTTACTAAAGCCATATATAGATATATAGCAGATGTAGAAGCCATTCTAAGAACCTGCAAGGATAAGCTAGTATAGACAATGGATGGGTGAATTTTAGAGTTTAGACTTTTAGATTTATGGCCTGATCTCCATAAAAATCAAACCTGAAATTCAGGCCAGGTCAGGCTAAAATTATTTTCTTGGTTGTTGGGTTGGGCTTGGGGTGAATAAGTCTACAACACATACAGCATAGAGAAAACCAAAAGAGAATACACAATATAAAGATGGGTTAATCTGCTTATTGCAGCGGTAATAGAGGAGTAGATAGTTTAACCTGTTGAGGAAATAAAGAAAATAAGGAGCAGAAGTTCACTGGACTGTAACAAGTGTGAAGCACTACACAATAAATGCACATATCGCCCTGCTCCGCTCCTATCAACACATCCTGTATTATTTGCCCTCAACTCATAACCCAAGACTACATCCCTTTAAAGGGTGTTATGTTAATTTCCTCTTGAGTGACACATCAACTAACCTCTAAAGATCATGAGCTGCGTCTTAGAAATCAAAACTCTGATCTACTAATTACATCAGCGCTAATTTAACCAGGTCCCAGATGCAGGATTAGAAATACACGCATCAAACACAGCTAAGAAAAACAAATAAAAATAAAAATGTTCCCAAAAATAAATGGAAATACTTAGGGCCTGGGAAAGAAGGAATCTACAGTAAAACACAACAATGATTTCTTACAAGTTGCAAAGTTGTCTCTCTGCATCACTGAAAATGTTTTTGAAGGACAATATTTGTGTTTGTGGTGCTACAAATGCAGCTACAGCTCCACAGTTACCTATAAAAGAAGTATTTAATTGATTTTTTTTCTCATTGTCATCACAAAATATTGTGGTAAAGTTCTAAGTTTATATCTCCCATCCCTAGACCATACTAGTTAGTGATTAGCTCTGATTAGATTTTTCGTTTCTGACCAACCTTTATGACCCTAAGGGCAAGTCAGGCTTACAATTAGTCTTTTCTGATCATCAATCATCAATTGGTGCATTTACCATACAGCTACGTTTATTTTTGTAGCTGCTACTATGTTTTATATAAATCATATTGTCTAGTTAAGGATGCGAGAAATATTTTAAAGTCCAAAACTACATGCAAGTTTAACCATTTGTTTGTTTTTGACTGAAACCGGTACAAATGGATGTCACCATCATCACTTCACCACTGCAGACAAACCTTCTTCCTCCTTTTCAACTCAATAGCTGTAAGCAGTAGCACCTACACACGACAGGCACACCTATCCTTATGAGTTGTTGCTTAGCTAAAGGATGTGAAGACCCTCCTGGGTTCATCTCATTCTGGCTCTAGGCGGCCCGGACAGAGGGATGCACATCTACAGACCATTCCTCACACAATCACCCCTGCAAACCTGCAGTGTGCGGCGTTTGCAGATGCTTTCCGTGACGCTCTCACGCACGATCACTCAGCCCACCAACAAACCCACCACCTAATAACATCCCATTCCATTGCCTGAATTACTGAGCTCCACCTCGATTTCTATTTTCAGACACTCTGATCCCCACGGTTATTGCCCTTTTCTCTCTCCGGCGTTTTATTTTTTTATTTTTTCCGAGTGCAAAGAATATCTACTTGGATTTTTTTTTTGTCTTAGAATCTGATGAGATACTAGGTGGCATTTTAAGAAGGCAAATCTGGGGGAATATTGCATGTTTTTGAACTTGCAGAGTCGGAGGAGAGGATAATTAGTGAGAGTCTCTCTTTCTTTGGCAGGGTGGCCAACCTGCCTTTTGGATAATGGGCTTTATTTTATTTGTCTGACACAAACATCCATCACAAATCCACCTGCATTCCACGCTGCATGCATGTGCAGAACATTCTGGTCCTTCCACCAAACAAATAACTAAATAAATAGAGCAGAAAAATCTTTAACTTAAAAAGGAATATTTAAACTGGAAAAGCAGATTTTTATTTTTATCTCGATTACATGGAAGTAGAGACTTGAGATAAAAGCCTTGAAAGACAAGCAGGGATGAAACCGTCAGCCGTCTGAGCAGGATAACAACCTGAATGAATCAAATGGAGGCAAAGCTGAGAAAACGCAACAGGGCAGATACGGCACCGAACGCACGAGCATGCAAAGCCACGGAGAGGCTTCGCCCATATTTCTTTCCAGGTTCATGGCTATAAAGCTCGCCGAATTGAAAACGTATTTAAACCGAGACCCTGAGAGGAGATAGGGAAGGAGAGATGAGCCAAATTGGAGAGCCGAGGGCAGAAAGTGTGCCGTAAATGAAAACGAGTCGTTTCAAACGTCAAATCTGAATTTCTTTAAAACTATTTTAAGTCTGACACAACTGAAGGTAAATTTGACTATTTAAAACACTGTTTCTCTTCCATGGTCGTTTTCAGCTCTACACACGGCAGCAATGATGACGAGAGAGGTGACGACCCAGGATGGCATCTGATCAGGGGGCGACACAGGAACTCAAAAACAAATATGAGCATTTCTGCCACTTGTGTTTTTCACAAGTTTTCTTTTTGTGCTCATTTGTACATCAAGTCAGCTAACAGTGTGTCTGACTGTACACACGGTGAGAAAATACAACTGATCCTAAGCTAGCTAATAATGCTGAAGGTAGCATTATTAGCTAGCTAGCTTAGCTAGCTTCTGTAATTTGATTAATTACAGAATTGTCTGGACTAATTTTGATAAATTCTGTTTCAATCTCTAAAATATTATGCTGTTTAACCCAATCAGGCACAATATTACAATCAACTTTTGAGATTTTGATTCTTTCTTTTCATTACAAAAAGTGTGCTGTGGAATCTGGCAACAAGACGCCAGCAGTAGATCAGGTTCTAAACAGGTGGGAGCTCCATGGATCTTCAGCATTATTCTGCAATTCTGATGCCATCTAAGTGCTGAGAGTTTGTTCGTTTGGTAAGAAATAGGAGTGAGCATGGCACACCGCCTGGTCTATGGCTACATAACAACAAGTAGAGGCACTGTGATTTTGACCCTTAGCTTTCCACCTCACCAGTTCCCATCTTATTGTAAGCAGTAGGCTGTCTCCCATGAACTAAGCGCTCATGTGGCATATCTCTTATCAGAAATTGAGTAGAACTGAACAAGTAGCACAACAAAGAACAAAGCTATCTGTCGTTTTTGTTGTTATGCGAGCCCTTTATCCCTGGTTCTATTACATCACGTGTGACAACAAAATGTCTATTTGTTCCCAAGATACCAATAACTGGATAATAACCTGTTGTGGTAAGTTATGCTACACCTGTATTTGGAAAGGTTAGCGTAGAAAATTATACCTACAATCCAAAGACTTAATGTAGAACAGTCAGTTTTGTTTCCCTTAAATTGTTTGAATAAATTAGATACAAAATCATTGTAGATGGGAAAAAAAGGAGGAGTAATTATCTGTCAGAAATTTTCTAGAAAAAAACTTGGAAATTTAAGAATATGAAAAGTCAAAAATTTGCTAGAAAAAATAAATCAAATTTTGAGGTTCATCTATGAAATGTTATAACTTTTTGAAAATGTTCTACTTTTCAAATACAGAGATTTTCTAGAAGAAAAAAAATCTTGAAAATTTCAGAGCTTAATCTCAAAGTTTTTCTTTTCTTTTTTTTTTTTTGGCTGAAATGTACCCAGGACCCCATCCATGCAGTGACCACCACTGTACGTCACTTTCACATACCAGCATGCAGAATCACCACAAATTCAGCCTTTAAGAAACTCTGCTTGGATCAGAAATGTTAGCGAAACGCCTCCAACAAATGCTGCATAAAAAGACACTTGTAGCTTCAGCTCTAAGATGCGCGCGCACTGACCTGTAGATTATGCGGTAGAAAAACGTTTGAAAGGTATATATATATATATATATATATATATATATATATATATATATATATATATATATATAAAGGACAAATAGGCAACAATCAGGTCTCCAAAGAGCTCTAATCCTCCCAGGGGACAAGTGGATTAGTGCACGTTTATTGCAACGACGCGCGCGCGCATTGTTTTATATATGCGCAGCAAATATCCGGGCATCCAGGATGGAGAAAGTGCCACACCCTCTCGGAGTGGAACACAGCAGATTAACGGCTCACTTTCTGTCGGCTAATTTAGAAATCTCCTTACACGCAGGAAAAAAGAACAACAACATACTTGATTTTTTTGTTGTTGTTGTTAAATTTCTTCAGGTGAGCCACTTTCTCATTAATGATTCCAGACTGTATTTAAACACTTGAGCCCCTCCAGGCTCCGTCATTAAACAGCAGGGGGGGGTTCTTGTTAGCAGTAATAACTAGACGGTTTGAACCACCTGTGAATGTCGCCACATTGTTCACAGTCCTCTGCAGGGATGATGCGGTGGTTTTTTGTTTGTTTGTTTTGATTGTTTTTTACGTCGACCTTTGATCAAAGTTTGATCCAACCACAAGTACAGATTTGTGTTTATTGTATTAGTAAAAAAAATAAATAAAAAGAAATAACACATATTTCCACATACATCCACTTTTATACTCGGGCAAAGAGCTTTGACCTCCAGCCAGTCCCAAAAACGCAGCGCGCGCGCGCGCTGCCGTCATTTATCCACGAGATATAAGGTGAGTTTAAGAGTTTACTCACCCGTTAGCGTGTCGCCTTGGTGTTGAATCCTAAATATCTTGTCTCCACGTCATTTCGTCGAATTGGGGGATTCAGGTTTTTCTCCTGTTGTTTTATAAGCCCCACAAACCGCGTCTCCGCGCGGCTAGGTTTACTTTGTCCCGGAGAAACAGCAGGACGGACCCGCAGCACGCGGGTTATCCATCCCGGTCGCGAGCGCAAGAAAAGGGGTCGCTCTGTGTCCGGAAACCGGTCCAAATAACAGCGTATCCTTCCGAAAGTTCAGGGGTGGGGGAAAACTGCCGCTCATAAAGTCATTCTGGATAAGTTAGAATTGGCGCTTTCTGAAAGGGAAAGTTTAAACACGGGAGAGGAAGAAGAAGGGCTTTGGTGGGATGAGAGAGAAACGGCTGTGAAGGACTCTGACACAAGAGCAGAAGGAGGGAGGGAGAGAGAAAGGAAGAGAGAGAGATAGACCGACACTCTGGCTCCTTAACAGCTACATTCCTCCGCTTTCTATTTTTGTTATCTATGTATAAAATTACAATTTTCTTGATTGGTCATCTTCTGAAAGAGTATTTCGATATACAAAGGAAGAAAACCCATTAACTCTTTGTGTGAATGTTAATATTGACAAGGATACACATATGATGTTCATATTCTTCACATATCAATGATCATATTGGAACCTTGTCTCATCTATTGGTTGGTCTAATTAGGGTACTGTAGTTACCAAATACCTACATCTGTGCCAACTTAATTATCAGATGATACATTTCTAATTCATTCATTGCTTTAGGGCAAAAACACCCATGGTTTTTAGATAACTGTAAAGGGTTTCATAGGAAACCTACAGAAAATACTGACCAGGAAGAAGCAAAGAAAGGAAAGAGGAATTAATTATTTTTTTAAAAGGAGCAAAAAGTGAAAGAAGGCAAATAGGAGAAAAAGAGGATGGAGGTAAAGTAGGGTAGAAACAAAGGATGCCTTGAAAATTGTCAGGAAGGAACAAAAGATTGAAAGAGCAGTATTACATGCTATGTCATTATAAAGCGCAATCAAAAAACTATGGTACCCTTAGTTGTTATAAAAACTAACTTAAAATTTGAAATTGGGTCTCTGTCTCTTTAAAAAAAAACTCCAGCTCTTTCTGAAACTCAACCTTCAAAAGGTCATTACTACATCACTCCATTATTAACCCTTTAACAACATTTTTACCAGCGTTTACTGAGAAGAAACTGATAAAACAAGTTCAGCAGATGCGCAGCTCCGCCAGGTGTTTGCTAATTGTTGCTGGCTAGTCAGAAGGAGTTGAGTGGGGGAGTCGTGTGGGATGACTGCTCTGTTAGCTTGTAAGCTTGGAAACTGCAGCACGAGGAGGAGCTTCGTCTTTGTAGGCGGGGCTAGGTCCACCCAGGCATTTTGCACAGCTGAACGGTTGCCATGGGAGATTAACGAATTTCTCAAAGCTGCACGAAAGAATCAAAGCCACACTCCAGGTATGTTTGTGATGAGGGAATAAAAATATGACATGATGTAAAGCTCAAAAAATATATTTCTCAATAAACCTTTTTCTTTTTCTGTACTCATTCACACCTGGAAAGTTCCTGCCTGAAATAACGGACGTTTTGACACACAATTTTACAGATAGACAAACAAAACATGTTGTACCAGCAACTACACTAAATATGGATCAATCATGTTGCATCAATTCAACAATCATGTTGAATTTTCCCTGGTTTCTCCCCAATGAACAAACCGACAAAAACAAAAATTAAATTCTAGGCTGACCTAAACATAAATCCTAAGTAGGACCCTTTTTTTCTCCCTTTTACCAGTTGACCTCACAGAGATCGTTCACCACAGGTACGGCTAATAACCAGCAATGACGAATATACCATATTAGGACCCGGAGGCTCAGCAGCCTTTCTAAATCAGCTTGAATTACTGATGTAACAACCACCGTTATGCTGTGCAGACTTCTTAACAGACCTCCCCCGTTCTAAATCCATCCAAATCTCTGCCGTACATGAAAACACACAATAAAGAGCAAGACAGTGAATTATATTAGGAATCAGCTTCCAGCCACCTTAGCTTTGAAACTAACCATCCTTTAGCTATAAATCCCCCATTTAGTCAGTGCATTATGCTCATCCATTCGAACAGAAATGTCTTCTTTACTCTCATGGTTCAGTTTACATCTTATGCTCTGCGTTCAGGCATTTCACTCGCCTGTAAAAGCTACGCCCCCTACACTAAAACCCACTTCATTAATAGGTGTCAAGAGTCAGCAGTGCATTGCCACATTACATCGCTGGACACAGTGTGTTCACAACATCATGAATTTCTAGGCAGGGCCATAAGGAGAACATAACTCATAGAAAAAGGTCAATACTGTCTAGTTGTTGAGCTGTGTAGCCTTTGGTTTGCCAGAGAACTAAAAGGTATTGGCGCTTCTTCCTCATGGGTCTTTGCCAATTCTTGGATACATTGATCGGTCATTTGAGTTCCTGATGCCTTTCTATTGTCCCAAACGAGTGTGTCTTCAATCCCTTTTACCTTTCTCATAATTGATTTAAATTTTAGCCCATCATTTTCATCACATCAAGATGCCTAAATGTGTTGAGCTACTAGTTTTGTTTCAGTCAAACTACTATATCTCATAAAGGAACCAGAGAGTTTACCCAGTTTGAAAACAAGTTTAAAAGCTATATCTTTTTGATTTCCATCCTTAACAGACAAAGAGCAGTCTGTCATTCAGTCAGGTTATTTATTGCCTTTAAGCCTCAGTCAGCAGATTTCTACTTTTGAGAAAATGCACGCATTGTTTCTTTCTGTAAACAAAAATGCAATGTAGCTATGCAATATAGTGATGAATTTAAAATGATAAATTTCAAACAAGAGCTAGAGAATTTGTTTCAAATTCTTAAACAAAGCTAATTTCTAAGAAGAAAAATCTAGGAATGTGGTCACTGACCAGATATGTCCAAAGTCTAGAGGAGGGTTAAGCAAAAATAAATCTGGATACATAAAATGTAAAATGCCAAAGAGATTCAACAACTGAAAGCTGGTTGCAGCTGTACTGAGGGTTGTGATTGTGTATTATCCTGTCCTTTGAATCAGTGACTGTGGTGGTACATTATGTTTGCTTTCTCTCCATGTATGCCACTGGGCATTTTAACCAAACACTTTCAGAAATGTCACAGTTGGTTTAGATGCAAAGTCGTCCAGTGAAACTGTGTTGAATCCTTTATTTTTATGAAATAAAGATGTTGGCAAGGTAACCCTTTGCAGAAAGCCATACCCTTTCAGTCCTTTCTCAAACTTCAACTCAGTGAACCTTGACATCTTTACTGAAGCCTTCAGGGTTTCAAATGAAAGTCTCCTTTCAATTTCCTCTGCGTCTAGACATTCAGGTCTGTTCCTCTGGATGAAACTGTGCTGCAACAGAAAAGACAGAAATGGTCAAAATCACCTCATTGTTGATTGCCTAATTGTTCGGCAGTTGTTTATCTAAGATTATCCTCGGCCTTTTTGGCATTGAATGAATACACACGAGTGTGCTACAAATCAGGCAACAGAGGGATTTGGTCCGCACCACCTGTCCACAACATGGCCCACTAATTGCTGTAGAAGCAGTAATAGCTTACCAAAGACTAACTTTACAAATACACACAACATATGCTACAGGGGAGAAATATATACCTATGAATCCATCACTCTGCTGCATTCCTGCATTGCATTTTTTTTTTAAGGAAAGGGAGATGAATTCAGTAAATAATGCTTCTAGCATCACCTCCCTGCGCATCTGATACCAGAGCATACATAATGTGATCTGCTACAGGCTGCTGGAGTTTCTGAAATGAACAAAAAAAAAAACCCAAACAAAAACACAGCTGTGGAATGAGTTTTGTAGTTTAAAATACCATTAAAGTTGAACAAAACAAACAGCAATATGGAATTTATACAATTTCTACCTAAAGCTGCACTATTTGATTTATTTTAAAAATGTTTTTTTACATGTTTGTTAAAATTATTATTATGTTGTGACAGCATAATATATATAATTTGTTTAAAAGTAATTGAGCTGTTTGCCTTCTCCCAGAGCTAGATGCAGAAATACACATATTGGTCAGAAACAACCAATCAGAGCCAGGAGGAGGGTCTTAGCGTGTCAATCACTCTCATGTACGTGCCTGCTCAGCCCCCCTACAGTTGGTTCACCACAACATGCTTTGAATGCTAATGCTAATTAGCACAGCCATTGATGATGGCGGATCAACGGTTTTCCCTGAACAGTTATGTGTTTCTCCTCCTTTTGCTCATTTAGCAGCGAGTCCATGAGAGCGAGTCCTGTCTCTGATTGGTTGCTTCTGACGAGGAGCGGTGCAGTCCTTCAGACAGCAGTGGTAACTCAGGGAGTAGGAAGAGGACATTAATGTTTTCACAGATTAACTGTCTCATATTAGACTGTCATGACATGGTGACAGTTTTAATAAATATGGAATTTTTTTTTTTTTTTTGTAAAAGTTACACATTGCAGTTTTAAAGGTCACAACCATGACCCTACGTGATTTCACGCAATCATAAGGTGATGACAGAGTGTATTACTCTTAATAACTTGAATACTGTTTGTCTTAAATTTCTCCTTACTGTCCAGGCTCATTCTTATTTCCCCGTCTTTACATATTTTAACTTAGTTTAAATCTGCATGTTTCCAAATGTACCTTTAACTTCCCACCTGACATTCCCCACAGCGGGAGAATAAAGGATGTTTCTGTTCTTCCGTTCTGTGGAACATATGTGACAGCTGCCTTGATGTTCCACTAAACGTGCCTCAGCGCTTTGCGTTTAGACCCATGAAAGATGCGCCTCTTTGGTTCACGAACGCGCGGTTTGATGGAAAACGGTGTGACAGCCCCTTTATATTTCAAACACGTCAGTCTGCAACCTTTGAGAACAAACGTTCCCTGTTTTTAATGTATGACTTAAAAGGTGATTTGAAAACAGGAAAAGCTCTCGTTTTCCTTTATTCTCTTTTTTCAAGTGTTTTCTGTAGATGGTGAAACATCACAGAGGTGCAAAGGGATGGATGCAAATAGAGATTGTGAGGTATTTTGTAAATTATACCGTAGTATTTTGTTTTCAAGCAGGAAACAGACCCCTGCTTCCACTGAGATTAGACCACATAATGGAGGCTAACATAATGTGGCACTTTCCAATCCCTGGTGTGACAAAGGCTTTGGTTTTATTTGCTTTTAAAAAGTTAGCCAGCTTTTTACATGGCAAGCATTTTTCGATTTATGTGCAATGTAGTAGTTAATGGGGTTATTAATCCAGCAAGTAATTAATTTTGATAATTTCCTGAAGAGGTTTTTTAGCTTTTGTAAAAGAGAAAACCAAGCTAACACCCCAGCACTGACTGTAAAAACCTACATAGCCTTGTAGCTCATTCACAAAAGAACGACGCCTCCTTTTCAAAACAAAGTACCAGCTTGTTTTCCTATATTGGAAACAAGAGGTACTTTTTACAAAGAAAGAAAATCTACATGCGTATGAAAACGATAGCATCAAGGTCACGACCAGAAAACTGATTCAGTTCTGATGAAACGGATTCACATTGAAGGGCTGATGGTAGCTTTAAAGTTAGCAAAGCGTCCTCAGGGGATGTTTGTGCTTCACTGTAACAAAGTCTTAGTTCACCAAGATGTTGCCTTGGTTCTGTTGCATGAAGCCTTTTGTCAAATGCAGAGATGAATAATTGAACAAGAAAATACTAAAAACAAACCATAAAAAGAGCTGACAGAGGAAAAGTTAAGAAGCGAGTGAAAGCAACGGAACGAGAACGGTGTCAAAGGAGGTAAACGGCGAAGCGATCTGGTGAAATTTAACCAGAGCGATAACTAAACAAGAGGGAAACAGGAAGTGAAGGAGCGTCACCACAGGCAGCAATGATGCCCTGTGACCAGCATGTTGCAGTGAAAGCATTGTGAAGTGTTTTATTATGCACTGTGTGGGGAGAAAAGACCAACAGAAGAACATCAACTATTTTGCAACCCGCAGAGCGGGGAAGCAATGCTGAAGGTTTTTTTTAAAAAAAGTTTTCTTGTTCTTGTGTTTTGGAAACTTTTGTCATGGAACTAAGACGATACCGTCATGGCAAAAGCACATTTCCCTGGACTTTAAAGTATCACTGACACATCATTGCATCATTTAAAAAGAGGAACTGCTGCGCTTTCATTCTGTCTACACAAAAACTGTTGATACTAAATATTTCTCACAAACTACAATAAATTCCAGAGCGCCGCATTCTGTAGTAATTGGGTCAAATGACGGCACCGTCTTGTGATGTAATGAGGGTAAGTCAAAACGTAAACCACTAGTGTTGATGTGATGAGGAAGACAGAACTGGTTCTACTGAAGACAGATCTATGTATATAATAATTATTCATCATTAATTCTGGTTTAATTCAAATAATCTGGTTACTTAAAGTAACTGGATGAAACGGAGACAATGTGTTCCAACATACCAATATTTTACACATGGCTTTCAGTAACCAGCCTTCCTACTTCCACGTCTTGAGTTTGATTTTTCTACTTCTTTTTTGTTTTTAGTCAAGACTTAAACTTCCTGGTATGGGCAGGACTGGAGGGGAACTGATCTCTGGAACCCCGAGGTCCATGAAACATTTTCTTTCAAAGTGATTGTTTTTTTTTTTATTCTGTCCTATGGTCAAGCATAGACCGCAAGAAATTAAAATATTTTTTATTGATCTGATGCCAAATAAATACAGGGCCTGTATTGGTGATACCAATACTGATACATTTGATTTAAGTTTGATGTCATCAAACTTCTGAAGTTGTTTTTGAGGTTTTTCCTTTCAGTTATTGTATTCAAACCTTGAACAGAATTTGGAAATTATTATAAGTTTCTACAAAATACTTCAATAGCATTTACATGATTTGTGCATTCTTCCCAAATAAAGTGTAAAACATGAATAATTAGAGGACAAATGCAAAAAAAATTTTTTGATGTAGAGTGCAGAAAAAACAATTTTTAAAAATCATGAGAATCTGAAACTTACGTGTTGTTTTTACCACATCAGTATCGATACAATACTGATACAGACTTGATATCGATATTTTGGATCGTGCCGCCCACAAACTGCTACTTTCAGTGCATCACGGCCATTTTGCAGAGATGTGTTTCTGTTCATTGAGTATTTCAATTCACCATTCACAAAATGCACTTTTCATTTGTTTGCTTCTTCTGCTTGTTTGATCCTATTCTGGGTCCTCTGGGGCTGGAAACCCATTTTGGCTGTCACCAGATGGAGAGCTGGTCTGCACCCATTACAGATCTCCATTTGGAGAGAGAGAAAAATGCAGCAACCATCTTATTGCTAATTTTCACCACATATCAGATTTTAGAGGTGCGGCTAGCAGATCTTCAAAGGCACTGGATCATAAGCTATTTTGTTTTCTGTTAAGGCCAGCATCTCTCAGAAACATTTGGACTTTAGCACGGTGGGGGAAAAGTCTCAGTGGACCGTGACTGAATGCTACCACACCATGTTCATGTATCAGATTGGCCCAATCAAACTCCAGACCAAAATCAAATTAAGAATCGGTGGCAAGAGTTGTAAATTTATACTCATTTACTCCAGTCTGCTGACTCTACCAATGAAGAACAGGCAAACATTACAGTCTCTAGAGACATACCCAAAGATAAAATCTTATTCATTCAATTTTTTATGTAAAATTGTTGAATGGCATTTCAGTCAGTTCTGCCTATTTAGAGCTCCGTGCAGAATGAGCTGTTTTACGGCCTCTTGTCACTGTACATCTAAATAAGCTGCTGCTGACCGCGCCCTGAAACTCAACATTTACACTCACACATGAAAATGGCCTCAAACAGACGCACAATTATACAACTGTACATTTTTGAAAAGCAGAAATGGAGCCTCCTGCACAACCGAAGCAAGAATCCAGCAAGTAGCTTCTGGTTGGAAAGTCAACAACAAAACACTTTTCTTTTCCAGCAGCCATTGTACAGCGCCTGGAGCTCAGCTTGAGTTGCCAGGTGACAGGGTTGCTAAGGTTTGTCAAACACCAAATAACATGAAAGGAGCAGTTTTGTGAAATCAACTTTTTTCAGCTTTACCTCATGTTATAACGTTGTCCCCCATCAACAGCATATCTGGAGTGTTGCCTTGATTCTTTGATGCGTGTTTGAGAAATCCTTTAATTTCCCGCCTGGGTGGACCGAGACCCGCCTTGAAGACGAACCTCCTCCTCAAGAGCTTCCTTATACCCTAGTCCCCACTTGCCTCCTTCAGACTAGCCAGCAGCAATTAGCAAACAGCAGGTGGAACTGCACACCTCCTGAGCTCATTATGTTTATGCAACGCTGGTAAAAATGTTGTCAAAGGGTTAATAGAGGAGTCATGTGATGACTTCCTCCAGGCAGATTTTCAGAAAGAACAGGAGATTTTAAAGAGACAGAGGCCCAATTTCAAGGCATTAAATTGCAAAGACAAATGTCTTTTAAGTCATATTTGATACATACAGAATTTTTATAGCAAATGAATGTATCAGATTGTGCTATGAAATGATACTATCCGTCTGGAAAACATCACAGTTCCCCTATTTTATTTATTTATTTTTTCATTTTTAAATCGCTCGGCTTGTTTTTAGACACAACTGAGACCCAAATGGATGCACAGAAATGTGCAACATGTAAAGTTTCCCTTCAAAGTGATACATACAAGTTCCTAGCTGTTACGCGAGAGCAACAAAACTAAACCCCCTGGAGTCCCCAAGAGAACCAGCTCCTGCGCACAGCATCAAACATGACGCAGATGTGGACCAGATAAGGTCAGCGGAGGCTGTGAGAGGCTCCGTCATGCTTCGTCTGCCTAATTACTAAAGCAAGCTGCTTCATGCTGCTGCCAGACTCCAGCTCAACCTCCAACTCATCAATGGTCACCTGCGTGCTCACACAGACGCCTCTTACGGGTCTGACATACTTTTAACAAGAGCTGCAGAAACTCAGCTCAAGCTGAGAACAGGAGAGAGGATGAAAAATTCAAAAGGTGTCACATCTAATATGGGTGATGTTAAAATGTCACACGCATCTCAAGCGACATCCTCACTCCAATCCTTGTTAGCGGTATTTCTCTCCTTTCTTTCCGTGGCGGACCAATTTGTCTGTATGTACAAGAGTTAGCTGGTGAGGGGCGATGTTAGGTTGCGTGTTTTTTTTTCTGTAAAGCTTAGGAGAAATGTTTCATTTAACAGCCCAAGCTGGGATTTTGGAAAACCCACTCAGTGTCAAAGGTAAGTTTAAAAAAAAAAGTGTTATATAAGAGCTTTTTAAATAAAGATGAAGATGCAATCAAAGCTTTTCTATTTCCTCTTGCCTCGCATGTTTGCCATTGACATTTTCAAAAGCTTTTCTTTGGATAGGAAAGGAATGTGTGGCCCCCTGAGAGCTGCAGATGAAATGTCTGGCCAATTTAGCGTTTTGAATGTCACGATCGACAATTTTTATTATTTTTCTTTTTAACGAAAAGATTTGAGATACTGGAAGATCAATTCTAAACCAAATGGTAAATTTCAGCCGGATCTAACATTGTGAGTATTTGTGTGAGGACTTGTTAGCAACTTTCTTCACTTCACTTCGCTGATTACCTCAGAGTTACTGCTGCTTCTAGAAACAGCCATTTTTTTTTTTAGCAATAAGTACATGTTTTGTTGATGTCAAGCAATTCAGCTGCTCTTAAAAACCTCCCAATTATTAATAAAATCAGTGAGCACGACCCCGTTACATTACAAAGCAGAGGTCCACTCACTTCATTATTCGAAGACCAGCACATTTGGTCAGCTGGTTTTACCGCTGTATGAGGTTTACAGTGGCAGCCGGAAAAACAAAGTGTTTTGTTGGTGGCTTCAGTGAACGTCTTATATCCAGTCACGAAGAACACGACCTCGTGGCTTCGTTTCATTTTTAAACCATGTGTCAAAGTTTTAAGTATCAAAATAGCGTTCTCAATTTCACAAAAAAGAAAAAAAGTACTCTCAGTTTTTACAGAACCCGTCTGGTGATATGGGACAGGGAACAAAATCCCCCTGACTAAATATTTTGTTGAAATGACTTGTTAAATTTGGGTCCACAGTTTTAATATCTTGCGGCCACAACTGAACAACTTGCTATAATAAAGTCACTCCCACAAATTCATGGCCACAAATTAAACGAGTCACATGAGTTATGAAGTCGTGGCCTTTTTTTATATTCTCCCTTGTCACCAGATGGGTCCGCTGAATTTCTGGGTTTAACTGAGAGCTGATACGCTAAACGAGGAAATGAAAACATTTGTCAAATAAGTTCTGACATAGCGAACTCTTCCATGCACTGGTGGGTCTGTGCCTTACTATAGGCACGAAGATCGTCAAAATAAAAACCTCCGCTTTGGGGGGAGGGTTGTCAGCGTGGGGTAACCAGAGAGAGGCTCTCTAGGCTGGGATACTAGTGGTGGAACGCCTCCATCCACTGGTGGATCTGTTAGCAATGTCCCAAAGAAAATAGCAGTTTGTGCAAAATGACTTCACAACAGACTACTTTTAAAACTAACAACCAACATTAAACCAGCAGAGAGATTTAGCCTGAAGGAAGGTTCTGTTCCTGCTGTTCGCTGCAAAGCTGCAGATCAAACACGAATTAACGCTTCTTCAGTTGTACAACTCTGCGTCTGTTTGCAGCAGGTTTTACGAAATGCAAGCGTAAACACTGAAGCGGGGGCGTGGCCGGCCGGGCGCAGCTAATTTAAAATCAAAGTGACAGGAGGCTCTAAAAAGTCTCTCCGACCTGGTGAAGTCTCATCATCTGAAAATGATTTTGAGCAAAAAAATATAACAAATTTGTTTTGCATTGCCAATAGAGATAGTCTAACCTGTTCAAGGAGGCGTAATAGGTCACCTTTAAAGTTGAGAAGCAAAAATATTGTTTTTCTGTTTAAGGTTTCACTTATTTCAACAAATATGTTCAAAATAATATATGTTCTTTATGAAAAAAAAGCATTAAAAAGAGTGAAAGCTGAAAAGACATGTACGGGGAACAAGTCTTGATTATGCGTTTGTGTTGAAGGGGAAGAGATGGGATTCACTTCCTGCCTATTCACCCATAAATCAAAGGTTCATCCAAATGTCAGTGCAGCGTTACTTTTTTCTCTAGCATTTATTCCTGCAGGGCTCAAATCATTTGTATTTATGAGACAAGCAGTGAGACACGGAATAAAAGAAACAAAGATTTAACATTGTATTATTCTACGTTGATGGCCTGTAGGAAATTTTACACGCAGCAGCTGCCCATGGCTGCTTTATGTTGAAATGAAACGGCTCTCGCTGAACATTCAGAGGGTTAGAAATGCAGCTGCAACCATTTGTATATTTTGCCACAGTCAGTGTTTTAGTTTGCTTAGTTATTACTTATTAACAACATGCGTATTGGCAGTGTTAACTTAAAAGAAACACTGAGTTCCTTTACATCAAGGCTAAAACCCACCTGTTTGACTTTGACCAACATATTTGACGTCTATTGATGATTTTCATGATGGCATTTGTCAAAATGTAACATTTGTCACTGGTTGACACAATAGTCAGCTGTTTTTATGGCTTCTTCTTATCTTGTGTTTTTATGATGTAAAGCATTTTGAATTGCCTTGTTGCTGAAATACAAATAAACCTGATTGATTTATTGACAATTGTTTTAATAGTCAGTTAATATAATTTACCCAACAAACGTTTGCAATCCTGTTAGTAAGTACACTTCCTATGTACTTAGTTACTACCACCTGGTTACTGTTACTTTAGTTATTATCGTCACTATGACTGATTAACTTCCTATTTTTAGCAACTTGCTATTTCATATGGTTTACATGTCTTTTTACTAATATTTAAAATAAATAAAAAACTTACTTTTACTGCCAACATAATTATGTATTTACATTTTATTTAAGTATCTATTTACAATTAGTTACTTAAAACCTAACTAATAATACAAACACACTTACTTGTGCTGTTACTCTTTTACAACTAGTTACTCATTCACTAATACGAGAGAGGATTTCAGAAAAATGTCATCATATTGTTAGTGACACATGTTGATTTTAGCTAAAAAAGAAAAAAAGCTGAAATCTTCATCACTTTGGCTCACTGAGTATGAGATGTTAGGATCGTTTTCAGATCACACTAAATGGCTTCCTGCAGGTCGGTTTTTATTTACTGGAGTCATAAATTAGCATTTGAGTTAAAAAAAACAACAACAAACATACAAACTGGAATGCAGAATATTCATTAATACTTACATGGATTTTACTATGTCTAATGTTTTAGCCATTACTTTTATATTAAATTAAAGTTAGTTGAATTGAATTGAAATTGATGCGGTGTTGGTTTAATCTGTCTAATCGTAAGTGGGATTTGAGTAGACCAAAATTACAAAGATAGAAATTTTACAAAGCGACAAAATGACCATTATTGTTTAATGTGGATAATGATTTCCCAGTCTGAGCCCAGCCGCCAGACAGAGGAAACTTATTTCAGCTGCTTGAACGTTAAATGTTGAATCCGTGTCTTTGGTTATTTATAGTTTTAATGAAAAATTTCCCACCGTATTTTCTTTTTCAGGGTCGTTGGTGGTCTTTCTGGGAATCCCAGCCCCGTAGAGAACAGCAGCTTGGAGAGGAAGACCGTCTTCATGTGGCGGTGAGGAATTTGGCCCCCAAAAGCTTATGTGGGTGAACGTGTGTGGGTGCGTTTCCTTTTTCCAAACAAAAGTCTGATGAAACAAAGACAAACTCCAAAGTATTTCAAACAGCAGTTTATATGCAAATCATTCTGGCAAGCAGGATTCTAATTTAATGGTTGTGCACATAAAAGCCCCAACCAAATGATTTGCAGTGTTTGTCCCATGATGAGGTAAAAGTCAGACAGCACTGTGTGATTTATTGTTGTTATTCACACGGCCAGGCATGTTTACAATGGAACTCTTGTTATTTCACAGATGTGTGTTCAGGGAGTAAATCCACTAAAAATGAAAGGCAAAATTAGCAAAATACCATCCTGTCGTGGTATGTTCAGGTCATGAGGTTATGTACAAATGAAGTTCCTGACACAATCAAATATTTATACAGTATTAAGGCTGTGAATTAAGGAAGAAAACATATTTGAAGAAAAAAAATAAAAAATCGTTCTCACAAACTTTTCTGGCATTAAAGCTGCAGTACGCAACTTTTAGAAAAAGTATGTTTTTATACATTTTGGTTGAAATTGTCGTGACAGTTTGTTATGAGGATGATAATCTGAATAAATCGAGTTCCTCCACCTCTTCTCCCTGTGCTGATGTTGCTGTCTGAAGAAACGCTACTGACCAATCAGAGCCAGGGGGAGGGTCTAAGCGCTGTCAATCATCTGCATGTACTCGCTAATGTGCTAATGGCAGAGAAACAACTTAACATTACAGGAAAACGGTTTATTCACCGTCGTGGGTGGCCATGGTAACTGCATAGCAAAGAGCAGGGAGTGAGGGTTGAATGACAGCAGTAAGACCCTCCTCCTGGCTCTGAATGGTTAGCACTGGAAGCACTGGGAGAACGCAGAGGAGCTTGATATTTTCACAATGTCTGTCTCATAATTGAGGATCATTTTGCGTCTAAGAGATAAAATGCTTCAAAGAGACTGCATAAAAGTATTAAAGAGGCAGTACTACGTATAATTTTTCTCATAACTTACCGTCACAGATACACACTGCAGCTTTACGTAAATAGAAATAATTTTGGTGCTTCATGCTAACCTAAAGCAAGAGAATTTTGATCTGATTTGACACAGAGATAAAAATATCTACCTTTATTTTTATTCTGTGATTGTAAACATTTGGGTTTTTTTCTGTATGTAGGTCTGAGCTAAAGCTAAAACTTCATAAGATTGGCTGAAGCAACAATGATAAAAAGGTCGAGTGCGGAAAATGTATTTACGTTCCCAGGCTTTTGTTTTTTTTGCTGAATTCATGTCCTCTGGTCTCAAGTGGGACCTTCACGATAAATTTTGCTGGACGATAAATTGTTCCAGAGCTTATTGCGATAAATGACAATATTCTTGTTTTGAGAACATTTTCAAGTATTACAGTGGTAAGAGCATAATAATGGAACATCAAACCTTAAATTCTAATAAAACATTTGACACTGGAAGCAGAAGACATTATTATTATTATTATTGATGTTTTAATTTACCATGTCATTAATTGATTTACTGCTCATTGCGACAAGCCTGGTCTCACATCTTTTGTAGCCTCTAACAGGTTCTCCACCGAAAGCTGCTGCATTAAGCACAACTTATTGTACATTTTAAACAAGATTTCAATAAAACACACGGGAGTTTGTTGTTGCTGTTAGACAACATGCAAACTTGGAGCAGCATAAACACAACTGGGCAAAGTGCTGTAATGGTTTCCGGTCAAGCCAAAGTCAGACCAAAGGAAGAGGCATCGGACCTCAGGGATATTTATTCACAGCCGCCAGATAAATTATCTTCACATCTAGCGATTGATACCGGTCAGATTCCCATTTCGACGGGTTTCTTTCCCCACTTAATGCTTCACACAGAATTGTTGCATCTGTCTCAGATTCCAAGGTCACTGGTCGAACAAGGCAATAAATATTTATATAAGGGCTCAGAAGGAGATTCTCGCATTTCACTAACACTGGGCCTCGTAAAGCAGATAACTAGCTCTATCAGCTGTAATGGATTTCATCAGGAACCCAAGGGCATGTTTGTCACTTCTGATTCAGTGCGCTGGATGTAGATTAACTGCCACTCACCGCCACACATCACTCTCCTCTTACCGAGCCCGACGTCACTGCGGCAGATATAAATTCATATCTGCTCCATTCTCAAAATATTTACCATAATTCACCATGTTACGGTGAAAGCTGGTACACCACGGCTCACTGTGCACACGTGAAAAAGAAAATCCCATTACCATGGCGATCAGCTCCCACACACCGCTCGTCTACTCGAGTGTGAATGATAGCAGTCGACTATCGGTGTTGTTTTCTGTGTTATTTTTCCTGCATTTATTATACATACAGCAGTGATTTAATGAGTTTTTATACACAGTTTCTAAGTGTATTACTTTACAATGGCAAAAAAAGCACTGTTTATATGTGTTATTTTTTTAATGATGTAGCAATTTATTATGCTTCAGAGAGACAACATAAAAGTATTAAAGAGGCAGTACTACGTACATAGTGTCACTTTTGTCGCACAATCAAGTAACCTTCTGGGTAAAAAACATGCTGGTCTTACGCTAGCGGGAGAAATGGCTCAAGGTTTTGTACCAAAGAGAAATCCAACAACCTCTAAAATTGCTTTTTGTTACAATCACTGATGAATGGAGTTGTCTTCTTTAGAGGCTTATGTGTTGTTTCCTTCAGTGGTTTTCGCTGCAGCGCCACCACAGGCGAGGAGGGGAACAAGTTTTGTGAAGGGTTTGGTTTATTTAGTTTTGTAATGCTAACCATGCTACCTGCTTATGTGCTAGGATCAGCTATAATAATTAAGATTTAAGATTTTGTTTTACGACGCGGCCGACGCAAAATATTTGCATTGCTGTTCTTCTGTCTTTCTGCATTTCTTGAAGATCTGAGAAGTTGAACTCTGTAAAACTCAAAGATCGGATTTTGGCCACAAATTATGGTTCAGTCCATCTCTGCATGTAATATAACCAAGTAAAACCCCCAAAATACATGGAGGAAACCAAAAATATCTAAATGTTTATGTAATTGACAAGAACGTGGAATTAAATTTAAATGCGAAAAGAGGATGAAGAAAGCTGGTAAAAGGAAGAAAGAAAAGAGCTCAGCCAGAGCAAAAACACACAATATTTTTAACTCTTGTTGGTTTAAGAAACTAATTCAGCAGAAACTCCTTGTGTGCTCAGCTACTGATTTGGTAAATAAAACCTCCTGAGGTAAGATTGCACCTTTCATCTGAATATATCCATTACCTTTGTGTGTGTTTCTTTTTGGTTATTTGAGAAGACCAGAAAAGGAAATATGTGTTATTAACACAATGCATAAGACCTGAGTTAAATGAAGAAAGAAAAAAAATTAATTAAATGAACCAAAGCGTCTCCAACCATTTTTTCAGAAATTAAAATCAGCACATTCTATTCACCAGACAATACAAGTAAATTTTAATAAATTAGGTCTCACAAAAATGAAACAAATATATTTGCATTTGACACAAAGTGATGCATTTCAATTGATTATTTCTGTTAATTTTGATGAATCTAGTGTTAATCTAACAAAGACACAAATATCTATTTCTTAGAAAATGTAAATATTACATAAAGCCTATGGGGAGGGGGCGATATGAATTTAAGATGTAATCGCAATATTTTGTGGTGATATTGTGATAACGATTATATTTGCAATAAAAAATGTAATTGAAAGGTTGTGACTGCCTGACGTAGCATTTAGAACCACAAACACAAATATTGTTCTTAAAAAACATTCACATTTGAAAGGGGCTTCTTCAGGACCCACTTTGACTGAAAAAAATTAATTAATTATCACTAAACTGCCCACAGTAAGTCAATTTTATTAATATTTTTTAATTCACTCAAATCTACTGGTGGTTTCATCGGACAAATAGTGGTAAAAATAATAAAAATACTCAAATTTAAATGTATTGCAAAGATGGTTAATCAAAATTCTCACAATATGACCATCATGTATCGTATCGATAAGATAAATCGTATTGTATATATACAAAGTTTGTTGCACTAAAAATGAACCAAAATGATTTTTAATGCAAACATGTCAGAAGAAAAGTGTTTCCATACTGTTTCTCATTGTGGTTGGACTCTCTAGTTCAAAACAACCGCAGCCAATAAATATTCATCTTTTTAGAATGCATTTTACCCAACATGAACTATTTCTGATATTACTCCTAATTTCCACATATTTACTCAGAGTCCCGCCATGGGACAATAAAAGTGGGGAACACATCAGCGGACGGCCAGACTTTGCTTTAGCGTCGCTCGGATTGACCTGCAGTAAATCAACAATCTTTTGTGGCTAATTCATTCTATTTCATTGCAACTCTCCAGAGATCAGAGCTTGTTTAAAGCTGGCTAAGCTCCAGACAAAATGATTAAACGGAGTGAAAGTCATGAATAATAATCGGGATAATTTTACAGAGGGTTTAAATCAACTGTCCACTTTACGGCTTAATGAACAGAGCTCCAGACAGCGGCCCCAGAAGGGAGAACAAAGTGATGGCACTTTAAGTTTTGTGTGAGGATGACGGGATTACACATAATCTCATAATTTGGAAAAAATAAAAAATAAATAAACAAAAAAATGTCCAAAAATGAGGCAGTTTTGGATAAAACAAATGGCTTCAATAGGCCTGTCACAATGGATTTTGCTGGACAATAAATTGCCCCAGAGGTTATTGCGATAAACGATGATATTGTTTTTTTAGAGACCATTTTCAGCTGATATAATGATAATGACATCATAATGCAAGAACACATTCCCAAAAGTCAATACATTTGAAATACTAACAAACATTTAACTTTGGAACTAGAAGATATTTGAAGTATCCAAAATAAATAAACAACAAAACCAACAAACAAAATGAAATGATGAGTCTCTCCAAACTAAACTGTCCTATTCGCAATAACAGGTTGACCTTCTTAGTTCTGTTTCCAAAACTTCCACGTTTCTTTGATAGGTTTGTCACCTTTCATAAAGAATCCAAATAGCAAGAATACACATCAACCTTTTTGAACTTTGACCCATTTTTGCCCATCTGGATCTTTCCAGGTGTTTTTTCCATGTCTTGTTTATTCCTTTTGCTAAAGTTTAACCTTTATTTCTTGTTCTTTACATGCTTCAAACTATAAATAAGTAGCAGAATTTGTACTTTCTGAGTCACCTTCGGTCATAATAGGGTTTTTTTTTTTTTTTGCATTTTCATCTACAATATTGTCTGAGCCTGTTACTTTGCCTCATGCCATAAGAAGTAGATTAAGCTCTATAGGTAATCAAGTGAACTACTGACGATGCCTGATGTAATTTTTAATTAAAGTGCTGTTTATTTCCATTATATTCAACACCCAACATATCTGACTCTGGAACAAATGCCTGACATTGCTAGGGGAAAAACATAAGAACTTAATTTCTGTTGCAATAATCTCGCAGCTATTTATGCAGCATAAATTAGATAAACCTTGGGCTGGAGAGCAATTAACAACTTCTTAACAACTGTCACGGAGGGAAAACATGAAGCTGAAGAAGCAGATCAGGAATAAAACAAAGGCTTGTAGCTGTAGGCTACAATCCCAAACCTACCAAGACACGGCTGCTCACCGAAACTAAGTGTGCGTTCACACCAGCCCCGTTTGGTCGAATTGAATCAAACTTTAGTTTGGTTGCCAAGAAAGTTTGGTCCATTTGGGGACGTGTGAATGTGCAATCAAACTCTGATGTGGACCAAAAATGTGAACTCTGCTCCACCTACAAACCCAGGTTTCGCTTCAGTTGAAGTGAACTTTGGTGCGGAATAAATGCATATGTGGATGGAGCAGCGCCACCACAGGCAAGGAGGGGAACATGTTCTTTAAAGGGTTTGGATCATGTGACACATTGTCTTGTGAAAGCAAACTGCATCATCTAAAACTGTTACAGATGTTATCATTTTGGTCTCCAATTGAACCGAGTCTACTGAGTGATCGAGACTGAGACCAGAGAAACAGTCAAAGACAAAAGGCAAAACGTAAGTGGCAGAATCTCTTCACATGAAAAGTAATAGTAGTGCCCGCCACAGACGTGAAGAATGTCATGTGTTTCTGACATTTCAGGAATGTCAGAAATCCAGCAAACATGGTGAAGAAGGCCCTCTGGTCAGAAAATACCAAAACTTTTTGCCGTATGTGCCAAACACTGTGTATAGCAGATAGCTTTATGCATCATGTTAAACCCGCGTTCCCGACAATGTAACATTATGGAGCCAGCGTCTTGCTGTCAGTCACTTTATCAGGATATGGGAAGCTGGTCAGAGTTGATGGGGAGAAATGAATGGAGCTTACTCCCAAAAGGCCGGAGAATGCTTCTAAACACAGAGCAACAACGGGTTGGTTCGGATAAAGTCGGATAAAGATTATCAATTCAAAATAGTTTCATTCAGCTAAATAAAATCATAATACTCCAATTGGGGCATTTTTGCTCGGTGCTTTTTCTTTCCAAATGTTCGGATTTCTTATGTCCATGTCAACGTGTCTACTGGAAATCAGAGTCGGGGAGAAAATAACATGTCACAGGTATTTTATTTGGTTAATACGGCTTAAGAGGTAAGTAAACAGAAACCCAACTATCACTCTATAAATTAGGATGTATTGGGGATACAGTCATCTGGTGGAGAAGAAAAAAAAGAAGATATGAACACAGACAACATGTAAGTCTGTATATCGCCAACAGGGCAACCCACTCATCCATCTGGTAATGAGAGTCTCCGTGTTAACAATCTTCAGATACATTTACATCAAATTGATGAGAAAAATCAGCACCAGCCTTCTATTGTCTTAATGGGAAGCACCACGTTTGGGCGCCTGGCGCTCGTTAAGAACCTCTTTGTGTTGACATTTCGGACGGCAAATTGTTCAACAAGTAAATCAGGCAAACAAAAGGGAGCAACTAAAAGCTGCCCTTTCGGATTAAAGAAAATGAACAAATTTCATCTCCCCTTCATTTCACCCACAGTGTAATTTTGACTTTTTTTTGTTTCTTTTTGTTTATCACGGTCGAAGAGGCAGGAGGACGGGCTGCTCAGGCGAGGCTAACACAGCTCTGTCGGATGACCTCTGTAATCCTGCTGAAAAATGTTCGGACGCTGTCGTTTGTCAGCGCGACTACAACGGCTGCCTCTCCTCTTTCATGTTCAGTTAGGAAGCTGAACAGAAAGCAGACAGCAGAAAGCAGTACGATTTTCCCCAAGAGTCGACGCCTGGAAAGAGCTCGACGAGAGCGATCCTGCTCCGGCTAAATTTGCTCCGTCTTGGAAAGGGCAGCGGTGATGAATCATGTCCATAAATTAAAAAAAAAAACCCACGAGTTCAAAGGCAAAGAATTGAATCCCACGGGTGCAGTAAAAGGTACGACACATGCATGGTGTCCAGGAAGCCATTAAACAGTCCACATAGTTTCACCTCCTGGCCGCCTGCAGGGCCGCAGAGTCTCTGAGCGCAGCAGAGTTTGTTGTTGTTCTGTCTGACTTGTACAATTTTGACTTGGGAGGGATTAACTGGAAGGCCTCGTAAATCCCTCACATATGCAAAGTTTCACTCAGTGGCGAGTGAGGACAGATCAAGCAACACTGAGGCTCGTTCAGAAACAATTATTTTCTGTCATTGCTGCTGACTTTTCAGGAGAGTCTTCGTACAGTTTGGGCTTCAACGTTTAAGGCTAAAACAAAAAAGAAAAAACTAAATTTGTACGGTTTGAATATTTATAAAACCACAATACATTTACTCGCTGGTGATCGTTTCATTCAGTTGTGCTTTGATCTGACTTTTACACATGAAACTGTGCATTAAATGTGAGCAACAGTATATTATGAAATTCAGTTGGCATTTTAGGTTTCTACAAAAAATTTGATTCAAAATCAAGGTGAAAAAAAAATGCAACCAAACCTTTTTTTTTTTTTCTTCTTTTTGGAAGAATCTTATTTTTAACAGATTAATTTCATCATGTAAAAGCAAAGTCATGATCAGGGCAACTGATCCATGGGCTCTTCTTGAGTTATGTTTAAATTTAACTATAAACCTTTATTTTTCAAAAAATCAAGGCAAAAGCACATATAATTTTTCCCAACAACTAAACATGAAAGAAAAATTGACCAAAGTCTAAAGCAGTTAAAATGTAACTTAAAATATTTAAAATAGCTTTTTTTTTACTCTGTTGATTTCCAAAGTAGACAAATACTTTCTCTGAAAGGAGTCCTCTGATTTGAATACTTTATCAAATCCAGTACTCAATATAAAAATGATGACTATATTTATGGTAACAAAGTGAACTGTACTATGAAGCTTGCCTCAAACCAGTTAATAATGTTAGAACATAGATAATTACACAACATACTGACTGTAAATCAGGCTTAAATCTATTTTAATCTTCATTTTTGATGGGTTTGATTTTGTCCCTGGAACTCTTGACACAGCTTTTAAAAGCCATTTCAAAAATGTTCTAAAAATGTGATTTTATTTTACCATGCAAAATTACATTTCTTCTTTAGGTCAAAGGTAACATATCCAGGAATTATCCTGTTAGTTATTCTGTTATTTTCAGGTTGTAGATTTTATTACAAAAGGACACAGAATGTTTTTTTTTTATCATCTTATGCCTCGCTGGTGTTTCTCTGTCAGGGGAAAAGCTTCCACTGGTGCATTTTGTGATTGTTCTGATGTCGTAATGACTCCAGGAGCGATGTGGGAGAAGGAGCTCGATTGTTTTCAGAACTGACATGTGGGAAGACATTTGGGGTAACGCGAGGAAAACAATGCTTTGAAATCAGACGACAGGGTTGCACATTAGACACGATGCTCTAAATCAGCTTTAAACTTAGAACGGATGAAGCATTTTTTCCCTAAATGCAAGATAAATATTGGGGATCTCACAAATGGGTTTAAAGTCTTTAAATAACAATAAAAAACAGAAATATTGTAGGGAGGGATTTAAAACTGTGTTTGAATCTTACCTTTTTTTTCTCCATCGATACAGATCACACAACGTGGCGTGTTCATCTGACACTTTGTACGAGGAAAATGTTCTGACTTAAGGATGTTTTGTCGTGGGCTTTTAAAGGACGGTAATAGTAGAATACATGCAGGACTTTTTGACTTGCCTCCAGCAATGAAAAACCAATGTCTCCTATAGTTTATAGAAATCATTCTTTGACGCAAACAGCTATAAAAACCAGAGCATTTGTAAAAACCCGTCTCTCTCTCTCTCTCTCTAGCTTCCCTTCCTAAAATGCTTTGCCATACATAGTCCACCTCTCATAGTTTTTCCACAGTTCTTTTGTTTATCTTTTTTTTTTTTTTAGCACAGAATAATTATTAGGAAACAAAGTTTCACAAAGTTAATTCACATCCGCCACGACAGCATCCGTTTCTTCTTCATGGCGCTGCGAGGTTTTCTAGGACAGGCCTCAGAAAGAACGTCCAGGTTTGCCATCTTGCTTTGTTCTGCACCCATTTGGCTGCAACTCCTGATGTATAATAGCGCTCGGCAATGTACAAAGCAAACAAGAATAAATAAAGATCTAAAGGCAGTGCAGCTAAGGTATGTGTTTTGCCTCGGCTGCCCTCATGAATATATGTAAAGAGGTTTTCCCTGAAATAACTCCGTGTGGAATGACAATGGCGCTGCAAACCACCTACACATGTATAATATGCCGGTGACTCAACGCCTTCTCTCCTGCACACAATTACTGCGATTTGTTACCTTAGCTTTCACATCTGGGCTGCATCATTGAAAACGGCACGCTGTGGCCTCCGGAAGCATTCTACCGGTGGGAAACGGATCGACATGACAACAAATTAAAAAGAAGATATTTGGACTGGCATTTATTTAGATCGTACTCTAACTTATGTTTTTTTTTTTTTTCACTGAAAGATTTGAATATTTCTACCCATTCAGCATTGATAGAAATATAGACTGAAAATCCATATTGGCACTTGGCAGGTTTTTGAAATGACTCGTTTTCCAGACACCAAACAACATTAATTCATTGCCAAAAAACCAACGGGGTATGTTTTCTGTTGCTTTTTTTTCTCAGCTATTTGGACTGTTTTTAGAAACTTAAATGGAAGCATAAAGACGTGCAAAAAGCACATTCTGAATAAACAGGTCCACTTAAATAACTAATTTGTGTTATTGGGTGGGAAAAGGCACTGCCAAAAAAAGCAACCTTCATTTTGAAAGAAAATCTCTTCATTCAGTTCAGTTCTCTTTATTAAAATAAAGTATTCTTGGTGGACAGCAGCTTAGCATGGACTACCTTTGACAAAACAGATTACTTCCCTCTGCAGTCCTTTATATTTGCTGTACCACTCTGCTCCAGGAGGCCCACTGAGTCATAAATATTAATTATGTAGACGCACCCGAAGAAGCCCGAGGCAAAAAAAAAAAATCACAGGAGTAAAGCCCCCTTAAGGTACAGAGTGTCGCCAGCATTAATGATAACCGACTTAAAAATAATTAACTTGGGTCCAGGCAGCAGAATGTACACAGGAGGGACCACAGGTAGGCAGGGAGAGTCGTCTGAATGTGTCTGCATAACAAGTCAGCTGACGCAAACTTGGACGGAAATTCACTTATTAATCGTAATCTTCCGAGGCTTTTTTTTTTTTTTTTTTTTTCCCCCGTTACCTCTGACCATTTTAGATTTTCTCATTATTATAAACTGGTTCTGGTCATGTCACCTCAACCTTTTAGAGTTTGGATTTTTTTTTTTTTCCCTTTACACTGCAAAAACAAAATCTTGGCAAGTATATTTGGCCTAGTTCTTATTACACTTCAAATAAGACAGGAAGTAACTTACAAGTAACTTTTCAGCAAGATACAGGAGCTTGTTCAGAAACAATGATTTCTTAAGATTGATGGGAATATATGAGTTCCACTAGCAGATTATTTCACTTACAATATGGAGAAAATGTCTGGTTTGCACAAGAAGCTACAACAAAAATACATGGTGAGATTTAGGGCTTTTGCAGCGATTTCAAGTCAATCGACACCAACCCAAAGAGGCACTTTATGTCTACTTTGACAATTAATTGTTTTAGCTGGAATTGATTCATTTTGTCATATTATGGTGTTCAGTAGAGTTTAAAACTGGAGATTACAGATTGGAGCAGCACGAAGAGGCAAGTGAAAATGCCGGTGTGGAGGAATGGAACTGTGATCCAAACAAGACAATGCGCCGATTCATCGCCTGCGTTGGACAAAAAAAAAATAATAATAAAAAACTCAACACCATCTCGTTCTTTTACGGAATGGAAATAAATGCTACATAATTTACTGTAGGCTTTGAAAGTTCTGATGAGAGAGGAGCGCACAAATCATTCATACTTGGAATGACCCTTAAAGCAGTGATAGGAACTGGAAAACACGAGGCCAGAGGCATAAATCTAGTGGTCAATAACCACTCTTCCCAGAGAGCTAAATCACCTTCCACTAAAAGGCTGTCACCTGAACTCTGACAGAGATACACACTCCCAGGTCCAATGCCACAAAATAATCAATTTTTTTGTCTCAAGGGGAAAATGTCATCTTTATTCCATCTCACAAAGCCAAAAACAACAACAACAAAAAAACTTTTACCAGAATGTGAAGGTTTTTTTTTTATTTAAGTAATCCCCATTAGCTTTAGCTTTATGCTTTGACTGAATGCTTTCATACCGGGAAAAGACAATCCAGTAGCAAGAGGATAAAATAAGATGGAAGAGCAGTTTGAAGTCTTGTTTTGGTTCAAGCCGAGTCCACAATGACCCTGAGGTCAAAAAGTGTGATTAGTTTCACGATTCATCAGCTCAGCCATTTGTACCCCAACCAACTGAGTCCCTGCATCAGTTACTGGTCCTATCCACCTGAGGGCGGTGGTCTGGCAGGGTGGGAGGTGTGTGTGTGTGGGTGTGTGTGTGTGTGTGTGTGTGTGTGTGTGTGTGTGTGTGTGTGTGTGTGTGTGTGTGTGTGTGTGTGTGTGTGTGTGTGAAGAAAAAGTTCTCCAGCTGTGTGAAGTGATTGATAACCCACTGGCAAAGAGCAAGGACGTAATCCTCACTAAATGTTCAACAAAAGGTCTGGCTTTGGCATTGAATCACAAACAACCGCTTAGGAGAATTATTTAATAAAACTAGTAATTTAGATGTAAACTTGGGGCGTCTCTGATCATTGACTCACATTGACTGCATTAACAGACTTTTTCGGTTGTCCTTTTTTTAATATATTCCAATCAGAAACGATGAAACGAAACTTCCACAGGTAGGATGTGTTGATACGAAATCTGCTGAGTCGGCAGTATGTGACGTAGCATCGATGTGCGCATTACCACAAGGTAGGGTAGCACAGATAGTTGGAACACCGATAGCTACGGACGGCAAAGGACTCCACTCTTTGACCACAACGAGATTTGTATTATTTTGTGGCGCTTTGTGCTTTTAAATCATGAAGTTGCGCTGGGATTTCTGGTTTACAAGACCACCGCGCACTGACACCCGGTTGACCAACGACTAATCACTGGAGTCATGATACATTCTAGACATTTCAAAATTTAGTACAATGCCGCAACGTTTTATTCAGTTTTGTGTTTTTCTGCCACGTGACGACAACTACTGGGAAATAATTTTTCTCTGAACATTTTGTAAAATGTTGTGAAAAGAAGATCACATTTTAACAACACTGCATTCTTCGCCAACAAGGACATAAGATGAGACACTGACTAAGTGGGACTGGTGTCTGTCGTGTCCGTACATTGGTAAAAAGAAACGTGTCTAGTGAGATCTAACATCAATCTAAAGTCAGGTTTCCACCAGTATGCTGGCTCATCCCATTTTTATGCTTTGTCAAAACTTGTGTTTTTTGCCGTCTTGGTTTTGAGTGGATGAAACAGCAGTCTTGACATTGGGGGTATCTCTGTTTTGTTCTTTCCCCTCTCGATTATTTTCCCAGATGCACAGGAAAACGTGCATCTGGACGTTGCTCTCTCAACAGCAGCTACCGCTCCACGAGCAGAATAAAAAATAAATAAAAGTTTTAGGGAGGTTGTGAAGAACAGCGAGGATGAAGGGAGACTCCTGGTCATTCTGCCGAACATAATCCGTCACCGGCAGCTACTGTCCTAGATTCCTCCTGAGTAATCCCTCCCGGCTCTCTCCATTCAGATAAATACTGCTGCTGCTGCTGCGAGCGTGTGTGTGAGCGTGCGTGTGTGTGAGCGTGCGTGTGTGTGAGCGTGCGTGTGTGTGAGCGTGCGTGTGTGTGGACTTTCAGTTTCTTGAATGCGATGTACTTCGCCTCAGCAGCAGCTGTTCTGACAGGATGAAGGGTTCCCCAAAACACAGAGGTGAGATCCGCTGAGACGTTTTGCCTTAAAGGGACAGTGTCGTGTGTTTTCCAGCCACATAGTGCCGTTTTATAGCACAATCAAGTGTTATGAAATGGCACTTGATTGTTATAAAAAATGCCTTTTTATAGATTATATATGACTTAAAATAATTTTTTCTTCATAATTTAACGCCTTGAAATTGGGTCTCTGTCTCTTTAAGAAGCTCCTGCTTTTTCTTAAGCTCCGTCTTCAGGAAGTCATCACTACTTCTTCGGCTCCTCTGTTAATCCTTTAACAACGTTTTGACCAGATTTGCACTGATGTGTGGTTCCACCAGGTGTTTGCTAATTGCTGCTGGCTAGTCTGAAGGGGCTTAAATGGGGGAGTCAAAGGCGGCTGAATGGTCGCCATGAAAGAAAGCAACACTACATGTATGCTTTTGGTGAGGAAATAACATGATGTAAAGCTGAAAAAAATCTATTTAACAAAAGACAAATTGCAGAGTAATTTGGTTTATTGATGTTCTGACTGAAGAACCACAATCCATTTTTCTGATTATATTTTTTAAAAAATCATGTATCATTTTGTTTTATTCTCTTTCTCACATTACATGCTCCACCCTGAGTTGCTATGACACATTAAATCCAAACACAACACAATGAAGCTCGTGGTTCTGCTGCGGCGAAGTGTAAAACGTCCGTTAGCTGAGCATACGTCTTCAAAACCCTTCATCAAGCTAATAGCTGCCATTTCAATTACGCAGCAGCGTTTTCTGGCCAGCAGCGACCACATCGATTCTTGACACCGCCTTCTAAAACTTCCCTTGTGGCTTCGAGTCCAAGTCGGGAGTGAAAGCCGAGCAATTTGTCATCGATTTCCAGCAATAATTGCTCTTCATGTTGTGTTAGTCAGCGAAGAAATGTTTGCGAATAGAAAGAGCTGCTTTCTTTTCGCTGAGCAAGAAAAATAAGTAAGACAACTGGAGTAAAATGTTCAATTGCTCCTCAAAAAATGTAACCATCACGCGAGTCAAAATATTTCACTTATAACATGGGAACAAAGTCTTAAGTGAAATAATCTGTCAGTGGAGTTTGTACTTTTTAATCAATGTTAAAAGATTTTTTACGTACAACAAACTCCTGTATCTTGCTGAACAGGTACTTGTAGTTTTTTTTTTTTTTTTTTTTTTTAAGTGTACCAATAGAAACTAGACCCAAAGTTCTCTAACAGTTTGTATTTTTGCAGTGCAGCGATGGACATGCTGCCTTTCATCATGCTCTCAACTCTGCTGCTAAACCCCCAAATGCATTTTCCTCAGATATTTGCTGCCGTTTGAGTAAATAAACTTCCCCCTTTTTTAAGATTTAATGCCAAGAAGCATAGTTTAAAACAAGGAAATAATTAACCAACACAACAATCTTTAGTTTTTGTGCTAAATATGGAATTATAATATATATATATATATATTTTTATTTGACGTGAAACTGAGTGAACATCTTCCAGGCTCAGCAATTCAACACTTATTCCCATCTCTCATGTATCTCATTTATTCTCGTTTATTCAATATTTGCAGTTCCTTTGTAGTTTTGTTGATATAATTTTGAAACGTATATTTTGCTACAGCCTTAATCGAATTGACTCTTTAGAGAACTTAATGATTCAAGGCTGAAAGTGATTTTTGTTAAAACATGTGTTGCTTACGCAGCTGCTGACGCTGCATAACTCTGATGGGTGTTATTGATATTCACCGCCAGCCGTCAGGTTGACAGAAGTAGCTGCTGAGTCAGATAATCCTGCTGACGCGCGGTGGCCTCGTTGCAACTGGCAGGAGATTTCAGACTTAAAGGACGATTTTCATCACAAGAGTCTCCCTTTCTGTCAGCAGACGTTTTTACTTGGAGTGAGGTCCCACTTTGCTCTTTTTACTTTGCTCAAATCTTTTCTCTCTCTCACTTTGGGGAGAGAGTTTAGGACGTTTGGTGTACTCCAACAAACTGTACTTAAGGCAATTTATGTCCAGGTGTATGATTTAATTACAATATTTTTTTTTTTTATAAAATGCATACATTGTATCCTGGTGAATTTTAACAGCTTCAAGTCATAAATTTGTTATGATCCAAACAACTATCCTTCCTCAACAAAACTAATGCTTACGATAATTTAAATCTGTGTATTTGATTTAATTACAGTACCATGGAGTTCTTCGATCCCAGTGTCAAATAATTTTGCTTTGAGTTGTTCAAACGTCAACTGTGCATTCAAATAATGATATTACCTTCAGTTCTTATAACTGGAGAAAACAGTAATAGTGTATAACATGACTTGTGAGAAATTTGATTTTGTTGCTTAATGCCTTGAAATTGGGTCTCTGTGTCTTTAACAAACTCCTGCTCTTCTGAAACTCTGCCTTCAGGAAGTTTCAGAACTTCTTAACATTTTTACCAGCGTTGCACTGAGAAGCAGCTCATGTTATGAGCTCAGCAGATCCACCAGGTGTTTGCTAATTGCTGCTGGCTAGTCTGAAGGAGCTGAGTGGGGGAGAGGTGCTCTGAAGCGGAGGCTTGGCTTGGAAACTGCAGCGCTGGGGAGGAACTTTGAACTTGAAGGCGGGGCTAGGTCCATCCAGGCGTTTTGCACAACTGAATGGTTGCCATGAGGAACATAAGGATTTCTCAAACATGAATGAAAGAATCAAAGCAACGCCACGTATGCTTAAAACAATTGAACAACATTATAACATGATGTAAAGACTTTTTTTAAAATTCTACTTTACGTAATACTGCCTCTTTAAAACATTACAAACTATAAGCCATTGTTCAGTTGGTTTTCTCTCAGAAAAACCAACATTCTTGTTATTCTGCTAAATTTTGAGAGCTGAGCCGTCTGTCCATCAGTCGACACTCATCCTTCAACAGTTAGAAACCCAAATCTGCCAGAGCTGAAAGAGAGTTATTTAACAAATAATAATGATTTAAAAAAAGCTGAATTTGTTAGAGCAGAGCTCCGTTTGTGTTTCCTTCCTGGAAGCTCCAGCCTTGCCAGATCTCTCACAACAGAAGCACTTGGGATGCGATGGCAGTGGGATACAATTATCACGTCTGCCCCAGTCGGTCTGTTGTGTTCTGTTTGGACTTTTCACACCAACGTTCTGTCTTTCTCCCTTTTGTCTCACTAACCACCAGTTGCTGCTCAGTAATCTGGCTTAAACAAAGATCCTCTCATCTCCCCATGGAAATATAATAAACCGTATCTGTTATTATAAACAGCTATTTTACATTTTTCATGCAGGTTTTTGCATTATAACTCAGTGTTTTTCTTTATTTTTGCAATTTTTAGCATTGCATTGCTTTAGTATTTGAGTGAACAGCTCACTAACAAAGTACTGACTTGCTGTCACGATAACATCATTTTGCTAGATGATAAATTTCCCCAGAAAGTATTGCAATAAGCGATAATATTGTTGTTTTCAGACCATTTTCAAGTAATTTAATGGTGATGGCATAATAATGTGAGAACACGTTTTCAAAGATCAATAAACTTTAAATTCTAATAAACTTTTAACTCTGCAGCTGAAAGAGATTTTAAATACACAAAAATAAATAAATAAAAAAGAATTATAAAGTCTCTGTGAACAAAATTGTCCTTAAAAAAATTGCTAGTTGAGACCAAAACACCAGACTGACAACTTTGCCAGCCAGTTTTCGGTAGAAAGAGAGAAAAAAAGAAAAAAAGACATAAGTTTGTTTTAATTTACTAAGTGATTAATTGAGTTATAGTGACAGGTCAACTTACATCAACATCTAATATTCAACTCTGAGTCTGAAATGTGAGAAAATTCACAAAGCGTTGAATAGTTTTCCAATCACTCTGCGTTTCCCCATGAAATATGAAAACGTTTGTGCTTGGGCGCGACAAAATGTGAAAAAGAAAAAGTTCAAAGAGTTTAAATACTTTTGCCGACCGCTGCAGATCCTCCTGAGCCGTGAAGCAGAAGATTCTTGCACATGTATGTCGTCAGTCTGTAAATCAGTCGGCGCTCGGCTTTGCTTTACAGAACGGGTCAATGCTGCCCTTTGCCCTACTTCAAACAAAGGATGTTTTTCTTTTTCTTTTTTTTTTTTTTTTTGTTTGAAGATTTTCCACAGACTTTACAGCATGAATTCTTTAAGCAGGCGGTCGAACAGTGAACAATAATCGCGTTTGAAAGGTTTAACAAGTTCCTACACATCTGTAGCTTCAAAGTTTTGTACTTTTTCAGGCTCATTTGAAAATAAACCCATAAAAAATTATATTTTGTAGTTTTAACCAGTTTTAATGTAAGTACAAGATATTAACCTTTAGCTGCTAAACAGTCATTAAATCATATGACTAAAGAGACACAATGTTGAATCTGGCTTATGGATTTGAGGCTTTTACATTTCAGTGATTATTTAAGCATCTTCTCATAGTTTAAGACTTTAAGTGCAACAATTAAGGACACGCAGGTGAAAGTGTGAAACCAACATGTCTTGTGACTTACTGACGTAATAATGTTTTTTAGACCGCTGATTTGACTGACAGAGAATAAACTGGTGTGATGGCAAATGGAGCCAAAATACCAGTAGAAACATAAATAATTGCTTTACTGTAATTAAAGATTTGGGTTTTTATTAGTTATTAGTTACTGAGAACAATATAAATATAGTTTCAAAATTCGGACAGGCAAGAATTTATTTTTATTGAAACAACGAGGCATTAAAGCTCAGTTCTGCACACTTAGATATTTTATATGTGTCGGGGTTTAATCTGCTACATTTATCGACATCATCATCATTTCAACTGATTTCAATTTGTAGATTGTTAGTTTGAGTTTCGCACATAAATAGATATAAATGTTGACTATTAGTATGCAAATTAGCGTAAGTGGGGCTAAATGGCTCTGACTATGGCAGGAAAGCGCTTGCAGTGTTTAGTATATATATGAACACAGTAAAAAGAACTGAGTAAGAAATAACCCAATTCGTAACCCAGTGCTGGGTCATATATGGACCGACCCAATGCTGGGGTGTTTTAACTCAACTGGGTTGGTGGTTTGACCCAACACATCGGGTTATGGCAACTAACCAAAGGTTGAGTTAAACTGGTTAAATTGACCCAAAATTGGGATGAAACTCATGACCCAACACAAGGGTTATTATACCACTATATTTGGGTAAAAAAAAAAAAAAAGATTTATTTTGAATTTCACTGTATAAAAACAGGATTAAAAACTATCTGAATTTAAAGCTTCTTTAATTTCCATGTGATAGAAACACAGATACATAGAGCCAGCAGAATTCATTTACAAAAGTTACAAAACATAAGTTGTTTCAAAAGTATATAATTAAATCACTTCAACTCATTATTTGGCTACAACTTCAGAAGTATCTGTTACTACACATTCACATTTCATGTAAAAAGTCTGTTGCAAAGCAAACTGCAAGTAAAACTTTTCAGCCATTAAACGAGGAGTATTTTCATCGACCCTTTAGTGTTTTTACTCGTCTCCCTGCATGAGGACATACAGGTTCTATGTTTTTTTTGTTTGTTTGTTTTTTCTCCCTCTACAGGGCTTTTTTTTCTACTGCCCCTTATATGACTGACAGGAAAGGGGTAAGTAGAGGGGGGAAGACATGCGCCAAATATCATCGGGTCCAGGAGTTGAACCCGCGACCCACATTTGGAGGCCTTTGGTCTCCCCTACGTCTGTCCCCTACGCCAGCACAGCACACCATACAGGTTCTATGTTGTCGTATTTTGCAGATGCGCCACCAGGTGCTAATTCACAAAGTCAAACTTCTTTTCAGTCACATTTGATATATGCATCATTTTTATATCAACTGAAACTTGATTGTGCTATAACATGATGCTATACATCTGGAAAGCAGATAATACTGCCCCTTTAAGACGCGGTTTGGGTAAATGGGCTAGAAATGCGTCTTACACACAGTGGAAGCATAAAGAAGCGTTTGAAGGGTTCCAATTAAAGAAAATGATGGCCACCTGGAACAGCATCTCCGGCAGCAGATTTCATTTATGATTATTTGCAGCTGGGTCCAATTACTACAAAACAAAACAAAAAAACATGAAAAATGATGATACACTTGTACAAACAAACATAGCTACTTAAGAGTGTGTGAAATTATTTCTTTGGCAAGCACAACTTTATCAACTCCAAAAAAAAAGAAAAAAAGTTAAGAAAAGTTGCTTTTTTCTTTTAAGACCCATCAGACAATAGAAAGGAGAGATTGTGGACTCAGCCTTGGTTGAAAATAACAGAGATTAAAGAAAAACTGAATTAAACAGATCTAACATCACACAAGAAAACAAGCGTTGAAAAGAGAATTAGTCATAAAAGGAGTGTTATTATGACTGAACAGAAAGATTTTCTGCCAAGCAAACTGAAGGCAAATGAGGTGAGAATGAAAACAGATGAAGGGGGACAGAAAAACAGATGAAATAATGGAAAATAAATATGTTACCTGGAAAGCAAAAAAGAAAACTTCCACAAAATGAATGATGGTAAAGACTCAAACATTTTATTTGAATACATTTGTAGTATTTTGTGCAAATGTTATAATGGGAAAACGAGTGTGTGTAAATTGTATCATGTTCACATATTTGTTATAAAGTCTCAAGTTGCCTGAAAAAGAACAAAAATAGCAGAATAAAAAAAAGAAAACAAGACTGAAGGCAGGAAACAATTTTCAGTAAATGGATTCAATCTTCCAGGCGAATGAGACGTCAGGATTTCAGCAATATGATGTTGGGTACCAACAATTTCCAGCTTAGAGCCACTTTTTACTTCTCCCTTCCAAGCTGGGCTTAGTAATAACGAAAGGCCTGCGAAGACTGTTATTTCAGCCCCCAATTCAACGGTAAACATGACGTGCAATCAAGGTGAAAGAAAAACAGTAAAGAGACAAAAGGACTTGGGAAACTTTTCACTTTCGTTCTGGATAAGGAAGAGGCGAGTCGCCTCTTAAAGATTCAAGGTGGTTTTTGTATAACAATAATTTAGTTATATACAGATTGATTAGAGGCTGAAAATAAAAGAAAATGAAGTTTTCTTATGATTCTGATATCCCAGTGAAAAACGTTGCAATGTCAATGAACAACCCGTAGGTGGCGATAGCACAACCATTAACTACACACATCTTTTTTAAAAAAAAAGAACATTCTAGGAATGGCTAACGCTACGCTGCATGCTAAGCGAAAGATATTATAACTTTACTGTTTGCATATTTTGCCACTCACTGAGGAGAAATGACCCAATCAAGTTGTTTTTAAAAATTTGGATTATGATCCGAGTCATTTTACATGAGAGATGCACTCATACAGTGCAACAATACAATTTGTAAATGACCCCAAATCAACTCCTTTAATTGTTTGTATCGCTTTTTTGTTGCTTATTGCCTTTTGCTTCATTTTCTCTGCTTTGCCTATGACTGACTTCTGGTTTTAGCTTTGATGCTTTTATTTTAAAAGGACAACTTCCTGTTTATGTATCAGCAGGAAAAGACAGACGACAAGTTGTAGAACAGTTAATACAACTTAACGTCTTGTTATCAGCAGCATGAGGTACGTGTGTTACAAACACACTTTGTAAATAAGTGTGTTTGCTGCACAATTATTTATTCACTGAAATGGCATCAACTAAAGCGACGTAAATACTTAAATAACACTGTAGTGTTTACCTCAAGTGCTGCAGTCAGAGAGTCTTGCTGGACAAAACTGACGGAGCCGACAAACACTTTGAAGGTTGCTGGACTGCTAAGTGGCAGGCTCAGGATGAGGCAAAGGTCAGCAGGGTCAAAGCTGTTTGGCAGAGCCCTCTCTGTCTGACATTTTGCAAATTTAATACATCGCCGCACTGACGCAGCACAGAAACATCTGTCACAAAGGCCAGCAGCTCTGACAAAATGCCAGTATCGATGCTCGGAGAGTTCGCTGCGTTACGTCTTGCTGTTGTGGACGGGGGAATTGGAGCAGGGATTTCTCGTTGCAGCCATTCAATAAATAACAATAAAGGAGCGGTGCTCAGACTTGTTACACAAGAATAATAACCACGATGAATATTTCATTTCTCTGCCATCTTTTTGTGGGGTTTTCTCGAGCCGACTTTCTGATCTAATCTGGGCAGTTTCACGTTGGAAGAAATGAAAAAGGAGTAGCGTCCCCTGATGTTTCCATCCTGGCTGCTTTCGCGCTGCAGTTTCAGACTTCTTCATGGTCAGAGTCACATCCTTATCAGGGGAACTAAGCTTGGGGGGGGGGGGCGGCGAGGGGAGACGGAAAAGCAAAAACGACAGCGAGGGAAACGGGGAAATAATGCTGAAGACACAGAAGGTGACAACAGATGGAGGGGCGGCGGAGGTGAAGATTTTAAAAAAGGGAGAAAAGCTGGAGTTAAGATGCAGAGACTCTCGGGCAGAACCAAACTCTCCCAAGAGTTGGTCAGAAATGGTTTGGATCAGTTCTACTCCTCAAATTGATTTTTTCTGTCGCCTCTGTTTTAAGTCGTCTTCTTTGCCTTCAAGTCCATTTTCTCATTCTCTTGTTTTTGCGCCTTCACCAGTTTTCCATCCATCTCTTCCCTTTTGCTCTGTTTCTTTATTCTCATCAACTCATCTCTCTCTGATTCTCTTGCACTGCTGCCCTTACCTCTCTCTCACCTCGTAGCCCTTCAGAATAATTGCTCTGTGGCGCCGTCTCTCTCTGGGTGCATATCAAACCGTTTCTCCGTTAGCTGCTCTCAACAGGCAAGAGCACAAACAGAAAAGCATCGGGAACAAAACATAGGGAGGGTCCAACACGGGCGTATAAACCTCTGTTGGGGTCAATGAGGTGACATTCAATATGATGCTGCCACAGTTCAATCAATTCAGTGTTTTCCTTGGGAACTGACTGACCAGCGGTCGAAATTTGTCACAAAGTAAACGGGCCTTTCCTGGAGGAACTGAACCTACGACAAAGCGTTGGGGTTTAGCTTTAGGAATGCGCTGCGCTCATAAAAATTTGGGGAAAAAATAATCTGAAAAAACTTTCATAATGGGGAATATTTATTTGAGAGCATTTAGAGGGCGGAATAGAGTTTATTTCATTTCCAAAACCTAAACGGTGGATGGAAAAATGTAAAAGTTGGACAAAGCCTGTAGCAGCATCACAAGAAGCTGAATACAACAGTGGCTGCGTTTCCATGACGAATGTACGCAAATCCTTGTCGATATTCTGATAATGTTGAAAAAAAAAATAAATCACAATTGGGACGTTTCTATTAATAGGAGAGAAAATTAAGTCACATGTAAATAATCTTGTTCAAGTGACATCTGTGCGCTCATTACTCATCAACCATCAGAGGAGACGTTGGCGTCTTATTCAGACGTTGGAGCAACCAACTCCTTTCACTGAGGAGAGGTTATGTATGCAAAGTTTTGGGGAAGTTATAGTTAGTGATTTTTCCAGAAAAGCTACGGATTCAACAAATTTATGAATTTAGATTAAAAATGTTTTTTGCAAAGCAATTTCTCGCTATTTATTTGTAATCTTTTCAGATCAGCTCTTTGAGCTTTAACGTCAATTTCTCCCACAAATGAAGTCACGGCCCCGATGTACGACTCGTTCAGAAATCTTTTGCTCGTCTTTCTTTGCCTTGATGTTGGCCGAAATGACAAGAATGTCTCGCCAACTGTCTCAGGCCAGCTTCACTACAGCGTATTTGTTTGCTCTACTAGAGTTACACACGCGATCTTGCCCTGGGGTCATGTCGATCGGTGTGCCATAAGTGTGTGAACTTCCGCATTCAGCCAGATCTCTTTCCCTTTTCAATGAATCCGCACAGCCATCCATCAATCACCGTTCCACCAAATGATTGGAAAAGAGTCGAGGGACTTCATTTACCCTTCCCTCACTCTTTTTCTTCCCAGTTAAGCCTTTCCTCTTCTCCACAGTCTCCCCATTTCTCTTTCACTCCTGCATCTCTGAACATACGCATATGTTTTCCAGTTGTTCAGCACTTTTCACAAGCCAGGATTTGTTGTTTAAAGTCCAAAGAAAACCTATTGGGGGGGAAATTCCTGCTGGCAATAGGAGTGAAGAGAGCTATGCTTGAAGAAAAAAAGAAATGTTTGGTGATGTTAAATTCACTTTGAGAGTACGGATGCGTGGTTGTTTTTGGTTTCGTGCTTCTCTGTTTGTGTTTGGATTCAGGGCTCATATGGAAAAAAACCAGAAAAGTTTGAAATCTGATCTTTTACGTTTTCCTACTCGAAATACGAACAGAGAAAAAGAGAACAGAAGATGGGAAAGTATTGAAGTGTATACATCAATGTCATCTCCAGCATTAAAGTAGACAGGAAATATGAAGGAGTGCTAAAATGGCCTTTGGTCTTCTGGAATATGTATGTCCGATAACGTGGTCTATTTCTTATTTATTCCATCTTTGTACAGTTAGTAGTTTAAACACTTTGGTCGTAACTTCACTTCCCATCCCAGGTTTGTTTGTGGTAGCTTTATGTCGCAGTTTACATCCATGCATGTTTGTTAAAGCTAACAAACCATTACATAAATATGAATGTTTGTTCTGTTACAACATACATTTCTGATAAATTCCTTTTGTTTGTGTCTTTTTTTTTTTTTTTACTCACCACTGTTTGTCCCTTCAGATCCGACAGGTGTGTGGAAAAGGGCCGGCCGGCACTTCCTGTTTAAATTGGAGTGTGATGTCACTGATTACATCACCAGGTACAACTAAATGATGGGGTTTTGTTTTTGTATATTCTCTTCAAAGAAACCTTTTAGTTGTAGTTAACCAATGACTTACTTGTGTTGATCAGTTTCTAGATGATATTAATGACGTTATTCCTGTTTTTTGGGGGGGGGGGTTGTTTAGATTTTGGTGTTTGGTTCAACCTATTTTCTGATGAAATGCAGGTGTTTCCAATTCTATATACAAAATAAAGAACCCTTTATTTTGAGTTCTTTCAATACGAACACTTTTTCCACGAAAAATAACTCTTGACATTGTTGGTAGAATTGTGATTTTCTTTTGTAAGTGTAGTGATGGATTCAGACCTGAACCAGTTACAAAACCGGCCTTCTATCACCGTAAGGACATTTTCAGCCTTTAATGTCTCGTTCTAGCTAAGTGGATACAGAACCAAACAAGTTTCTATGCACCACAAATCTGGAACAAACGTCCAGAAAAATCCCACCTGTTTATGGTTTGAACCACAATAAGTGAAACATTGACCAACATATTTCATGTGTATTGACTTTGGCCTTTGACAAAATGTAATTCACATTGTGCTTCACATTTGGTGATTATGTGATGTTTTTATGATGTAGAGCACTTTGGACTGCCTTGTTGCTGAAAATAAGCTACACAAATAAACATGACTTTTTTCCTCCATAAAAAAAGGGGGACACAGCAAAACTAAGGAAAACAGTCATGCACCAAACAAAGGGGCCTCTACTCACTCACAGTCAAGTGCTGCAGTGTCCAGGGAGTAATTGTACTGCTTGGATGAAAAATCCCCAAAATATACAAGATGCTGTTCCTGAAATGGAAGGACAGTGCATTGCTGAGCGATCTTTTCTTGGGGAGTTAAGTGGAAGAAATGAGAGCAATTTAAGAATCACTCTGACCAATGTGTTTAAAAAGTAAAAGCACAAAAATTGGTATTTTTGAAAACTAGAAACTATTTCCCAGTCGAGGAGAGTAACATGTTTGGAGTTTGACCTTCCTCTGCCATATTTTGGATGTAGTTTGATGGTGAACAAGGCCAGTCCATATTTTGTTCCAAATAAGAAGAAAGAAAGAAATCAGAGTCATTGCCAATGGCAACAAGTTTAAAACACATGTTTCAAAACCATTTCCATAACAGAAGAGGTTTGTAAGACAGTACAGGTAGAGGAATGATCCAAATAATATTACATATTTAAAACACTGAGCACTGGGAGAAGGCAGAAGAGCTTAATAATGTTCACTGATTTGTGATTTCCCTGTATTTGCTCATTCTTGGTGATTTTCACCTCAGCAGAGCTTATTGGTGGTTATAACGTCCAACGCGTTGGTTCAGAGTCAGCACTGCTTCAGACAGTCTAGTGCCCAAGGTGGTCACTTTTAGACAAGACAGTGCCGCCGTGTTATGCTTTGTTCTGGCCTTTGAACGTCTCAAGGTTCCACGGTTTTAGAACCAGAACTGAGCTACTGATGCAAAAAGGGCGCCTACAGGGAAATGACTCAATTAAACAGAGGATTGGTGAACAAGGTCACCAATCTTGACCTTGTTCACCTTGACCTTGTTTAAGTTGTGTTAGCAAAACACAACTTAAAATCCAGATTTGTTAAGTCGAATTAATTAAGCATTTGCTTCTTCCGACTCCCTTTTGGACGTTTTTTCTTTTACGTTGTCATTGCTTTATTCAGTTTAACATGTATTGTTGTCTTGTTTTCTTTCATGTAAAATAAAAACAATGAATCAAAATCAGCTTAACGGTGCCATTGTGATGACATATGAACAAAGTATTAGGCTTATAGCTCATATTTAATAGGGCAATATGATGTAAAATTTACTTTTTGTAGCTTTACGTCATGTTATAATAATATTCCCTCATCATTAACTTTACCCGGAGTGTTGCCTTGATTCTTTATGTTTGAGAAATCCCCCATGAATCTCCCATGGCAACCATTCATCTGTGCAAAATGCCTGGGTGGACCCATGTATCTGCTGAGCTCATTTTACACTGGTAAAAAATGTTAGAGGTTTAACAGACAAGTGATGTTTTGATAACGTCTTGAAGGCGGAGTTTCAGAAAGAGTAAAGCTTCTTAAAGAGACAGAGGCCCAATTTCCAGACGTAAATTTACAAAGTCAAATTTCTTTTAAGTCATATTTGAAATTTATTTTTATAACAACTTAAGGTAACACAATTACTTAATTGTGCTATAAAATGGCATTATGTGGCTGGAGGATTTAAAATACCGCCCATTTAATATCCCATAGAGAATAAGGAGCATCTGGTTTGGCAGTGAACAAATCCATAACCAATTCCACACACTGTTACTCGGTATATTTGCAGTAATAATAGCGTAAATAACTATCATTTCAAACCATTGAAGTCTTTGCTGCAATGAGAAATAATCACATTACTCTGAAATGTTTGCAGCTGTGTTCCTCCCCTCTTGTTGAGAATAACACGGGGGAGAAACTCGGCGTGGCCCCCCGCCTGATAACGCCCTAGAAGAAAATCACCGGCGTGCGCCGTGCTTACGTGACTGCTGTGGATTCTTGGATCAAAACCCTCAGACCGACCGAAGACATTCTGGAGTAATGAGGAAAAGAAGCAATCATCAATCAAAGTCAGACTCGCGCGAGCCAAAAAAATATATGAGTCACGATCCCGGGCTCCTGCGCGCGGCGAGGTAGCCGTCTCATTTCCACGGTGATTATCTGGACGAGATGCGGGGCAATTCATAGGCAGACATGATCGTTTTTGGGATATGGAGAGAGTGAGAGAGCAGGGGGAAAAAGGCACTGAGACAATTACCTTTATTAGCTGGAGAGCCGCGTCTTGTGGGTACTGAGTGATGACTCAGTATGGGATTCGCCAAGTGATAGTCGTCGGCTGTAAATGAGTTATGGGAGTGCCCTGAACCCAAAGATAATTACACAATGTGCGATGAAAGCGCAAGTTAGAGCGGAAATGACAGATGAAACCTGCCAGGAGTAAAAATATTTACTTGGCCTTACTGCCTAAATTTTAGTTGCAAAAATCAAAAGAATTAATTTGAACATTTGCTGTCAGGCAGCGATTGTTACTGTCATTGTATATGACACAAATGACAGACATAGATTGTGTAATTTTTGCTCTTGATGGTGGAAATGTAATATTTGTCACTGGTTTGTTATTCTCAATTGTTACCCGCATATTTTTATGGACTTCTTATTCTTTTTTTATGACGTAAAGCACTTTGAGCTGCAGGGTTGCTGAAATGTACGACACAAATAAACTTGATTGACTGAATTTAATAAATGGATGAATTTCATATTTAAATGGGTGAAATTATGCATAATTACACATCACACTAACCGCTTAAGTCTATCAATATTTAAACAGTCTCCAATTTATTAGCCGCATGTCAGGTGAAAACTATGTTTAATTTATCATTTGGGGATTTTATGGCAGAAATCAGCAGAAAATCAGAATTGGAAAGTTGCTTTAAAATATTTTTAACAAGTAAAAAGCTAAAAGTGTGTTCTGCATTTTCAATCTGTCCTCGTTACTTTAGAACCCCTTTAATAAAATCCAGTGAAACCAGTGGCCTAATTAGCAACAGGAGTCCAGAGCGTGTAATTATGACGACCGTGAGTCAAGGTTGGGATTTGTATCATATTCCCGGCTTCCAGCATTTCACAGATAAATATGGATTTTAAAGTAGGGCCGCGTAGACACCACAGCATCAATCGGCACACGTAATCTCAACACCTGTAAGCAACAGCAAAATAAAACTGGAGCAAAATGGGGGGAAACAAAGACCCACGCAAAGGTAGGTCCAGGTAATATGACCATTAAATACATTGCATTCATGCATTTAAAATGTTTGTTTTTCAAAACTGGTGTTATTAAAATGTTCTAAAAAACTGAGTTGTGGGTTTGTTTCATATGTCCTTTTTCAATTAATATTTAAAAAATGAAATACTTTTTGTCAAGAAAAAGTTTATAAACGCATTTTTGCAAATTTTTGTAAGTCTACTCCATCATAAAGCCTTTGCAGTACAACTAGAACCCTTCTACAGTTCCTAGAGACCCAATACTTTCCACAAAATAGTATGACTGGTTTGTTTACGTGGTGATGAAGAGCTACAGAAAAACTAACACAAATTGCAAATTTAGCCAGTCTCAGACACAAAGACATATTAAAGTCGATACATATAGTTATAAATAAATTTGTGTGGTTCTGCGCCCTAAGGAAAGCCACAGGCGAAGGCAGATGGCGGGAGCAAACAAGGGTTAGAGACAGATGTGACTGCATGTGGGCGTGTGTGTGTGTGTGTGGAGCAGAGTGGGGAAAGCAGACATCCTCATAAATAATGGGCAACAGAACCACAGAAGAGGCCGGTAATTAGGAAGGTAAGAATCAAAGAAAGACAAAAGTGCCTCTTGAGATAAAAATAGACACATAAGAAAAGTGTGAAGAGAACAACAGTGGTACACATCACACTTTAAAAAAAGAAAAGAGGAAGTGTTATGATCTTGGAATATACTTAGGTTTCCACCACTTATTTTCACCCAACTAGAAATTGCTTCTTTTGGCATTATAGCTTTAAAATGTAAAATCAAATTCTTGCAGAAAGCTAAATAAAACAGATAAGTGACAATGTGAGATTTTTTTCGGTGGTATCGGAATAGGTGTATTTTGCAAAACAGCTATGGAAACACAAGTCACCTGATCTATAACCAGATGTTACTACTGGCAAAAACAACAAAGACGACAACAGGAAGTAGTGGGAGGAGGATTTTTGTTTTTTTTTTTTTTTTTCCTTGGACAATGTGCAGCTGGCTCCATCAGAGCTCTCACACAGTCTTGAAATATTACTTTGTCTCCCATTTATGACTTTCAGGATCTTATTGTGCAGAACTGAGACAGTAATGGGGAATAATTTTATTTTTACTGTTTGTTTCTTAGCTAGCGGAAGAAGCATACATGACTTTTTTCCTAACACAGTGTCTTTTGACCCTGTTATAGAAAAGGAAAAACAACCACCACGGCAGTAACCTAATAACCTAAAGAAGGCAACCGATCTCCTTTGAGAATCTATTTCCCGGCTGCATTGGGGTTTTGGTCGCAGTAACTCGACCCTCCAGGCAACACATTCATCACTGCAGATCCTCTGAGCTGCCGGCTTTGAAACAGCAAATTTCTTGTAAAATGTTTGACACAGACTGCAGCTGGGTATGCAGCTAACGACTCATCTCTGTAAATGCGTTCACTGTTTGGTGTTACTCACTCTGACGTTCAAAAGAAATTCACACCACTGCAACCTTTTTTCTTTTTTTTTTTTGCTTTGTTTTGTTTTGTTTTGTTTGAGCTTTTTCAAGTTAAAAAACCATAAGGTTGAAGCACCATGGCAGATACTGGAGGGGAAAAAAGACAGGTGAAACAATTTGGTTTTAAAAGTTTCCATAACAATAAAAATAAAAATAAATCTGAAATATGTGGTGACTCAGCACCTTGCCGTATTAATATTTTGTGAACATCTGCAAAGTCTTTGGTTACGTGTCGCTACGAGCCTCATATCTAGTGACTAGGGCTGAAATTACTAATTAGTCACCAGGAATCACTTATTGCAATAATCGTCAACAAGTTACTAATCGATTAATCGTTAACTGAAATATTCAATAAAAGACAATTTCCTGAAAAACATATACAGTGCAGTCATATTGAACAAACATAAATAAGTTCAGTTAATCGACTACATAACCAATTAACTCATTTTTTTTAAAGTTGGAAAAAAAACCTTCCAGTGTTTGTTGGATTATTTTTTTCTCTCTGTTGATTGAATGTATTTAAATTGAATGGTGGGAATTGTACGTTTGTGAGATTGAGATAATGATACAACAATACAAAATAATTAAAGTCTTTTTGCATTTTTAGCAGGAAGTTCAATCATTTTCACCTTTTCCTGGACTTGCAAGAAAATCCCACACTGCATCCACCCTGATGACATAACAGACTTTCCGTCATCCAGTCTTAAAAAAACACTGATTCTAGTTGATTATAAAGAGCTTACAGGCTGCAGGTCACACATTGCGGTGTTTTTTTTTTATGCTTTTTTTTTTTTTTTTTTTAGTCTGCAGAATGTGACGCCACCTGAGGACAGCAACAGAGGTGATCTGACAAGTTAATTCATAATCTTGACAGGATTAAACCAGTAAATCCAAGTACAGGAGGAAAAAAAGTCGTTTAAGTCGTAAAAGCCCCACCCAGAATATCAGAGACAGAATCTGAAAGAAAATTAAGCAGGAAAAAATCCAAACCTACATGAACAGTAAGAGTTATTCCAGCAGGACCTGTATCCCTCACTGTGGCTCCAGAGTTGAGTTGCATGACGAGTAATCTACTTGCAAATCATTTGAATTCGCGCTCCGGCATCTAGTGTTGTCCAGAGGGGACACAGTCACAGGGAATGTTGTTACAAATGAGAGGGAAGTGGCATAATTTTTCACACAAAATGGTTTTACAAGGACCAGAAAAACCAATAAATGGAAGCTAGCTGGGGAGATCATAGTAATATTCGTTGTGCGTGGGGACAGGAAATCGAGAACAGGAAGCAGAGAAGAGGCACCCACTTAAAATACATGAACCATGTAACAGGTATGGTGTTTAAAGGGACAGTATTTGGGTTTTCCGGACACAGAGTGACATTTTACAGCACAATCAAGTGACTATGTTACCTTCAGTGCTGATTATTCAAATATCACTCTAAAGAAATGTTACTTGCTAATTTAACGCCTTGAAATTGGGTCTCTGTCTCTTTAAGAAACTCCTGCTCTTACTGAAACTCCACCTTCAGGAAGTCATTGCATCATGGCTGCTCTGTAAACGCTTCAACAAAGTCTTTACCAACGTTTCACTAAGAAGTAGATTGTTTAATGATACGCAGTTCCACCAGTTCCAAACTTTAACTTTAAGTTAAAGTAAAGCTTTAACTTAATGGCTTCTGTCTCTCTGAGGCAGAAGCTCTGAGGCGGAGCTTCGGCCCTGAAGGCGGGGCTAGGTCCACACATGCAATTTGCACAGCTGAATGGTTGCCATGGAGATTAAAAGTTTCCTCAAACATACATGAAAGAATCAAAGCACCACTCCAGGTATGTTTTCAATGCGGGAATAACACAGCAAGCTCAAAAAAGCCAAAATTACACGACACTGCCCCTTTAAGACAGTCAAACCACATTGAAACGTTTGCCGAAAAGAATTGAAATGAAGCACATTTTAGGCGGCGTCTCTCTTCCTTCCTTTGTTTCAGCCCATTATTGTTGCCTCCAAATGGCCCCTCATCTCCTCATGAGCCTCGCCATCATATTTCCGCGGCCTTAATAGTTTCACAGCAGTGCATTTTATGGCCTCTTTCTGCGCTGCTTTTCTAACGACGCCGCTGTCAAACATGGTGACTCACAATCTGAAGGATTCTCTCTCCCTCGCTACTTTTGCTCTGGACAACTCTCTGCATAATTGTCTCCCGGCACAACAGCTGTGCGAGAACATTCTGGAGAGGAAGGTAAAATCAAGAAAAAGAAATCTGCTTTCAAATCAATAAAAAGTTTGATAAAAAAATCTGCTACATGCTCCAATAAAAGAGCTTCTGACTGCTGGAATAAAACAACATACCACCATCGCCCATAGGGATGTAATGACTGTGGTGCTGTTTGTGTTTTTTAACTTTTTTGTTTGTATGACTAAATGCTTTGGAAGAGAATGTTCAGCACTTAATGCCTGCATGATGTGAAAATGAAAAAATGTTGAGTTTTACTCATTTTTGTTTTCTGACTCAGTCGGAGATAAAACCTTGAGAAAGCCACAATCAAATGAAGACGTTTTCTCTGAAAATTCTCCAAAATGTTTCTACGCATATTCAGAAAAGTAATCTCATTTCTGTGAAGACTGTCTAAATCAGGAGTCCTGAAAGGCTTTTGGTCTTAATTCAAATGGTCTTAAGTTCAAGTTAGTTATGGGAAATCCAACATAAGCATCCAGATTTCCAAAGCTTCAAATTGGCTTTTTTCATTCTTCAAATGCCACCAGTCTCATAAAATATGTTAATATTAAAAAACCAAAAGACCTTGAAGAAGTTATTCATTCAGTTATTGCCTCTCAGTTGGAGAGGCAATAACTATGACAAACAAAAGGAACAGAGAACACATATCTCCGGTTCTGGCTTCTTGTTGGCATTTGATTGAAACAGAATTATAGTTTCTTTTCTAATGACAGTTATGGAATATATTTGTATTTTTGCATTAACCTTACTTTTGTCTGCATACAACACTGAGCTCCTTTAAGTCAAGATTTAAAGCCCACTTGTTCACAGTGGCTTCTCAAGCCAGGTGAAATGTTGGCCAGCGTATTCAACGTGTGTTGGTGTTCTTGATGATGGCGCTCAATTGCACGTTTTTCATTGAATTGTTCATCACTTTGACTTTGAACAAGCAAACTGGTCACGTATCGAAATCAGTTATCGGGAAACATACACATAACCGCATATTCCAATAAAACAAAAGACAAATTAACCTCTGAGTCATGGCTTCAGCAGATGCATGTGAATGATTGGAATACCTGCACTGTGGCGGAGGATCGCTAGGCGATAAAATGACGCCAGGGGTTCAAGTCGCATGTGTCGCGATGTCTCTTGCCCTCCTGTCTTGTCGCTGGTCTCTGAAGTGTCATCCTATCAGACTGTGCAATACACTGAGGACTTCATTAAAATCTATTGCTGCCTCTCTTCTCTCTTCATAGGCTCTGTTTTTTCAAAACCGTAGCTTTTTCACTACCATGTATTTCCCTCTATTCCACACACTGCATGGATATGAATAAATTGTGTGAGCAAGCTGTTATTTGTTGCGCATTTGGCATTTTAGAACTATTGTTTCTTTAATCATGACCAGTTCGAATGTGGCTGGACTTTGGCTGATCTGGAAAATGTTTGTTAGTGTGAAAGTAATTGTGGTGCTGCTACATTATTAGCCATTATTTTCCTTGCCATCCTACCAAAATGCTCCCAAAATGGACTTTGCAACAATACACACAATTTTCTTATAAAAGCGGTTCAAGCCGTGCCATTAAAAAAGGAATGTATATTTTAATTAGTGAGAATTAACATGAAAGAATGCAGATGTTTCGCAGTGGGTATCCACCACAAACGGCACCGTGGTGCTTGGGCGCAATTTGGAGGTGTTGTCACATCAGCAAATTTTCCTGCAACAGCACACTTCTAATGCAAACTGAAAATGCCTTTGATCATGACACCGTACATATTGCATGAACTGTTTGTCGAATCCTTTTGGTTGTAGCAGGAGCAGCACTGGGCCATATTAGGCGCATTAGTCATAGAATTTTCAATGTCAGTGTACAACAGTCCTATCTTAAAGTCTTAGTTTTGAAAATGTATTGTTGGAAATGTACCAGATGGTGGAAAAATGTTTGATGCTGTAGCACAACCGACTGTGACACTAAACTCAAAGGTTACCGGCAGAGCTAGAGCTGGTTGTATAGTTGCATCTAATCTCATCAATGGGATGCAGGTGTGGCTTGGCTGAATACAATGCCTCTGTATTTAACTAAAGTTTGACAAGAAAAAGCAAAATTTGACCGATGTGATTTGTTTCTTTTTACACTGAATTGTCTCTAAAATCGCTAAGGTTAGCTAAAATGATGAATTTCACTAAGCAGACCTGAGCAGAGCTCGCCATTTCTCACTCACTGCCAGATCAGATCCAGCTGTAGGTTTTGCTAATAGTTTAGCTTTTATGTCTGACACTGAGTTTTCCAGTAAAATACGACTATTTCCAAAGTTTATCTCTGTGTTAGACAGCTGACAAAACTTGATCTTACCACCTAAAATGCAAGAAATGTCTGGCTCTGGAACTTAGCTATCCAAATTTCATATTTTATAGCTTACACACACACACACGCACACACACCCACCCCCACACACACACGCACGCACACACACACACTATAGTTGCAAGCCAGACATCTTGTTCAGCAGTCTCCATCTTCTCATTTCCCCGCAGTCACTTTACAATTGAGATCATTACAAATGCAGAGGGACCTATTAAAATGATACTGCAAAGAAAAGTGAATGGCCTCCCTGTAATAGAGCGCTCAGAGGAGTTCTCTACATCGTGCTCTTTCCATTTCAACAAAAAAAAAAAAAGAATCAGAATGGCCTTAAAGCAATACAAATGTGTGATTCTGAAAAATATGTCACAATTTTGAGCAAAAGGCTGACGGCTGTGAAATGACTCTGCAAACTAGATTGATTTTGATGATGTGACGTTTATTTTAAAGGGGGGGAGGGATTCCTGGAAAAAAAAATAGCTTGAATAGCCTCGGTTACTTATTTTGAGGAATACATTTTGTAAGTTTTATTTTGTCATCCTGCTGGTCTGTGGGTGTTTGCTCAGCTCAGCTCTGACTGGCACAAAGAAAGACATCCGCTGCCGGGACTTTCTGAAGATCCAGGTTGCATTTCATGAACCTTTCCCTGCCCTTTTATAATCTCTATAAAACTGTGGGATTGTGTGATGTTATCTGTAACTGCAGATGGAGCAGAAATCTATGGGGAAACAAACTAGCAAGCCCACTCTTTTTAAATTTAGATTATATAAACTCACGATCAATGAATCAAAGCAGGAATAGTTTTACTTTTCACCAAGCATCTCAGTAAATTTCACTCCGACAACATCCATGAATTTGATTCATGGATCATGGATCTTCATAATAATCAAAAGAAACAGAATAATTCTCATAGCTTGCAATGTGTAACTTAATTAAGAAATAAAAATATTGATCCATTATTGAAACAAGTGCACTAAGTTCCCGTTTTTGTCATTTTACCCCTCTTTCAAAAACAATGTGCAAACACTTCCTCTTCATTTCTCTTAAAGGTGCAAGTCCCCAGATCAAAAACAAAAAATATATAAAAACCATCAGAGCTGTCTGTCAGTGTTTTGTATCTAAATGCAGTCTGGAGGCAGACAAACAGGAAGGCTTGATTCAGCTTAAACACGACGACAAAAAAATCCAAAATCAATGCGGTAAAACTGAAGCCAACATCTTAAACTATAGTTAGATAAAAATGTAACAAAACAAAAAAAATACCAATAATATGAAAACCAGTAATGTTAGATTACTCTCAGAGGTGGATAACAGCGTCAGAACCAGGAGAAAATGATTGATTGGTTGCAACTTGAGGAGGAAAAACAAACTGAGGCTTAAAGGGAACCCAACTAAAGAGACTAAACACAATTTCCACTACAAATAAAACACAAGAACCCACTTGAGAAGTCACAACATAGTCCTTAACCACTGTTAGAGATGCACTCTACATACCAGTACAGTCAGTTGATGCATATTCTATACATACAGGAAGGCCTTTGATCCACCACCAAACCAGTTAATGTCTCATTTTTCAATTGCTTAAAGAATACCTAGACATGTCTTGGCTATAATCAAATCAATAACTGATGAGTTTTACAGTTGTGACCTTAAAATCCTTTGCATAATCAACCAGGAATCATGTGAGTTAGAAACAAAATGGCTTTCCATTAAAACAGAAACATCTTCCAATTGTTACATTGTCAAGTTTTACAGCTATACTCAGCATGGCATGATGAGTTAAATCAACCTCAAACATAATCACACACATGACCACATGTTAACAGCAGAGTGAAATTTTAGATTTGATTGATGGTTTACACTGTTTGCTGCCATAGCTTGATTGTAAACTATTGTGAAGAGGCTTGTTAATTCTCAGTAACGAGTAATCTAACGCGTTGCTATTTTAAATCCAGTAGTCAGATTACAGTTACTTTTCGAAATCACATTGCGTTACACTCTTCGTTATTTAATTGTATTCCCTCTACGCTTCTTGTCGAGTGACCGACGTCTTTATGCGACAAATCAGCCACAGAAATGTAAACAATGGAGGGAGATGCGCATTTTGTTGGTGGAAAAACAGGAACTATTTTGAATTTCTGTCACCAAGTCTGATTATTATAAGCAGCTTTGAGCTCTTTTTTTTTTAAAGTCGCTTGCAAATTTAATGAGTAGCGGGTTACACTTTTTTGGCTCGTTTTTGAACATGAAGCTCATTTGGGCTTGGAAATAAGCAGAGGCTCATAATAAATCCCAGAATTTGTCTCACATCCAGTTAGTTTTAGTCCATCATTTCCCAGATGATCCATCCTGCTGTGTCTTGATTAATGTCAAGTTCATGGAGGGACTCACCCTGAATGGTTAACTGAAGGGCGCACAATCCTGATCCAGAAGGACCCATCAAAGGGCTCAATCCCATCCAACTACCGACCAATAACCTGTCTCTCCACAACCTGGAAGCTCATGTCAGGCATCATAGCAGCTAAGATAAGCAGACACATGGATAAATACATGAGCACGGCACAGAAGGGCATTGGCGTAAATAGCAGAGGAGCCAAACACCAACTCCTTGTAGACCACACAGTTGCCTGAGACTGCAAAACCCGACACATCAACCTGTGTACGGCTTGGATAGATTACAAGAAAGCCTATGACTCAACGCCGCATACTTGGATCATTGAATGCTTAGAGATGTACAACATCAACAGGACCCTGAGAGCCTTCACTGCAAACTTGATGGGGCTGTGGAAAACCACCCTTGAAGCCAACTGCAAACCACTTGCACAAGTGTCCATCAACTGTGGCATATACCAAGGAGATGCTCTGTCCCCGCTGCTGTTCTGCATAGGCCTGAACCCCCTCAGCCAAATCATCAACAAGACTGGCTACGGATACCGAATAAAGAATGGAGCCAACATCAGTCACCTTCTCTACATGGATGACATCAAGCTGTACGCCAAGAGTGAGCGAGACATCGACTCACTGATCCACACCACCAGGATCTACAGCACAAACATTGGGATGTCATTCGGACTAGAGAAGTGTGGTCGGATGGTCACAAAGAGAGGGAAGGTCATTCGCACGGAAGGGGTCTCACTCCCAGAAGGAACAATAGCAGACATAGAGGACAGTTACAAGTACCTGGGAATACCACAAGCAAATGGCAACCTCAATGAGGTCACAAGGAAAACAGCCACAGCCAAATACCGCCAACGAATAAGGCAAGTCCTGAGAAGCCAGCTCAATGGCAAGAACAAGATCCAGGCAATAAACAGCTAGGCCTTGCCAGTAATCAGATACCCTGCAGGAATAATTAGCTGGCCAAAGGAGGAAATACAGGCCACAGATGTTAAGACACGAAAATTACTAACAATGCATGGAGGGTTCCACCCCAAATCCAGCACCCTGAGACTGTACACGAGCCGCAAGGAAGGAGGCAGAGGACTAGTGAGTGTGAGAACCACTGTCCAGGACGAAACATCCAAGATCCATAGATACATCAGGGACAAAGCCTCATCAGACAATGTGCTAAGTGAATGTCTCAGACAATGGCGAACAGAAGTTGAGGTGCTGGAGGTACCATCATGGGAGGACAAACCCCTACATGGGATATACATATATATATAGTATACAATATATCAATAGTACTACAGTGATATATATATATAATGGAAGCAAATATATTAGATATATATATAATATATATATATATATTATATATATATATACAATACCATATATATATATAGATAGAATATATATATGCATTATAACATAATATGTATATGGAGGGCTGATTACACATCCAACCTTTACCTGAACCCTCTTTTCAAATTCACCCTTTAAAGGAATCCACAAAATGGCAGGAAAAAAAGAAACTATCACAAAACCCAACACAATAATATATACACACAACATTGTGTGTGTGTAACATATAGTATATACACACATATATATAATATATAATACACGGATATAATATATATATATATAAAATGATAATATATATAAACACGTGAATATATATATATGGTATATATATATATGTGTTGGTGTGTGTGTCTCTTGGTGCTCCTCCGAGTCCCGCACTGGACAGTGGCTCCGATCCCGAGTCGCATCGCTCTCGTTCGTGGTCCTCCGAGTCGCACGCGTCCTGCGTCAGCTCCTCCCGAGCTCGCCAGGCCTCTTCGTGGTCCTCCGAGTCGGCCGCCACTCGTGGTCTCCCGAGTCGCGCCTCTTCGTGTCCTCCCGAGTCCGGATCTTTCGTTAGGGCTCTCCCAGTCGCCGCGTCTTCGTCTCTCTCCGAGTCCCGCGTCTTCTGCTCCTCACCGAGTCGCCGCCTCTTCTGGTCTCCCGAGTCGCCGCGTCTTCGTGCTCCTCCGAGTCGCCGCCTCTCGTGCTCCTCCCAGTCGCCGCTCTCGTGGTCCTCCCAAGTCGCCGCCTCCTCGTGGTCCTCCCGAGTCGCCGCCTCCTCGTGGTCCTCCCGAGTCGCCGCCTCCTCGTGGTCCTCCCGAGTCGCCGCCTCCTCGTGGTCCTCCCGAGTCGCCGCCTCCTCGTGGTCCTCCCGAGTCGCCGCCTCCTCGTGGTCCTCCCGAGTCGCCGCCTCCTCGTGGTCCTCCCGACTCGCTTCCTTGCGGCGGCACCAGTGTGCCAGTCACCCTGTACTTGCACTCTGCACAGCAGCCTGCTCAAACACCTTTCTCATCTGTGACGAGATTGCCTCAAACACCCGATCTCTATGGAACAAAGCACTAAACACCAGCGGCTGGTTGGTGGTTGGCGTTGCTACGGAGATCCCCGTACCTGAACCGGGCAGGAATGATATAACCTTATATCTCTGGAAGTCTCTGATGTCTCTCAATTTGATGACTGTATTGATCTTATTCAATGAGTTCCAAAAGCACAGGTAGTTTTCTGTCAGGTAGAGGACTCCATGATTGATGTATTGTATGGATCTTCTTCTGTCTCTGTTAAGCAGACAGCAGCGCCAGCCGCTCTTATGCTCTGCCAGAGGTTGCTCACCCTCCGGAAGGCTAAAAATCTCATGAAAAGGCCTTTTCTTTCTCCTGAAAATGAATCGGTTGCCACTGTCTCTGAGGGCACCGAGATGAGTAGCACCAAAAATGCTCAGTCGGGCCCTTGCTGTGGCAAACCGACTCCTCAGTGTGGGGTGTGTGTCGTTGTTCTTCTGCAGCTGTGGGTCGGTGGGTAAACTGCTCCAGATAATGTAAGGGGTGTCATAGTACTGCCTTAGCTTGGGGTAACTGTTAAAGATGAAGTCAATGATGAAGACCTTGATACCGGCAGATAGAACTGTGATGGATCCCAGCAGCTGATAAGGTAGCAGGCTTGTGGCGAAAAAGAGCAACCACAGTAAAATGTAGAACTTTATGGTGGACTTTGGATGGACCCACATGAACAGATTTTTTCCCTTCTCAAGGATGTCGGCCATCAGTCCAAAAAGCTTCTGAGCTTTCTGAGCAACCTCGATAACCAGGTGGAACTTCTCTTTGATTGGATCGGCTCAGACAGTTCTGGTATGATGCTCCACTGGATCCTCCAGCCTATGGAGATGAAATAATTAAGGGAGAGGCGGAGAATTACCAGGAAGACGAACGTGGGGATGGTCCAGCCATGCCAAGCTATGTACATGTACGCAATGAACCAAATGGCAGACATGTGAGCAGAGGTCCAGTTTAACAGGGCAGTCAGGTTGTTAAAGAAGTACGTCACAGGTATTAAATCTCGTTCCAGGCGTCTCATGTTTTCAGTCAACTTCTTGTGATTTAGTGGCTCCTCTGTCTCAACTTTCGTCTCCTCTTGCTGGGAGTGCAGGTCTTCTAAAAAATATCCAAAGCGATGGTAGAACCATTTAAAACATCTGTTCCAGAGAGTCTCTTTTTCTCTCGTTTGAGGGCGTAGATGTGGTGGTCGTGTCTGAGGTGACTCAGATGAAGAATCTGCTCTGTGATGTTCCAGCTCAATACGTCTGTGGCGTTCTTTCTGCAGTTCCCATCGCAGTGATTTGATGTACTTCTCATCATTTTTAACCTTCTTCTTTAAGTACTGTTTTTCATGCAACGTGGCTTGAAGAAGGTCTTTGATCTCATTGACATCCATCTCTGGTTCTTGGAGACCTGCGTGAGACGGTCCAGGAACAGCCTGGTCTTCCATCTCCTGTTCTGAATCCGACAATCCCATCAGCTTTTCGTACTCTTTGTCCCAAAAGCGTACTTTCATCAACTCATCATCGCTGGAGTCGGTGTTCGATGAGTTTGACGATCGAAGGCACCGAAAATTAGACATGTCAAAACAATTCGTCATGTTTGCTGCTGTCGATTCACTTCTCTGTCAGAACGTTGTGGGCTCAATGTTGGCACGCAAGACATGAAAGCTTTAGAACTTCTTTGATCTATTGTGATGTACATGATGTCTTCTATGACCTCATCAGTGAGCTCACCGGACTTCTGAGGCAAGGTCTTGCTTCTGATCGTTGCTATGGAAACGATCAGATCGGTTCTGCATGAGTCAAGCTGAAATCATGACTAAACACTTAAATAATAAGTAATACTTTTTATTTATTTAACATGAAGAGATTGACAATAGATTTCTCTATGATTGAAGTTTTGCGTTTGTGGTTTTCCGTACCTGCTGTGGTATAAATGGTCTTAACCCTCCTGTTCTGTTCATTTCTGAGGTACAGCAATAATGTCCGTGGGTCCATTTGACCCGCAGAGTGTTTAATCATGCAATAGTATCAGAAACCAAAGAATTCCCCCAAAACATTTTTGTATCTGATTATTATCTACAAAACTAACAATTTCAATCAATATTTGTGCAATAATGTAGTTTTTTTTCATTTCTCACAAATAAGGGACCAATGACGACAAGTTACTCATTTAGTCATTTGGACATAAAAGATTAAATTTACATTTGTGACAGATAATGCTTCTGCATGTTGGTGTTCCCGCTAAAGCCTTTTTTTCCTTTGCCCCGATTTTCCCTTTACGACAATCTTACAACGTTTTCAACATTGTCTTGGCCCGATTATCGCAGCCTGTGGGGTTTTCCCTGACTGGGAGCAGAACGCAGCCTGTTGAATGTTACAGGTAGCCAATCGGAAAACGCGGTGATGTAAAAACGGAGGGGAATCCCAAACAGTTGACATGACGCAACTGAAAGTCCGGTGGTTATGTTTATTCAATTAAAAATGTTAACTACGAAAAACATAGCTCACCTTCAAATCATAGTGCAGCAAATAAAGCGGCTGCTCCTTTTATCAAACATCATTTCTTTTTACGTATTTTATCACTTAAAATGAGTCCACAAACTGTCACTACTGTTTCATCATCAGTGATTGATTATTCTAAATTCACGTTTGGTACTTTGGGGGTTTTACTGGATTTTCTTGTGGAATCGGGATGTTCATGAATGAAATCAGAACCGACCGAACCTGTTGGACTTTTATCATTTCTGTGGTCACAGTAGTTTGGAAAATCGGCCGACAATCCTTAAACCGTGACGTGTTTAACCAGACCTAATTCTCACGAGCTCCACTCCTCTCATCTCGTCTCGACCGCTGCCCTGACGCTCTCTGACTCTGGTCGCTATGTTAACGTTTACATATCCCTTCAAAATAAGATACAGATACGCCACAAAATCCAACATTTTACTTGCGTGATAATTTTAACTAAAGATAACAACTAATGGGCTTGTTTCTCCCATCTGGGATGATGAGAGACAATGACACCAGAAGTGTTGCTTATGTACAGGACTTCATAATCTGCACCCTTTTGGTTGTATTTATTTCCACTTTGGCTTTATGTTGTTTAGATTTTTATTAAAGTACATTTTTTGTCAATGGAGACTCATAATCTATTTTATTTTTGTTTTTGATTGCTTTGTTTACCAATTTCAATGTTAAGTGTTCTTTTGAAAATAAAGTGTCTCTGTCATTTCCATTAAATCAGTGTAAAAAAGGTCTTCAAACAATATTATCGTTTATCGCAATACTTTTTGAGACAATTAATCTCTGAGCAAAATTTGTTATCGTGACAGGCCTACACACAAATTACTTATGTTTTTGGGTTTTTTTGTACTGTTGTAACCATTAAACAATCTCCCTTTCAGATCAACCATATAAGTGGAAATACATAGTTGATGTTACTATCATAAAACAGTTTGCAATTAAGTTTTGGCAAAGCTGAATGTGATTTCACTGGTGGCAGAGCGTTGTTGTTAGCAGCTCAAGTAACTAAGAGTTACTTCTAATGTAACTCTTACTTTCCAAATCAAGTAGTCAGCAATCTAAGTTACTTTTTCAATGAGTAATCAGTAATCTGATTAAAGTCACTTTTTCAAACTATGACATCACTGTTAATTCTACATATTTAACACGACAAAAAAAAAAAAAAAAAACCCAATCCAGATATGTTAAGCATGAATTAATCATCTCCTCTGGTGTTAATCATAATTACGACTTGTGGATTCCGGCGTGTGTTGATGAGATGTCAGTAGTTTCCGATCAGAAATCAAGTGAGATAAGCGGATGATGCAACACGGCTGACATTTCTGCAAGTTTCCCTCCGAGTCGGATGCTCTGAATGCCGATGAGACCCGAAGCTCTCGCTCTTGAAGGCGGGGCTCGTCTGCGTCTCATCCATGAGTCCCCAGCTGCTCCTTATTTACTGCTTTGAGGAGAGCAGCCAGGAAAAAAAAAACCCAAAAAAACACTGAAGAGTTGATTACTCGAAGCTGGTGTTCGTTATGTTTTGTTTTACACGTTGCGCCGTGACAGCGTCCTCCTACCAGTTCTCTGCTGACTCTCACCCTGGGCCCGTCAGTCTCCCCTGCTGTCGTAAACCAGAGACTCCTTATCCCTCCCCGTCAATTACCCTTAAGCTGTTGTCAGGCTGACCTGGAGAGACTGTCAACGGTGAGTCAGTCATTCTGTTTGCTTAGTTTTTTTAAAACTCAAAAAGTTGGTTGCTTCCTATTGCCAAAATGTTCTTAAGACTGATGGATGCACTTCGCTTCAGTTCGGTGTGAAAAGTCATTCATTTAGTCGAGTCAAATGTGGCCCAGGGAAGTTGTTTTCCTGGAGTATTTCTTCTAATTGAAACTTCTGAGTTCATGTTTCAGCTATTCCTAAAAAAAATAAGGAAAAAAGAAGTGAATTTATATGATCCAATACCTCTTAGATTATTTACAAAACTCCAATTTATGCTTTACTATCCCAACATTCTCCCAAATATTATCCTGATGCATTTGTTATGGAGTTTATTGGGAACATTAGTTTCAATAAACACACACACACAAGATAGATGTGGTTTTATTGCTGTTGTGAACATTTCTTTAAGTATTAAAAGATTTTCAGGGTTTTAAAGTGTCAGTTTTATTTGCTTCAAGGCATATAGTTTCATTTTATAGCACAATCAAGGATCTGTTGCCTTCATTTGTTATAAAAATGCTACATATATGTCAAATGTGACTTAAAAGAAATTTGACTTTCTAAATAAACGCATTTAGAAACTCCTGCCCAGGTCCATTCAAGTGACTGGTTGCCACAGGAGATTAAAAGATTTCTCAAACACACATGAAAGAATCAAGGAAACACTCCAGATAAGTTTTCCATGCGGGAGCAACATTATAACATGATAGAAAACTAAAATTACATTATTTCAAATATGACAACGGTCTCATGTGGATACAGTTTTAATAAGATGCTACAAATGGAAACCGTAAGCCAGAAGTGCCAAAAAAGCATTGATTCTAACATGGGTCATTTTTGACCAACTCGTGTGAATGTCGTGTCACTCATGCACCTAAAGGTTAAAAGCATTTTTACCTCTCAAAACATTTACGTTCTGTTGGACGCATTAATCTTTTGTGTGTTTTATTTCTACCCAAAGCTGTTAAGTGTGGCTGAAGACCACGGTCTTAATCTACCACATTAGTGCAGGTCTCTTAAGGGCAAAACTGGCTTTCCATTACGACCAAAGCTGGAAAGCGTTTATCCTCTTCCTGCATCACACTCGTTTTCTTGTGTTGTCTGTGTGAATAGACAAGGTTGCGCAGGTGGGTCAACTTAAAACAGGCAAAATGTGAAGTTTGGGAATTTGCTTAAACCAGTGAACTAATCAAGGTCAGAAGAGATATTTTAAAGACAGAATATTTTGAAAACGGTTCTGTTGTTGTATGTACTCTGGTTTCGTGTATTTTTTTAATGTACAAACCCAAAATTGAGGCTTACATTTCTCCATTTTACATGTATTTGAAACATTTACTTGTTTTAATCATCTTTTTAAATTATGCGTTACTTAATTGAATGTTCAAAAATGTGATAGCAAACTAAAATAACAAAAGGTCAAACTAGATTTGTTGTAGTAATTTTGTTGGCTGACTTATTGCAGTTTATGTTGTAAAATGATTTTCTCATCTTAAAAAGAAAATTTATTTGCATCTTTTAGTGGATTTATAATGTGAATATATAAGTCTACAAAGCATACTAATTTTTTTGTATCATTAATCAATTAATTGTCAGAATAAGTGATAAAATAATCAATGACTTAAATCGTTTGTGCCGTATGAGAAACATGAACCACAGAAAGTGCAGAAGAGGATTGTCAGGAACTATCAAACAAAAAATTGCTGTACTTCATATAAATTACATTTAAACAATAACATTTACATTTGCTAACTTTACTAAGACTTGGTTATAATGTACAAACTATATTATAACCAAAATGGAGAAGAACTGTTGTTCCTGGACAAAGACCAACTAAAAGGCAGTTAAAAATAATTGTAGTGTCCATTGCCATGTCAGTCAGTTCTCAGATATATTGTTTAGCTTGGTTTGCTGAAAGAAAAGTAGTGCATTTGCATATTTTGCTAATACCATTTGGAATGTAAAACTCAGAAAAATGATGTGATATTAACTAATATCAGAGACCCAAGTGGGCACATTAATTTTGTTTCAGGCTTTCTAAATGCACAAACCCTTTAAAAATTGGCTCCAAAAAATTGAATAATCACAGATGCCTTTCAAACTAATTAGATTTCATTATCTATTTCTTCTGCCAGAGGAATTAAACTCCCTATCAGCACCAGCTTGTGTTTTTAATGTTTACTGGAGTGGACACGCTGGAGTCCAGCTATTACTTCTTATCTGAACTCCTTTGGAAAAAGGCTTTAGAAAACGAGTACATTCAGAGGGGTGGAAGTACATATTTGCGTCCTCATACTGAAACATGAAGAAGATGGACGTCTGGGTAATGTGGCACTCCAAGGTTCAGCTGGTAATTACCCTGCAGAAATAGGATCAGTGCAGACTGGAGCGGCCTCTTGCTTATTATTTTCTAAAAGGAAAAAGCATCTGGGGATAAACAGTCGACACCAACGGGGCGTTCTGGGGAAAACCATCCAACATTTAGGTACACCACCTTAATTGGTGACATTTTAAAACATGTAAGTGGTGGAACAAAGTAAGTGAAGTAAGTCGTTTTTATTTGTAGCACCTTTCACAGACGTATGAATCACAAAGTGCTTCACAAAGGCAAAACAAAACAAAAAAAAGCAAATATTTGCTATATCTATATATATGCTGAAGTGTAGGTTTGTGGGATTGCATCCAGGTCACGAGACAATAACACTGGCTTCACCAGAAATCAATTAATTTAAATGTTTATACAAGAATAGATGTTATTTTGTAAGTAGGACAAATGTATGTTTTGAAGAATCAGTTTTCAGAGAAATGAGCATTTCAGTCCAGGTTTGACTAATCTTTATTCACATCGCCACATGATATACAAGAGATTTTACTGTTGTTTAAAGCTCCAGCGATTTATAGTGATTTAAGATATTGCTAAATTTAAATATTTTATAACCCAACAACTGCTTACAAAATGCTCTCAGCTGCTTAATCCGCAACTACAGAGGAAAGATCAGCAGGTGGTAATCCGAGTGATGAATTCTGATATTCTTTTTTTTTTTTATCTCCAAAAACTGCTTTAAGGCAAAGCATCCACTGCCTTACTGAACACAATCTGAAATCAATTTAGATCAGTTCTTGCCGTCGAAGCAGAGAGTATCTTTTGGATCTTTGCATTGTTTTATTCCCCTCTTTCTGCAGGTTTAGGGACAGTCTTCAATCGTGTTCACGTTTGTTCCCTCGATTCTTCTCTCTTCTACATCTATCATCTCTTTTCCTTTGAAACCTGTTCCCCACGTTTCTCCCTTTGTTTTCTCCTGTTTCCATTACGTTTGACATAAACCTCAAGAAATTTTGAATAAAGTTATACACCTATGTCAAGTAGAGCATCATGAGAAAGCTGTAATCTTTGGGCCTCACCTTGACACCCAGGCAGCCACGCTGCCAGACAGGACATGCTAAAAATACAAAATCTACACTTTAATTAAATAGACTGAAAGAGTGATAGGGTCTCTATATAGTGACAGAATAATAACATTTTTCTGCTCCTTTGCAGGTTACAATAAGTAATTTTTCCTCGCTGGATATTCTTAAACAGAATCATCTAAAAATTGCTGGTCCATTTCATCACAATATTTTTTTGTGTTTATCTTTGTCATCTCTCCAAGATCAGAATCACTTTTAATTTGTCTCCTGTTGTCTGAATCTCCTTTGATACAATGAACCAGAAGACAAAAACTATGATTCAAACCTTCTTATAAATTTTAGCAAATTTAAATTGATTTAGCGCACTAGTTAAGAGTCAGTCCCTGTAAGAAGGAGGGGATGTCTCTCAACTGGGATAAAAAAAAAAAAATAAAAAAATAAAACAACTTTCTCCAGATCTGGATGTCGTTCTGTGCCTCCAACCCAGATGCTAAAGGATTCTGGATTCTTGTTCCGGCGTGTTCTCTGGTCACCTGAACACGGCTCTGATCCGGTGTGGAGAAGAACGAGCTCAGCAAAAACGAGAAACCCGACTACATGTCGCCTCTCACCTTTGGATGTTGAATCTGGTCTGAGGGGAGGAAGGAATGAAAAATCTGATACAAATGGCTAAAATGACGTTCATCGAAAGAAACTGAACTCAAGCTAGGAAAACAAACCTCCATCATACGGAGGAAACTCAAAACAAGGTTCTGTTTCTCCACAGGTTTCACCACGACGCCTTTAGAGCCTTTTACCTTTGAATGATTTATGGACACACAAGGACGAGACCCCAGGGCAAACCTACGACTGTCTGGGGAGAATTTATAATCCTTCAGGGAATGAATTTCGTTCGCCCAGAATGACCGTGAGCACATTGTGTGGGACCTGATCTCTTATTGACCTGGCCTCCGAAAAGTTGAAGAAAATTAGATCTATCGAGACTGGAGGCTCCGAAAGATACCGAAAAAGTAAGTAAATATACACACTGAAATTGACAACTGTCGCATTTACATTACAAATGTGCCCAAAACCTTGTCGATATGTCAATGAGACATGTTTCCATTAAAAAAGTGCAACTAAAATCACACATGAATAAGTTTGAGAAGTCCTTAAAAAATATACCAAGCCATCATCCTCTTACCACTTCCTGTCGTCGTCTTTGTCTTTTCCACCAGCAGGAACCACTTCCTGTCTTCGTCTTTTCCACCAGCACAAGTCACATGTTGTTTATCATGTGACTTGTGATGCGAAAAAAAGTGTTTCCATTGCAGTTCTGCAAAATACACTTATTTCAACTCTGTCAGAAAACCACCTCATCTTTAGCACAAAAATGTTTTTGGATTTTTTTGTTTTGTTTCCGTATTTCCATGAAGTGAATTTATTTTTCTAATTCCAATTTGTGCAATTATACAATTTGCACAAAAATTGGAACTGCAGCTATTTGATGCACATATTTCATGTTTATGGTGTTACTCTGCCATTCCTCCTCTGACTTAAGCTTAATATGTTTTTGTTTTATTGTTCAGCAACCAAAATGTTCCTGGTGAAAACCGGGCAACCCACTGCCATATCACAATCATAAGGATCTGAGCAAACATATGATGAATCATCAGAAAATTTGACCAGAATATCTTGGATTTTCAGAGGTTGAACATAAAACATTTAACATTTTTTATTTTCCAGCACTCTCATTTATAATCACAAGCACACAACAGAAGTGACAGCTATGAAAATGACCTTTGTGGGGGAGAGGCCGACATAATCGAGAAACTGGGAATAAGAGTGTGAGAGATGAAGGAACATCATGAGAACAGGTAAGCGCATGTGAATTGACACCGATTAAAATGAACTGCTGACAATTTTGGTTCCAGTTGGTTCTTTGGTTGGACAGTTTTGGGTGAAAACTGTTCTTACAGATTTTTACCACCCAATTCAGGCTGACATTGATCTGCCTCGAAAGTTAGTCACCCTCTCTGTCAACGCTTATTCAATTGTATAGTAAGTTCGAAGCAGTCAAGCTACTGATACCTCTTTGTACCACGAAGTCCAAATAGACTCAAAAGCCATGCAGGAAATATGGGTCCAATCCATGCGATAAACGGCTCAATGAAACACATTTCTAGAATTTAATTACAAGAAATATGATGCCGGGGTGTGCAAGCAATGTTTCCCTTTTAGTATGGGACGGGGAGCAGGCGTCGTTTTACTGACTGGCAGCCTTCCCAGAACAATGGCTTGTTGCCCATTTAGATCAGAGATATTGTCAGCAGTCTGAGACATATTCTAGATTCAATAGAGCAGCTAGTTTTTTGCTTCTCTTCTTTATTTCCTGTAACTTAACTGTAAGAAAACACTAGAAGCCAAAACTTGTTTTCCTCTTTTGCAAATTTGACATTAGCGTTTAGTGCCAACTTTAAGACTTGATCGCAAACTCTTGCTTGGTCCAAACACTTCGTATTTTGATTGTATTTTTCATATCAATTTGCTGCATCACGCATGTCTCACATCAACGACGTAAAGGTCGGATAAAATGCGACATGACTGTTCAAACTACAGACGTTTTGAAAACGATCCGAGATGTATCTGGATTCACACAGGGAAGTGGCACAATTTTTATTTTTGGGTCAAAAATTCAAAACTGGCCACAGACCTGAACCTTTAAAGCCACACTAACACAGTTTCGAAGTTGACCTGAAACTCCTCCAAGTGTTTATCTTCATTGACTACTGCAACAGTGTCTGCCTTAAAAACCAATCAGACAGCTGCAGTTGATCTGAAAGGCTGCTGCTCGCATTCTCACTAAAACCAGGAAGAATTGTGTAAGGGAAATAACCTGCCAGTGGAGTTAATACTTTTTATTCAAAATTAAGGAAATATTGATTTGTAGCTATATCTTGTTGAAAAGTTATTTGTAGGTTAGTTTTATCTCATTTCCAGGTTACTAAAATATTCGCACTAAAACATCAACCAAAAATGACGGTTACTTTCTCGTAGTCTTCACGTAAGTGACATATACATGGTTGATTATGTGACTTTTTCTTTGAATTTTTTTTATAAGACCTCATAGCATCTTTCTTAGCAGAGAAGTTGCTAACAGAGTCAAAAAAAGCCTTTATTTTAATCTAACACAAAATCCTGCAAAAAAAAAAAAACAAACTTTGCTTAATAAGGGTTGAAAAAAACAAAATCCATTTACTTATATGCTATTTCGTGAATCATTAACCCTATCAAGTGTTTTTTTTCCCCCCCTAATTCTGAGGGTGTAATGAACTCACAAAATAATACGAGTGAAATTTGATGGGCTGCTAAATCACAACCCGTAAACTTCTAATACATTCTTTACCTGTCATTTGACAATCACCATAAAAGTTTAGTGTTTTCCAGTTAGAAGATGAGACCAAATTAGTAAATAATGATGTTTCTCTTCCGTGGTAATCAGTGTGCTGGATCTCCAAAGACAACAGTGCTGTTCTGAAGCACTGAAGGGTGACGTGAGGAAAGGGACGTGAAGAGGAAGCTCGTAGGATGCAGAGAGAGGGCAAGGGAGAGATGCTATTTGTGTAGGATAACAAAGCAAGAGGTTGCTCTTCTCCGTGTTATTTTGCTCCACCCGCTGGATTATAGTGAATTTTATTGATGGTGAAGTTTGAGCAGAGGACAAGAGGCATTTTTAACCTTTCAGCAGTGTCGTTTAAAGAGGAGTACCTTTTTAGAACGAGTCCAGGGCTGATGTAAATGCACAAACCTACATTCCAGGTAATTCAAAGAAAGCCTGGTGCCCTGCAGCAGACATTTTATTTTGGTTTGCGGTTAAAATGTGTTGCACGTGTACACTTTGGAGGGTGGCTTAAAACCCAAAGGGGTGTCCTTATATAGCACTGAACAATGTAGATAATGCTGGTGGTGAAAGGACACATACTGATGTTTTTTATAGATCAAATTTTTTTCTTGTCATGTATGTTGCCACATTTAAAGGGACAGTATCATGTAAAATCAAACTTTTTAAGCTTTAGATCATGTTATGTCATTCCCTTATGAAAAGGTTCATCGGTCCTCGCAGAGAACAACCCCACCTGCCACTTTCCCAATAAGCTCCTTCAGACTAGCCAGAAGCAATTAGCAAACATCTGGTGAAACTGCACATCTGCTATGAGGTACCACTCAGTGAAACCCTGGTGGAAACCCTGTTAAAGGGTTAATATGGGAGTGATAACTTAATGACTTCCTGAAGGCGGGGTTTCAGGAAGAGCAGGAGCTTCTTAAAGAGACAGAGTCCCAATTTCATCATGTTTAATTATGAAGTCAAATATCTTTTAAGTCATATTTGACATATAGCATTTTTATAACAACTGAAGGTAATATAGTTATTTAATAGTTCTATAAAATGCTACCATGTGCCTGTAAATTATATAACATTGCCATTTTAAAAAATTGGCAGTAAATCTTTAAATCAAGAAAAAGTGTCTTTTGTAAAAACTATTAAAAGATGTTTTCAGTGAAACAATTGTGGTTTCTACTCATCTTCTCTGATTTTCTTTGCAATGTAATAATATCCATCATATTTCTGGGGGATTTTACTCTCATTCCAAACCAAACTAATCCAGATTTCTCCCTGAATTTTTCAGCTGAGCGCTGATGCTTCAGACGGCCCTCTGCGGCGGCGACCGCTCCAGCCAGGTTCACTGAACCATCTCCTGCAGAGCCTGAGATTCACCGCACCAGCAAATGTTTTGCCACATTTAATCTATTCTTCTTTCTAACTGGTGGCTGCTGTCCTGTCCAATGTTTTATGTTTAATCCTTTTGTGACCCATACATTCTATGTTACGTATTGGAGCCGTCAAATCGTTCTCAGGAGAAACGGGATTGTGAAAGACTATTTTCAGCAGCTGCTTGTTTGTTACAGTGTTGGATTTTTGGTTGTATTTCCTTTTTGCACGAAAGGTAAAAAAATTAAGGTACAGATAGTAACTATAAATCACTTCTTAGTAGCTCCAACTTGAACGTAAAACTTTACCTCAGGCCGACATCGTTAGCAACTTTTAACTTGATTTTGATTGTGTATTTAGCTTAATCATTAAAAATAAACATTTTTAATTTATTCTCAAATTACTTCAGTGTTGTTCTCATGATTTTAAGACTATTTGCATAATTTCTATTGTTTTACATTGTAGAACTGAGACGTATTTTTCAAATAATTTAGCTATGTCTAAGAGTTTTGAAATTTAAATTAACGATGCCATTAATTAATCATTAATGGCTTCTCTGGGCTTAAGACGCAAAACTTTGGGAGACAGAAATACCTCCATTTTCCTTTTTAACAAATCTGTCAGAAAATGAAAATATTTGAATAAATTCCACTAAGAAGAAGCTCAAAATGTCTGCTGAGGCTGTGCACACCTTTTGACTCTTATTCCACGCTGCCTCACACTGTTGAGAGAAACATATTTAGTTTGAAACCAGACAGTTGATATGCCACCACACATGCAAAGAATATGAAACATAAAATTTAGATTAAACTATTACAGAAAGTCAGCAAAAGAAAAAGCTGTTAATTCAGAAACTCATTCACCTCAAGAAGCTTAAATGTCATAAAATAATCATATTTTTCCCCTGTTTTTTAAAATTCACAATTGGAAGTAAGCAATTGCTAGAAAGGATTTGAGGGTCAGATGACCTCTACTTCCAACTCGCAGATGGATCGCTGGAAGGAGAAGAAAAAAAGTGCCTCTCATTGCAGTTTTGAAATGTCAGGGCAGAGAGGCTACTTGTGTCATTTCCCCAACATTCATCACAGCTTCCTAATTAGAGAGATGGCAAATTAAAGAGTGAAGTATCTTAATGTACTGTTATCAGATTAAAAGGAAAACTGTAATTCTTTTGTTTGATGCAGCGATCTTCAACGAAGTAAATTCATCCAGTGTCGGATGCCCATGGTGGGACCTCTGCTCTGTCTCCAACCACTTAGCTGCTCTTCTGTTTGGAACTAAAATGACTCCATTTGCTTTCGGGTTGCGACTTCTCCACCTCCTCTCCATTACCCTGCCTGGTCCATTAGCATATCTTTCCATCTGCATTTCTTTTGCTTGAGTCTTCGGTTTTCGCTCTTCTTTGAGTCTCTGCTTTCACCTCTTAATTCTCTGTTTTCAGTAATGTCAAAGTTTCTTTGCTCTTCAGTGAGCTCTCTCTCTCTCTCCCCCTGCAGTAAGTTTATAACATAATCCAACATGTTATTTTTGTAATGTATCGGGTATTCATTCATTTTCATATGATGTTTTGTTCCAAGTATGAGAGAGATAATGTATGAAAAAGTTGAGCCCCCTGCCTTCTGTCAGTGCTAACTAGAAATAACCAATCAGAGCCGGGTCGTGCCGCTGTCAATCACCATTGTGCTGCAGCCTTACTTGAGTGCTAATGCTACTTAGGTTGGCCACCGATGATGGCGGATAAACTGTTTTCCTATAACATTAAGTTGTTTATTAGCCATCAGCACATTTAGCAGCGCTGGCACAACATTGATTGACAGTGCTAAAACCCGCCTCCTGTCTCTGATTGGCTGTTTTTCACCAGCTTCAGATGGCAATTAAGACCTGAGGGAGGAGGAGTGATTGATCTTTTCACAGATTATCTATTTCATAAACTGTAACGAGATGGTGACAGTTTTAATACTTAAACATTTTTTAAAATAAAAATTACATACTGCGCTGTTAAACAAAAACATGCAAAAAACAATAAAAATCGCATGCACTTTGTAATCTTCATTTCTGTGGGTGTACATGGGATTTTAATGGTAAAATCCACACCAGCGAAAAGTAATGATTGCAATCCAAAGCGACATTTTTGCTTTGTTCGATCTAATACAGTTTATTTAGAACCAAAAAGTTGCATGAACTTATGAAAAATGTATTCATTTCATGTACATGTATACTTTTGTACCATTTTATGATTAATAATTTTGTGAATAATAAACTTTGTTTTTGTTTTTCTTACAAAATAAGGTTCTCTGTATTATTTGCTCCATTCTTCATAAAGAAGAAATGAAAAAGTCTGTCTGTATTTACAAACATGTGCCGTTTTTTAAATATAACTTTAGGCTGTCGAGAGTGATTCTTCATGACCTTGGCCTGAAAAGTCTCCAGAGCTGCAGGTTGCCGACCCCTGATGTACGTAGAGTGACGCCTGAAGGTCGTGTCAGTCTCTGACGTTGCTATAACAACAGTCGTTCCACAAAGTGGCAGCCGGCCAGAGAAGCTTCCTACAGGGCGTTTATGGAGTAGGTGTGTTACCCCGACAGGAAATGAACAACCATGCATGCTAAGTATTCTAATTGCTGCTAATTTTCTCACACACTTTGAATGTTGATCAACTTATTATCATTCATATATGCTAAGTAATACTGTATATGTTGCTCACTACTCAACTTTGGAATAAATCATTGGATTTACGTGTCAAAGTGTGTCGTTGATGTGCAGCCTTCTGTTAAATGTAAAACATTATAATTTTGTTATATTGATAGTTATTGATCCAAGGGTTACTATAACAGTTAGTGTCATATAAGACCTGAAAGGAATGTATGTTTTTGTTTTTTTATTTTATTTCAGTCACCAAATCAAAACAATAATTTTAATTTTTACCTAACATAGACATAAGCTGACATAACACAAACAGCGTAATTTTTTTTAAATGTTTCACTGGCTCTTGTGGCCTTTATTTGATAGTGAGTTGACAGGAAAATGAGTAGAAGGGAAAGACACGTGGCAAAGGTCACCAGGCCGGGAATCGAACCTGTGACGGCCGCATCAAGGAGTAAGGCCTCCTTGTGTGGGTTGTGCTTAAACCCTGCCTTACCACAGGGTTTTAACTAAATTTTTTTTTTTTTTTTTTTGATTCTTGGTCTATGATTGATCTGTGTTTGGGTTTGTTTGTTAATGGTGGAAAAAAAGTACGGCTCTTACCGTCATTTTGGCAATTGTAATGTGTAAAATATGATTTGCACGTTTTTATATATACTTTGGTATAGAAGTTATTTTCTGAACCCAGGCTATTTAGGCTGAATATACCTTTTTTGTAGTAAACCCTGCATCTTTACTTGCTGTTATATAAACTGTAAATATAACATCTTTACAGTGTTACATTTATTTAGTAATTAAGCTTTTAATTTTTATACATTTACAAAAATGCAACAGACTTATTCCACCGTGTTTAATTATCCTCGAACTCTGTTACTGTTTTATGCTCCCAGTTCATAAATGAAGAAATGTGGTTTGTACAGAAGCTGATCTACTCTCTTTTCAAATAATGTCCAAGCATTTACGGCATTATTGTGAAAAGTACATCAAATATTTTCTATTGCAGCAAAGACCTTGGTCTTCCTTTGAATTTTACATTTACCTTATGTGTGATAAATGCACCAGTTCCTGCTACATTACTGTACCCTGTACTATGGGAATCACATTTATTTTGTACTGAAAATAGAACCTCTTCCTTGCGGTGAAACTTCTTGTCGACAAACGAGTATTTTTGAGCTCGCCACTTTTCCATTAAGCAAATTGATTTTCAAAATGTCAAATCATCCAAATATGAAAATTACAAGGCTAAATCAAGGGAAAAAACAAGAACTCACTTAAACGGAGAGAACCTTAATCTAAGGAAGCAAGTCCAATGCACAATGTTCAGAATAAATGAACCAACACAAATGAGTGAAAGAGGATGTTTAAATGGTAATACAATAATGTAAATCAACGACAAAGAAATTATCTAAACTTCAGCTGAGAAAACACCAAAAACTCAAACACCTACTGTGCTTAACTTCAATCAAAACAGATTTCACGTGTTTTCCATATTTCTGTCACTTGCAACTGATTTACTGGATTTTCTCAATGAGAGCCAAATAAAGTATAATTTTATGCAGTTCTATTCTACTTCAAAGGGCTTGAAATCACAAGAGAATCGGTTTTATTTTGGGTTCTTGTCGACCTGGGAGCTTTTAGCTGACACGGGTTGTTGATTTCAAAAGTAAGCTAGCATCTAGTTCCCTCAGAAGTAGGCAAAACAACAACATCTGTTTGAGTGGCACATTCAGTAAGAACGATGGTTTACTTTCATCTTCTGGAAAAAAACAATGAATGTATCGCTGTATTCTCTGGTGAACTTGGGTTACTCCGTCTCAAAGGCACAATCTCGTGTTTAGCAATTTAAATGCTGTTTCAAAGCTAAAACATGGTCACCTTTCTATGAACAAATATTAAAATATGACAGAAATAGAAAGTACAAAGACATTTTTGTACATAAGGATGGTGTGGTTGCCTCCAATTAGGGGTATATGATAACCAAAAAAAAAAAAAAAAAAATCTAAATCAGCACTCCATAACGCAGATGGTAACGATGGCAACAACTGGTTTCTATGAACGCAGGCAACGACCCTAAAAGAATATTTTACAAGGTAAAGCATTGGAATTAATCTTTTTTTACTTGTACATGGCAAATCTCCCTCCATTCTGCCATCTTCTCCAACTTGTGGAAAGCAACCAAAGCATTAAAGCATACTAGAAAGTCTAGAAAATGTTATGGTGAATATAATCACATTACCAAGCAGAATGAAACACAAAATGTTTATTAATACCATCTATTTTAGTCAAGCTTGTCATGCAATGCTCTAAAAATAACTGAATCTTTGGGTCTGATCTTGACTCTACACTTTCTTTCTCTTTTTCTGCCATGGAAAACTGACAGCAAGTCTTCCCAATATGTTCCTGCTACATGGAAACAATCCACTCAGACCGCAATTATGTGTAAATACTCCATCAATGACAAGTTTTGAAAACCTGCCACCAAGTCATGTTAACAGTCTCTTATTCTGTTCATCATGCAGGTTTTGCCATTTTAAGGAGCTAAATTGGTTGCTTCTCGTCAAGCTACGCACATCAGTTGTTCCCCTGAACATGCAATGAATATGCCATGCGGAAGTGCTTTGAGTCAGATTAAGCTACTGAACTTCAGCTGTGGAAAGGTTAATCAGAAGTGCCAACGCTTCTGAAAAGGACGGACTGGAGCGTTGGGGGACTGGCTGTTTGCATTGCCCTCTGACTTATCAGACTTTTAAAACGATGAGATCTTATAGTTGTAAAACTCATGGAATTCCCACTATTACAAATTTCCTATACTGTTAAATCCTTTAGCCTTGGTTGATTAATCGGAGCGTTTTCCATTCACAAAGCTCTAAGTTATTGCCAAAGACACCATTCGCAGTACTAAAAGGGCTAATCTGAAATTTTGAGCCCATCAAGCTAATGAGATCTCAACATGTAGGATTAAATAGTCTACCTTCTGATGGATGGACACTATTCTCAGGATTAGAATTACATGAGTAAGTAACATTCTTTTACATGGCGTCGCAAAACCTTAAACAATTTAGGAGCTTCAATCAAAGTAGTAACAGGACCTACGCCATGTCAATGTCACTACAGATTCATTGTCACTCCCATATTTCTGTTGATTCAGCTTCTTATTTAAGTCACAATTACACAAAAGAACAGCCTTTCTTCCCATCAGGAGCATTTCTGTGCCTGAGCATTTCAGGCTATTTCTCCAAGAGCAGGAGAAATAGTATGTAGTCTTTTGCCATCAAAAGAGAAATCCTATAAATGCTATACTCTGATGCCATTCCATTTTAGTTTCCATTTCATGAAGAAGGAAGCTGCGCTCGGTTTCTTCTTCAAAGGTTTTCTTGTTGTTTTCTGCAGTAGTTGTTGGTGCAGCGCCTCCACAGGCGAGGAAGTGAACAGGCTTTCCAAAGAGTTTGGGTCATTTGACAGTGCAGTGTGAAAGTGAACAAAGCAGCTACAAAATGTAACAAATGATGCAACTTTGGTCCCCAATTGAACCAAGTCTACTGGTCTACCAGGTGTGAAAATACACTCCATAAATTACATCTCAATGGAAACGTTTTGTTTGTCAGTGTGTGGCAGTCAGGTGTATCACTGAGTATGCAACTGTATGTAGACAGAAAGGCAACAAAGTACTTTGTTCTGTTTGTTTTTGCAGATGATGTGTTGGCATTAACCCGTTCCCTGTCCCGGTTGTGTACTCTGATCTCCTGTGTGGTTTTTACTTTTATTTGTTCTCTTTTGCTCCCTATTCTCTTCCCTAAGCATTTCAGAGTTCATCTCTTTTTTAAAGCACCGCCACGTTTCCATCAGGTCTTTGTTGCCTCTTTCTTCACTTAATGTGGATACACTACACATCCAATCATAATTAGATTAACCCCCCACACCCCACCCATCTCCTGTTTCTCTTGCCTCCCACTTCTCACAATTTTTTGCTCGTCCTCTCGATTTTTCCTTTGCCCTCTTAATACGTCTCCTTGCTTTACATTTCTATCGCGGCATAATAAACCAACTGCAGAAACATTAGAGTGAATCGTTATGAATCAATTTTATGCTGCTCGGAAATGAATATGGCCAGACTAAATCAAATTAACCTTTTCCAGGCCAAGCAGTTATCAGACACTACCCATAGCCATAACAAAAAGAGATTCGTCTCTTCAGTCTCACAATGATGCAAGTTTCTGTGTTTCCTTCCTGTTGTGTCTCCCCTAAACACCTGTGATGAGTCATTATTCAGGATATATCAGTATCTTGAATAATAATACACGAGCAACAATGCTTCTGAGGACTACTGGGAATAATTTGGAATTTTATTACATTTGGGAGCGTTTAATGCCTTAGACGCTAGACAAACTCCAAGCTAGTGGATAGTGTGTTTTGACGAAATCGGGCATCAAAATATTGATGAAACAGACTCACAAAGAGACATGTAAAGAGTATTTTACTCGCATAACAAAGCAGGTACAATTAAATGGGTTAGCATTATGTGTTTCACATTCACATAGTGCCATTTTATAGCACAATAAAGTAACTGTTACCTTTAATTGTTATAAAAATGCTACATATGAAATATGACTTAAGAGGAATTTGACTTCGCAACTTAACGTCTTGAAATTGGGCATCTGTCTCCTTAAGAAACGTTTGTTTCTGTAACTCTGTCTAGACTCAGATGTGCACAAGTTGAAAAAAATCTCAACTTTCACTCTAAAGCTCAGAACGAACTGTTGGGAATTAACCTAGAGAGGCTGCTGGATTGAAATAGGTAGATTGATTAAACTGCACTATGTAATATTGAGTTAATATTCTCATTAATGCATTAATGTGTTAACTTGACAGCCCTAGAAAAAAATGTATTGATTTCTTAAAACCAGTGATTATTGTCGTGACTTCAACAAAGTCTCAGAGATTTTGATTTTGATAGCATCAGGCAGTTGCAGCAGATTTTGATCTGTTGGACTGAAATTTTTTGAGGCCCTTGAAGAACACTGAACTCTTTATTAGGCCTGTCACGATAACAAATTTTGCTCAGAGATTAATTGTCTCAAAAAGTATTGCGATAAACGATAATATTGTTTGAAGACCTTTTTTACACTGATTTAATGGAAATGACAGAGACACTTTATTTTCAAAAGAACACTTAACATTGAAATTGGTAAACAAAACAATCAAAAACAAAAATAAAATGGATTATGAGTCTCCATTGACAAAAAATGTACTTTAATAAAAATCTAAACAACATAAAGCCAAAGTGGAAATAAATACAACCAAAAGGGTGCAGATTATGAAGTCCTGTACATAAGCAACACTTCTGGTGTCATTGTCTCTCATCATCCCAGATGGGAGAAACAAGCCCATTAGTTGTTATATTTAGTTAAAATTATCACGCAAGTAAAATGTTGGATTTTGTGGCGTATCTGTATCTTATTTTGAAGGGATATGTAAACGTTAACATAGCGACCAGAGTCAGAGAGCGTCAGGGCAGCGGTCGAGACGAGATGAGAGGAGTGGAGCTCGTGAGAATTAGGTCTGGTTAAACACGTCACGGTTTAAGGATTGTCGGCCGATTTTCCAAACTACTGTGACCACAGAAATGATAAAAGTCCAACAGGTTTCGGTCGGTTCTGATTTCATTCATGAACATCCCGTTCCAAAGAAAATCCAGTAAAACCCCCAACGTACCAAACGTGAATTTAGAATAATCAATCACTGATGATGAAACAGTAGTGACAGTTTGTGGACTCATTTTAAGTGATAAAAGACGTAAAAAGAAATGTTTGATAAAAGGAGCAGCCGCTTTATTTGCTGCACTATGATTTGAAGGTGAGCTATGTTTTTCGTAGTTAACATTTTTAATTGAATAAACATAACCACCGGACTTTCAGTTGCGTCATGTCAACTGTTTGGGATTCCCCTCCGTTTTTACATCACCGCGTTTTCCGATTGGCTACCTGTAACATTCAACAGGCTGCGTTCTGCTCCCAGTCAGGGAAAACCCCACAGGCTGCGATAATCGGGCCAAGACAATGTTGAAAACGTTGTAAGATTGTCGTAAAAGGAAAATCGGGGCAAAGGAAAAAAAAGGCTTTAGCGGGAACACCAACATGCAGAAGCATTATCTGTCACAAATGTAAATTTAATCTTTTATGTCCAAATGACTAAATGAGTAACTTGTCGTCATTGGTCCCTTATTTGTGAGAAATGAAAAAAAACTACATTATTGCACAAATATTGATTGAAATTGTTAGTTTTGTAGATAATAATCAGATACAAAAATGTTTTGGGGGAATTCTTTGGTTTCTGATACTATTGCATGATTAAACACTCTGCGGGTCAAATGGACCCCCGGACATTATTGCTGTACCTCAGAAATGAACAGAACAGGAGGGTTAAGACCATTTATACCACAGCAGGTACGGAAAACCACAAACGCAAAACTTCAATCTAGAGAAATCTATTGTCAATCTCTTCATGTTAAATAAATAAAAAGTATTACTTATTATTTAAGTGTTTAGTCATGATTTCAGCTTGACTCATGCAGAACCGATCGTTTCCATAGCAACGATCAAAGCAAGACCTTGCCTCAGAAGTCCGGTGAGCTCACTGATGAGGTAATAAAGACATCATGTACATCACAATAGATCAAAGAAGTTCTAAAGCTTTCCTGTCTTGCGTGCCAACATTGAGCCCACAACGTTCTGACAGAGAAGTGAATCGACAGCAGCAAACATGACGAATTGTTTTGACATGTCTAATTTTCGGTGCCTTCGATCGTCAAACTCATTGAACACCGACTCCAGCGATGATGAGTTGACGAAAGTACGCTTTTGGGTCAAAGAGTACGAAAAGCTGATGGGATTGTCGGATTCAGAACAGGAGATGGAAGACCAGGCTGTTCCTGGACCGTCTCACGCAGGTCTCCAAGAACCAGAGATGGATGTCAATGAGATCAAAGACCTTCTTCAAGCCACGTTGCATGAAAAACAGTACTTAAAGAAGAAGGTTAAAAATGATGAGAAGTACATCAAATCACTGCGATGGGAACTGCAGAAAGAACGCCACAGACGTATTGAGCTGGAACATCACAGAGCAGATTCTTCATCTGGTCACCTCAGAACGACCCACCACATCTACGCCCTCAAACGAGAGAAAAAGAACTCTCTGGAACAGATGTTTTAAATGGTTCTACCCATCGCTTTGGATATTTTTTAGAAGACCTGCACTCCCAGAAGAGGAGACGAAAGTTGAGACAGAGGAGCCACTAAATCACAAGAAGTTGACTGAAAACATGAGACGCCTGGAACGAGATTTAATACCTGTGACGTACTTCTTTAACAACCTGACTGCCCTGTTAAACTGGACCTCTGCTCACATGTCTGCCATTTGGTTCATTGCGTACATGTACATAGCTTGGCATGGCTGGACCATCCCCACGTTCGTCTTCCTGGTAATTCTCCGCCTCTCTCTTAATTATTTCATCTCCATAGGCTGGAGGATCCAGTGGAGCATCATACCAGAACTGTCTGAGCCATTGGATCCTCCAAAACAAGACCTGACAATCAAAGAGAAGTTCCACCTGGTTATCGAGGTTGCTCAGAAAGCTCAGAAGCTTTTTGGACTGATGGCCGACATCCTTGAGAAGGGAAAAAATCTGTTCATGTGGGTCCATCCAAAGTCCACCATAAAGTTCTACATTTTACTGTGGTTGCTCTTTTTCGCCACAAGCCTGCTACCTTATCAGCTGCTGGGATCCATCACAGTTCTATCTGCCGGTATCAAGGTCTTCATCATTGACTTCATCTTTAACAGTTACCCCAAGCTAAGGCAGTACTAATACACCCCCCTTACATTATCTGGAGCAGTTTACCCACCGACCCACAGCTGCAGAAGAACAACGACACACACCCCACACTGAGGAGTCGGTTTGCCACAGCAAGGGCCCGACTGAGCATTTTTGGTGCTACTCATCTCGGTGCCCTCAGAGACAGTGGCAACCGATTCATTTTCAGGAGAAAGAAAAGGCCTTTTCATGAGATTTTTAGCCTTCCGGAGGGTGAGCAACCTCTGGCAGAGCATAAGAGCGGCTGGCGCTGCTGTCTGCTTAACAGAGACAGAAGAAGATCCATACAATACATCAATCATGGAGTCCTCTACCTGACAGAAAACTACCTGTGCTTTGGAACTCATTGAATAAGATCAATACAGTCATCAAATTGAGAGACATCAGAGACTTCCAGAGATATAAGGTTATATCATTCCTGCCCGGTTCAGGTACGGGGATCTCCGTAGCAACGCCAACCACCAACCAGCCGCTGGTGTTTAGTGCTTTGTTCCATAGAGATCGGGTGTTTGAGGCAATCTCGTCACAGATGAGAAAGGTGTTTGAGCAGGCTGCTGTGCAGAGTGCGAGTACAGGGTGACTGGCACTCTGGTGCCGCCACAAGGCAGCGACTCATGAGGACCACGAGGAGGCAGCGACTTGGGAGGAGCACGAGGAGGCGGCGACTCGGGAGGAGCACGAAGACGCGGCGACTCGGGAGGACCAGGAAGAGGCGGCGACTCGGGAGGCCCACGAAGACGCGGCGACTCGGGAGGAGCACGAAGACGCGGCGACTCGGGAGGAGCACGAAGACGCGGCGACTCGGGAGGAGCACGAAGACGCGGCGACTCGGGAGGAGCACGAGGAGGCGGCGACTCGGGAGGAGCACGAGGAGGCGGCGACTCGGGAGGAGCACGAAGACGCGGCGACTCGGGAGGACCAGGAAGAGGCGGCGACTCGGGAGGAGCAAGAAGAGGCGGCGACTCGGGAGGAGCACGAAGAGGCGGCGACTCGGGAGGAGCACGAGGAGGCGGCGACTCGGGAGGAGCACGAAGACGCGGCGACTCGGGAGGACCAGGAAGAGGCGGCGACTCGGGAGGACCACGAAGACGCGGCGACTCGGGAGGACCACAAAGACGCGGCGACTCGGGAGGAGCACGAAGAGGCGGCGACTCGGGAGGACCACGAAGAGGCGGTGACTCAGGAGGACCACGAAGAGGCGGCGACTCGGGAGGAGCACGAGGAGGCGGCGACTCGGGAGGACCACGAAGAGGCGGCGACTCGGGAGGAGCACCAAGAGACACACACATATATACACACACATATGTGTGTGTATATATATATATATATACACACACACATATGTGTGTGTGTATATATATTGTGTTGGGTTTTTGTGATAGTTTCTTTTTTTTCCTACCATTTTGTGGATTCCTTTAAAGTGAATTTGAAAAAGAAGGGATTCAGGTAAAGGGTTTGGATGTGTAATCAGGCCCTCCATATACATATATATGTATATAAATACATATATGTATATAAATACATATATATATATAGTATATATATACTATGTATATATATGTATATATAGTATAAGTTATATATATATATATATATATATATATACATATATATATATATATATATATATATAGGAGCACCAGTTTCTTGTGCTAGTATATATATATATGTATATATATATATATATATATATAATTCCCTTCTCACCCACCGCGGGTGGTTCTTATCCTCTGAGCTCGGGTCCTCTACCAGAGGCCTGGGAGCTTGAGGGTTCTGCGCAGTATCTTTGCTGTGCCTAGAACTGCACATTTCTGGACTGAGATGTCTGATGTTGTTCCTGGGATCTGTTGTAGCCACTGCTCCAGTTTGGGGGTGACTGCCCCGAGGGCCCCGATGACCACAGGCACCACTGTGGTCTTCACCTTCCAGGCCCTCTCCAGTTCCTCCCTGAGCCCTGGTATTTCTCCAGTTTCTCGTGCTCCTTTTTCCTGATGTTGCAGTCACTCGGTATTGCTACATCCACCACAACGGCTTTCCTCTGTTGTTTATCCACTACGACAATGTCCGGTTGGTTCGACCTTACCATTTTGTCTGTCTGGATCTGGAGGTCCCACAGGATCTTAGCTCGGCCATTCTCCACCACCTTTGGGGGTGTTCCCCACTTTGATCTCGGGGCTTCCAGTCCATATTCTGCACAGATGTTTCTGTACACTATGCCTGCCACTTGGTTATGTCATTCCATGTACTCTTTCCCTGCCAGTATCTTGCACCCTGTTGTTATGTGCTGGACTGTATCAGGGGCCTCCTTGCACAACCTACACCTTGGGTCTTGTCTGGTGTGGTAGATCTGGGCCTCTATTGCTCTGGTGTTTATGGCCTGTTCCTGGGCGGCCAGGATGAGGGCCTCTGTGCTGTCCTTGAGTCCAGCTTTTTCCAGCAATTGGTAGGACTTTCTGATATCAGCCACTTCAGTTATTTGCCGGTGGTACATCCCATGCAGGGGTTTGTCCTCCCATGATGGTACCTCCAGCACCTCAACTTCTGTTCGCCATGGTCTGAGACATTCACTTAGCACATTGTCTGATGAGGCTTTGTCCCTGATGTATCTATGGATCTTGGATGTTTCGTCCTGGACAGTGGTTCTCACACTATATATATATATATATATATATGTATGCCTGTCACAATAACAAATTTTGCTCAGCGATTAATCGTCTCAAAAATTATTGTGATAAACGATAATATTGTTTGAAGACCTTTTTACACTGCTTTAATGGAAATGATGTAATAATGCATGCCAAAGATAGATACACTTTATTTTCAAAAGAACACTTAACACTGGAACTGATAAACAACCAAAAACAAAAATAAAATGGATTCTCAGTCTCTATCAACAAAAAATGTACTTGGATAAAAACTAAACAACATAAAGCCAAAGTGAAAAGTGAAAATAAATACTGCTGTCAACGAAAAGAGTGCAGATTATGAAGTCTCTGCACTATATTGCCCCGTAAACCTGGTAACTTTTCAGCTGTTCTTCCTTAAGATGACATAAACAGGTCATAATGATTTTCATTCAGTCAGGACTGACACTAGCCACATGCATTGCAGGTAGATTATAGTAAAGCATTGATTAATGCCTGTTTTTACAATTAGTTAACTGGACTTGTAGCCATTATTTTGCACCCATTGTTGGACACCATGTAACAGTCATTATACTGCTTGGTTCCTAGAGATGAGTAGGTATCACCACAAGGGGGCGCCTTTTCCCTTTTTCCTTAGGTGTATTATTGTGCGGAGTGACAACTCTTGTTGTAGAGGAGATCATCGGTGATGATGAGGTGCGGAGCGGTAAACTATCGTTACTTTTCTCATGTATGAGGCTATAATCTTGGTGCCGTGGAGATCTGGCTTTAAATGGATGAAGCGAAATAAAGTGAAAGTGTGGAATACTTGCTGCTGTTTTGGGTTAGAGTGGCTAACCGCCATTGCTAACTCCTTCTCCAGCCTCTCACCGCACCGTCACAACCACACGGCACAATAGAACCCGATCAAACTGTTATACCTAGGATTTCTGTCGGCTAATGTGTCTCTCAGGTTTTGAAAATGGGCCGACAATCGGCAGACAGCTCTAAGATTGTGTTGTGTGCGCTGGGCTTTACAGTAAGGAAATGAGGAAGGGAGGGTCAGTGGAAGCACTGGAGTTGAGCCTTTTTTCATTCAGTGTCATCAACAGAAAAAGAAAAAGGCCAGAAGAAACGATAAAGCCGATAATTGAAATGAGGTCGATAGTTTTAATTTATCTTGCGAGTAATTGATTTATTGTTTATCGCGGCAGGCCTAATCTTTATATTTAAAAAAAAAAAAACAAATTGAGATTATTGGAGCCTTTTGACTTGGTGTATTTTGTTTCAAAAAAACCAAAACTACAATATACCTTTCAGAAGACGAGTTCATTGTCGCTGTGATGCTCCATTTGTCGTAATAGGCCAAAAGTGTGCAAAGAAAATACTTCCCAGTGCTCCTGACTCCACTTCCTGTGTACAAAACCCATTACCTTCTGGGTAAATGACCACCAAATGCAAATAGGACAATGGTTTAATAAACATTATATAGCTTCTAAGTTTTCAAATGGTAGAAATCTGCTTTGACTAAGGCTCTGAAGGCTGCCGACTCTGCAAAACGCTGACTGCAATTCTGTGGATACTGGGTCACTAATCTACAGTCGAATCTTATATTTGGCTTGGCATAGTAGCGACCTATTGATTGTCCAGCAAAGCACTTCATTACAGCAACCCTGAAGATTAAATTTCCGCATAGATCAAAATTGCTTTGTTTTCCAATCGAGCTAAGAAAAAATAAATAAAAAATGAGGTCAAAACTTCACAGAAATGTGCATTTAACCTTCGTTATCAGAGCCAAATTTCCTTCCGTGGAGTAATAACCCTTTAATGTGTTTGTGTTGCCCGCTGCAGTGGTTTGCGCTCAGAATTTTGGAAAATAAACCCCATGAAGTGTGAAGGCGGTCACACAGAGGGTGATGGGTTGTGGGGGGGCAGAGCGGCTTGAAATACCAATTTTGTGGGGTGAGACGGAGGTCAATGTTTTTCAGCAGCGGGGTTAAGCCGGCTCGCCCCCGGAGTTGTTGGATACATGTTGATTTCTGTTGATTGTGTCAAAGCGCGGCCCTTAGACTTAAAAATCGTCTGAATTAGCCGCTGAATCTCTAAATCGGCAGAATGTGGCCAGGTCGTTTATCTTGTTTGGAAAAGCTCAAAATATCAGCAAAACAAAACATTCCCGGTTTCCAACCCATGGTTCATGACAATTAAGACACCTGGTTGAAATATCAAATCTGGGACAAAAAGGAAGAACCCAAAGGAGGAACAATGCAAGAAAATATGGGGAATAAAGGAACCACATTAAAGGTAACAAAAAGATGGAAATTTAAGTGGGGTCAGGACTCACACCTGACCCTTCAGAGACACAGGCAGTTACAAAATCAGCCTTCCACCACCTGAAGAACATTTCCAGGATTAAGAGGACTGATGTTCTAGCAAGACCTAAAGAAACTGTTTATCTTTAGTTGCACTAACAAGAAGAACAGTGAAAAAAAAACAAGTTAGGAGAGAAAACACAAGACGCAAGGTGAAAAAAAAAGAAGGTGTGGAGTGGGTTTATATTGACGGTGATACTGTGAAAAAAAGAAAATAAGGAAAACAAAAGAAGATTAGAGGTTTTTCCAAACATCTTGACGGTTTTCAAAAAAGATTCAAGAAAACTTATTTACAATTCCGAGTTCTTTACACACACGCCGACATGCGCGTACGCACACGCAAACTAATGTCTGCAGGAGTGGAAACGGAGCTGAGTCAGCTATGCATCACTCCAGTGACTCCTGTTCAGCTTCTAGCAAACAACAAAAATTATTTTTCATAATCTCATACAGTGTTTATGTGGTCGAGTTTTATTCACCTTGTATGGTGTAGGTGTGTGCGTGTGAGACTGGGGGGGAGACACCTGCAAAGAATGAGCCATCAAAATAACAGACACTGTTCTGCTTCGATAAGCTATCTTCCAGACATGTTTATCTGCAGCACCATTACGCCGCTGTAAAAAAATGAAAAATAAAAAAAATGTCAAAGATGCTAGTCGACATAGCTCCAGCTTGGACACGGCGATAATGAGGCACTCTTATAAAGAAAACTAATTGGAGTCAGAGTTGGGGAAGGAGATAACAGTGATGCCATTTAGTTTTTTGTTTGGTCTGAACAAAAATGGAACAAGTTTCACAATCAACTTTGCATTTTTTTATTCCTGACTTCAAAATATGGGACAATATTGTCAATCTGAAGTAAAGACAAAAGCAAAACCTGTCCTGGTGAATAGATTAGTAAATTACACTGATTTTCCATCCTCTACTGAAATTGCCGCAATACCAACACATCAATCATACAAAAAAATAGAATAATTTTTAAAAATGTGAATATTTTGTAAACGTGTAATTTATCTTGGTTGTTGTTTCAGAAAATGAAAGTTATAAGATACAGAATCACACTTGAGCATATTCAAGCCTTTGTTTCTTGTAATTTTGATGACATATGATGACAAACAAAAATGTAGTATCTCAGGAAATTAGAATACTATAAAAAATTCAGCAATGCTTTCTGCTGCACTGCGCAACATTATTACATTTTGCATAATGTAATATTGTCGGTTCTTACAAAATGCAGAGGTAGTTCTTTTTCCAGAAATCAGGGTTTCCCCCAGTGTGTTACATCTTCATCCTAATCATCATGCTTCTAATGACGATCATGTTGTAGATGCTATACACATTTAAATTAAAAATTTGGTCAATAAATGCCAAACTTTTGCTCATTTAGTCGCATTTTCAAACTCATAGCCAGAACTTACTGTATTGACTTATGTGATTCAAGGCAAAACGACTGAAAATGCGAGAATTTTTGAATATTTTGCGTTATTACACCATGCGGAGTTACGCAACCTATTCAGCTAATTACCTCAAAAACACCAGCAAAAGGTTTCCTGACCCTTCAATAGGCTACGCAATAATCTGCTGACTCGGCAGATGATTGTATCTGGAAGTTGTGCTAGCATGCAAATCCAAGCTAATGTACATTAATTACTCTACAAAGAGCATAAACTGAGCTAAGTTAAATTTTGTGAGTCGTGTTTTACTACTTCTGGTAATGCATTCCAAATGTTCCCTTGTTCACCCTCTACAACACACCTTGCTTTACGTCGTAATTAGAGATCCTACCTTGAACCATGCATCATCTGTAGCCACGTTGAAGCCAATGCGTCTGATACCATGAGGCTGTTTCTCAGGCAATCATTTTTAATTGGTCAGCTGTGCTGGTCCCAGCAAGAAATATAATTGCTTGTTTATGCAAATGAAGAATCAGCAACTAAGGGGACTAAAGCATTAACAAGTAGTGAAAATGCAGTTATGTGGACAAATGTCTTGTGGATGGGTGGAGGGGAATATGCAGTCTGGTTTGAGGTGGTACAAGTGAAATGTTTACGCCAGATATATAATAAATTATAATTCAGTAATAATTTTCTGAACATTGCCATTGTCATGCAAGTGATTGTGTAGCCTACATGGCCTACATGGTTATGAGTGTTTAAGGTCCCGCATCTAAACACAGACTGCTTCAATCACCATTCAGGAGCTCAGTGAATTTGTGTATTGTATATTATGCGTGTTCAACAAACCTATTGTCAACTGGGCAGTACTACCTGCACCTTTAATTTTTTTCCACTAGTGGAAAAAATATTTTGCAATTACAATTACACATGGGAAAATGTGTTTATGTCATAAGTCATTAATCCTCAGACTACTTCCTGTTGTCTTCTTTGTGGTTTCTGCCAGTAGCAACGTGTAGTTGTTGATCACATGACTTGGGTGATGCAAAAAATGTGTCCATTACAGTTTTGCCATATAAACCAATTTCAATACAGTCAAAAAAAAATTTTTCATGCTCTCTTCTGGACAGACATCTTAGCTGATGTACTTTCCGAATTCTCAACAACTTCTATTTTTACTCCTTGAGCCCCTGGTTTCTCTTGGGTGTTGCCGTTTCTTGAACTTATCCCAATTTGGTTGCCCGACACGATCTCAGCCGCATCATTATCATCCTCTCCTGTTGGTTGGTGCTCTTTCAAGTTACGTGTGAGACCTGCAGCTCTCACAGATGTTCCTTTACAATATTCCATGCACTAGAGCAAGGCAATTTATAATAGATAGAGACCAGAGAGATCCATAAATGATGCAAAGTTGACTTGGTTCTGCTGGGATTAATAGTGTCAAGGAATCACCATTCCAATAAAAAGTGGGCTATAGGTACAAGACATACATGGCAGAAAACAGAGAATATTGAACAGCTGGAGGGGTACTGTCCCACCAAACTCATTGCTAATCTATTTTCAGCCGCATTTTTCCAGCCTTTAGAACTGTCATGGTTTGGCAGTCACTGTAATTCACTGCAGGGAGACGCCGGCCAATGGGATCCTAATATAAACTACACAGAACTGCAGCAACCAGAGTAGGCAGCTCTAAGAGGAGAGGAAATATCAGGGTTTTCATTCAGGACTTCTAGGTGGTTGTTACTTTTAAGCTTAGTCAAAATAATTCATTTCAGCTGCTCAGGTGTTATGATGGTTAAACCCATCAGAGTAAGATGTTGCTTTGAAGGGCAGACACAAAGGTTGAAGAATCACTAAAGTTAGAATACAGAGAGCTGAACATAAATAATCTGACTTCATTTAAATCATTTTATTCATTTTGCATAAACTCAGGTTAGCCTAGTTTGAGCTTAAAATTTATTAAACAAACCGATATATTTAAGAAAGAAAAGCGCTTTGAGATACTTGTGTCAATTTTCTTGTACAGTTTTTTACAAAAGGTCCCCTTTGTAAATGTTTTTGAACTAAAACTTGTCAAATGTCATCACCTTCCTAAAATAATTGCCTTACTTATTTTTTTGCCATAAGTGATTTTTGGCAAAAATAATCACTTTTGGCAAAAAATGGCAAAGGCCATTATTTTCAAGAAGATGACGACATGCATATTTTCTCTTTTAATCCTGTGCTTTAACTTTAAAACAAGCCAAAGAATTGGTATTCACGACGAAGCGAACAGTTGATCTGATGCCAGCATAATTGTCTCATTATTTCTGGATTTATGTCCCTCACATTCCTCCAGAGGAATTAAACACAGCCAGATGAAGCTTTTGGGTTGAGGTCAATAAATGCTGCACATCCGTGTTAATCGAACAACAATTAGCGCTTCAGTTTTTGTCCTTCAGTTTGTCAACACTCGTCTCTCTTCACCCGTCAGTGAAGACTCACCTCAGCTTTGACGTTGAGTGATAGTTTCATCTCCCTCTCCGTCAAACAGGCTGAGAGCAAATTCATCATAAGCATTTTTTTTCAGCTGGAGTTTGGCACGCTCTCTGCCTTTGGACTGAAGAGCCTGTGTTTGTTCCAAGAGAATTAGAGATCAGAGTCGGGTATTTATGCACCTGTATGTCCTTCACGTCCCATCTCTCTCTCTCTCTCTCTCCGTCTCACATTCTCTTCATCTCGTCGTCACTTATTTTTTGGGGGATTTGCATGCCCTGAATAAAGGCTGCTCCAGGGATGATTTTTGTTTTGAACGCATGCAAAAATACACCTGCGCTATGGGCATGAAACACGGCACAAGGCAGTAATCTTCAGAGACCGTCACAGTTTTAAGAAAAGCAATTCCCTCCCTCAATGTCGATTTAAGACTTTTGGAAACACATTTAGTTTAATGCAGACAGAAAGAGGGAAGTCGAAGCCCAAAAAAGTGTCACAGTGGACAGAATCTGCTGGAAAACAAGCCAACCTTCCCCATGGCCATAGATTTCTGTCAAAGATAGAAAGTCAAAAGAATAATTGTGGAATTATGTCACATAAAGTGGAACTGTTTGGCCATAGTGACCATCGTTGTGTTTGGATTCTTGGAAGGCTGGGAACACCAGCCTAAATGTGAAATATGGGGTTGGCAGCATCATGCTGCAGCAGTTGTTTTTGCTGCAGTAGGGACTGGTGCACTTTACAAAACAGATGACATCCTGAAGATAAAACAAAATGTGGAAATATTGAAGCGATATCAAAAGATTATCATGCTTTAGTTAAAGCTTGGGCAAAGATTGGTCTTCCAAATGGACAACAATCCTAAAGAGGTCACAATGTGGCTTAGGGACAACAAAGCCAATGTTTTGGGGTGGCCGTCACAAAGTCCTGACTCAATTCTAGAAACAATTCAAGAGCAGAGAGAGTTGACCTACAAATCAGACTCAGTTCCACCAGTTCTGTCAGAACGAATGGATGCAGTTCAAACTTATGATTTTGAAGACAGATAACCATGTCTCTGACATATCCTTTAATCATTGTGGCACTTAGAAAACAGAAATAATTGCAATTCTGAAGGTCTTTATAGTCTTTTTACGTTTATGGTTGTTGGTTATTTGCACTATTGAGAGACATATTTTTTATTCATTTAGCCACAGTTCCACACTTCGAATGCTAAAAATACGTTAGCTACTCGTGTTGCTATAGGCAAACAGTCATGTTGCTAATAGCAACTCAAGCTCCTGTTAGCATCATGGCAATTTGCAGATTCTTCTCACACCTGGAACAAGCTACTCTAACGGCATGTCATTCCCAGATTGGATCTCTGACTCCTGATTTTAGAATAATAAAAGAAGAAAATGCATTTAGCAGTAACTCCTTTGTAGTAAAGTATGTTTAGATACTCTATGCTAAGCAGTTAGTTTGCCAGGATGAGCATCTTTCTGCACTTTAACATTTCAGGACAATAAAGTCCCACTGGGCCACTTTTTTAAAAAAAAAAACAGAAAACGTGGAAGGACGCATTTTATGACAATACAGGGAAATTTTAAAAGTTTGTGGTACTCAACCATGAAGCTAAATCTTAAAGCTGTAAAGTCGGTTCAGTAAAGGGAATTTTAGACAAACTGCACTCTGAGGCTTGTTTCACCACATCCTTGCTGATTTATTTGGTTCACTTCCACAAGCTGCCATCATGAATTTTCTTTTGCTTGCAGGCTGTTTTATATTTTGGTGACTTTAGTCATTTTAAGATGCATTTGAGATGACAAGCGCAGAGTGGCTTCCCCCACCAAAGTGTCTATCTTCAGTGATGCTCAGTTCGGATATTGTTTTTTTCCTTGTAATAATTAGACTTTTATATGCTAAATGTTCCAGAGCTCAGAGCACTTAAATGTTCATTTTAAAGGTTCAAATGGGATTTGAGGTAGGAAAAAAAAAAAACACAGGGAGGAAAGGAAAGGAGGAAACAAAACAACAAGACCTACTGTGAATGACATGAAGATTCTGCTGTGGAATTTTAACTCCTAAAGGAACATTTCTATAATTCTATTTAAACAGATTTTTTTAAAGTGTATTTATTGTTTTCATCTTAATCTAGTCATTTTAACTTCATTGTCGAATGCAGCAGAACATAACATATTGCGTTTCTCCAGACTACAGTCATTGATATTTCGAGGAATATCAGTGTAAAACAACTCTGCACTTAGTACCAGCTCTTGTCCACCATCATGTTTTGTGCATGAGTGGAGCTGTGTGAAAAGGATAAATATACATTTTTCATCTTCAAAGCAATAATTTGGTTCATCTGGCTCAACATCTCCCATCATTGGTTATATAGGGCAGATTTGCAGTATTTGTGGATGTTGAGTGGCCTCCGTCTGATCTCAGAAATTTATTTCACAAACCGTTCGAACGTCGGCGAGGGTTGAATAGATTAGGACAGATGATTGCAAATAAACAACGATTGCATTTTGATTGAGCGTCTAAAATGAGAATGAATGATGGCAGGGAAATGATTGGACATCGCAGGCATTTTGTTTCTATTTTCTCTAATGGATTGAAAAACAAAAGCTCGGTTTGCTGGCTCATAAGCATACGCATAAATTTGATGTGGGTGGATTAATGACTTTTTAAAAAGGCAGGAATGCGACACTGGTCAGCCAATTGTCCTTTAGGCAACGTCAGTAAAACAACGACTGGAGATAATCCTTTCCAAAGAAAGGTTTTTGGAAATCCTTTCTTCCACATTGTCTTGAAAATTAAATTATTTTTTTTATGCCATCTCTATACGAGTTCCCTCAAATGGTCAGATAAACCTAGCTGAATTATTCCAAAACAAGTAAAACCAACATGTCAAGTTTGGTTGATCTTTCTCAGTGCAGACCGAGTGTCTGCATAGCACACAATGAGACAAAATCACATCATACTATTTTTTTAGCATGTACAGAAAATATGCAGCAAAAATATGCAATCTGAGTTTAATACTTATGCTAGAAATATATGAAAGATAAATCTTTTGCAGATTACGTCTGCTTGAATTTACCTTCACTCACCATAGCAACGAGAGAAAAAGAAATAGATCCACTATAATGTTTTCTCTGGTATTATAAAGCAGTTAAGTCAAAGACACTATGTGATCATAAAAGAAAAATTTATGTCGGCTGTCGGATCACAACACGACTCAATCTCTCTTTCATTGTTATTCTTTCAGCCGGAGATGTAATTAAAAAACATGGCATCTGTGACCAGTTTATTAGAAAACACTCCGACATCTCCTGTACAAGCTGACAAGGGATTCATCACTTAACAACCTGAAATGCTTAAGATGGATGATTATGTAAACATCCACTCTCAAATTTGGCAGGAAATCACAGGAGGACATTGAGCCAAACCCACCTTACATAACCACATAAACCAGGAGTTCTTATGCGAGACTTTTTCACTGGAAGTTATTTTCTAATCGTTCACAACTTTCCCTCTAAAAACTAAACAAGATGTATAAATTTATTAGGGTTTAGTTTTGCTGTTTTTCTTTTCTCTCTTCAATTTCAGTTTGACTTTATGTCCCTTACAAGTTTATTTTTATTACATTGTAGATAAAACTTTTTAAAGCAAATAATGACAGAACATATATATAAAATAATGTGTTATAATTCAAAATTTTAGATAGTTTCAGCATTCAACAAACATCACCAGCAAAAATACAATAACTGGCTCAGTTTAGGACTGAGTAGAACCTGAAGGCAGCCTGGAGGTAGACAAATCTTTGAAAGAGGGCATTCTTTAAAGCAAAAACTCAACATAAACCAAGTGCAGCACCAGTAAATGGGGCATAACAGTGGGGGGCACAGCTGTGTAAAACGTCAAAGTTCTGCAAAAAGATTCAACTGAGCACCCTGAAGTTTCTACAGAAAGAAAATCCATCTTAAATCAATACAATCTTACACCATACTGGGAATCAACAGAGAAGTTTGAAATTGCATGAATTCATCAGCTGGTTTCTGAATTTACCTTCAGAAATGAAGGGATGGAGAAACTACAACACCAGTCATGAAGAAAAGCCCACATAATCATATATTTGTTTTATTCTTTATAGTTCTCTGTGAGTTTTGCATTGCCAAAAATAGTCCTTGATGCCAATTTCCAAAAGTAATTCTATCCATTATTGCTGAGGCCTCACACGTAGACAGTCTGGTCAGTTTGTGTTGTTCATAGAGGACAGAGGGAGGCAGCTATGAAGACAGATTACACTCTGCTTCTGTCCAATTGAACAAAAAGATTAAATTACAGAGTTAGCGAGATTCAATTTAACTTCAAAACGCCATTATTCCATTTCTAAGGTCTTTTTCCCTTGTTAAATGTCCTTTTTGACTTTGACATTCATGGTGTATAATCTTAATGGGAGCATCGGGCTATTAAGACGAGATTAAAGATTCTGTTGGTGTCAGCCATAATGACGTATGGATATTTTAATGACATACCTGATCAAGCCTTAAATTTACAGTGACAACCTGTTTTACAATAATACAAAAAAAAAATACATAAAACCCTGTTCCTTTTACCCATAATGTCCTCAGCAATTAACTGAGGCCTTCTCAGGGAACACGTTGCCTCCGTTTTCATATCACTAAAAACAATCGACAATGAAAGCTCCCATGAGCGCAAATTCTCCTCGTTTGTCTTTGCGTTTGGATGTTGGAAACCAGAAATTTAGAAGTCACATAATCTGACCAGTATTACTGTTTGTTTGTAAAAAACGACATTTTATTTCATGTTACGTTATTCCCTCATCAAAAACGTGTTGCTTTGATTCTTTTATGCGTGTTTGAGAAATCCTTGAATCTCCATGGAAACCATTCAGCTGTCCAAAACGCCTGGGTGAACCTAGCTCCACCTTCAAGGATGAGGCTCCACCTCACAGAGCAGGCCTCTCGTGTAACTCCTCCAATCAGCTCCTTCAGACTAGCCAGCAACAATTAGCAAACACCTGGTGGAAATGCGCTTCTGCTGAACTCATATGAACTACTTTGCAGTGAAACCCTGGTAAAAATGTTGCTATGGGGTTAAAAGAGGAGTTTCAGAAAGAGCATGAGTTTTTAAAGAGACAGTTGCACTATTTTAAGGCGTTAAATCAGGAAGTAAAGTTTAAGTCACGGGTGATATATACAGCATTTTTTATAACAACCAAATGTAACATAGCTACTTGATTGTGCTATAAAATGGCACCAAGCTCCTGGAAAACACAAAGTACTGCCCCTTTAAAAAACCGCTATGTGTAGACAAGACCTCAGTTTGAAGTAGCTCATATGAGTTACAAAATTTTATCCGCTCTCTAAGCTACTAATTGAAGCAAATGTAATTAGTCACGGCTTTCGTGCAAACACACAACTCAGAGACACACTCAATAACAGCTCAATGTCAGGACGAAATACAACGGTGGAATAAACCCAACGAATTCCACAAGTGCGCTACCAGCAATCACTGAGATTAATCTGCTGTGACTGGAGTGGGCTCACAGGTGATGACTCATAAGTACCTGCTCTGACAGTCTTCATTAACACTTCATGTTTGTCTGGTGGGGGCCGAGGTGGTTCTGTTTTCACCCGTTTCTGTTCTGATACGACATTCTGACGGGTAATTCCTTCACCGCAAAGAACGACAGGCGAAAGGTCTTTGAGGAAAGACAGTGGAGGTTGTTGTGACAGAAGCATCATCGTTGCAGAGGCTGGTATGAATGATTTCACAGCGAGGTTCTTTTTTATGATCTGCTCATGTTGGTCTAATTGGATTTTCTCATCAGACACCAGTAATGAGGAACAAAAACAAAACATCAAACATCAAAATGTGAAATTAAAATACAGGATTTCTTGCCGTTCGGTGGCCAAAAAGGGGATTATTAAAGCATTCGATTTTGTTTTGCAATTAATATGCAAGTTGATTTTCCCAATTTTTTTTCAGCGTTCATCCTCATTTTGTGTCAACAAATATTGAAATCACAACCCATGTTATATGATTTATCTAGATAAATCATATAATCATATAGATGAGTTACAATAGGATGAAAATGTTTTTTCTGATGTGTTCTTGTGCATCTATGTTACAAAGGAGGAACTGGTGATTTGTTTGGAAAGTGGCCTTGGTGTAATTGATGTAAAATAGGACTTGGTTCCTCTTGAATCGTGTTGCAAATATTTAATTAAGACACATACAGAGCTGGCAGACTTTAATCCACCTTGTTGCTCCCTGTAGGGCATTTATCTAACTGAGTGAATTCTCATTTGCACATAATGTTTGCTTCAGAGTGCAACATCTGGTTGCTGTTCTCTTTTGACATTGTTGTGTATATGCCATGTGTTTCAAGACAGTAAAATAGTGTTGTTTCTCTTTCAAACTACACATACAGTTTTTGGTAACAGACGGCTAACGCAGGAGGCCATGTTTTTAGTCAAGCATCATTTCAAAGACGCATGCGACATTCACAAGGCAGGAAAATGCGACATGTGAAGGTTAGAAAGGCATATTTTTAAATTTGTACATATTTTGCTTTGCCTATTGACTGCTTTTTACATTTTGTTCTTTGGTTTCCTTCAGGAAAAGCACTGGGAGCAGTTTTAGGAATTGGGCGTTATTGCATTGTATCTGTGACTCTTCACTGTTCAGGTACATCTAATCAAAAGGCTGTTCTTATCTTACTCATATCCAGCAACTTCAGACACGTTTACCAAGATCTGGCTTAAAAAAAAATGTTGGCTTAAACCTATTGCCTATGACTGAGATTATGCTTATTGGCTCAACTGCTATGTAAAGAGCATTGAGTTAAATAATTTAAAGGCACAGTAATATGTAGAAATCAACTTTTTTGATTTGCATGATGTTATAATGTTAATCATCAAAAATATACCTGGCTTGTTACCATGATTCTTTCATGCATGTTTGAGGAATCTTTTAGTCTCCCATAGCAACCATTCTGCTGTGTAAAATGCCTGGATTGACCTAGCTCCGCCTTTGAGACATAACTCCGCCTTGCAGCAGCAGTTTCCGAGTTTCCGAGCTTCCACAAATCACTACTCAGTGCAGCGCTGGTAAAAACGTTAAAGGGTTAATAAAGAAGCCATGTTGTAATGACTTCTTGGAGGCGGAGTTTCAAAAAGATGTTCTTAAAGGGACAGGGGCCCAATTTCAAGTCTTTAAACTACAGAGTCAAAATTTCTTTTCAGTGATATTTGATATACACAGCATTTTTATAACAACTGAACGTAACATAGTTTCTTGATTATGCCATAAAATTTAATGTGTGGCTGGAAGTACGTAATACTGGCCCTTTAAGGATTTGATAAGGTTTAGCGTTCTGGGTTAGCTGTAGTTAATCCATAAGAGATGTAGAAAGGTGATCCTGCAGCATTACTTGGCTAAAGCTCATAGCTGTGATTTTATATTAAAACACTTTTTTTTTTCTTTCACCTCAGCCCTGATCATTGCAGAAGAGTTTGTCTTAATTGAAGTGTCTGGTAATTCTAGCTGAGTCATAGAGACATCCAGCTGCTACAGGAGAGTAGGTGATCTCATGAAAGCTGCTAGATGCCACACAATTCTCCTTGTCACAGATTTAGACAAGTCTTTGTACATCTCACTCTGCACAGTTTTTAGGATCACCAACTGGAAAATGATCTTATTGTTTAGGGATTTGTTTCCCAGAGAAATGTTCCAATAACCACAAAAGCGATGCCAAATCCACAGCAAAAACCCACTGCTTGGCTCCAAATGCATTTCCAATATGACAGAAACATTCAGATTAGAGTTACATTTTCTTCTCATACTGTAATTACACATGTTCCAACACACAATTTATTTTATGCACCTGTAAACCCCTGATTGTTATCTTCAATTTTTCTCCTGCCAGTGTTTTTTCTTTTCCCTGGCCTCTTCCCTCCAATCTTCTTAACGCCTCTCTCCTCCGCCCCGACTCCCTCACCTCCTATCCTCCTCTATAATCCTCAACAGATGAGTGTGGTAAACGGGGGATAAAACAGGTTTCAATTAAACCATCAGAATTCCAGGCACATTCTATCCAAACGGCAACAGAATGCAGTAGAAGATAAAAAAAAAAAAAAAAGAAAAAAACTGACACACGCAAACATATTCATGCTACTTCCTCTGTAAGCTCTGCACTGTGGCTCAGGCGAGAGCTCTATTAAAATGCCAGTCATGGCCACATCCGATTACAATCTGTCACAATGTGGGGCATAAATCGACTGTTGAGTGGAATGCGTGTGCGAGTTCATTTCAGGGAGGAGCGGAGCCAAACAAATGCAATGGCTCGCCCGTTTAAATAGAAAATAGACAATACGCACGCCGCGTGAAATTTGCTAATCAGTTCTGTCACGTTTCATTTGCAATTTTTAGACTTTTTATAAAGTTAGCAAGTTCATTTTGACAATTAAAAGGTACGGTTAACAGTATGTATCTTTTTTAAAGTGTTTTTTGTTAATATTTGTTAAAATTGTCACTATACTGTGCCAGCATAGTGCGAGTTTAGTGACAATACATGTGGGGAGAAAAAAAAACTGCCTTTTGCCAGTGCTAACTAGAAACAACCAATCAGAACCAGGAGGTGGGTCTTAGAGCTGTCAATCAATACCTCCTCCCCTGAGTCGCTGCGACAATACGGCAACTCCCCGTGAGCAGAGCCTATACTGAATGCTAATGCTAGTTAGCATGACCATTGATGGTCATGCTATCAATGGTCAATTTTTCTGCTTTGCCATTAGTACATTTTTCTGCTTTGCCATTAGTACATTTTGCAGCGCATTCACAAAGTTGATTGACAGCGCTAAGATCCGTCTCCTGATTGGTTGTTTTTAGCATTTCTTCAATGTGGTGAAGCTCAATATTTCCACAGTTAAGCTGTATTATGCATCTTATAATATACTATCACAAGATGGTGATAGTTATAATATGTAAAAAAAAAAAGAGTTTTGTTTTTTTTTATAAAAGTTACATACTGCAGGTTTAAAAAGGCAGAAGAAAGAAACTATAATGTAGTTTGGAAACTTCATCTAAAGGGGAAAACGGAGGTACTAAATTGATTGCTTTGGTCTGAAGGCAATCATTATTTAATTTCCTTTAAATAATTATTTTTAAAAAGAACTAAATCATAAATAATGCAGAATCTTGGCTAACACTCTGACACTGGTTGTACAAGGTTAATCAATTCATGAATGAACTTTGCTACAGCCTGAATGGGGCAAGCAAAAAGAAATCCAAACACTTAGCAGCAACGCAAAGGGCCAACGTTTCAAAAGCAGAGCAAAACTAGACTCTCTTTTTGTTCTGTAATTTTTAAGTTGCATAATTTGTTGAGGAGGTGTGAAATTGGCTGAGTCCCTGCCAGTTGTATTTAAATAAGAACAGACTCAGATGAGGAGCACTTTTGCTTTTTAGGAGTAAATTTAAGTACGGATTCAGATCTCTACACCTGTTTCAGATGAGTAAAACCTAAAATAAATCCTACTTTTTTTGGCAGCAGCACAACTTTACATCAGTAAATGTTGCTGCAGTTCTCTCATAGAAACATTTTGAATTGTTTTTTTAACTTTCTTGATATCCACCTTACTGAATGTGGTGGAAATTTAAACTCGAGTTGTCATCCAGCCTGACAGTTTGCTTTTTAAAACTGAACACACACACACGCACACATACACACACAATTTATTTTTTATCATAATGTTCAGGTTGATTGATGACCTTTCAGGACTACAATTTTTTAGAAGGCCTGTGATAATTCACAACATTTTGGGAGATTCCAAATATGTTTTACACCGATTCATATGTAATTTATTTAGTTTGTAAGACCACAGCAACATCCAGCTTCACATCAGTAAAAAAAAGAAAAAGAAACAACCAGTTTCACCGCCTCTCTGTGATGTTTACTTTTGTGACTGCACTTCCCGAGATAAAAGTGGAAGAAAAGAAGGAAGCAAAGGGCCAACAGAGGCTGGAAGGGGGATTCGAAAAGAGAGCCAGGCTATTCTTAAAACTGGTGACTCATCCTGCACTACACACACACACACACACACACACAAAAAAAAGAAAAAAGCTAATTTAAGGAGCTCTCTAGGAAGAATAGAGATTTTATTGCAGGACTTGACATGTACGCATTTTAAACTTTTTTTTTCCCAAACTGGTTGGAGAAGTGGGACTGACAGATTTGTTTGGTTCAGAGTAAATAAGTCATTTTAAACCAGATTATGTTTTCAATCCACACAGCTAGAAACACATCCTCTCAAAGAGTGACATTCAGTTAAAACCAGTAGTTTTAATTTTCTGACACATTCACCTTTTTTCCCCTCACTCTCTTAAATTGAAGTAAAACGAATTTCTCTTCTTTTAGGTCAGCTGGAATTACAAACTTCATTTCTATTTGCTACATGCCACAACAATGAGAGAAAGGACAAGTAGTTATGTCTTTGAAATCTGTATGTAAACTTCTAAATAGCAAATAGAAATCATTTTTGGTAATTGTAACTGACCTAAAACAAGAGAAGTTCGGTCGGATTTGAATAAATACGTCTATTTGTCTCTTAATGGATAGAAACTTCTGGCTTTAACATTAAATAAAGGAAAACACTGTGAGGTGGTGTACTTTTTCAAACCATCACTTGGGGGCGCCATTGTGAGAACACTTCAAACAGGGTCTGTTGTCGCTGGGTTATAGTGACTTCTAATTAGATGCACATTAGCTTCACTTAGGAAGAAAGGTTTTGCATCTTCCCTATTTTGAAAAGAGAAACTGGTCTCTTTTCATATTGGGTAAGTTGTGTATTTTCTGTTCAAAAAGTCTCAGATGCTTTTTGACTCAGACAAAAAGACTTTGGAATTATTTGGTGTGTTTGTGATTGTGTGGACCTAAAGGTTTTCCTATATTTTCAATTTAATTTGATGTAATTTAAGTCTTCAGTGGTACTTGTAAGAGTAGAGAGTGCCTCATTTTAGCTTCAACTTTTCAGTTCAAGCACATGACACATGGAGACTTGGCCCACATGGTTTCTGTAGCGTTCACTTTAACACTCCCGGTATGTCAGCAAGCAGCTGACTGCGTTTTTCAAAAAGCTGCCACATCCCAGGTGCATCATCGCCTCTTGTTGTTGCCAATCCAGGGTCTTAACCCAAAGACACAACCCGTTCGACTTGTATTCCCTTCCGCCACCTCTGCCGATCTCTTCTCTAATTTGTCATTCCGGTCTGAGCGCGATCAGACTAATTACGTCGGCCGTTCCAATCCCTCACCCACAACTGTCCCATCCCTGAGGCCCTTCTCCTTGGTCAAGAGGAGACAGTCAAGGTGAAGGTCGAGGAAGAAATATCCGTAGAGAAATTAAATGCAACAGAGAGGAAGAAGCCATGGGCAGAAAAACAACACGAACTGATGGGCACAAAACCTGATTAGCTTGTTTCAATGTGCAGAAGTCCAAGGCCTAAAGGATTTACAGGAGATGTAAAGCGGACGATTCTTCCCGTTCTCCTTCAGCGATCTCTGGAGCGAGTGAGAGAAAGTAAACAAACCCACCACAGACTTAGTGTTAACTGTAAACCAATTTGTTCTGCTGGAGTTGCGGCCAGTCCAAATCTGATTAATAGTTCACGTTGTTGCGTTCAGATTCGTTATGCAGATCACGTTTTGTCATTGGCAAGGTGTCCTCTCAGCTGCGTACTGAGGAAGACAAAGACTTGATAGGACTGAGGCAGAACAGTAAAGCGGTGGTGTGAGGTTAGTGTTCTCTGGAGCCACACACCTGAATCAAAAGTTTCCCCAGACATTGTCAACATTTGAAGGAGCAGATTGCTTAGTTCACCAAACCTGAATCAAATGACTCCAACATCCAAAACATGCAGAACGCAAACTCTAGAGGACAGGGATTTCTTTTTAGTTGATAGAATCAGTTTTACATGAGCTGGATATTCATTGATCATAGAATTAGCGAACTGAAACTACAAAAATCAAATTGCATGAGGGAAACAAAATTTTGAACAAATTTAAGATTTTTGATAAAATGTTGTTGCGTTAGGAGGAAGCGGCTTTTCAGCCAATAGATGTATTTAGCAAAACTGCAATGGAAACACTTTTTGCTAGCAATTTGTCCACCAGAGCCTTCATGGATTTGCGCACATTTGTAATGAAAATGAAAGTATTGATATTTTTAATTGTAAATATTCAAAATTAAAAAGAGTGGATTATGTGTTCTGTTGTAATTAAAGCATTGATGCTGAGCAACTGTGCCTCATCTTTTTCTACAGCAAGTTGCTTCTTGAGCCGAGCTGAACAAAGAAATAAAATATCCAATGAAAGGGTGAAAGCAGCAAAGATAGCAGAAGGCTGGGCACAGCGGTGCGGTCAAACTTTGTAGGAATTGTGTTTCTTTGAACTTTGCACCTGAACGCAGCAGCGTTTGTCTTTATTCTAAAGACAAATATTTGAATTCAACAGTGTCATGACGGCTCTCCACGAACTCTGTCATGACCTCCTTCCCTTACACACAACTAACAATGTGCCAACTTCTTGAATAAATCCAATCAGCAAGAAGCCCATTTTCAACTGGGACATTTCAAAAACATTAAAATCTGAATAATTAATTTGAAAATTTTAAAGTTTGCTTTTTTTTCCTTGTTCATGTAGATACTTGTTCTTAGTTTCAATTTGTTATCTTCAGATCATATTTAAATTATTTGTAATTTCTCACTTCCATTTTACAGTATATATTTGTTAACACTGAACAATTTGGAGAGGAGTAGCTTGTCAACAAATAAGCAATTTCCGCTTGGGGATCAATAAAGTATATGCTGATTCTGACAGTCTATTAATAAAAAGTTGATTTTTGTGTTTACAAAAAATGTATCATAAAAAATTAATCATTAAAAAAAAAAAATCAATTTTATGATTAATTGTTCCACTTGGCAATTGTTGAAGAAAAACAACATTTCAAAGAACAGGCTTTTCTGAGACCTGTAAATGCAGTCAGTAAAATGTCATTCACAGTGCAGATTAAAGTGTTACTGTTGGCACAGCATGCTTACTTCCTGGTTATGTAATTAACAAAAGTAAAGTCAAACAATAAGCTGTTCTTTTGACTGTGATGACAGATCTTACAGGTGGGTCTATTTCTGCTAAGTCACACCCACATGTCAGGAATTTCCTAAAACATGTGACTTCATGGTCTGATGGGGGAAAAAAAAGAAAAATACCAGCAGGGTTCTACAGAGTATTTTAGCTATTCAGTTCTTGGACTTATGATTGGCATGCTGACGAAGTGGCTCAAAAGCACAGAACAGTATCAGTGCCAAAAATAAGACTACTGCACACGCAGGGGTGGCTGCTTCTTTGTCACAGTTGGCTATCTTTACTCTGAAGCTAGCTAGCTAGCAGCTTCAGCTGATTAATGATCTGCTCAGTAACTATGCAAACAGATATGGTAACTAAGCAGCCGCCCTGGCAGAACACCCCCTTATGTTAGCTTTCAATTGCTAGGCTAGAGACAAGCATATCAAATGCTAATGCTAATCATATCTACAGTCACATCTTTTGCTTTGATTACTAAACAGCAGTCTGTTTAAATAGGATTCCAATTAATTGGAACGTAATATTTTCCTACGCAGTTTGACCTTATTTAAGTATTGCTTTTAGCAGTTTTTTTTTAAGTTTCTTTAACTTTTCGCAGTCAATTTATTTTATATATTTTGCCTGTAAAAACGAATGGACCTTCACGCTGTACCTTACCGCTCACCCAACATATTACGGCTGTCCTTTTAATTGTCACAGTTCTCCATATGATATGTGACGAGATAAAAATCATGCAGACCACAAATCAATGACTTTCTAAAACAAATGAAAATAGCCCAGCTTTGTAGTTTCTGTAGGATTTCAAGGTGATTTTAAGTCAGTCAGATGAGCCACAATTTGCAGCACATAGTTTTGTAATGTGGCAGGGACATAAGAGTAAAGAGTACAAATAATAATAATAAAAGTCAGTATTTTATGTCTTATGCTTACACACTTGCCTATTATTGAATATCTGGAACATGTAATTTATTTTCTATAATTGGAAGTCTCACAGGATTTCTACCCAGCAGTTATTAGTTTATCATAACTGTTTGATTTGTTCAGCACGCTCCGAGAGGCACACCGCATCAAAACAGAGGGAGCTGGAAGTGCTTTCTGGTCCTGGGCTCTTCAGCACTCGACATGTTTACAAGCAGGTGAAGTATAGAACAGAACCGCCGCCTTGCTCGGGTCTTAAGGGATCCCCTTCGCTTCCCAATATTCTGATAAGCCTTGTCACAGCCATTCAGGCTCTCCATAGGCTCAAACACAAAGGACGGACTCAGTCAGGTGTGTATTCTGGAATATTCCACACCTAAAGTCAAATCGACAAAGAGAAAACCGCTTTTGAAGTTTTCAGTCTAATCGTTTGATTCTGAGCAAATACATAATGTAAAATGGAAGTGAGAAATTACAAATAATTTAAATATTAACCATAGGATGTTAAAAATGTTAAAATAGGCAACCTGTGGACCGTTAGGAGCTTATTCACACCAGAACGTCACTGTGGGGAAAAGAATCCTTCTGAAACAATTTGATTTAATCAGAAAATGGGATTCACAGTTCAGAAATAGTGAATTTTAAGTTTGGTCAGTATCTGGAGAGCTTATTACTTTTTGAAACAGAACGATTACTAAATGAATGTCTCTCCAAATTAACTAACTATTAAATGGTCTTGGATAAACTTGGAGACAAAATAACTGCAACTCTGAAGTGCATCATTCTCTCGCTGCAACATCACAAAAACACTTCCAGTTGAAAGCATAAAAATAAATGAGTCTTACGTTTTTGATTTCTCCAAGGGCAAAGCTAACATCTATGATGTAAACTAGCCTTTATAGCCAATTTTCGGACGGCTAATGAAATGCTAAATTATAAAAGTAACTGACAAGATATTAGAAAATTATTACCGTATGTTTATGTTTTTAACTTAGTTATTAACTGATGTGCTCAAGCCGAATAAGGTTTTTGAAACACTAAACCTTTAGTAGTTTAAACACAACATCATTTACGAACTTAATCCCAATGGACCATATTTCATCAACATTTTTTCTCTCGGATGAGAAAAGCTTTGAAATGTGAGAAGGAGGAGAGCTGTGTTGGAAATTCATCAACAATTTGATGACTTTCCTGCAACATGAGCATAAAATGAAGCCAGATTACACACACACTAGACTGTAGATGTAGTCTTAAAACCTCTTAAGCTTAAAATAGTTAAATAGTCAAGTGAACAACTGACTTAATTTATTTTATCCTGGGTAAACTGAATATAAAACTTGTTACAGGTGGACTAGCACAAACGCTAAAAGTGCAGCAATACTAACACACCAAGGAAATAAAGTCTAAATTTTCATTGTCAGGTTTACTAACTAATAATGTTGCTTTTTTTAGCACACTGTGGAAAATGATGTCATAGCAGGCTGGAAGAACCGACTCAACACAGCAAGGCGTGGCAGGAAGACTCAGGTTTCAAGGTGATCAAACAACTTCAGTGAACTCTGCGGTAGAGTGGAGACTTTTGACAAATTCCAACTGAGACTTAGAAGTCATTTCCTCTTTGTGACATTTCCCCTGACTACAAGTCATATTGAGAAGAATACAATGGAGATCAGACTGTTGCTAAATATTTAAACTGAGTTTTCTAAGCCAGCGTATGACAACAGTCTGCTGAGGATGATAAAACTGAATAAAGTTATGCTTTCACACTATAGTTCGGTAGATTCAGTTTGATTGGGGAGCAAAGTTGCAACGTTTATTACATTTTCAGCTGGTTCGCTTTCACACTGCACTGTGATGAACCAAACTAATAAAAACTAATATAAAAACAGTTCACCTCCTTGCCTGTGGCGGCTCTGCTCCAAGAACTACTGAAGAAAACGACAATAACCTCAGAAGATGACCTGCGCAACTTTCTTCTTCACAAAATGTCAACAAAAACGGAGTAGCATCAGATTTTGGCGGTTTAGGGTTTCTCCTTTGTCTCTGGTGAAAGATGACGAGCCAATTCTCCTGATGGTGCTAGACACACTGATTTGTTTTGATTCTATTGACCCAGAATGCTGTGCGCTATAGTCCACTTCCCTCTTTTATATATATTTACACTGTTTTATGTTTTACAGTGTCTTACCATCAGTGATTCTGCATGAATCATACATGTGTATTTTAAAAGCCTCATTAATTGACGTTAATTTAACTGCAAGTCGCTAAATTAACATAATTCGTGATTATTTATACATGCTTTGTGGTTACCAGCTACGTACTTCAAGTACAGGCCCGGTGCAGCTAACTAGCAGGTTTACAGGTGGCAGCTCTCAGCAGGTACATCCTCAGGACTTGAAAACATAATTATAACAATTTTGGTTTGAAGTGATTGCTGCTCCCCTTAGAGACTGGCCCGGGCCTGTAAGCGAGCAACCTCCATGTGTGTTATCTACCAAAATTTTTTTAAGCCATGGCCATTTCAATCATATCAAATGGCAACGGCAGACCCAGTTCTCAGATTCCTGAGAAACCCGGGTCTCTCACACCTTCTTGTATGACGTTTTAAGAAAAATGACTTTGTAAGAATTCAGTATACAAAGTTTGCGCTGCGTCTTTGTATGCACCTCTGCCCAGGTTTTCAAGGTCCTGAAAATCCAGGAACTCCAGAAATATCACCGACCTTCCACCGAGATGCCTGTCCCGTCACCTGAGCGCAGTCTGAATGCTTCGTTTACATTACTGAAGCAATTCACATGCAGTCGAGCAGAAACTGCATACCCGGTTTTCTCAGTTCTGAGAAACCAGGGTCTCTCAGAAACCCGGTTTCTCTAGAAGTCAGCTTTGACTTAAAGAGAAGTCAAAGCTGCTGCTTAAAAAAATAAAAAACAAAAACGCTGCTGGGTTTCAACGTAGATTTTTCGCAGCAGCCTTCATTTGCTTGACTTCAAAGTGACTGGTGTCTCACGGATGATTTCTAATTTAACTTGACAACTGCAAACAAGTTTTTAGCAGCCGCAAAATGTCTTGCAGAAGTGTTAAGAGTTGCGAAGCGTTCACGGCAACGGAAGATGATTTACTGCCAAATAAGTTCTTGGCAGATTCATATTCATAGATTGGACACATTCACAATTTTCTGCTCTGTTTTTGATCTCAAACGTAACAGAAATGGTACTAAAGTTACTGGCAACTTCAAAGGGTTGTTGTTGGCACAGTGGCTTCATGGTAGGAGAGCTACAGTTGTAGTTTGTTCTCATTTACAGACCCTTTGATGTCTTGAGAGCAAGACCCTGCCTCCATCTCCCCGACAATGGCTGTCATCGTCGAGGAGCGGCCTGAAACTACATTATTCTGCTAAAGTCAAAACACACAACATTGCAATTGCAGTGCTTCCATTATGCAAGAGGTGCGACTGGAATCAAACGTGAATGAGTTTGTTCACGCGATAAGTCATTTACATAAAAAGCATTTCGCACCATCATCCTCCAACTACTTCCTGTGGTCTTCTTCGTGGTTTGTGCCAGTAGTAACATCCGTTTTTTAATCATGTAACTCGTGTGATGCAAAAACAGTGTTCCCATTGCAGTTGTGCAATTATGCCAATTTCGATATGGACAAAAAAATAAAAATAAAAAAACCTCGTCGTGGCAACAAAGCTTTTTATTGGAAGTTTTTGTTTGAAATTGGCATCTCCTTTACACAATTTGTTTTATTAAATGTCCAATTGCACAATTATAGTCACTGGAAATACAGGCAGTGACTGTGCACTGATGAAAGGTACATTTCTGAGATTCCATCTATTGTTAGTTATTTTTGATAACATCAAATAGCAATGAATACTGTCATCTTTGCAGTCTTTCTCATGAATATTTTTTAAAACCTCTCACTCTTCTTCCATGCCAACTTCCCACAAAGATAAGACACACGGTCCAAAACAAAAGGCATAGAAATGTGTGGTTGTATTTAGAAACAATGAAATCGAGACACAGTTTTGCAAGACAATGCATAAATCCACACAGTCAGAATCAAGTATCTGTCCACATCACATTCCAATCATTCCCCCACCTGAACACTGCAACAGATGGGTGACATCCATGAATGTCAGAAGAAAATATGGCAGTCGGTGTCTCGCCGTGTGCACATACTAAAAGAAAAAAAAGAAATCCATTCTCTGCACTCAACCAGCGTGACTTGGACTCACGCCACGTGTGATTTGCCAGCTGTCAATTTACCGTGTCACGCACCTCTGGCTTTGAAGAGGATTTTACTCTTTTGACGTGTGGTTCAAAGATACCAAACACCACACACTTGCAAAGCACAAATTTCCAAAGAACTCACAAACAATCAGCTTGTTGTGAGTTCAGGTGGAACCAATCAAAGTAGCGAAGGAGATTCCTTCAAATGGACTTACTTTGAAAAAAAAAATGAAAAAAAAAAATGTCGGAAACCAAAGCTGAAATGGTTATGATCAACTGTTGGGCTGCAGTTGCAAAACATATCAATGTGATATTACAGGGACAATAGAAACCCAAGCACATTAATCAAATCTAGGAACAAAACAATGAACTGATGAGTTTGGCAACAATTAAAGTGATGGATGACTGCAGCAAATTCTGCTTGTTGATGTGGAAGCTAATGGGGGACTTCTTGTTGGAGAACAAATGCAGTTGAGTTAACTCCATTGATTTCATCTGAATCTGTGGACTTTACAAGCTTTCCACTCAAACTTATTAAGAGATGCAGCACTGGTTGAAAAAGTGCACAAAAATGAGTTGGAATAAATGAACCAGTCGTTCTGTCCTAATTGCATTAGAAAGTGGTTAACATATTATTATAAAACACAAAGCACAACTATAAATTAAGGATCATTTATAGTTATTCTTAACAAAACGTAAGCCTCAGTGGAAATTTTGCAATTGCTGTATTTCTGTTGCATAATAAATTATTAAAATCACATATGACAATGACATAAGTCATTGAAAAACATGGTCCCAACACTTCCTGTCACCTTCCTCTTTTCCGCCAGTCGTAACATCACTGATCACGACTTGTGTGATATGCAAACGCGTTTCCATTGCAGTTGTACTAAAGAAACTGAAAATCAACCTCATTCTAGCACTCAAACTTATTCTGCTACATGTGGTACACATGTGTGGGGTACACATGGCATCTGGGAGCAGCGTCACAAGTCATTAAGTTTCTGAACATGTCCAACAATCAGTGGCAGCCTGGTCCTCATTGTTAACTAAAACAGGTATGCTGCTCTCCATTTATAGAAAGATGACTGAAGGATAATTGTCCTTTGCCAACACAGATTCCTATGTTATTCTAACAATGTCAATGCAACAGTGAAATGAATGTTGGTATAAGAAAAACAGTCTTGAAAATCGTATAACAGATCATTTTCACTGACAGATAAGCCTGCAGCATCAAAAGATGGAATTATTAAATTAGTTTTTCACACGCAAATGTGGACAGCTGCTGTCGTTGTACTAGGGCTGGAACGATTCCTCGAATGATTTGAGTACCACAATTATTAAAATTCCTCAAGGAAAATGTATCTGCCTCAAAGCTTCGTTAAATTATGTAACGCACCAATCATTATTTGTGGAGGGCGACGCTCTTACTTTCACCTATGAGTTGTTGTGAAGTGCTAGAAGGATGTTGAATTTTGCGGCGTTTTGCCAGGGTTTGGGGGACAAATAAGTATTGTTGAACTGATTGTTGGACTACAATAGCTTTTTTGGCGTTGTTATCGTGATTCAGTTTGGAGCGAACAGTAGGAGAGAGAGATCGTAAAAGAATCGTAAAAATATTCTTGATTACTAAAATATTCTTTTACAAAATCCCAACATTATACAACAAATCTTGGAATCTTTGTTTCTGAAAAAATAAATTGCCACTTCTAGACATTCAATTGATTTATTTGACAATTATACTGTAAAAAAATACATATTTGGTATGTTAGGGTTGATAAATGAGGTAAAGTTCATACATACAACTGTTTGATTAACACATTCAACACAAAGTGCAATTGTAAGCTACAATAAGATAAGAAATATGAAATTAATAATTGCTGTCCCACAGGATTTTCAGAGACAATTACAGCCCAGACATGCAGAATTCAGAGCTCTCCAGCATCCAGCAAGATAATTATGGTTGCAGCACTGACAAGGCTTGTCTTTGTTGTTTGAATTCTCCTTTCCATATTGATTTTACCCAAGCTGTTTATGTTCTATGTTCACACTCCTTTGATGACGAAAAGCTCGGTATCAGCCAAGCCTTCAGTCACACAATTAACCGTGCCTTTTGTTTACTTTGTTTTATTAGGAAAAATGATTTTCTGTCCTCTATTCATATTCTCTCTTTTTGTTATTCATTGCATCTGATTGTTTGTGTTTGCCCTCCTATTTGAAGTCATATTTCATTCTGCTTTATTGGGAAAATTGGGATTTTGATTGATCTGCCACGCATTAAAATGAGAGAAAGAAACCCTTTTTTACTAAACACATACCACATAAGTGACTCTTTTTTTGACTGCACCAGGATTAGGTTATTCTATCTCCAGCAAAAGCAACTTTAAAGTTAAAGTAATAGTTGGCAATAGTATTAAAGCTGCAAATATCTCAGTTAATGCATAGATGGCATAGATGCTTTGGGGATTGTTTGATTTATTTTAATAGTTAAACACAAGACCTTCTCTACACCCTTAGCAGGATCCTGCCCAACCAGTCCACATATGTTTTACAGGCATTTGTGTCCCTTTGGTAAGCTTGTGGGGGTTAGTCCAGGAGCATGAGGTACCAGGTCCTTTTATACGGGCTGTTAAGTCACTGTATGACTGTCAACAACACAACAGGCTCATTTCCATTAAGAATTGGACTCCAGGGTTTATGTTTAGGTATCAATCTTCCAGTCTTCCAAAAATGCATAACTATCAAATTATATTTTAAAATTTTCTGTCAACTTTAAAAAATGTTTAACTCAAAAAAAACAGTAGGTGGCTGGATTACTGCTGTATCGTTCTGAATACCGGGCTTGGCATGTTTTCTGGGGAACTCTGGCTTCAACAGATTGCAATTTGCAGATTTCACTAGAGCAGTGTTAAGTCGCTAGCGATGAGGATCAGTGCCTCCAAGGCCATGGTCTTCACCCGGAAGAGGGTAGAGTGCCTCCCCCGGTTTGAGTGGGAGGTCCTCGCATATTAGGTACTCAGGAGCATTTGCTTTTCTAAACATAGAAAGAAATCATGAAATCTGGGACACACAAAAAGTATTTGGTGGAAAACAAAAAAAAAAAAAAAAACAAGTACTGAAGCAGGTGTGTTGGAGAAGCAATGCATCGAGAAGCTGCAGGATTGGACTTGGCCACCTTTTGCTTTAGCTTTGAATACAGTTTGACCACAGGGGAGCAGAGCCAGAAGTCACAGAAAACATTTTGGCTTCATTTGGATACTCGAGTAAATATTTAAAGAATCTCTAAAAACGACTTTTTAAATTAACCAGAAGTTTTGTGTATTTTAAATACAAGGCATACGCCAATCATAAATACAACCTACAAAAACATTTTCTTGCCAAAGATGCCCCACTCACCAACAGATGCCATGCTGTAAAGATAATCAGTGAAACTCATTTAGCCTAGTCATTGGTAACGTCATGGCTCCTGAGTGTATCCACAGTTTTGAGGTAAAGAAGATTTACCTCAAAACAAGTACTGTAGCAAGTACAGTACTTGGATTTCCAAGTACAAGTACTGTACTTGGAAACCTACCTGAACAAGATTTCAGCTAGGTTTACATAAAACCTAGCTGAACAACCTTTTAAGGGTGTTGCCCTTTTGCTTCAGTCTTTTGAATCACCTTACATATTTAATGGAAATGCCATTGAAAAACGAGAACAACACGTTTTACAGCATATGCTCCCTCAGTCTGTAATCCATTAAGACCCAGAAAGTGTGAACAAAAGAGTTTGCTTTTAAAACTGCCTTATATTGTTGCTAGCGACTGTCACAACAAGAAACTCCAAGCTAAATATGTCTGAGTGACAAAATAGCAAAATCTTTAGAGGTTTTGCCCAGCTCCTACGTTTACAGGAAGATGCAGCTACATGCATTTCAATGGATTCTAACAGTGAGAAAAGTTCATCTCATTATTCCAGTTGGCTTAAAAAGTTTTCCATTTAAGAAAACCCATCAAAGTCCACACATAGAATGTCTAATCTCAGGAAGACCTATAACACTTGAACCGAGACTCTTCCTTCAAGAATGGATGTTTGAGAAAAACAGACCAAAGTGACTCTCAAATCTCAATTGATTTTCTAGGGAAGAAAAGTAACAAAGTTGCTGAATACAGCATCGATTAATCTAGCGGACTGGGGTAGAAAGGTGTTGAGAAAGGTGAGCCAAAGTTACTTTGAATTATAAATTATTGCTTAAGAAAATGCAAAGACAAAAAGGAGGAGAAGAAGGGAAAGATGAGGACAAAGGATAAGGGAAGAAAAAAAGAACTTTTGATTACAATCAACTGTTGCGCTTCACTGAACATCTTTTGTATCTGCACAATGCACCACCTAACCAATGTATGAGACCAAACATGTTTTTCATCAATCTCTGTTTTCATACAGGTCTTGTCAAATGAAGGTCAGTATTCAATAGGATGAATGATATTAGGGGCGGAGCTAAACATCTGAAACCAGACTATTAAAGTCTGACACTTTGTGATGAGTCCTTAGAGATTTTGAAAACGGCTCTCCAAAAGCTTTCTGCGTTCACTGTGTTGACCATTCTCATATGCAATGGTAAGAAATATTTTTATAAACTTGCTCTCTTCATATTTTTTTTTTATTTACTCTTGTGATAATTATTATCTGACTCAACACGGTTGTGGGAGAAAAAAACAATTATTTCCTATCTACACAATGTGCCACTATGAACAAATTCTTACTTTTCCAGCATTTAATTAATCATACAAAGTGAAACTGATTAAATCAAATTAAGAGTATATGCACTTTAATTTAAAAGTAGTTTTTAAACCCTGTTTGAAGGTTGTTTTGTTCACCAGTCTTTCCTTTGGCAGGATGCCAGTATTTGTATAATCCTCATTTTTGAAAGGAGTTTAGAAATGCACATTACTAATAAACCGTTTCCTTATTAATTTATGAGGCAATAAAATTCAATTACAATTTTTTGCAGTTATACTGAGAGGAAATCTGAGGCCAGCTATATCATCAGTAGAAGTGATAAATTCTGTATATTTTAGTATTCAATGACAGGTAAATAAAAATATAGGGTCAGTATTACCAATAGTGACACTTTTTATTTCAGTTTGACATACTATCAAACTTCTCATGTTTGGGTGTTTTTGTTTGTCCAAATTCTGTCCTAGATTTGAGCAAATTAACTCAAGGTTTATATGCGTCTACAAAAATATTTAATATTTAAATATCAGTGTGTAATTTTTCAAAACAAAGTGCAAAAAAAATCTAATTTTACATCAAAACAAAATCTTTGAGAAACTACAACAAAATAAAACAAAATTTCAAGAAGGAATCCGACACTAATGTATCGATCTTTCCACGCATGAATCGATATGATACCGATACTAACTTGGTAGTATCAGTACCACGCTATCAGTGTTACACAACATTGATAACTTGGTATCAATGTTAAATATTTTCGGATCAATCCGTCCATCTCTATTAATCAGACTATATAACAAAGAAATATAAATAAAATATGATGAGTTTAAAATGATGCAGATTAAAATCAGAAAAGTAATCAATTTATATTGTATTACCAATTTATAGTTCTGATCTTTGAGTAATAAGGTAAATTGGTAGACATCCAGTGGTGTCTAAAGGGTGACACAGTTGAACATCCATACCATACACAATAGTAGGTTTGAAGACCTAAGTTAACAATATTACATCCACGAAAAGATTAATTTTGTTAGGTTTAAGATGATTCCAAATGTTTGGATTTTATTAAAAGTATGAACACATTTCTTATTGCAAAAAAGAATCGCTTGGAATAAATTGAGAAATTTGCAGATTATCTCTTAGGAGTATCCTCTATTTTTTGTAGAGTGTAAAGTTTTGTGCATTAAGGTCAAAAGTGTGATGCTTAAAAGTATCACGTGTATGTTCAATACTTTAATGATAATGATCATGTATGTTCTGCATATGTTGAACTTTTAGATGCAGTCCTTTACATAATCACTATGCATGAACTTTGAAGTTGGGACAATTCCAAAGTGATTTTCTCTGCTTTGAAATAAATCATCATAAATAAAACATTTCAATTTCTGCCTTGAAATTCAAAAATAAAATAATGTTTACAAAATTGAGAAACATATTTGAAATTGGCCAGGACCACCAATAAAATGCCATATTAATAAAGTATTACAGCCAGCACATAGCTGAGTTGTTTACAAACTATCACTCCTCACACATAATTGTTTGCTTATTTTGTACTGGATGCAAATTTAACCTGACCACTAAATAAATTTATCCCAAAAAAAAAAATTAATTAAAAAAATCAAACACCAAATTTACAAATTGGGTCATCATTTGTAGTCAATGTATCTAAGATTAGAATCTAATTGACTATAAACATAAAGGATAGGAAATATAACTCAAAACATATTGTGAGTAATGACATGCCGTTCAAGTTGGAGACGGTTGTTTCTTAAATTAATAAACTCATCTTTGGTCTTTGTTCCAGGTTGTCAGGCACAACAGCAGCCAAGTAAGTTTCAAAGATTAATTCTACTTGTTTTACAAGCTTACTTCTTTTGTTTTCAGATTAGAGTGCATTAACATCACATGTTTCAAGATAATTATGTTCTTTCTTTGGATTACTTGAGTGTACTAGGTGTGCAACGTTAAAAATCAGAATTCTGTCAAACTTAGCAGTGATTCCAGCGTACACAGCCATTTCAACAATCTAATAAAATTTGCATTTCATTTTACTTTTAGATTTGTATGACTACTTTGAATTCTATAGTTTTACAAATTTTTGTACAGAACAATTTTTGAAGTGTACTTGGTTTGAACGTGGTATAAATTTGACTTAAATATTGACATTTTGAAATCTGTCCTATGTTGATCTGGTCATTAATTAAGGAGGGTATACTTTCTTCTATTTACCTCGGCTGTAAGTGGTGAAACTATACACAATATAATGTTTTTGTTCATTATATATCAACATTTATGACATTTATTATTGTCTCCTGTTTTCTATAACAGTGTGTGGTAATGTGGTTAAAAAAGCCCGGATTGTTGGGGGCCAGGATGCATTCCCAGGCCGTTGGCCCTGGCAGGTCAGCATACAGGGAAATAGTGGTCACTACTGTGGAGGATCCCTGATCACCGACCAGTGGGTGTTGACCGCGGCCCACTGCATTGGAGGGTGAGATTTCTGTCTCTTGTTGGGCACGGTTACAACCATTTGATCATATCTGGATGTATTTCCACATTTTTTTTCTCGAAGCCATTAAAGCTAGAGTAGCTAACTGTTACAGAAATAGGTTTACATATTTGTTAAAACTACCTCCATGTCATGACAATACAAGAGATAATGTGTGAAAAGATAGAGCTCCTCCCCCTTCTCCCTGAAGAAATGCACTGCTCGCAGTTAAAAGCATCCAATCAGAGCCAGAAGGCGGGCCTTAGCGCTGTCGATCACACCTTTATACGCCAACGGAAGAGAAACAACTCACAGTTCCAGGAAAATTGTTTTTCCACTCACTAGTGGCCATGCTAACTAGCCATAGCATTCAGACAGCCTCCATTGTGGTGAAAAAGCTGCAGTGTAGGAGACAGAAATGGGGAGGGTGTGAGCAGCGCGTAAAAAAACAAGGGTGATTGTTTAGCAATCAAACCCACTCAAACCCTTCTCCTGGCGCTGATCGGTTGTTTATGACATAGTGTATTTGTTCAGGTAACAGCAGGTCCATAAGGAAAAGGAAGAGAAGTTAGATTTTTTCACAGATTGTCTCACTGTACTGTCACAACATTGTGAGTTTTAACAAATATGTGATATAAGAAAAAAAAAAATTCATAAATGTTACAGACCGCTGTTTTAGACTACGAAACATTTCCATCCCCAATTACAATCTCCATGCTGAAGCATGATGGTGCAAGCGTCATAGGATGGGGATGTTTTTCTGTGGTGACTAGTCCATACAGAAAGTGTGATGACATTTTGGTCTGTCTGATCATATAATTTTTAAATATCTAATGGTTGATGATTTGATCAGCTATTCAGCAGTTTAGTAGTCTTTACCAAATGCTTTTTTACTGTTGAGTAATTTCCTAGATTGCTACTCTACTTTTCCTTGAGCAAAACTGTTAAAATAGTGCTACTCTTCTTACCTCTGATTTCTAGGGTGATGGCAACAATCTCTAAATGCTGAACTCACAACTCATTCTTTGTTTCTTTTGTCTATTATAGTGACATCCTCACATCTCGAGTTATTCTGGGTGCCTTTAATTTATCACAACCCAACCCCAATGAAGTGACTCGGGGGATCGCACAAGTCATCAGCCATCTTGATTACGACTCTAACACTTATGACAATGACATCGCTCTGCTGAAGCTGTCGGCTCACGTCAATTTCACAGACTACATTCAGCCGGTGTGCCTAGCTTCACATAACAGCACCTTTCATGAGGGTTCCCACAGCTGGGTCACTGGTTTTGGTGACCTTGGTAAGCTACAGATCATTCATTTAGGCCAAACAGTCGTGTTTTCTGAAGTCCCATAAAACAAAAACACTGAAATTGTTCTTCCATTAGGTAATGGGAACTTCCCTGACATCATGCAGGAGATTGAAGTACCGATCATAGGAAACAACAAGTGCGCATGCTACAATCAAGACTCTTCCACCATCACAGAGAACATGCTGTGTGCTGGCCTTGATGAGGGAGGAAAGGACTCGTGTCAGGTGACTAGTTTTTTGTGTGTGTGTGATTCGTCATGTACCTGGATCTTCTCAACTCTGTAAAACATATGGTGGTATAATGTTACGACCGAAGCCCACTGAATAAACCAACCTTTTGTGTACACTTAATCTGCTCATGGGACACAAGAAATCGGTGCATAGGATGCTAGCAAAGGCTGGGCGGGTTTTTAGTTTTTATTGAGTGATAGAGACTTGCATGCGACACGGGGGCTTGACCATTTTATAGATTATCTGTCTCGTAATGTACTATACGGTGGCCCTGAAGTGAAAACTACTTCAGCAATTCATCAAAAACTACAAATTTAAAAACAACATATTCAAAAACAGAGACATTAATTAAGCAGAATTACCAATTAAGAAAACAACACTAACGAAATGGAAGAGATCCCAGCAGGAAACCTGGGTCATCGCTAATTGGATGAGACCGCTTTTCACTTTAGAACCATGAAATTATTCTGGCATTCACTCTCTCCTTGTTTAGATGGGCAGGAAGACAGTAATAGCTTACCACTGAGAAAAAGAACAAAGCAGAGCTCTGTATTATGTCCCGTCTCAAAAATATACTTTGATAGCAGCGTCACCTGTCTGTCGCTTTCATATTTTCAACACACACACCAAAGTAAGAATAACTTCTGATTGTTAAGCCATAAGTGGTGTCCTCCTATCAGCAACAATATCTAGCTCTTCTATTTTGTTAATATCTGTTTTCTTAATTTGTAGCTGTGCTCAGTTAATTTTGTGTTTTTGAATACATTGTGTTTAGTGAATTGTTGAAGTGAGAAGGGGTCACCGAATTACTGTCATGATATGGGAGTAGTTTTAACAAATATGTAAAAAAAAAAAAAAAAAACATTTTTGCATAAGTTATATACTGGGGGTCCAGATGATAGGTCAACAATTTATAAGGATTTTACATAATGCAAATTCCATTGTGGTCAAGCAAAAACAATCTCAATTCTTATTTGCACAAAAAAATAATTTAAGCAGAAGCAAAATTCAAATCTCTTCTGCTTCCTCTCACAGGGAGACTCAGGAGGACCGCTGGTGATGTACAACAGTCTTGTCTGGGTTCAGGGTGGGGTGGTGAGTTTTGGTGAGGGCTGTGCCCTTCCAATGAAACCCGGAGTCTACGCTCGAGTGTCCAACTACCAGAAGTGGATCACCGACATGGTCACTGGCATGAAACCAAGCTTTGCCGATTTCATCTCCGAAGGCTTTGATTCTGACGGGTGGTTCTCCTGCCCTACCTCCATGCCTCCCTCCATGCCTCCCACCACTGATGACACCATCTTTAGCAGTGGTGAAAACCTGAGTCATTTCACTCACCTTGTGGCTCTCTCTGCACTTGCGCTCATTCTCCATGTCTTTGTCGGCAGAGGTGGATTGTAACTGTTGCTAAAGCAAACAAAAAAAAAAGAAAATGCTTGCTTCTTTTTGTGGTGCGCCTCTGTAATTGGATTCTCCTAAGCTAGTTACAATTAATTTTGCTTAGTTGAAAAACGTTAACACAAAGGTGTTTAAGTTAGAATCTCAACTTTACTATTAAAATCATCTGCATTACTGTATTCAGTCCAAATCAAACATAGTTAATCCTGTACTTCTATATGGGTAAGTGCTATAATCACGTGTGCGTGGATTTGCACTGATTTGTCACTGGCTGATGTAGTTTCAAGCCCTTTAAAGATTTGTTTATACAGTCCTTTGATTTGCATGCATTTATGACTAAAAATAAACATCCTTGGCAAATTGTAATTACGTTTTATGTATTCAGCTATTTTTCTTCTCATGAAAACTAAATCAAAACGAGTAACTTTCAGTCGTAAATAGCAGTGAAAGAAGCACTTTGTTTCATTATTTGAGACAAAGTCCTGATCGTATTGGTCAAATATTAGTCCAACAAACAAAGCTCTGTCCAAATATTAATCAAGTTAAAAGTATTGGAGTGGGTGCTTTCAAAGATACTTAAATACTGAAAGTATAAATTCTCAAGAACAGTACTCAAGTAAATGTACTTTCAAACAGCCCACCTCTGTTCATATATCACATATCTGGAGCACTGAAGGGAGGAAAAAGAAAATAAAAGAAATTAAAAGGTGGTGGAAGGCAGGGATGTTAAGAGCTAAAACCTATTAAGAACATGGGAATGAATAACCATTATGTTGTTAGACAAAGAGGTAAAAAAAAAAAAAAGTTAAATATGGGATTTTATTCTGAAGAGAATATCGGTTACCTTCTGTGTATCAATTCTGAAGGGAACTGAAAGTATATCAATTTCAAAGTATCAAAAAGTGTATCTTCTTTCTGGGGAGTTTCCCACAAGTCTCAGGGTGTACAAACTCGCTCAAGAACCTGGAGACAACAATGGGCTTCTACACTGAAAAAGACAATGGAGGTACAACTTAAAATTAAATGATTAATTTGTTAAAATGTAAATAAATTGCAACTATTTATGTTTTCTTAACTGAATATAATTACTCGGCTAAACTTAATTTAATTTCTTATAACAAATTATCTAAATTTTCATCACTGTTTACTGTAGATTCATTCTGGTTTGTAGAAACTTTGTCATTACTGTTTGGTTTGACTCATCCACAAAACAGGGTGGGTCGAAACTGCAACAGGTCTGGAGAGGAGGTCATCAAAGGCCTGCTCTTTGAGGTCATCATGACCCTCATGATGTAAGGTCAGGAAAAGGGTGGCTTAAAATTGCTGCAGACTCCACACATCCTGGACACAAACCATGTTGTCTCTTACTCTCAACTCAGCATAACTAAAAATAAAAATACTTTATTTATACAAGTGACAGACTGCAGCTTTAAAGTGATCCAAAAACAAGCCACCACAAGTAGTTTCTTTCCTGAGGCCGTCTCTCCGATGAACACTCAGCAGTTCCCCAAACGATATGACACTTTGACCTACATTTGAACAACTAGCTCTCCGGGCCTTTAGGTTTAACATTTCTCTTTTTTCATGATTCCCATGAATCTTGAAAAGCAAACTGTGCAATAGTTCAATGAATCCATAATCCATCAAGATAAAGATGTAAAGATATACAAAAAAAGCTGTATTTTTGTTTTCAAAAGGACTTTGTAGTCAGCTAAAATTAACATGGCAGTATCAGCAACAACTTAAACCTTTAGTTCTAAAGTAAAACAAGCAGAAATGAAAAGCAACAAAGGAAATCCAAACTCATTTTAATAGTAAAATGATAATTTCCTGAGCTACAGCGTCAAAGACAAATTTGAGACGGAAAACTGTTGATTTAGTCAGAAAAGAAGTTCCAGATGTTGATAATTAAACCAGTGTCGGTGGGTTTCAGTAGTCTGGTGTTTGGGGCATACAATGTATGTTAGCAAAATGCTAACAAGGAAAAGCATCAGCAATGACCAAAACGAAGCAATTATTTGAAGCAAATTCTGAGAAGAATTACAAGGGCATTGCCAGACAAATTAAATTTGACATTCTACAGTGGAAATCAAAGATAGTTAATTTTCAAATGAAAAGCCTTTCCATTAACTTGAACTAGGGCTAAGCCAAGTTTCAGAAAGCTTGCGAAATATCGAGACACACATTGGTGATACTGCTAGCATTAGCATAATTAGCTCACCCAAAATGGAACAGCTTCTCATCTTGTCTAGTCCTGTTGTGCCCAGTGACAGGTTTCCAGTTCAGTTTTCTTTTTCCTTTTTTGGCTACAGGTGGCTTCCTTCCAAAACATCCAGTCTTTAGGTACATTATCACCGTCTACTGTGCTGCAGTGTGCGCCAGAGTATCTAAGTACAAGTACATTCTTGTGTATAATCCTATTTTCTGTGAAGCTGTGAGAGGGAGATTAAGGAAGAGCTCAACTAAGCTCTACCACCTTACTAACAATAACTACTAGAGAAATTAAAACCTGGCAATATTAAAAGAATGAAAGAAAGGAGATCGCTATGTCTTCAATCCCTTGATATCACGGCAAGCATTGAAGACGTGAAGAAGTTTCATTCTTGTTGTGTTTGACATCCGCTGTTGATCAGTCACTAGTTTTCAACTGCCATGCTCTACCCTACCCATCATTCCCTGGGCTACCGTTACTATAGCAACTCTGAACATTCCAAGTACATAACAGAAATGACCGAAACACAAATGAAAATCAAACGGTCCCAAACACCTGAGGATCATGACAGCATGGGATAGTACTGTAAGGAGGATTAGCATTTGCACGAAGAAGATGAAATGAGTGTATAACCTGTTTTTAAGAGGGAAAAAAGATGCACCGCGACCGGAGAGGAGTTTGAAAATGGCTTTCCCAAAGCTGACTGGGTTTGTCCTGGTGACCCTTCTGTTGTACAGTGGTAAGAAATAAGTTTTTGTTTTAAATATTTCTTTACATACGATAAAATTTGTCTCATTGCGTCAAACTTGAATTTAACAATACTTAAAGAAAAGTATTTGACTATTTCTATTTTTAAAATAAAAATCTCTGTACAAAAAGTATGTGTATCTATCTAGTTAAATTAAAGTCTGCCTTGAACATTGGAATAGTGGTGGTCAGTTTCAACACATATTACTAAATGTATGGGTTTTGTGTCCTATTTTTGAGATGAAGCACTCCTCTGTTCTGTGTTCCAGGTTGTCAGTCACAGCTGTCTGGTAAGCATCTAAGCTCAGTTTGAGAAGTTTTGCGAGTTTTGAAAGGTTTTTCCTCTTCTGCAGCGAATGGAGAAATAAGTTATAGTAATGTCACATATTTTAATACCAGAAGGTGTCCTTTCCAAAGGCCAGTGTCACAAGACCTGTGTGTGAATTGTTTTGCAAGTTGTAGCTCAGTCAAAGCTGCCGTAATTTCTGCCTTCTTTATAATGGCAGCCAAAGAGAATCATCAACATAAAACATGTTTCAACAACCATGCATTTTTACCTGTTTTGTTTCATTTATTGGTGTAAGTAACAATGCCAGATGTAAATGAATATAGGAAATAAATGGTATTTAAAAAGAACAAAAATGAAACCCATAGAAATCCGCAAACCACACATCTTAAAGGTACAAATTGTTCTATGGAACACTGAATGTTCTACATAGACATAGAAAATAAAAGAAATATCTTGTGACAGAACTTGTTGCATCTGTCCTTTCTTACTTATTTGTTCTTCCCTATTGACAGAATGTGGCCGTCTGCCGATCAAGAATCGAATTATTGGGGGTTTTGATGCATATCTTGGGATGTGGCCATGGCAGGCAACCTTGCATCAAAATGGTTTTGCTTTCTGTGGAGGATCGCTGATCAACCATCAATGGATCCTGACCGCTGCTCACTGTATAACATGGTGAGAGGTTGACAAAGCATATACATTTTTTTCTTTAACCCTCCCACGGTCCTAAACTTTGGGGTCATTGGGACTCCAGGAACTTTTTACTACGTGTGCGGTCCGGCGGGGTCGCACTGAACTGCCTTCATGCTGAAATGTGCTATACAAATAAACTTGATGAACAATTTGACCATGTGTTGTCTGGGTAGAAGTCATAAGCAGTAATATAAAACAAATTTCTGTTAATAGGAATGTGACTGTTACTGACAGACGGTGCTAGCCCAGTTGCGAGGCGTTCAACACTTGATAACCAGTGTTGCCAATTTGTACCTATTGCAGCCAAGTTGTTTGTGGATGCAGGTTCCATTCAAAGATTATATTGGGACAACTTGTAAACTACACGTGGTTCGTTTTTAGTATAATTATTAAGCTGTATTTTAAATATGGAAGCAGGATCAAATTTTATTTCAAAGCCCAGTTTCAAAGGTACATTTCAACAACATAAGACATTCCTGCACTATTTGCTTAGTTACCATAGGGAAGATCTCAGACTACTAGTCACTAAGTTTACCATCAGGTCAAAAGTTTAAATTAATGATTGTACTTTTGTGTTTTGAAGGTATGACCTTTTCATCACAGAAGTCCTGCTGGGTACCGTAGAACTGAATGTCGTCAGCCCCCATCGGGTGAATCTAAAACTTGCTCAAATGATCTGCCATCCTGCATTCGACTCTGAGACATTTAACAACGACATTTGTCTTCTGAGACTTTCAAAGCCTGTCAAGTTCACAAAGTACATCCAACCCATCTGCTTAGCTTCTGAAACCAGCCGTTTCAATGATGGGAATAAGGCCTGGGTTACTGGTTTTGGTGTGACTGGTAAGATACATGGGATTGGTAAAATACAGAATATTTACTTAATTTTTCCTTCTTAATTATACACAAATGCTATAAATTTTTCTTCAAATAACCACAGGAACTGGATCATCAACCAACAAGCTGAAGGAGGTCGATGTTCCAATTGTTGGAAGAAAGAGGTGTACATGCTACTATAGACAGTCTGCCTCAATCACAGACAATATGATATGTGCTGGATATTTTGGTGGAGGAAAGGACTCATGTCAGGTAACTATCTTTTTCCTTTTTTCTTCTCTCCTTTTTTTTCTTTCTTTTTTTTTTAAACGCCCACTATCCAACAGGGTGGCACTCAAAATCGTTGTTTTGAGTGTCAAGGTGAGGCACAAAACCTTTAGAAATTTCTAAGCGTTTATTTCAAATGTAGTGGACACAGATGAAAAAGACAGGGAGAAATTAGGAGAAAAGATTTAAAAGGAAATGAGATTGGACTAAAGAGAAATAAGCACAAAGACAACACAAGTCATCACCACTGAAGTCTACCTCTAAATCTGCAGAAAGGGAGAGAAAAAAAAACAACAAGTGACCACAACGGCCATCATCTACATATATAATAGTAACAGTTCTAGCATCACTGGAAACTACACGATACATGGTAAAACAAGATGGGTATAGTGGCAACCGCAACCCCAGAGTGTATCTGACAAACACCTGAATGCAAACACATGTATGTGATGTGTGTTTACTTGTTTTTTAGATGGCTAAATGTTTAAATTGTTGGTCCTTTTTATCAAGAAAATCTAAACAAATACAATATTATGTTTGTAATGTAACTTTTTGATATCAAGTTTTAGTATTTAATTTTTTTTTGTACGTTTCTCTGCTGAAAAATGTTCCCCTGCAAAATTCCTTAAAATAATTTTTACATGCTCTACTACTTGTTTCTCACTAGGGTGACTCAGGGGGCCCACTAATGATAAAAAAGGGCCGCAAGTGGATCCAGGCTGGGATTGTGAGCATGGGTGCAGGCTGTGCCCTCCCACTGACACCTGGAGTCTACACTCGAGTATCAAAGTATGAGTCTTGGATCAAAGACATGGTCACTGGCATGAAACCAGGCTTCCTCACCTTCATTTCTTCTGGCGTTGACAAGGATCCAAGTTACTTCTGTCACCTCAATGAGACGGCTGATGAGAAAGCTTTTGGTGGTGGTGAAAATCTGACTTCTTTCAATCACTCATTGGCGTTCTCTGTTGTTGCAACATTTCTCCATGTATTTTTTGGCAAGGAATTCATTTAAATACACAGTGACTTCCTAAGAGCTCAAATATGTTGTCCTACCTATATGCCCACCACCACCGATCGTATTTTTGGCAGCGGTGAAAAACCAAATCCTTCCGATCATTTTTTGGCCATCTCTGTTCTCGCAGCATCTCTTTTTTTTTTTTTTTGCCAAAGAAAACATTTTAATACACAGCAACTTCCTGGGTGTATGAGTTTACAAATACGCTCTGTGAACATGGAGCTTTGCTGCAATTCATAGACAAGTGCGTCAACTGATACCTTACAGAAAACCTTGACAGGCGCAAATACTCTTCATTGTCGGATTTAGATTCAAACTGTGAAATAAGTAGTTTGAACATTTAAACTTTATTCTTCCCTAGTAAGTTTTCTTACCTCATTTTGACCCGTTTTACAAATTATAATAATCAAGTATCTCCGAGGGCTTTGTATAATTAATCTATTCATATATGTAAAGTCTAAGATTTTATGATATTCATTACCAATCAAACAACATAAATGATAAAAGATTGTGGCAAGGTTAAAAATCAAATGACCTACCTGTTGCTTACTTTCATCTTACCTAGGAAACATTGGTCAAATCTTTTGTCAGTCTTCAATCATATGATGCACCACATTCCAATGTGAATGCAGTTTGTGCAACTGCAAACACTGGCACTAATAAAAGAGCCTGCAGAGATGGCCTTAAAAGCATCGGATACATGCCAAGTGTCACTGGGGGACTGCCAGGCAATTTGAACTTTTTAAAAACCAATCAAATGCTGGGCTATCTTTTCAATATGTGGTGGATCACTCAACATGAAATGTGTTACGAAGGCTTTTGGACATATGGGCTTACTGAATAGACTATGGTTACTAAATTATCTGACTGGCCGTAAACGATGTGCACAAAATGGTTGTCAAACATCATATATGTTTGACAATCAAGTTACATGGACATTTTTAGGGAGGTTCCACTTTAGGACCTATGCTGTTTAATATCTATATTAACAATTTGGGCCATGGTCTTACAAGTGCAGCTGTGAGATTTTATGTTGATTCAGTAATTTATTGTCAGACAAAAATCAGTCTTTCAGTCTCAACAATTAAAATTTAGTTTGCTACTAAAGGCAAAAAAGTTTGTTGAAAAGCTTTTGTTTTTCAACAAACAGAAGTTGCTAGGCTTCTTTTTTCAAAACAAGCTTGTTTCTCAAACAATGCCAGAAATCTACTATTTTCTACTACTTTTATGAGTATTCTGGACTATGGCACTCTATATGTCTGTTAGACGCTGTTGGATTTATCACCATTGCACTTTAGTTAAATGACCCCCTCTACACAATCACACACTCTTGCAAGGGTACGCTTTCATTTACAAATCAATCTTCCATCTAATTTCATCATTCTTATGTCACATTTCGCACAAGAATCAATACCATGGCCTTTGCTCTCAGGACTTTGTCACATTCAGTCTTCCTTCAGTATGTACTGAACTTCTGAAGCTGTCCAATCTGGTCACACCTGGGGAGTTCAACATTTTAATAAAGGGATTTAAAAATGTCTCTTTGTTCACGTATTTGTTATCATTGTTAACCCTTCTGTCAATGTAGGCGTTTAGATTGTATTGTTTTTATTTAATTTGTTGATGTATGCATCAAATGAGTGAAAATGAGACTAAGAATCTCGAGATTTTCCTGTATAAAGACAGAATTAATAACGTAAGCTAAACAAAATCACCAAACGCAGAATAGCCAGCAGTTGGAAGAGTCGAATGACGATTAATTATTGTTACGCTTTATGTGACTGACCCTAACCCTTATTCAAGAATGTGAATATGTGCATCTCTGCCACCTTCAAGGCAGATTAACAAATGTATACATTCATGCTGGTCCATACAGAGAAAGTTGTATGGTGTCAAGGTAATGATAATCTAGGTTTGCACTACTAGAGAAAAGTAAATACAAAAGCCTGCCAGGATACTTTCCTTACAGAGAAGCAAAGGTCAAGAGTGTTTCCAAGCAACTCGATTTTTACAATTGGAAATTGTTAAGGCAGCTAGCTGCATATGTACAATGTCTTCCCACAAGTGAATGAGTGGAAAATATTTTATTTCACTTCCTTCTACAAATAAAATGAGGTTTAACGTCTGTTCCTCATTCCATTTAGGACAATACTGTTTTCTCTTTAAAGAACAGTTGGCTGAGCTTTGTTAAGTCCTTTCTTTCTGTCGCCATTTTAAAATGTTAGCAATTAGCTAACATTTGGAATTGCACAAATTGAAATTGTGAAAATTCTCTCAAAACACAGCAATTTTGTGAAAAACAAAAATTTGCTCAGTTTTTTGTGTTATGTTGAGAGATTTTTATTTTTTTTTTTGGTTCTATTGAAATTTATGCATTTTGAAAAACTGAAGTGGGAAGACATTTTTCTTTGGTATCAGATGAGTTACTTGATCAACAGCTGGATGTTACTGTTGTAAGCATCAAAGACGATAAGAAGTGGTAGGAGAATGATAGTTGGTTTTTTGGACTATGTTCTCCAACGCCTGAATAAGACATCAACGTCTCCTCTGATTGGCTGACAGATGATGAGCATTAGCGCCATGGCTGAATTATGAACATAATCTCATGTAAACGTTTACATCGATTTTTAATGACAAAATTCACATGTGATTTTAATTTAATTTCTTATTAAATGGAGACACTGGCACTGTGAAATTGTGTGTTATCAAAGATTTGTGCAAAACAAAAAGTTACCAGTGCTTCAATGACAGCTAATCCTAATTATGGGTAGTTGGTATTACCAAGAGGTAATGGAGTATTAGCAAATAAAATGGCAAGCATTTTATTTTTCTGCTGCCATGGTTGAAGCAAAACACCGATATCAAACTTTCACATGGGACAAATCTCTGGTGATATGGCAGGTAGAACGGTCATTTTATGAGAGGTAAACAGAACAAAGTTTATACAACAGAAACAATGCACTGGGGATGTGGTGAAATGATGAGCTGGTAAATACTACATAGTTTCACTGACAGATGTAGCCCAGAGAACAGACCGGTTTTGATGAGCTGAAGACAAAAGGCTCAGTGGGAATTACAGGCAAGTGATAGACAAAATGAAACAATAAGAAAACACTTTGAAGCTGAACAATGTCTGCAGTAATGGCAATAAATACTCCTCTGCTTCACTGATGGTCAAAGTCAACCATAACCAATTAGGAAAAACCTCTTACTTTTTGAAAAATGCTTTTTAAAATAAGTATTTAAGAGGTCAAGTGCTATTGAATTATTCCATAAAACATAAAATATCTGCACATTTATTGGTAAAAGTCCGATGTGCCCAGATTAGGAAAACAAATTGAGTTGATTATCTTTAGAGCCTGAGAGGACAACAAACAGGTTGCATGATGAAAATAAATTACTTCCTTGATTGGGCATCCTTCATGGCCAATCAAAGAAGACCATGAAGTGGCAGTATAGGCAGACTCAACTCTGACAACACGACAGACAGGTTTCGTGTTGTAACACATGTTGCATGTGTTAAATAGGCTGACGGTGTAAAAGGTTCATTCCAAGTGGAGCTGAACATCTGCATTCATCTCAGCTTAGGATATCGTTTCTTTAAAAATGGCTCTCCAGAAACAGTTTGGAAACTTTGTGCTGATCCTTCTGCTATCCAATGGTAAGATAAAGTGTTTTATGACTCATGTTACCTTTCATGTAGCTTCATGATGTGTCTCTGATAAACTCTATACACATAGATGGTGAAAAGGTTTCTGTAGATTATGAGTCAGTTAAGACAAACCTGCATGTGCTGCTATCTTCATCACATTTTATTCAAAGATGTTTTATCTTTTGTGACCAATTTTCATGAGTATGTAGCACACAGTAAGAATGTAACATTTACATCCTCATTTCAAATGATCAAGTTTTATAAAATATTGTTCTCACATTTATTAGTTGAGATACAATACGCAAATAATCCTGATTTAGGTTTGGAAGATAGAGCTTTAGTGTTGCTGCTCCCAAATTATGGAAAGTTTTCTCATTACATATGAGAAAACAATAAAGTGCCCCTTTATTGTCCCCTTTATAGTCCGCCCTCCCCCATTTCAGGTTACTGCTGAGCTCTGGCAGGTTAAGCAAGTCCGGCTGGTTTCACTCTGCCTCTTGATTAGCAGAGTGTCAGGCTAGCTGGGAAACTGATTTTCAGGGCCTCTTGGCCAATTGGGCAGCATGTGTGCTGCAGCTTTGTGGTGCTGGGATAGAGGATTTGTTTGCTAGAAACACTGGCTTTTGTTGTTACTCTCCCCTTTCTTTAACTTTAGTTTCTCATCTTCACCTTTAAGATTTCTTTAGATTTTTTTTTTTTTTTTTTAGACTTATTGTTGAGGCTTTTCCTCCTCCTCCATTTATTGCGCATTATGGTTTATGGTATCGTCTTCTGTCCTTTCCATATTTTGAACGTTTATTGGTTTTTATTTGTACAGTACTTTGTCACAGCTGCTATTTCTAAAGACTGGAAGTAATATTTGGAGTGAGCCAATAAAATTTCCAACAGATTCAGCGGTCAATTAATGCTGAAAAGTAAAACATAGCATAGAAAAAGTACAGTATGCACCTACCACTTTTCTGAAAATTTGCTCAACAGCAGCCACTGGTAATCATAGTCACTTCAAATAAAACAGTAAATTGTAAAAGCATAAGAGTTATGGCAGTTTGCTCTCTGAAACAGACATATTTAATTCAGGATGCAAGGACAGCGGCGTGTTCGCTGAAAAGGCAATTGTTTCTGTCCTTCAAGAGCTGCAATGCAGCAAAAAAGTACTTCCAGTCTTAGATTTGTTTCGTTATTATTTCAGGTCACACTTCAAATGCTTTGGATTATCAAAAAAAAATATTGTGAGATATTCTGACTAAATGATAATTTAAAAAAAAAAAATGCAACAACGGTATGTTCGAGTATGGTTGACCACTAATTTTCCTCTAACAGAAAACCATAAAGGCAGACTTTCAGACATCAGTTCATAACCTTAAACTCAAACATACCGTCACAGTGGGACAATATTTCAAATAAATTAAGGTTTTGAAGAGGCCTAGTCAAAGCCCAAACTTAAATTTAATTTTGCATGCTGTGGCATGACCTTAAACAGGAAGTTTATGTCCAAAACCTGTCCAGTGTGGCTGAAATTATACAATTCCATAAAGATGACTTTGCAAATATTACTCCATAATAATATTATAATACACCTCTTGCAAGTTTTTGTTTACCACTAAGAAAGAAATGAGCAGTACAAATGATACTGCTACAATTACTTTTTCACACTAGACAGAGAGGTTTGAGTATCTATTTTCCATGAATAAAAGAAAGCCAAACTTTTTTTTTTTGATTTTGGATTTGTTCTTGAAAATATACCAGAAACATCTAAATATGAGAGGAGGCAGACACTTTGGAACTTCAGCTGAACATGAAAGCCATGATTTTAGAATAAGAGAAGTTATTTATGCATATATGTAGATACATATAAAGATGAATTCTATCATCCTACAAATGAATGTGTTGGAAACAATAGTTCATTTCTTTAACTGGTCATGTGTGTTGATGACTGGTTTAACATGTCTATTTTTGCCATTTCAGGTTGTCAATCACAGGAGCCTGGTAAGCATCTTGTACACTGTAACAAGCTTAACCCGTTTGGTTCCGTTTTCTGACATGCAGAACATTAAACAGACAATGTAATGTTAACTCTTTCTACAAGAAAGGGGAAAAAAACAATCCCTTAATCCCACAAACTTAATTTTGTAAGTTTGGCCTTTGCTAAATTAATGGACATTTTGCTTTTGCTTTCTATTAGAATAGCTTTAAAAAAAAAAAAAAAAAAAAAAAGCAGAAATACAAAAACACGCTAGAATAATTTTTTTTAAAATAACCGTGCAAAGATGGTTCAACATTGAAATAATGATCACACCCGTTTTCCATGAAACAGTAGAAAAACAGAGTCACTTCCTCCACCTTCACTCGTCTCAGCTTTTGTCTCTTCTCGGTTTTCCCCCAGTGTGTGGCAAAGCAGCTGCAAGGAAGTCGCGAATCATTGGGGGTCAAGATGCCCAGCTGGGGGAATGGCCCTGGCAGGTATATTTTGCTGCAGGTAATTCCTTCTGTGGAGGGTCGCTGATAAGCAATGAATGGGTGCTAACAGCTGCTCACTGCATAACAAGGTGAGAGGGTTTGTTTTTTGTTGTTAACTGATTAAAGCTGCAGTGTGTAACTTTTATTAAACAAAATCTGTTTTGAACTTTACTATCAGTGGGTTCATCCTTGTGAACCCACTCCTATCTGCATCATGACATCTGTACCATGTCATGATACAGATAATCTTTGAAAAGATCAATCTCCTCCACCTCTTCCCAGTGCTGATATTGCTGTCTGAAGAAATGTACTCTCCTGGTTAAAAACAACCAATCGTAGTATAACCATTTGAAACATTCATTTGTACCACTCTCCATTAACCTGATAAATGTCAGACTAGTGGGATCTGGACAGAGTAACAAGTGGACCAGATGATGACCAAGAGTAGTATTTAAAGGATGTATTGTATGTGAATGGAAATGGGGATGGGAATGTATTGCCGAGCTGACACTTTGCTTTTAGGTTTTTTATGCTCTTATGTATTTATTTATGGTCACTGCCCCTTTGGAGGGGTTTTTTATTGTTGTATTGCAGTTTTGCACCTGCTTCCAAGATGAATTTCTCCTGTGGGAGACTAATAAAAATGATCTATCTAGAGTCTGGAGGAGAGTCTTGGCGCTGTCAATCATCCCCGTGAACCCACTGCTAAAAGCAACAATTCACCATGACAGGAAAACTGTTTGTACTCCATCATTGGTGGCTATGCTAACTAGCTTTAGCATTGACAACAGGCTATGCTGGTAGGGAGAAACTGCATCATGGCACAGGGCTTGGCTGGAGTGATTGACAGCGTTAAGGCTTGCCTTAATGCTGGGCTCTGACTGGTTGTTTCTAGCTAGCAATGGGAACACTGGAAGAAAAAAAAAAAGAAACATTTCTTAAAATAAGTTACATGCTATAGCTTTTATAAAAGATTGCAATTTCATCATGTTTTTTAACATTTGTTGATACTGAAAAAACCAAGCCTAAAGTTTTATGTGCCGACTCTTATTCTCACGTATTTTGATTTTCTGTAAGAAACGACCTCAACCACACAGAAGTCCAACTTGGTGTTGTACAACTAGGTGACGTTTCCAACTCGACTAACGTGACTCGAAGACTCTCTGACATCATCTGCCATCCTGAGTTCGACTCTTCGTCAAATGAAAATGACATCTGTCTTCTGAAGCTTTCGGCTCCCGTTGCCTTTACTCCCTACATCCAGCCGATCTGCTTGGCCTCAGAGAACAGCACTTTCCACGATGGCCTTACGAGCTGGGTCACTGGTTTTGGCGTCACTAGTAAGTTGCACAATAGTCACCGCCTCAGACAACTCCGCTTGTGAATTTCATTTAAAGCCTTTACTTTTCTCTTCTAGAAACCAGGCGTATTGGAACTGGATTACAGCCAAGCACTCTGCAGAAAGTGGAGGTGCCAATAGTTGGAAACAACAGATGCACGTGCTACTACTCCGAAACATTCATGATGCATCTTCTTTTCAAACCTAACCTAAACCTAAATAACTACATATGTGCTGGATTAAAAGAGGGAGGAAAGGACTCTTGTCAGGTAAGTACAACGTTATTTGTGTGATTTTTTTTTTCATCTCAATGGAATAATTCTCAGAATAAACACAAGGAAGAGTTATTTCAAACTTCCTGATATCTACAAATCAGCTGCATTTACAAGTAGACTAATTTAGTATGAATCTCTGGTTTCAGTTCATAGTTCTGGATCTAATAAAAATGCAATGTTTTCATTAGATCATTGAAACATGCCTAGTTTGTAGGTGTGTTTTTCCTACAAACTATTGTTTCATTCCATTGTTTTTAGTTTCTGTTGCTCTTGTTTTGAACACTTTCTGCCATAAAAACTTAAACCCTCCACTCATGGAGGATTTTCTTATATTATTTAACATTCTTCTATTAGACAGGCTGGTATTGACCAGCACTGGCGCAGTTCTATGAATTGACATTAAAATCAGGGGTGCACTGACTGCAGTTTGCTATTCGTTCGCCAATTAGCCCGACCTACCGATTCCGATTTTGCCAATAAAAATTTTTTTTTTTGTCTGAAATGTCACTAAATATAGCAGGAAAATTGTTGATTTGGCAACAGTGGAGCAACTCTTGTTACGTGCAAAAGCGCAGCCATGACCTGGTGGGTGGGGCTAACAGTCAAACCTCTCACGGGTGAGCAGGAGAGGACTGTGGTTGGTTTTAAGACATTTGGTGGGGCAGATGAGATCAGGTGAAAAGATTGGCTACCCTATTGGCCAATCACCGATTTCCCAAAATGAATGACATCCTTACCAATAAATTGGCTGCACCCCTAATTAAAATCAAAGTATTTGACAGTATAAAACCAGAAAGACCAGCAGCATTGTTTTTGCTGTCCAGTCCCAAACTGAAGGCAGGAAGCATTGCACAACATGTAACTCAACAGAACCAAAGAAAAAGCAGACGCTTCAGAAAAACCTAATCAGTCCAGCCAAAAATAAAAGAAAATTTGAGAATAAGATGGTAGTATGAAACTATCCGCAAGTAATTGTTACTTTTCTTCTCTTTCTTCCCCCCTTTAGGGAGACTCGGGTGGACCACTGATGGTTCAACTCCAGAATAGTTCTCAGTGGGTCCAGGCTGGAGTTGTGAGCTTTGGTGAGGGATGTGCTGTCCCAATGAAACCGGGCGTCTACGCCCGAGTGTCCCAGTACCAGAGCTGGATCAGCGACACGGTCACTGGCATGGCGCCAGGCTTTGTTACCTTCACCTCGCCCGGCATCGACAGTGACCTGAACTTCAGCTGTCCCACTCCCACCACCCACACCACCACTCCCTGTATGACCACTGATGACAGTATTTTTGGCAGTGGGGAAACTCTGAGCCACTTCACTCACTTCATGGGAATTGCTGTTCTTGCTCTGTTCCTTCAATTTCTTGTGGGCGGTGCTTAGAAGTAAATGTTTTACTGAGGATTATGCAATGCACAGATTATGTTTTATACTTCACTGCAGTATAAAATATGTGCTACTAAACACAGTGCAAATTTTAAAATTAAGAGTTCTTTTTCTTTTGAGCTGTCAACTAAATTCCTTTTCTATAGTCTTGCTGTTAATATGTAGCAAAATAACGTGGGGGTTAATCTGAGCCAACAGGAATATTGTGATATGTATTGCCAATAAAGTAAGACAAATGATCAAATATTGTAATATTAGATATTGTGTGAGCCAAGTTGATTTTAAAAAAATCTATTTTCAGTTTGTTTTAAATGATGCTATAACAAGTAAATTTTGGTTTTCAGACATGTGGTGTGAATTTGGTGTGTTTTTATTGCATTTATATCCATGGCAGAAACATTTAACCATTATTTTATGAAGTTTGAAATTTACCAGTCACTTAAAACTAATGACTGTTCCTGTTTCAGCTTTGCCTTTTCAACATCAATTGAGTAAAAATTAAAGCCTTTTTATGTTTAATATTCACTTTTTCAGATTTCTTGTCTCCCAAATATGATCAACAGAACAATTAGAATCATTTGCAACTAAAATGGTAATCCTATATAAATCTTAATGATCATGAACATAAAATTTCCTACAAATTGTATATCTTTGATTTTTAGAGAGACCAGAAAGTAGTGTCTGCTCTCTCTCTCTGCTCTCTCTCTCTTTCACACTTTTTCAAAACGGCACTTCAAAATACATTCTGCTCTACGTTAAACCACTGTTTCTATGCCCGGCTTGAATTCTGCCCCTTTCCCTGAAATGTTTTCTGCATTGTGTCCAGTTTATTCCCACCTCCATTCCTGCAAATTAGTTTTAGCTGTGTGTCATTGTAGCCACATTCTTTCTACCTGCACACAATTTGATGAAAGAGCCTCACCAGAATTGAACCGCCATCTTCCTGCTTGTATGTCTTAGTAATTTACAGAGGGATAAAAGGTAACTGAAGCTCAGCAAAGTTTAATGAGAAGTAAGTTAAACCTGCTGTGCTTATGTGTTAAACATCTCAACCCAAATTGTCTCTCTGAGATGAATGAAATTGTGGGGCTGAAAGACAACATTTCGGGAAACAACTTCTTATCCAACAGCGTCAACAGGTGCAATCCTCACACCTCCCTTCTCTTCTTTCATCTCCAAATATCCTTTCTATTCATCCATACTAAAATGATTTCAATCTTGTCCTACTTACTACGTATAAAGACACCTTGAACTAAAACCAAATACCATTAGAGTTACCACCTTCTGCATCTTTTAAAATCTGACATTTGTAATTTATGGGTGGTCAGGATTAGAAAAGGTTATAATATTCAAGAGACTGAGGCTCAAACTGATTATATATATCAATGTCAAAGAGAAAGTAGATATTTCACTCAAAAAGCATAAAATCAGTTTTTATAGATTAGTCTTATACAAAACCAGAGTGACTTTAAATGCAGTGAGTTGGATATTTGTTTGAATTATACAAGTATTTAAAATGTATTACTATCTCTCAATTTATTACTATACAGTAAAATATCACATTTATTCTGGTAAAATAAACTGGCATCAAAGTCCTATGTACAGACTTCAGTGTTGGAAAAGAAGAGAAAGCTACATTACCAGAATATTTGCTACTGGAAATAAAGGCATCCAGTTTTTCAGGGTAATGTTCAAGAAGACAGCAACAGTTTTCATTTTAAGAAATAATTGAGGGACAAATGGTAAGTGGACAGAATTTACTTAATTTGGCAGTATGGTTGGGGCCATAGTGTGTTTTAAAAGAAACACACAGTGCTTCATATGTACAGAACTTCAGTGACCGTTATGTTAAGGAGAGTAGTAATGGACGTCCATCAGCTGCCTGCAACAGTATCAAACAGCACCGTTAAGAGATTCATGACTGCATCAGCTCAATCTTTATGTATTTGAAAAAGCAAACGTAAATTTAGCAATGTTGACCATAATATTTATATAATAGTCAAGTGAACCAGTTGATTTTCTAACTTCATTGTGAGGCCTTCTCTCACCAGGCTCTGTTGAGAGAATTTTCAGTTTTATGACTAAACTTTCTTGACATGAGATTGAAAAGTGTTTGGAAATTGTTTGCTTGTGTTTCATTGCTATACATTCATTGTAAAACAAACATTAGACCAGTGTTCCTCAATTCCAGCCTTCAGGCCCCGCTGCTCTGCATGTTTCAGATGTGCCTCTATTCCAGAACAGCTGATTCAAACGATTGCATGACATCAAGTCCTGCAAAACCTGTTAATCACCTACAGATTCAATCCAGGTGTGTGGCAGAAGGGAAACACCTGAAACATGACCTTTGCTATGTTTAATCATCGTGACCATTTGTGCTTCTTTTCAGTTGTACTAAACTCAGAATTTATAACTGCTCTAATATTAACAGAAAATGATTGCATTTCTTTTCAATTTGCCCTCTTAGTCGACAAGTTAACTTTTTAGTCAAACTGTTCCCCAGTATTTTGGATTATTACTAGCTGGTTGGCATCCTGAGCTAAACTGGCAAATTTGATTATATATTTTTAAGACAGAGAAGCTGTGATGCATAAACAACCTTGTCAAGCTTATTTGAGTTGCACGTCATAAAAACATGACCTTACTTCTCAAAAACGCTCTGTGCACAACGTTTCAGGTACAGTCATTACCAACCAACTGATCCAGTTAGACAGGTTTGGATTCAATCTTGTTCTTTAAAGTTCCAAATCAGCCCTTACAAAAGAAAAAAAATTCCAAGTGAAAGTCCCACGGGATTTTCATGGGATTATTTTCTAAGAAAGAGACAGCTCATTTGTGACCAGAGCAGTTTATTGGACATCATGTCACTTTGGGTGGAGTTAAACACAGAAAAGTATTTAATGCTGAAGACCAGAGAAAAGAGGTACTGGTGACAATGGCTCTTCAAGGGTTTGCATGGGGGATCATTGTGTTGATTGCACTCTTCTTCACAGGTGAGAAAAAATCTTTTTATATGTTTCTTTCATTGAACTACTGTTAAAGAAAAGCCTTACACACCATCATGACCATCAAATCAGTCATTTGCTTTGCAGTTCACCTCTGTTACTCAAAGGCCAGGGGCCAAATCTGGTCCACTGTAGCTTTTCATGTGGCCCTCATTCAGGTTTTTTTATATGGCCCCAAATGAAAATGAGTTCGACAAGCCTGGCCTATCAGAGATTATATTCATATTCACAGCAATACTTTACCAGAATAAACAAACTGATAGACTTTAGTATGTCATGGCTTGTTTACAGGTACATCATGGAAAATGATTTGTATAGAAAACAGGATTATGATGAAAATTAAGAGCTAGGGAAATGTTCTGTGGTTTTAGCTGAATCTACTAAATGATTCCATGTTTAAGTCTGTACAGCTGATCTCAAAAGACTGTCATACAAACTTGTGGATAAACTCAATGATACAGACAATTGCCTTGTTTAATACTGTTTATTTTGGCAATTTTTATACTGTTGATGGTTTGCTTCAAAACCGGTCTCTTAATATCAATGATGTAAACACATGATAGTACTGAGGATAAGATCTGATGATGGATTTGATATACAGTGACAGTGAAGACAGTCAAAAAGACAGTGAAAAAATAGTCTCACCTGACATGTTTGCTTGTGTGTGTGTGTGTGTGTGTGTGTGTGTGTGTGTGTGTGTGCGCGCGCGCAAATTTCAGGAGGTGACTCTCAACACGGTAAGTATCCAACACTTTTCTACTTTTTGTTAACAGGAAAATAAAAAAAACTATTGTACTTCTGAAAATTTTTTTACTTGTAAAATGGTGAAAACTATCACATGTTGATCTGTAAGACTTTTTGAGGTGGGGAAATTAGTCCATCACTTAGAATCCCTTGCAAAAGTATTCAGACCCTTGAACATGATGCTACAAACACAAACTTGAATATATGTTCTTGGGATACAATATGATGGGGCATTGCCGAGTAGTGCAAAATAAAATTTTAATTATAGTGTGCTGTGTTGATCTATCCCATGAAATCCTTTTAAAATGAACTGAAATTGGTGTTTGTAATATCACAAAACAGGCACGGTAAAGGCACATTCGTCAGTTTTGTTAAAAGATATTAGGTTACAAAATATATGGACTAAATCTAATTTTCAGTTTTTTATAGCATTAATATTTGAAGCAACACATTGTTGAAGGGGCAGTGTTACGTAAATCAACATTTTGAGCTTTATGTCATGTAATGATTACGCTCATTACATGACATAATAAGTGTTGCTGGAGTCCTGGAGTGTTGCTTTGATAATCCATTAATGTTTGAGAAATCCTTTAATCTAAAACACCTGGGTGGACCTGGCGCCACCTTTGAGGACAAAGCTCCTCTGTGCTGCAATTTCCAAGCTTCCAACTCAGGGCCTCCCTTCTCCACGACTGTTCCACTCCGTTCCTTCAGACTAGCCAGCCACAATTAGCAAACATCTGGTGGAACGGCATGTCATCTAAACTTGTTATAATAGCTACTTCTCAGTGAAACGCTGATTTGATTTATTTCAAACAGGTTTTTAAAATACGCAATCAGTAGAACAGAGAAAACATCTGCATACATAACCAAGAACAATATTAGTTTACCACTAATTTTCTGTTATAAAAATGAACATAAAGAATTGAACACTCATTTAATGCTAACCTTATCTCAAATTAATGAAATATATCACTTACTGGCTCAGTAATTATCAAAAATTTGTAATTAAAACAGAGTTATATTATTTATGTGCATGTTTAATGTATTGCTACAGAACCAACAAAAACTTACAAACCAACTAAGAAAATCTATGGATGACAATAATAGTAATAATGGCAATAGTAAACAACTGGACATACAGCATCAGAATAATTAGCAAGTCCTTGCCAGTGTACACCTATAGATTTTTCTTAATCTGTTATATAACAATAAATAAAATGCTTAAGAAAAGGAGAAAAAAAAACCTAAATGATAGTATGAAAACATTAAATTACCAATAGTGGTAATATTGGCAAGGAAGGAAAAAAACTTGTGTTAATTCCATTCTTCCCTGATAAAACTTAGTTAAAGGAGCAGTGTTATGACTTCCTGAAGGCAGTTTCAGAAAGAGTTTTAAAGAGACAAAGGCCTTATTTCAAGGAGTTAAATTATGAAGTCAAATTTCTAAGTTATATTGGATGTAGAAAGCATTTTTATAACTACTCCTTGATTGTGCCATTAAATGGCACCATGTGTCTGGAAAATGCATAATGCTGCACCTTTAACAACGATTTGCCGATGTGTTCTGACTAACTTTGTACTGACCAACTCACTGTTTTAAAAACAAAGAAGTGAAAACTAACTGTGTCGCTACCCTTTGTGTTTTGTGATTGTTGTAAAGCCTGTGCCCGACCTCCCATCAACAGCAAGATCGTCGGAGGGCAAGATGCATCTCCAGGAAGTTGGCCCTGGCATGTTGCCTTTACCTTGAATGGCAACCTCTTTTGTCAGGGATCTCTGATCACCGATGAGTGGGTGCTGACAACGGCTCAATATTCAATGTAAGAGCTATGGTTTGGTATTTTGCAACAAAACACCTTTCAGCAGCCATCTAATGAACTGCACTTCATATGTTTCTTAGTTACTTTTCAAAGACCTTTTGAAATTAATCTACCGTAAATTTCAGACTATACAGCACAGCTTTCAACTTTCACACGTTCAAACAAAGATGGCGGAGAATCTTTGTTTGATTCTCCACCATCTTTGTTTGGACGTGTGAAAGTTAGCAGGTTTATCCTCGTAGTCAGGAGGGAGCTGCTGACGTAAAGCTATGCATGGCCTGAAGGACAGACCTTTTTGTCTCAAATCTTAAACACCACAATCGCTCACCTCTAAAATCTTCGATTCTCATTTCGGTGGTGATTGCTTTTGCCTTCGATCTGATCAGCATGGTAGAAACACTGCAGCTACTTTCTGTCTGTGTGTTAAGCCAGTCTTCAAAAAAGTTTTCAAGTTCGGGCCATCTGTTATGGTTACCTCTGAAAGCTTTCATCGTCCTTTTGCTTTGACTCAGTTCCTCACATTGGCGTCTCCACCATCTCACCATCAATTCATTGATGCCAAAATTATGTCCTTCTTGAACTGCCAGACTGATCACCTTTAGCGTAAAAGCATATGATTTTCTTTGAGCGTTTCCCATGTTAATGAGGGCAAACCCCCCCCAAAAAAACAGATTTACTATACCAGTCATTGATTTGTGAAATTGTTCTTAATTTATTGTACAATTTCATTAGATCTCTGATCAATTTCATTGGTATATTGTTATGAGGCAAAATAATGTTTTTGGCGGTGTGTGTGTGTGTGGGGACAAAAATAACATACATTAGCCTCACCTTAATATAGGCTGCAGAGTTCAAAGAGTGGGGAAAAAAGTAGCGGCTTATAGTCCGGAATTTACGGTAGTCAACTCATGACAGATTTCAACTGCAGTAAACTCAGCAATTAGATCAAGGATTCCAGTTCTACACCTCTATTATTGAATTGAAAGACAGATAAATATCTACTGTGATACTCAGTAACAATCATATCCAAACACCTTTCTTCTCTCTTCTTTAAGCAATTACAATTATTACTATAATGGAAGCTATTACAACAATGATGTAGTTTTGCACTTTGGTGCCACCAACCAGTCTGGATTTGGTGAAGTGACTCGGAGAATTGCCAACTTCTCCTGCCACCAAGACTACGCCTACTATGGTGGAAACGACATCTGCCTTGTGAAGCTGTCTGCTCCAGTCAACTTCACTGACTACATCCGACCAGTGTGTTTGGCTGCAGAAAACAGTACCTTCTACAATGGAACCAGCAGCTGGGTCACTGGTTTCAGTGGCACCGTAGGTAATTTCTAGAGTTGTGTTTGTTGCATCAGCTTTCGGCACATTGCTGAATTCTCCAAAAAGAAATAAACCTTAAAACTTTTTTCTTTAGGATCCTTCTCTTTCCAGGAAATCGATGTATCAGTACTTGGGAACACAAAATGCAACTGCATCTACAACAACAACTACAACTACTATTACCACTACTACTATTCAATAATGGAGAACATGATGTGTGCTGGAAGTGAAAATGGTTCAAAGAGAACATCTTACGTAATTACCTTTTTTTTGTTCTCATTTTTTCATTTTATGTTTTGAATGAAATTGAACTTCATGAAATGCACATAAATGTGTATTTCAGAAACTTTAAGTAACTTTTCTAGAAATCTGATACAGCTCCAACTATGTTGTAGCACTATGCTATGAGACAGTCATGCATTTCAAATACATGAATGCATAACTTGGTCAAAAACAACCAATCAAACCTAGAAGGAGGGTCTTAGCGCTGTAAATCAAGCTTGTGTGTATGGTTCACACCCTCCAATTACTCTGTTGCCCTAAAGTTTCTCATCAGCAGAGCTTGCCACAAATGCTAAAGCTAATTAGCATAGTCACTGATCACAGCAGTTAAACTGTTTCTCCACCATCGGCACATTGAGCAGTGTGAATATGAGCAGTGATTAACAGCACTAAGAAGCACTAAGTAGCACTAAGATGCGTCTTCTCCTGATTGGTTGTTTTTGAACGTGAGCATTTCTTTAGATAATAGTACCACTGGTAGGAGGCAGAGGAGCTGGGGTTTTTTTTAACAGAAGTTTTAAAAAAAAAGTTTTTTTTTTAACAGAAGTAAAAAAAAAACAGTTTTTTTAACACAGCACCTTTAATTCAATTTAGTCAGTTCTCATCTCAAGCAATTTATTGAGATGTGTTCTGTCTCACTTTGATGATTATAATATAATGATGGTGTTTTTGGTTTTTTCAGCCTGTGTTGGACTAAATTGAAAAACACCGTTTAACATCTATGTTGTTCTAACATTCTTCCACAGAGAGATGAAGGCGCAGCTCTAGTGACCAAGAAAGACTCCATCTGGGTCCAGAGTGGGATTCTGAGTAAACGCTGGCTGTCTCAATCTGAGGTCTATACTCGTGTGTCCCACTACCAGAAATGGATCACCGACAGAGTCACTGGCATGAAGCCAGGCTTTGTTACCTACACCTCCCCAGGCATTGACAGCGACTTGAACTACACCTGTCCTCCACCGTCAACTACCACTCAGTACCCTTCCTACACTCAGTACCCTTCCTTTTCCACTCAGCAACCTACCACTGATGACAGCATATTTGGCAGTGGTGAAACTCTGATTCCCTTCGCTCGACTCTTCCCTTTCTCTGCTCTTGTTCTGTTTCTCCATCTGTTTGTTGGTGGTACTGGAAACTAATTCATAATGTTCACTCGTGCACTCTAGTTCATAACCAACACCAACGCTCTCTTCATTAGAATCAAAATGTTGATATTGTTAGTTTTAAATGTAGGGTCTAACAAGTTTATCTAGTATTTAGTTTAACAAACCTCTCAAAATTTGAATTTTTTTTTTCTTTTCTGTTCTTTACATTGTGTCGACTGTATTTAACTGTAAATGCCAATTAAATCTCGAGTGCTTGACAACAGGTTTGGGATTTTTAGCAACCAATCACATTGTTATTTTATTAAATATGAAAACAATGATTAGTAATAAATTAACTGATTAAAATCAGTGAAAACCTTATTTTTCTGTTTGTTTTAATTATTTTTGTATCAATCTGATGTTTCAGGGTTGGAAGGCTCAAACAGTTTGGTGTCCAATTTGACAAAGAGACGGAAGCAGTTTATTAGTCTGGCGAGGGATTTCAATTTGTCTCTGGAGAATTTCAGTTAACCCAATCAAAAATAAATGTCAAGTGAGCTTTTCTTCATAACCAGGAGAATATTTAATGGGCTGTCTTTAACCTTTCACAAGATTGTAAGTACAAGACCTGCTTGACTACATTAGTTTACTGGTAGAGCGTTTTTTAAAAGCTTCCTGGAAAAACTAAGACAACATTCTTTTAAGAAGGTGTGCCCGGTAAAAATGTGACTTGAAAAGTTGAAGCATGCCAGAGTCAGAATGAATCAACAGTTTTCAACATGGGAAAATGTGTCTATCTTATTTGCTTATATAAGGTCTATGTCCCACAGTAACCTTTCGTCGAAATACATAAACAGAGGTTTAACTGCTGGTTGTTGGTCAGAAATAATTTTTTGAAAAGCTCATTACATACAACAGTGAATATCAGTACAATAGTGTTAGCTCCAAACCACAAAGCATTATACTTTGTTTCTACCTACAGTCACACATTTTGCAGGCATATTAAGCTCAGGTTCTGACTATTTTGAATCTAATCTAAAGCTAAATTAAGAAAACTGATGGCAAACTGTCATTTATTTTACAAGGTTGACACTTTCTGTATAGAAACTAACCACATTTCAGGATTTATGAGGGAAAGTAATGGCTAGGTGCTGCCACATGAACAAACATGCTGTCACTGTCAAAGTGTAAGTCACTTTGACAGTGTAAGTCACCACCATTGGTGTGGCCACCTTTATAAAAGCAGGATGTTAGTTTGCTGGTCTGAGGTCTACAGATGTGTGTTAACACTGTGGCACAGAGGGACAAGACATGACGGATGAACTTGGTCATTGGTGAACTTTGTCATCAGTCAGGCACCAACAAGTGAAACAGGTGTTTCACTTGTTGGTGCACATTAGTTTGGGGACATTAGTTTGGGGAGCTCACAGGAAATGCAAACAATTTCAAGGAGTACATCTAATTTCTTTCATTATTGTTCATAATGTACAAACCAAACTATGTACAAGGCTTCTGTGGTCTAAACATAAAAGCCTTAGATCAGCTGTACAGTGGTGGAGGGATAATGATTTGGGCTGCACATTGCAGTCATTGACCTAACCATGAACTCCTAACCAGATATTACATAAGGCCATACACAAACAGCTGAAGCTTCATCTCAGCGATAACCCCAAACATGGTAACAAAACAACAAAAAGACAAGAAACTTGGTGTTGCACTGGCTGAAAGTCAAAGCTCAATTTCACTGACATGTTCATGAGAACTGAGGAAAAAACAATGTTGGCAAAGAATAAACTCCAACAATGTTGTAAAAAGGAGCATCTTGTCAAACACCTTTTATCTTTGCGTTTATGTATTTCGATGGAGAAGCGTGTTCGACAGTGTACAGAAGTGTAAATTGACAAAACATAAATTTACAAGTTTCTGAAGCACTTTATTTTTTTCTAAAAAACCCTTTTAAATACATTTCACTCTACTAGTGCATTCAACATGGCTTCCCTATCAGACTAAATATTTGTAATAATATTTTTTCATTTTGTTGGACGACTGCATGACTACTATCACTTGGTTTGGTCCAAACTTAACACTTTCTAATGCCAAAAACAGGTTTCACCCTTCTCATTGAAAAGACTACAGCACTAGCTGATGCTAACAAGCATTAAAAGACAATTCTCGCATTATGTAAAAACATATAAAGTCAAATCATTTAAAATAGTGCTCAGATAATTATTTTCTTTTTCAGTCATTGTCTATTTGAATATACACTGTTTTACAGAAAGGAAAGCGAGTCATGAGTTTACAGGTTTGCCAATTCATCTCAACTCACCTGAGTCTTACAGGTAAACACAAAGTGGAAATTCAAGCCTGGGTACATTCTGTCTGAAGAAGAATCCAAAACAAAGCTGATTGTGGAAACAAAATTAATGTTTATTCAACATTTCGTGCGAAGAATATAGAAATGACAAGGAGAGGAGTTGGAGCGAAATTGCTACCACGGTTGATAAACCTGGTAACTTTTCAGTTGTTTATTGTTAATGTGACATCAATAGATTATAATGATGTTCATTCAGTCAGGACTTTACACCGACACTAGCCACATGCATTGCAGGTAGATTGTAGTAAAACATTGATTAGTGCAGGTTTTAAAATTAGTTAACTGGACTTGTAGCCATTATTTTTTAATTTTAAACATTAAAACGGTAAATACTAATTAACCGATGAAGTGTAATCACAGAAAAGGTAAAGACGATCTGTCCTGTAAAGATGATCAGTACAGCAAATAAAGCTCTGTTCTCCACTCTTTTGTCTGCCTTTTCTTTTTGTTACATCTTTTATCGCTTAAAATAAGCTCACAAACTATCGCTATTGCTTCTACGTAATTAGCCGTGTTTGTTTACACTAAATTCACATGTGATATGGCTTTTACGGAATTTTCTGTCTGAAATGTGAATGTGGGTGAGAGAAATCGGTTCGTGTGTGGTCTATTGCTTCTGCCATGTGGCTGGACACACTGCACGGTTGAACCTGTTATACCTACGGTTTTTTTGTCTGCTAGTGTGCCTCTCAGGTTTTGAAAGCGGCCAACGATCAGCCGACAATTCTAAAATTGTGTAGTGTGTACTGGGCAATAAGGAAATGAGGAAGGGAGGGGTCGGTGGAGAGCACCGGAGTTGAGCCTTTTTTCATTCAGTGTCATCAATAGAAAGAGAAAAAGACCGAAAGAAACGATAAAGCTGATAAATTAAAATTAGATCAGTAACTTTTATTTATCGTGATTAATTGAATTATTGTTTATCACGACAGGCCTACTTGTGCATTTCAGATTGTTAACTTCTTTCGTTTGTCTGAACTACCTGATTGAAGGCTAAAGTACACCGAGCAGCTTAGATGCTTAAAATGAATCCAAAACTACTCAGTCAACTTTGGCTTTTCCACGTTTTATGTTTTTGTGGGCAAAATTTAGCATGCTACTGCCACAGTCCACAGCCTAAGCTTTTAACATGTGGTAGCTAACTGAGTTATGAGATCAGGTAGAATTGATTATTTTAATTACTGGGACTGTGAGTTTCCAAGGCGTTAACATTCATGTGCTTTCAGGATTGTGTGACTAGTGGGTTGAGCTATGTAACTGTCAAAGGACTGTATGAAACCTGAATGGTTCAGAGCAATGCTTGGAATGCTTTGGGATCTGATGTAGGCTACTGTTCTCCTTGCTGCAGCTAGCAATGAAACTCAGGACTGAACTTGGCGGTCTTTGGTAAAAGGCTGTTTTCCCATTGCAGTTTTAAGCTACAGTTTGTAACTTTTACTATTAAAAAAAAAAAAAAAAAAAAAAAGTCAGCTTTTTTTTTCCATATTAAAACTATTTCCATGTCGTGAAAGTGTGGTAATCTATGAAGAAACAAACAAGCTCTTCCACCCTCTCCCTGAGCATAACACTTCTGGTCAAAAACAACCAATCAGAGCCAGGGGGAGGGTCTTAGGGCTGTAAATCAATTCTATGTGTGTGCTGCTAAGTGTGCTAATGGTGGAGAAACAACTTAATGTTACAGGAAGTCATTATCAGTGGCCATGCTAAGTAGCCTTAGCATTCAAGGCAGGCTGTGCTGACGGGGGAGAAGCTGTAGCCTAGCAGAGAACAAGGGGAGAGCAGCGTGTACAGAAGCATGACTGACAACACCAAAACTCTCCTCCTTCCTCTGATTGGTCCTTTCTGAGAGAGCAATCTCAGAAACGCAGTCCGTACTGGGAGAAGACAAATCGTGTTTTCCACAGATTATTCGTCTCATTACTCTGATAGTGATAGTTTTAACAAAGAGAGTTTATAAAAGTTACCTCCTGTTGCGTTAATTATTTTAGGAGAGATTTATGTTCATAATCATCTCAACTAGCACATGCCTGAATATTGGAAGAAAAAGTATATTTTAATATTTTCCACACTTGTGCAACTACAATATGATGTATGGTGCTCATATTTATTCTTCCATTTTTATTGTAATATCCTTGATTAACATGAAGCACAACTAAATCCCTTTAGATGCAATTTCATTAGTTCAAAACAGTGCAACTGTGTGCAGTTCAGCACAGTTTAGTGGGACCTAATTCATTTTTAGTAGACAATATATTTGCCTGTGTTAATACAAAAGCCTCTGTTTTCTAATGCCAAGTGGTTAAAATTGTGAAGATCTAATTAGAAACAAAAGTGGAGTTTTAAAAGTTGCAGGTTCACTGCACATGTAGGACTTTGTAGCAGTATGAATATATATAATATTATATTTAAAAGGTGCTTTCAGTGCACATAATGTCACCTCACCAAAAATAAAATACATTTTAAAGAGAAAAAAAAATCCAAATAAAAAAAATTAATAAATGAAGAGATTGTGCAAATGCCTGTTTGAACAGCAGAGCGTTCAGCCAGGATTTAAAGTCAGAGTCCTTTGAGAGAGAATGCAAAGGTTTATTCTAAATAGTGGAATCATGTGCAGAAGTTGTACTTTTACAGAATAGAGATGCTTTCTGTCCACATTCACAAAGCGGGCGGCTCCACTGAAGGATGACTGCAGCTGGAACGGTACTGGTACCGCACAGCTCAGAGATCCAGGATGATCAGTCTGGGCAATCTAAACACTAATAAACCAACACCAACATTTCCCATCAGATCAATATGATCTCCGATCAATCACTTCCTCTAAATCCTTCCATTGGCGATGTTCTCCATCAGAGCCAAAGTGCTCAACATTCACGCTCAGCTTCGCGCAGCTACTTGAATTTCTGTGATTATACACACCTTGATCACCTCAAAAATAATCCAACCTGTCTGGAGTTAATCCGCTGATCCAACCCAGTCTTCTTTTTTAGTGAGAATGAAATGACCCCATAGATGCATTTCATGCGCGTCGGCGCACAGACCAATGCATTACATCTTTGAGACAAAAACTGAGGAATAGTACTATTTACATTGGAGTGAGGTTTTCAAATCCTTTTATTTTTATTTTCTTTATTTTGTGTGCGTGTTAGCTTATTGTCTGAGGATAAATGCAGTTCAGTTTTATCATTCACATTAAACAATAAAATATTTTAAAAAGCAATCGGGTTTGAAACTTCTTTGTCTAAATATTGAACAGTCATTGTATGATTGTGTAAATATATACACAAACTTTGACGCAAAGTTAATTTTTATACATGCATATGTAATTTTAGACATATTTTGCCACACAAAATATCCTGCCGCACATTTTTTGTGCGCATGCACGCCTGCCTTGATCCAGTTTGTCAGAACATCTGAGCATTCTTGTGCCAGATCACTGGTTATCAAAATCAGCGGCACCGTTTTACAGGTTTCTCCAGTTTTAGTCGCATCAGGAGATTTAAAGTTGAGCAACCAGTACTGATGTGTCAAGCTCACCGAAAACAAGTGAAGACACACCTCCGAAGACTTCTGCAGTAGTCAAAAGGATTTTATAAAGGGACATTTATATAAAACTAGAGGCCTTGACCAAGCTCTGCTGGGAAACGCCAGAAATGTGCAAATCCACCATAGATGTGGATATTCATGTAAAGATAAGCAATAGAACAATTTTGCATTAGTGCAATAGGGAAATGAATAATAAAAAAAGGTTTGATCTCCTTCCTGTCATTTCCAATAAAATTCATCAGAAAGGAAGATAAATTGTCTCTTGTTAACCTCATCTTAGCTTCCAAGACTAATCAGGTACAATATTATACAGGATGTTTGAGCCTCATAAACATGAGGCACTGCGTACCAACAGAAGCCCTTCAAGGTTCATAAACGCTCCCTAAAATGAATACCAAATGGTCCAAAAGAACCTTATGTTTCAGTTTCATTCACTTTCTGAATTTTAATCTTGAAGCTTTTGCACATGAATGGAACTGCTGTCCCCTACAGGCAAGCTGCAGATTATTTCTGCCCAGCCCCTTCTCCAAAATGTTCTGGGTGGCTGCTCAGAAAACTAACCTGCAATCATCCTCAAGCAACAGAAATGGCCTCATTGTTATTCTGCAGCTCTGATTTTTATTCTTCTCAGTGGTGGGAAATGTGGATTTATAGACTACTTGCATTGTCACACAGAGCAGATAAAAAACAAATCTAAACCTGTCCCTATAGAAAAAATATATATATATGTTCCATGATATACACGTTTCTATTTTTGCACCTTCAAGATTTCAGAAAATTTCATGAACGAGACAGGGTTTGTGTTCTTCATCACAGGTTAGTTTAAATCAGTGGTGTCCAAAGCTGGAACTAAAACGGCATCCTGCATGTTTTAGTTCTCTCCCTGGTTTAACACATCTGGATCAAATGGTGGCTCATTAGAGGTCTAAGAAGAACACCGACATGCTGAGGAGGTTGTTACTACCAGCAGGGAGAGAACCAGGACATGCAGGATGCCAGCCGTCGAGGACCGACTTTGGACAATGCAGAAATTGTTATGGTCAGACAGCGGGGAAGCGAAGAGGGAATAGAAGAAACAAAGCGCACACAAAGTAAGGATTGTGCACAGGATAAAAAGCTCAGGCGGAGGACTGCCCGACCCCTCTAAGGGCTGCAGGAGGGTTAGAAAAGACGCACTTAAAAAATAAAATATCTGTAAAAATGTAAAACATGTAATTATAAAAACGTTGCGCCAGCATCCTCACCTCCACACGAGCCATTTGAATGTTTCCACTGGAATTTTTAGTTTATCTTTGATGATGACCTCATCACTTAGATTAGATTTATTGTTGTTGCACAGTATTTTTAGCGGTACAGCAAGATTAATGAAGTAGTTCTGCTGAAAGCTTTATAAATAAAAAATAAAACACTTAGAAATAAGACAGAAAAATACATTAATGTGTGGCTGAATTGGCAGTTCCCTAAATTTGCCAGAGGTATGAATATTTTTGCAGTAATCAGATAAATAACTCCAAATCAACAAGCTTGATTCAAATATTTATTTTAAAAAATATTTCAAGTCTCCTCTGGAGCAAAAGGAGATCAGGAATTTCACATCTACTGAATACAGAAACGCACTGATGTGTTTGGCTGAGTGTGAATTACAGACATAATAAAGGTCCAGCAACTGTAATGGTTCAGCTTTTTTTTTTTTATTACAACAGCTAAGCTCTCCAAGGAGCTGTAAATTAAAATGCATTCAAGGCAGAAAGAAAGGAGTCACTGATATGTTAGACAAGCATATTTTAGGCGTTTGCCGCTTAACTGAGTAAATGTGGATATGAATGTGTGAAATTGCAGCTGAATGTCTGTCTTCTCTTCCCTTCTACTTTCACGCTTTCTTCCACTATTAGTTATTAAAATCACTACAGTTGATAAGTTTCATGAAGAGTGTGTGTTAGAAATACAGGAAAATAAATTGCTTTAATCTTCCTCTTTGCTGTTTCAGCTACATTTTTGAACTGGCTGCTGTTTGGCTCGGCAGACTAACACGACCCCGGTTTTCACACATGGTTCAGACAAAGACCACGTTTGATGTATTCTGTAAAGCGCTTCGAGGTAGAGTTTGCATAAATGGTGGCTTGTGTGGTACAAATTGTTTTTTAAAGCAGAAAAAAGGACTAAAGTTTTAGGAAAACAAGAAGTGTCAAAAAAATAAATAAATAAACGTGGACGTAAAAGCACTTCTTTGCATTTGAGAAGTGAAGAAACACTTTGCAACGTTGGGAGGCATTTGTCCCATAATCAGTGGGTTGCTGGTTTGAGTCCTTGCTCCGTCCATCTCTGCTGAGATCTCCTTGGCCAAAATACTTTACCCATCTTCAACATGTTCCTAAGAAGACACCATTGTAATCCAGACTTCTTTAGGCATTGGTAGGATTTCACAATACATGCTACTCTTTGGTTTGGGCCAGGGTAAAACGTTATGCGATTTGAAAAAGTTTAAATTTTTAAAGCACTGCTCCCAACAACCTTGGAATAATAAGCAAGAGCCATAATGAACACTTACGTGACATTTTCTGGATTAGCAAGGTTTATGTCAAATACTGGAGAAGAGCAGGGCAACAAGTACTCATTTCCAAATTCTTCTAAAGTCTTTATTTTTTGTGAAGTTTAACTTGGCCGCTAATAAGCAACTTGCTCATTGACGATCCCTGTCCCCGTGAGTACACATACCAATAAGCACCAGTTTCTCCCCCAAGGTTTGAAATGTGAGACACAACAAATGAAAGGAAAATGTCTTTCCAGTTCCTTACATTCCACAGGCATCCCACAGACTTTATCTAAGGCAAACTAAAGCAGCAACCAGAAAAAAAAATCTGAATTGATTTATAGCACAGGAGGTGGTATTAGGCTAAGATGATGAAGGCTTTCCCCACAGCAGGAAGAAATATTGACAAGATTCTTGATATGTGCGAAGGATAAGGGTGGTCATGAAGAAGAGGGAGATATGGTGCCCTTGAAGAAAGTTGGAGGAAAGTTGGAGTGAAAATAGAAAAGTGAATCCGCTTTATGATCTTCTTTGCGCTCTTATGGTCTCCTGGGTTAAAAATAATTCATGTTTCAATATCAGTATCAATTCAGCATTATTTCCATCTGCTTCATCCACCATTTCTCTGTTGGACCTTACGGACTGGTTTTATTGAGTCATCTTTTGTCTTTTAATATTAATCATTTTTCTTTTCCATCTCATCCCTTTTTTATTCATCATAAAACAAAAGTCAAGCTGACATCTCTGTAGTCTCTCCTCAAAAGACCCTTGCAGAGGACACACTTTCAGAGGAAGCGAGGCCTGTCAAAGGAGCGGCTAACGCATACATCTTTGTCTGTTGGCGACCGTTTACAGGACAGAAAAGAATAAGGTCAGCTGAGAAAAAACTCCCCAAGAGCCACTGCCCTCCTTGTAAGACAGTGTTGTTCAAAAGTTTCAAGGCATTTTTCCAAACTTCAGTCATCTGTCTGGACCATCGGCTATTGACAGACTATTGCTTGCCCAGCAAGCCCTGTAATCGCTAATATTTGGCTGTGATACACAAGGTCGATTGTGAAATAAGTTACACTATGACCAAAAGCCACCGTAAAGAGAGAAATGTCAGCACTAACTTCTAATTTTTCCACTTCCTCGAATTGAGGACAAAACAATGAGATTTGCTTCTCTAGCATTCAGCCTAGCCACGTTTTTTGCTATTAAAGGAGCCAATTGAAAAACTTTAGACTTTTACTAAACCGCTTTAATTGCTCAATATTTAGAAGTGTGCCCAATGTGGACTGAATGGCTTTACTCTACTGCCATTGCTAACGTTCAACAATAGGCAGACTTTGATTCAAAAGTTGAGTACAAAACTTAATGTCATTGTTCACCGCTCCTGTTTGATTGGCCAGGATGAAATACCTGAGAAATTCAACTCAATAGGACAAATCCCAGAAGGAGTTGAATTGCAAAAGACGACAATGGTTAGACTAATTTGACCCAAACTCTCAACCTTGGAAGACAGACCATTTATTACAATGTCCTTACAATCAGTTTAAGAATGTAAATAAACTCTGACTCCTTACACAGTTCTGCCTTGCCCTTCATTTCAACCCTCAACTTCAGTCTCTAGTTTCTCCTACACTTTTTAAACACCAGACAACTGAAATAATACATTGTCTCGCCATGAAAGTCTGCACTTCCCACTAAATGAAGCCATTCATCAGAAGCAAAGATTCTGCTCCTTTCAGTCATGACAAAGGACTAGCTAATGGATTTATTACACTTCAAATGTCTCCTGAAATATTCACTTTAATGTAATAAACTGCACTTAAACTGAGCAATAAATCTCTTCAAATCTTATTGAAACAAATGAAATGTTCAGTAAGTTGCCTGCATAGTGAATTAGAATAGTGTTCTTCATACCGCCAGCAGACGGCAGTATGAATGATCGGAAATGCAAAAATAAAAAAAAATCAACTAAAATCTTTAAATCAGACTTTACATTTTTATAATAAAATCACAATTATTTTTCAATCATTACTATAAAATATAAGCTAAGGTAGTTTACTGATTCTCATCTTTCTGATTGCCAGTCAAATTTATCGAGCTAAGCGTAGCATGACCAACTAAAATCAAAAGGTATGAGGCAGAAATTATATTAAACAAAGGTAATAACTTTTGAGAATAGCAGAATAAAGTGAAGAAAAAAAAACATTCAGAAAGCTGGTTTTTTTTTTTTTTTACATATTTAGCAGCACTGTTTGAAGATTTTCAAAGGGTGTCCTCACCCAGAAGCTTATGCTGTTCTGAGGGGCTATGGCATGGAAAAGTTTGGGAATTAGAATAAATGCATGTTTTCGATATGAATAGGCACTGTATAAAGAAAAAAATTTCAAACTGATACTTTCACCGATCCCCATGTAAAAGATTCTTCCCTTTGTTTCACACATTTTGAACACGTACTGGAGCCACTTGAGTATTTACCATATTTCCTTAAGCATACAAATTTTTTCTACTTCCTTCTGGAGTGAAAAGTGGTAATTATTTGTTCTAACAACGATAAAAGCAACTGTATTAGAAGGATCTTTTGGTCTTCGAAACCTGAGACTGACCTCCACGCTTTTAGTTATCAACCATTTCTTAATTACACCCCAAGAACTGAAGAAACGGCTTTATCTCCTTTTAGCCCTCTGATGCTTTGTGGGTTTCAATTATTTTAATTATCTGGGTTTAAGACATGCAGTTTAGAGAACTGCGTGGCTGCATATTAGAGTTTAAGGAGTCAGAGAGTTTAGAAAGCCTTAAAATTAAGCACTTGGCTTGTTCGTTATGATGACTGTGAGCAGACCTATCCCCTAACGAGCTAATTAAGACCTGAGAGCTCAGCTCCCTCGGGGTGTCTATACATTTTTAAAGTGCTACTTCTCTTTTTTGCCCCCACTTTAAGGTTGTAGGAAGTAGAAGCAATAGATTCAACCGTCACCAACTCAAAGATAATAAATGAACTCCAAGTTGAAACATTCAGGATTCTTCCTCTGTCAATATGACAAAAGTGTAGTACAGAAAGCAGTGGCCGGGTTTAACGGTCCACCGTCCATTTCATGGGGTTTAGTTCTTGATGAAGTGCGTTTCTTTGTCCGCCGTAAGGCATGCAATTACAGTCTCACACTCTTACAAGTAAGCAGAACAAAGGTGTCTTCATCTGTACACATGCGAACGCCGGGTTTTAGTGTTTCTGGAGCTCGTTAAACTCAGACAGGGACCCTCAGCTGCTCCCGTTTCAGCGTGGGTGTGTTTTTAATAGCCAACATGGCACGCCAGCTTCCATACACATGTTTTGTTGCACCGTTTGTTCAGCAGACCGTCACCTGAACGAGCAAAAACAATTAGACGCAACAGCATCAATTTGCAGACAGGATTTGTGACAAACGGTCAGAGTGTGAAATGTACAAAAGTTTTGTGCGACTTGTTATCATAACACCATTTACATCAAAGTTTCACATTTACCTCGTGCCACACAGCTTTTAAGGTTACATTGCTTTTCAAAATATTCACAACACTTGAACTTTTTTTACATTTTCATGTTTTACAAAATGTCAGTATTTCTATTGTATGTATTTTTAACCGGTTTTCAAGATTTACCACAGTTTATTTGGATTTAGGTCTAAACTTTGAATAGGCTACATGCGTTCCCCCAGTGTATTATATGCCTGGCAGCCCACCAGGCTTTACATCCACCAGGCTAAGCCTTTTTTTTATGTTTGCCTTTTGTAAGCATTTACAGTTAATACCTAAACGCGTTCCTACAACGGAATTACCTTGTGATTTTCAAATTTTCTGTTCATTTAAAAAAAAAATTTTACTCAAAAACATGGTAGGGCACTGAATGACTTACCACTGGGCTTAGCAAGTTTTCTGGGGGGGAGGGACCTTGGATCATGCTAAGATGTGAGCATGCAGCAGTCTAACCCAATTCAATTGTATGCTTTTGTTACATAATTACAGACATCATTGAATTTGATGGATAAATACTACAAATTCTCTGTCACTGAATTGTTAGTATTTGCTTTGTGAATGAGACACAGACTGCAGAGATGGTGGCCAAAGTATCTGCTAAAAAATAACAAAAATATCTATCAATCCACTGTTTTCCTCCTCCTTTGGCTTCTAACTCTGCTCATTTGTTTTCTCCATTTTCCACACAAGCAAGCAGAATTAAGTAAAAATCTTTTTTTAACTGACCATTAAAACCAGCAGAAGAGGTAGATGCATAGTTAAATCATGGACTTTGTTGGTGACACTTTTTTTCCCTTACTTAAATGAACATAAGGTTTTGATCACAGCTTAGAAAGGATCTTTAACCCTTCCTCTTTAGATCTATGCTTTAAAAGTTTATGTTTATATTTAGCCACGAACTCCTGAAAGCCTCGACAGCCTTTAGCATCTCTGCAGAGTGTGAATAGAGCTCCTCTTAAATCGATGAGACCATAACCCAGCATAGAGAGAAAGTTCAACTCGGTGCATTCGTGCCTCTCCAAACCCATTCTCTCTGTTGCTAACCATCTGTAGAAACTGAATTGAAGACTGACTGATAAATTGGTAAATCCTCCACAACTCAGATTCCTCTTTAAGAGTGTCAAAAGTATTCTGCAAATTTGGCATGTTGCCTGAAGAAAACTGGGAAAATAAAACAGGTTTCATGTTTCAAAGATTTCTCGGCACCACTCTTCCTCCTTGACCTCCTTTGTAGAGTGAGTCTGCTTTGGTAAGGTGTTTGCAGCCCGCTGCTGCTTTTTGACAGTGCAGAGACGACATACGTTCTGTTTACTTGATGGCTTTGTTTTCTTGGAAAGGCAATGAAAGGACACACCAAATAAGTCATCCACTTCCCCTGACTTGCTTTGTCTGATCTGATGTAGATATACATCTTTTAAGACTCAATAAGGTCTTCTGTACTACAAGAGATATAACAGAACTTCTTTTTAAACTTTTATCAAAAACTTTGCATCCCTTATATGAACTTTGTTAATTCTTACAGATACGACTGAGTAAACTGCAAATGACATCGAAACTGTTTGATAGTCAGTCACAAACTAAGTTTTTTTGTATTTCCACTGCCCACATGCTCTTTACTTTATTGCCATCTGCTGACCAAAGACTGGCATTTCATCGTTTTTCTTACAATATATGAAATTGGATGGAGAGATTTTGTAAATTGAGTTTTATTGTGTAACCTGTTACAATGGATGGAAACAGACATGTCTTACATGATATGTAAATACACTTGGATCATATTTTGCATCTCTTAATTTAATGTCAGAATGTGAAAAAATGTGTCTATTTTGCTGTTGAAATAAATGTCTGGTTTTAACTGAATAGTTTATTTTTTCTACAGAGAGATATACTGGGTCAGATTGATACCAAGTCAGAGCATCTCTAGGGTGTTTCCAGTGTACAGTGGTCAATACTTAATAAAAGTAGTCTAATGAAGAAACTGTAGGGAAACAAAGGCTGGGCCTTGTTGGTTTAGTCCAACATACAACCCATTTATGACTTCTGATTCAAAGATGTCACAGTGCCGCCATTTGTTGCATACCTGCTGACCAAGCAGGGTGACAGCTGGACACAGTAAAATCATCAACTTTACTGATTAGAAATATAAAGACGGATGTGAAAGACAGATGGCAGAGGAATTTCAGGTAAAGATATGCCAACTTGTACATTATTTCTGTTCAACATTGCAATTGTTAAACTGGATGCACTTCTATTCTGTCACACTTTAGCCAATTTCATTGACCTTTTAAGATACTTCTATACATTCTAAAACACAGAAACACCAGTGTCTCCGATGATACACACCGTCTATCTCTGCATTTCTGCTTTCTCCACTCATAATCATGAACGTCTACCTCAAACAAACACACATGTACACACATAATCACAGTCCACAGCGCCAGCCAAATCCTAGAAGCACTATTGTTCGGGCTCATCTGTTTTCCCGAACCCCCACTTCGTCTTTCTTTACTCAATCCTTCACTTCTCGGACAGGGGGTGGGTTGCCCTTTCCTATCTGCGCAGTGGGGAAATGCTAATGGCATCACGGCAGAGCCAAGACAATTAGCAGACAGAGAAAGCAGACGATTACGAGCAGACTTGAAACACACTGTGTGCTGGTGAGCAACAGGAGACGCACACTGAAAGGCAGAGACAATAGGAGGTGTCTAGGTTTTAGTTTGCAAATCTTCTTTGCATTCCAAGAAAGCAAAACTGAACAAAAGGTGGCGACTGGCGAGAGAGGAAGTTTAACGATTGGAAGTTGGAAGGAGCAAACAGCAAAGTTATGTTCAAACTGGGATTCAGAACAAATTGCAGGGTTTCTGCAGGCTTCACCAACTCGAATTTCAGACTTTTTAATACCATTATGAATGAAATTTAATAACTATATCGCCGAAGAATTTCATCCACCCAGGTGGTGATAAATTTGCACCAAAATAGTTATCTAGCTAGCTAGTTAGCTACAATTAAGAGGTTTGAGTGTGACTCAACATTTTGCCGGACAGAAAAGTTCCACCAGAAAAGAAAATACATAATATATGATTAAATATCGCTTCCAAGTCTAAATTTAAGACTTGTGGTTTACATACTGAAGGCGAAATTATTTCTTTAAAATTAATTTAAGATATTTCAAGGCCTTAATTTAATACCTTTTATGAATCACCCTACATAATCTGTGCAAGATTCCAATGCAAGAACTAGTCCAATTAACAAAACAGCAACATTAGGACTATCTGAACTAGGCAGCTGATTGAATCAGCTTCAAAAAACTCACGTCCCCTACCACCCAAGAATCTTTTTCAAACAAAAAAAAGTCAATAACCTTACTGAAACAGTCATTTTTAATGTTCCTCAATTCTGTTAATAAATTTTATCTGTCCATTGGTTTCTACCAATTCTAGTCCTGAAGATGGTAAATGTCTTACATAATTTATCATCCTTGGCAGCATCTATCATGACTTAAATCTATCTTTGGCTCAAAAAGTAAGCTTGTACCTACCTTTACAACTCCAACTGTCACTCTTTCTGATCATTCTTGCAGAGACGTTCACAAGCCATCATTTTCCGAGTCAAATTCTGCCTGCTTCCTGGAAGAATTGTCCTGAAATGTATATAGATTAAAAATATTGTTAGAAACTAAAAAGTCGCCCAAGTGCCAAGCACTTTCTAAAGCCAGGCAATTAGATCCAACCTCAACCCTGCTGTTGTTTTGTAGCAGTCTAAGGCAATCACTAGGTTTGGATCATGTACATTTCTTGGAACCCTTAAGAGGCCATTCCATCAAAAACCAAAGCGATCAAAGCAATGAATACAAAAACACTCAAACAAAAAGTTGAACATAAAAAAGACCCAACACATCACATTTTTTGCTGCAAATCAGCACCATTACTGCAAACTTTTACTTTAGGTTCAAAGATGCTCTTACGGCACAGGAAAAACACATGCTATGTTCCTGTGATATCAGACAGCCCCTCACAGAATCTTCTTTGTTTTCAACACCGCCACCCGGATTTCTTTTTCGGGTACAAGTCTCTCTTACCTAATCATTTCCTTGCTACTTTTCAACTCTGGATCACAGATTCTTCCTGACATCCAGTCAGCATTGTTTCTTGTTCGTCCTTGTACCTCCTATGGATCTCTTTCCATTGCTAATTGCAACATTTTTCTCTCCTTTCTTCTTCTTTGACAAACTCTGCATTTGTTTTGCAAGAGTTTAAGGCAACAACCATTTCTTGCTTTGATAGACTGAGTTTCTTAATTTATAGAAAATCTGGCCAAAGACATTTTTGCAGGTTTGAAGTCGCTCTACTAAAATCAATGTCACCGTTTTAAAAATAATACATATACAGAGCAGAATTGGCAGTAAAGGAAGCTCTAACAGGAAGTAAACTCCTTAGAGAAAAAAATAAAAAAATACATTAAACTTCTGCCCTGGTATGCACCTTGTTTACTACTGATATGACACTATGAACCGAACTAGTAATGTTATTTGGGAACCTCTGTTCTAATTTATTCACTTGGTTGCATTGGCTTAATGTGTTTGTTCTATTTTAGTAAACAGTTTGTTTAAACCTTACTAGACTCTCCAACCTCAACCATTAATCTGTCATTTAACAGTAATGCATTCTATAAACAGATTATGAATTCCTCATTGTTCAATAATTTCACTTGTAAGCCTGTTGCCCCTAAAGGGATTATCTGAAAACCGTAGCTGGAACGTCTAAACTCCTGATGTAAAATCATTGTAAAACCCTGAGAAAAAAAAATTGCTTTCCTGCCCTGTAAGCCGCCCTTTTAGTTCAACTGAGCCAATTTTAAATGTAGATATACATTACAGCTCAGTGCAAATAATTCAGCTTGATGGCAGCAACTAAAATGGAGGGTAGATAAACCCAAAACAAGCGCCACTTGCTAAGGAGCTTAATCACGGCACGCTCACAGCCAAACATCCCTCTAAAATGTTCCTGTGATTAGCTGACTTGGCTGATTGAAGATTTACAAAGAAAATACCAAAGGTTCTCACAAATAAAGATGCTTGTAGATCCAACTAACTCCTTAAGAGAGAGCAGGAGCGACACACCGATGAGGAAGTGAGAAAGGGATAGGCAGCGGAAACGAAGCGTATGAGATGATGGGAAGTCAGGAACTTTTAGTCTGTTACTCTGCCAGGTAAGTGCTAAAAAATGGATCTCCTATATTTAAAGGGTATATATTTTCATAATTATGTTAAATCTACAAAAGATGAGTTATAAGACGTCTGATGGAGTATTAGTGCCATTCTAAGAAAATAAAATTATGCTAACGTCATAAAATTACAAGAATAAAGTTGAAATGATATGTTATTCTCAAAACATTTCCACCTTATTCTCAAAAAAATGTCAACTTCTCACGTACGACTTTATTCTCATATTAATTAAACCCTATTCTCAAATTAGTTTTGATGTTTTTCTGGTACAAATAGTCAAAAAATATTTTATTCTTAAATTATTTTAACTCGAGTCATATGACTTTTTCTCTAAATATGACTATTCTCGAAAAACTGACTATATTCTCTTATTTTGAATTTTCTCATACAACCTTGCTCTAAAAAATGAGGAACTTCATTTCCTCATAATATAATGTTTTACCATTAATTTAATGACATGGCCCTAATACTCTGTCATAAAGAACAAACTTTAACAAACAGAACTACCAGGTCTTCCTGCCTGAGCAGATCTTAGCGGGGGAGAAAGCTGGTTTCCCTTCCAGACTCTGATCAATAGCTCATATACAGTTTGATAAGGATCTGGCAGCAGCGGTTCAGATCCTTACCCAGCACAGCGGGATGGGCACTATCTGCACCAGCACACTTTAATCAGAGGGTGTTATTGGGATCGTTGCTCTGAGAGAAGTGGGGGGAACAGAATGTGTGTGCACACACACACAATGCAGCCAATCAATCACTTTAATTGATCAAGAGAATGACGGTGGGGAAAATGAGTTCAGATTGCTCCGGGAGCAGAAGCAGCAGATGAAGCTTTATGAGTGTTTGTGGGAGATGATTGCCACTGAATTGAACTGGCGGACATCCGCATCCTGAAATTTTTAAATGTGCCCCGTGTCCGTGATAGACCTTGAGACAGAACTAAAGGTCAGGAGAGCCCTGTGGTGTGGTTGGTACTTGCTGGTGTGATGAGAGTCAATGAAATAGTCTTACTTTTCTTTACCACCAACACCAAAGAGACCTGGACAAAGTTTGATTTTGTGAGATGGAACGCATTTTCAGACTAAGTTTTTATATGTAAAAAGCCTTTTTCCATGGCAGTTCTGCAATTTATGTCCACAAATACAAGACAAAAAAAGTTTCAGAGAACACACCAGGATAAAGTCACAAAAAAGATTAAAGCAAGATCTGGCTATAAGCATTTTCCTCTGAATTTAACACTGTAAAAACCACTATCAGCTCACCTGAAAACAGCACAAGCAATCCCAATTCGGTGCTTCCGTTACTACCTCGGACACTGAAAATGGCGACATTGGCACAACCATAAATTGTTGACCCGAAAGTAGCAGCTGACAATAGCACAAAAACAGTTTTTTTTCCTACCACATTTTTAAAAATATATAGAGAGATATTCTCGAGGTTAGTGGAGTAGCATTTCTTAAAATAAAAAATAAATTGTGTTGAGCGCGTGGGCGACATGACGTGAGACACAGGCCTAGCAAAGGCTATGTTCGGCGTTAGCTTGTGCTAACTGACAAAAATTGTACTTGCCGAATAACACAAAACACAGAAGACCTATTTTCGTACTTACACCGCCATAATTTGTAGATTTGTGAGGAACAGTAGAACCAGAACCTTCCTTCCGTCGAAGTCTGAATCCCGTCGTGAACTGGAGGTAGTTTTCAAATTACAGCTTTTTTTGCTAATATCACAGGGACATAGTAACCAAAGACTAAAATGAAGCCATGAAGCTCTGACTGAGAAAACAAAGATGCAAGGACACAAAATATGTAAATATTTTCCTTTTCCAGCAACAGCCATTGCAGAGCGGTAAAAAAAAAAAAAATCAGTTGGAAGAAACTTAGCGCGATAAAGTGGGCGGAGCTCCAGGGATTGCCAGATGACGGGTTGGGTTTAGGGTTGCTAGGTAACAAAATGGCAGCGGAACAATTTAGAGGGTTTGGAAAGAGGTCGTTTTGCAGACACTGCAAAACATTTACTTCAATTTAAGTAATAAATAAGTAAATAAATAAATAACTGATGGTGGGTTTTTCTATTTTTTTTGGAGGGGGGGTTCTTGGAGTGTTTCTAGAAGCAGTAGATGCCCGTATTGAAGTGCAGAAGCACACTGCATATGCTGTGGAAATGCTTTTTACTAAATAAAAAAAAAAGGAAAGATGGATAGAGCCAAATACAGGAGAGTCCTGAAATAAAACTTGTTAGCAATACTGTTGAATACTTAAGGGCGCGCCAGTCTGTTTGGTCCGATTTAATCAAATTCTTCTAGTTCATTTAGAAAGTCCAGTTCGTTTGAAGAGGTGTATATAACGCTAATGCTGACCAAAAAAAAAAAAAACAAAGCAAACCCTGGTCCGCATAAAAATCTCAGTCTTGGTTCAGTTGAAGTGAACTCTGGTACAGTTTGAATGCAAGCGGACCGCGTAAATACAGCTCAAACACGAGAGCAACGCTAATGGGAGAAATGACTTGTGGTCTAAGACAAATCCTACAACTGCTGAAATCTGAAAATAAAATCTGACGCTGCTCCATTTTCTTTATATTTCATGAAGTCGGAAGTTGCGCTCAGTGTCTTCTTCAGAGCTTTTTGCTTTGTTTCTTTCAGTAGCTTTTGGTGCAGGCCCACCAGGTCAAAATGTTTTTCCAATTAGTTTGGCTCATTTCAACCAGTGCAGTGTGAAAGCCAACCGCACCAGCTGATAATGTAACAAATGTTGCAATTCCAGTACCTAATCTAACCTGCTCTGCTATTTAAGTGTGAAAACACTTAAACAGTAGGCAGAGCAGACTTCCACTTTACAGCTGTAAAATCACCCTAAGCATACAGCCAGAGCTACAATTATCTAAGTTTAACCATGTCAAGGTTAAGACCCTATAGACAAAATTGGTACATGGCAGAATCTTCTCTCAATTCTGCAGAAAAACTTAAGATTTGAGAAATTTAAAAAAATAAATAAAAATTGTGAGCCAGTGCATTATTAGTAAGTATACACAGAGGAGTTTACAGATTACATAACCAATTGGTGAACCAACACCAGTTGGTTATGTTGACAGAGCGCATCCCAAAAATGCAGCACAGTGGCTAAATGGGTGCAAACAATCTTCAGTGCAACCTCTTTTATACACATTCTTTTGCAATGTGTGTAAAAGAAAAATGTCAGGTTGTAGTCTTGAGGACATGGTCTTCTCCCTCTGAATTTGATTGAAACACTGAACTGTTTAAACAAAAACAAAACAAAAAAAAACAATTAGTGTTTTTAAATAACTTTAGCTACCAGGAGCTAACATCTGTTAAGGACCAGTCTTAAGAGTTCTGTTGTTGAAAGCTAATTGTGGGACAAACAAAATGTTTTCTGGGTAAATGGGTCCAAACTCGACTGGTGTGAATCTTTAAGTCTTTGTCTCATTTTTGCATTCAATAAGTTTGTATTTGTGCAAAAAGCCCTCTGACCTCCCAAGTTTCTTTCCCAGTCCTTTGTGATCCCATCAGTCAGAAAACATACAAAAATTATTCATGTGGCGACACCGACCTCCAGTGGACAAGCAGAAGAATTACAGTCACCGGAAATCAAAATTGCAACGTAATAAACGGTAAATGTCTAAGTAAGAGTGAAATAATCATTCATTGGAGTAAAGAGTAAAACATTTCTTTATTTTAAGACTTCGCATGACAGCCATGACAAAAACAAAAAACAAAAAAAACCCAAAAAATAGCATTATTTGGTTTTCTTTTATACAAATCATTAGCTTAGCATGATAAACACTGTACAACCAGAAATGCATCCATAGCTGCTAACGTGAACAATATCTGAAATCTTTTTAAAAAAAAATTGTGGGCCAGTGCATAATTCATTAGTAAGTATACACACAGAGGAGTTTACAGATTACTAATGAATTATAATTTCACTGATCTTATAAAAACCTATGTATAAAAAAAACAAATCCACTGATAAAATAAGTTTAACATGTTAATAACAATGCCCACATTAAGAGCACTCATTGAGAACTGGTTTTATTTCCAACATCACATGGAAGACAAACTGGACTACATATAAATATTAAACATTAAATTATGTACAAAGTTTTTGTCCTAATGGGAGGTTTCACTCAACTCAAGTCTTTTAGACCATTTCTCCATCTTCACGAAGAGGCCAAGGCTTTCTCCAAGACATCAACATCAACCAAAGGAAGAGAAGCAACTTCAAAAAATACTCTGGGGGAAAAAGAATTTTATTGTTCTGCATTATTCACCCCACCAACTCAAAACAGAATTTCTCCAAGTGTATTTTTCTTTGCAGACTTACTTATGAGAGTATTTGTTCCGGATGGTTTTCAGGTTATCGTCGGGTGGAGCTTGAAGCATGGAGTGGAGCTTTCTGACCACAGGCTTCAGGTCAGACACCTGATAGCCGGAGTGGAACTGCAGGATGGGACACTGCAGGAGCGACAACACGGAAGAAAAGTTACATCCAGCTTTGGGGTTTACAGCCTATTGTAAAAGTACTTTAGCAAAAACTCTTACCACTTAACCAACACAAGCTTCTATCTTTGCAATATTAGACTTTAATATATTCCTATAAGATGTATTTGTCTCCTGCTTTGTCCACCATTTTGTTGAACAGAAGTTTCCCCATTCAGCCTGCAATGACTCTTGGGATAGGTTGGATGATAGTCAATGATAGACTTGTTCTTCAATTCCAAAGAAAAAAAAAGCAATGCTTTTGAAGGAGCCTTCATATTTGGCCAGTCTTTGTTGCATCACTGATGCAATTGTAGGGCTGGGAAATAACTCAATAGCAATATTAATACATGACAGACATGTATTAATATCAATGGGAATGCTCAACAGTTTAACTGAAATCCAATCCAGAACCGCACATCATTCTGGGGGTAGGCAGGCCTGTCACAATAACAATTTTTGCTAGCAGATAAATTATTGATATTATTGTGATAAACAACAATTGTTTTGAGACAATTATCAAGTAATATCGTCAAGTATTTTGTGAAGAACAATGATTATTAGAACTGGAAGATATTTTAACTATCTAAAAAAAAAAAAAAAACAAACAAAAAAACAACAACACTAAAACAGAAATAAAACTCACATTACTGAACCCAAAAAACAGATTATGAAGTCTCCAAACAAAACTGCCCTTCAAAAAAAATTCTGACCTAGACTGCTCAAAAATGAAAGTGGAGACAAAACTGTATCACAGCACCAGTTTTTCAATATTTCAGATCTTTAAAACAAAAAAACATAATTAATCAATGTTGAGTGATATGAAAAGCAACACGTAATCGGCTTTCAAATGCGGACTTTGAAGGATGCAGCCCCTGAGTTTGGACACATCCTATCTGGGAACTTCTGAATATATTCCATATAGAATGAAATTACTAATCCTCAATGCAGATCAAGATGTACAAGATTCGATTCGTGATCAAAAAAAGCCCAAACAGGAGAACCCATTAAAAAAACAAAAAAAAACAAAAGTGCAGTTAAAGTTTGGGCTGATTTCTGCTCTGAAATGCAGCTGTGGTTTAGGTTTTTGTCTCAGGTGGAGGCAGCTTACCCAGCCTCCCAGGTTTTTGGTGACCAGCGCCATCAGCAGGCAGGCCGATGCCAGCCGGGAGCCCCGCTCCAGCACAAAGTCTATCTCCATCAGACTCATCTCACAGAAGAAGCGAGCTAGAGTCAGCGTGTCCATGCCCACATTCACACACTGCAGGGAGAGAAAAAAAAGAAAAAAAGTTAAGCCATGTTAGACCTGAAGTCTCCCATCGCTCTGCCGTACAACAACATCTACGACTGAAGCCTACACACCCTGGCGTAGCGTCTGAGGAACCGATACGGAATGGGAATGTTGATGTCGAACGACAGCGTTTTCAGGATGTTGGCTTCTATGCTGATGAGCTCGCGCCGTTTATAAGCGTCGTCGCAGATGTAGAGAAAATCCTCGACGGGGGGCGGGCAGCGCTCCTGCAACCAACGATGAAAACACTCAAAACGGTTCAAACTGAAATGTCACTTCAAACCAGCTGGAAAAAAAAAAAAATTAATTCCCACCTCAAATTTGCAGGCGATCAGCAAGGCGGTAGAACCGACGAGCTGCAACAAGTCCCTGTGGATAGTGACTTTTGACAAGTAGTGGTCTGTCAACTTCACGGCCAAGTAGAGAGTCTCGTGGAACAGCTCAAAGTTCTCCTATGTGAGGAAAAAAAACAACAACAAAAAACACGATCAGAAAGGCAACCGCTGTTCAAGTTATCAAAATATTTTTCTTAGGTCAGAAGACGCTTTGATTTGTTCCGGCAAACACACTGGCCAAATGAATCACCTGAACTTCAACCAGCCAATCGATCAGGATCGCCCTCATGTCTGGGCTGAGGTAGGGCTGCTTGTCCATGTAGTTGGAAAGAACGAACTTTTCCTGAAGGTGAACAATGAGGATTATGGAGCTGAACTAACAACAAAAGACACAAATACTCAATGTTAAAGGTTTTCTAGCGTTCCTCACCTCTCTCTTCTTAAGGTAGTCGAAGATGTCCTTTGCGTACTCGGGACACATGTAACAGTCTTCAGAGTTGTCAGAGTCGATGTCGAACTCTTCTGGGATCTGTACAAGTTGAAGGAATGTGGAGTTAAAAACACAAGCCTTACTTTTACCCAACGTTAGGCTACGTTCACACAGCAGGCAAAACGCCCCAAATCCAGCTTTTTCACTCCCAACTGAACGGATCGATTCCAATCTTTGCATGGTTATGTCGCATTTTAAGCTATTTTTATGCCATTGATGAGACACGCACAATTGTTATGAACCAGAAGAAGCCAGGCTCGGTAAATTCGGACATAAACGGCAGCTGGAAATTAAAATTGTGAACTTATGGACACTGAAGCGCGTCACATCACAATCCCACCACTGTTGGCTCTGACTGCACATCCAAACAAACTTCTCCACTGACATTGCTGTCGATGCTCCACAAGACCATTGCTAGTAGTTGTGCTTGTCCATTAGCTTCGTTCATCTTGTCATGATATCTACCGTCAGTTCCCATTACTGATTAGACTTTAAGAATGGATCCATAAACGACTCTGTCCATCATTACTTCCATAAAGTAATAATGCTGCCCTGTGACGTCAACGTTCTCATGCACGCTTTTGTCGCTTTTTGGAGTCAAGCATCAAGACCTGCCGTGTGAATGTAGTTTTAGAAATATGCGCCTCTTCTTACAGGCTGCCTCTGGATGTGTGCCGGCACTTCCCGGGCAGCAGGGGACGAGACATCTACTGGTTCTTCTGCCGGAGACGAGTCATCCCTCTGCGGCTCCTCGTTCTTCTTCTTCTCCTCCTCTACGTCGGACCTTTCTTTCTCGGCCGGCGATCCCTCGGAACTCACGGATGACGACCTGCGGGAGGCGAGAGGCTGGGAGGTAAAGGCAACGAGCGAGAAGAACGTCGGCAGAAAATAAACCCAGAAGATCTTTAAAACATACTTTTGTAGGTTCGTTTGATTCTTTGACTGCACGGAGGCAGAGTTGGTCTTCTTTTGAACTTTCTTTGCCGACTCCCTCTTCCTACCTGGAAGGCTGATCGTCACCTTGTGAGCCTGGAGACAGATTGGATGAGAATTCCAAGAAGTGACATTTAAAGTGCAAACATGTGACATAAATGAAATCCATGTCCTGAGGAGTTGTCAAAGTGTAAACGAAGAATTTCATGTTGATCAAGTAAACCTGACTTATACACACAGAGCACTCCCCAACAGTAAGTTGTGATGGGAACATGTTTATTTTACGCAACACACATATAAAAGTGAATCAAAAAAAATTATTGTTGCATGTCGCACCTCTAATCTGAACAAAGTAAAAGTGGTGTTTGCATATGAAGAGTAAAGCTTAAAATGTTTTGTAAGAGGCACTGTGAACATCATCTCTGGCCGGCGCCATGTTGAAAATAAGACTTTTTAACTGGGACGCCTTACGTCGGGCTTGACGTCGAACTCTGCTCTGAATTCCGAGGTAACTGGAACGCAGCATTTATTAAAGCATAGCGCTGAACCCCAAATAAGAACAAAAACACACATGTACCCTGGAGTGAAAGACTACACTGTAGTCAGTGTATCACAAAAAAGGAAAATTGCACCAAATGATGGCAACCTTTGCACGTATTTTAATCATCTTTCTAAAGAAAATAAATTAAATAAATAGAAGCAGTAATAATCTCCTCGCCAATAATTGACACACTGCATCTCTTCTAGGCAACATGTTTAAATTGTTGCCTATGTTTAAATGCTACTTTTCAAGACCAGTTGGCAAGTTGCTGTATTATTTCTCTACAGAAAGACACACAGATCTCACATTGGTGATGTCGATGAAGGCAGTCCTCTTCTTGGGAGCTCCATGGGGGGGAGACGAGGACCGCTTCACCTGAGTGGCCTCTTCCTGCAACAAGGGCAGCACGACAAATCAAGCAGAGCCATCGTTGTAGTACGTGCACGGTCGCTCTCCTGCCCATTCCCCTCACCTGGTTCTCCGAGGCTGCTGCGTTCCCTTTGAACGCCTTGTTTCCTGCGGCCTCTTTGTTTTTCTTCCCTCTTGTGAAAGGCATGGCCGCTTCGTTCACCTTTATCCCGCGAAAACAACTGAACTGTCCGGTCGCCGCTGCTGCTCGGATTTGCACACAAGGAGAGTAGAAAATGGCGCACTTACACCAAAAACAAAGCAAAAAAAAACAAAAAAACAACAACAACTCTTCACGGCATTAGCACAGGGGCTAATTTAAACTCGCTCGCATAAAAGGGAGTCTCCGTGGCTGAGCTTGCGTGACGGGCGGGGTTTCCTTGAAACGGCTCCGGGCTCGAAGACGCCGAAGTTTGGTCTTACCTTAGTGCTTCGCTCTGTTAAATCCAGTTTAGACGGCGGAGAGTCGCATTTTCTGGAATATTTATTGGAATTTAGCAGCGTTGCTTCTCACTCGGCAGCGTTTTCAGCTAAGGATCTGAATCTCCTGCGCCTTGCTTTCATTGGCTAGAATTTGAGCCAAACGGACCAATCAGGAAGCGGAGCAGAATGCAGTTTGATAAGGAGCGCTGGTTATAGGTACCAGTTCCGACCGGTGAACTATCGCGGAGTTAAAGAAATAACATCTAATTGACGTGTTTTAGCCCAAAAATATAGTTTAAAAAAATCATTGTAGGGGTATTTTAATTGCTTACATTTAATGTATGAAAGAAACTGTTTTATACAAGCAACGACTAATTCCTCTCTCAATGCAACATGCTTCTGAAAATGACGTTGAACCCGTCTGTTCGACAACAAACACACCTTAAAAAATAGGGAGGAGCTTTAAACGCATTCAAACCTCATGACATGAGGAATTCACGCCTTGAGAGATTTGTTGATGTTTTGTTCGGGGAGGTTTTAAATAGCAGTAACCTTGTCATCCTCGGACACAAACACACGTGTTCTCCATCTACCTGTTAAATCTAGAATTAGATTTATTAATAATCTAATTAATAAATCAAATATAATTAATTTATTGATTAGATTTATTAATTAATAAATCTAATTAATTAGGAATTAATAAATGAAAAATGTATTAATTTTTAACACATTCAATGCTCCATTCAATGTGAGCATTGAATGGAAATGCTCACATGAAGAAATATGAACTTGAGACTAAGACTTTTCAAATATTCATCCAAATATCCTGTAGTGTAAAAAGTGGGAGAAAGAAAAGAGAAGAGTCATACATGTCAAAAACAAGATGGACGTTCCTTTAGCAAAAGGACAACAAGCATCAAAATATGATGTCTCAAACTTTGGGTTTTTACGCGTCTTTGTCACAGGTTGAGGGTGTTGTAAGTGTTTCCAGAAATACAGAATAATAATTGGCCTGTTGGGACGTAGAAACACAGAGGGAGTTGCATCAGAAGTTTAGATAATATATGGTCATGAAATTTTGCGTACACTCCAAGGACAGGTGAAGATGGAGAAAAAGAGGAAACTGGCAGCAAACAAGCGTCTCGCTGCCAGAAGTTTGGATCAATGTCAGAGTATCAAGAACCGAGGCCGTAATTTTTATTTATTTTTGATTTATTTTGTCTTATTACGTGGATAGAAATAAATTTAAGCTAAAACCAAGACTTTTTTCTCTTTGACCTGTGAGAAAGATTTATGTCTCCTTTGAGCAAACCCTGAGCATACATCATTTCATGTACCTAACTCTGCAGATTGTTTGATACAAAAATATATAACTGGGTGGGGTTTGGACGTGAAGGTCAGGGGTTTTTTGGTGGAAACGGTTCAAGGGGAGCTACTGTAATGCATTTGGGACATAGAACCGCCTCAATAGCCAGATGTGGAATGCACAAACCAGGGATCCACAAATCATCGCCAACGGTTTTAGTTTCCTCTGCTTATTCTGCTCTGCATTCACTGCTGCCAAAATAAAAAAATAACCTGCCTTAATTTAGTTAGTTTTGTTTTATTTGTTTGACATGAAACACATCTAAACATGAAGGCGTGAAAAAGTGTTTGTTTTTTTGTTTTTGCAGATCTGTCACACTTCAGTGTTTCTGAAAATCAAACCGATTAGATATGAGTCAGAGACAACACACAAAACAACACAAAATGCAGTTTTCAAATTGAAGTGTTTATTATTGTGGGAGGGAAAAACAATTCAAACCCAAGCAGCCGTGTGTGAAAAGTGACGACCCCACCCTTTTAAAACGTAACTGTGGTTTATAACCGAGGCCTGATTTTGTTTACGTGTGTGTTTTTGGCTAGTATTTAAATTGGTTGATATTCTTTTAGTGTGACAAACAGGAAGAACAAAAACAAGAAAAAAACAACAACTAGGAAATCGGGAAGGATCCAAACTCTTTTACACACAAATCTCAGATATTTTTAATCAAAATTATTACAACTTTTAAAGAAACACACAGGTTCTAGGCTGTAATATCAAATTCAGTTGTATAGTTTAAGAACTACCAACATTTATTTATTTACTTACTGTATGTTTTTGCATATTTAGACATGTGCTTATTAATTTGTTGGACATTTATTTATTTACTTTCTCCTCTTTATTTCTCTCAGTCTTTTTTTTTCAGGTTTCCATCATGTTATGCACGAGTGGCAGAATTTGGTGTTTCACATCCACACCTTCCTAAAGGTGGCCTAAGTCTTTTTTTTTTTTTTCCCAAAAGCAATTCTGAAAAAAAAGAAGAAAGAAAGAAAATCACCACCCCTTTTCCAAAAGATCTTTTAAGCAAATCAAAAACAATCTCTTTTAACAAAATAACGACTTAGGCCATTATTTTTCGGAAGGTGATGACATGGAGCCTCATGCGTGGTTTCTTGATTTTACTCTTTTATTTTCACATATTTATCAAACTTCAGACATTGAATGCCTACAGATAAACGAATAAACTCAAACAAAAGTGGAATCAAATGTGTTTTTAAAAAACACCTGCTCTCCAAATTTTGACCAAACAAAAAGAAACGTCAATGGAACCCATTGTCCTCTGCCACTTCCTATTTGTTTCTCAGTGCTGTACATTTCTTAAACTGGCTCCTCCCACGCACAAGTACTCTTGCAGAAACTTACAGGAAGTGAGCAAAACTGGTGAACCCTTTCCCATGTCACCCATTTCCACTGAAGACACTGTGCACCAAGCTCCAATGTGGTAAGTTCGCCTGCATGCTGATAGAGTTCAGACTGTCTGTTGCTTCACGTGTCTTTCTTTTTAAGCTGTTTTAAGCTTCATATACGTAAGATATCATATGCCAAGTTGACTCCCAGGATTCTTTCTGTATTTTCACTTAATATTTTCCTTGCCTTTCCTATCTTCCACTCTCAACACAATCTATTTCTTTTCAGTTCTGACAGCCTTACGTGTTCATTAATATTTATTTGAGGCAGTTTTAAATTTATTTTCAATCTTTTTTTTTTTTTTTTTTTTTCTGAAGGAAATGGTGGCTTGGGATATTCACACAAACCTAAAATAGCTTCTTGGAGAAAAGGGTTTTATTTCCCCCCCTCGTCCCTTCTCAACAGATGAACCAGTGGGAAAGAAAGAGGAATAAATAAAGCCTTCCTTAAAGGTCAAGTAGGTTTCAGCCAAACACCAAACACACTTAAAACTGCCTTTGTACTTACTGCACATGCAGTGCATTTGGTTGCCTGTGAAAGCTCCAACAGAAGCGTACTGGTGTCGTTAAATTAACGACACAATGCTCAGAGTCAATACTTTGTGTTTTGGGGTTGTATAATATAATGAGGAGGTGTCCCAAATTTGACGGACGCTCCTCTATCTCCTCAGCGTGTACAACTCGCATTGTCAGGAGAAAACTTTCTTTGTTCTTGCTGTAATTTGCTCCACGTCTGCCCTTCACAGTCTGGATGTTTCAATAGCAGGCGGATATCGACTGATCAGACGACGGGATGTTAGTTCAAAAAGCCATTAAAATGTTGGAAACGTGTTTGCTGAGCGACTGGTTTATGGTATTAAAAACCCCAGGCTGCCTCTGGTGATGCTCGAAATGCCAGTTTGCAGTGGAGGAATGGAGAAAAGGAAGGATGTACTGCTTTTGTCTTAGTTTGCCATAAAAGGTTGTTGCTAAAGTTTACAGAATGATAAAGACACTACATGTAGATGGCTCTATTGTTGTATACTTAGTTTAAGTTTATCCAAAGAAAAACCTACACTAGTCTTATCTTTTAAAAGTGCAAAATTTAGATGTCTCCCTCGTCTTTACCTTACATTAGCTAAAACAAAATGACCATCTACAAAAAGTCACAAAACTTAACTTTAGACTTATTTTGGATCTGTGATGCTAGCTTGACACCCTTTCCTTTTTTATTTATTTATTTTCTGAGAATTAACACATTTTTGAAATCTCATTGATTTTTCTTTATGTTACTGGAGGCCCACATTTTTGTAAACATACGTTACCTTAAGATTAACTGTTCACAAAGCAGGAAGAAACTGTACAGCTGTGTCATCATTTATTTACAGTTTGTTGTGCTAGCTTAGCAAAGCGGCATTGTTTAGATTTGCCTGGTTCTCGAGAGGCCAAACTTGTTGTAAATTAAATTTACCTTTAAAAATGGACATCCACAAACCAAAACCTCACTTTACACCAGTTTTATTTTTTTTATTTACAATCTGCTACGCTGGGTCGTAAATAACACCTGGAGCTATGTTGTTAGCATAACCTGGTTTGTAAGGCCTGACCAATTTGTCATTTTATGCTTCCCCGAAGATTTGGAGGCGCATGTTGTCATAAAACCAAAAATGACCTCAGTGCTCATTTTGGATGACAATCAATTGTCGCAACAGTATCAGAGAAAGTATCATAAAAACAGAAATCTGACTGATTTGGCTACAAAAAAGTTTGCACGTTAATATGGAGAACTACTGTTCTTGGTATTGACAGAGAAGCACACAACCAGTTGGGCAAGAAATTTTTCAGTAGACTGCGCATACAAAAATATTGCTATTAACAGAAAAATAAGGATGCATAAAGGTAAGTTTGTGGCCACTGAGTCCTTTGCTATTAAGACCAGTAAATTATTAGTTGATGTCCACCAAACGTTGTCAATCTTCAAAAAACCCCACAATTTTGCAGTTATGGTGTTTCCATTGAACAAGAAAACCAATTAAAATCACAAGTGAATAAGTTTGTTCTCGCAATAAGGCATTAAAAAACCTCCTGCATCATCATTCAACTACTCCCTGTTTTCTTGTACTTCGTGGTTTGCGCCAGTGACAACATCCGGTTGTTTGCCAAAACTTTTTATTGAACAGTGAGAGTTTTTTTGTTTCCATTAAGCAAATAAACTTTCGAAATGTCTAACTGCGCAAATTAAAAACAGCTAATGTCTCTGATTTCCACAGTGAGTCAGTCAACTTTAAGCCTTGGGTTTGGGACAGAACAATACGTCAGAAAACATCTCCTGCCACTAGTTTGAGCTGGCTCCTTCATTTTGCCAGTTTCTGTTATGGAATTGTGCTTTCTTATGTATTTAGAGACCTAATCTTTTTGTGAATCCACTCTCTTCTTCTAATTACACAGCAATCGAGAGAGAAAAAATTGGCGAGACTTTTGGGGGACTGAGAATTTTACGCCCAGAGTCTGGATTTAGGTGAGAGCTTTGCAGCTTCTCCCTCTTGGAGACCCGTCCATAATCCTCTGTTAAAATCTCAGCGTGTCCGGGGTCAGTGGGCGGCTCAGTTGATGGAGTGCTCCGAACACCGTGTTCGGAGGCCAGAGTCTTTGGCGCGGTCGTCCTGGGTTTGCTTCTTGGTCTCCGGCCATCTGATGGGCAGATGAGGCCTCATTGGGCGTGTGGCACGTTTCCCAGACTGTGTCGACACCGTGTTGAAACCATGTTGCCATGTCATTCAGAGTGATGTCTCCTAGATTTAAGAAGTCATTGCAGGCAAATTCAATGAAGACTGGAAACTGAACAAGGTTCATCTACATGTTTTTATCTAGAAACATCAGCTGCTGCCACAGGTTGTCATTGGAGAAGAAAATAAAATGCATCGGTGTTACTAATTTATTGCAATCCCATAGAGAGATTTGCATTCAAATACAAATAAACACAATTAACAATTGTGACAAACTTGAACTGGGAGCAGATGGTTGAGTTGAAGGTCCAGGGTTTAGGGTTGGGGTCAGGGTTCATCCCGGTTCATGGTGGTTCATACCCCGTCATGCCGGGTGATGAAGCCTCAGCATCGTGGAAGAGCTCCGGTTACAGTGAGACAAAACCTGGGAGCAAATCCCTGTTTCACCTACAATACAAATGCAAACATTCATGTAAACTAACTCAAATATCCTGTAGAAAGGAATTGGGATAATGCAAAAGAAAAATGATCAAAAGTGAAAAGGAGAACAGAATAATAATTGACCTTATTCTGTGATAAGATCAAAATGATCCCATGTTTAGAAAACATTCTCCTCCTTGGTTGATCCAGGCCATGCAGACTGTGTGGATCTGTGACACGTTTATGACTTAATGTGTTGTTGTTTGCATAAAATATGTTTCAGAACCAACCAACACCTGACTTGGTCTTGACGAAACTTTGGGATTTTTATCCCAGGATGGGTTTTCCAGCTTTCCCAGCCTAATTTACCGGAATTGCAAAAAGCTCCGCAGAGCGACAGGTTGCTGCCGTCGCCGAGGCCAGCAATTTGAGCCGAAGCAATTTTGAACTGAACTTCCTGCCTGTCACATCCGGACTGGCTGACAGCTCATCTGGTGACAGGCTGCGGTTGAGGCCCTTATCTTACTTTCCATCCTGAGCTTCAGAGGGGGACTTCCTTTTCTCTCTGATTCTCTGGTCTTTCTCTTGCTTTGAAAGATTCCTGACTCAGTTCTGTCTTTTGAAGTTCCTTGAAGCTTTCTGTCAATTCGTAGCTCGTCAGCTTTCTCCTTTCTTCTCTGAAACAAAGCAGACTAATACCCTGAAGAGAGCCGAGGCACCTTTTGTGGGCAGCATTTGTATCCTGCTACGCTTTAACTGTATTTTTTTTTATTTTTATGTTTTTGCTTTTATTTAGAAATATTGCAGCCAAACCCTTCACACAAAATGTTTAGCTCAATTCTTTCTATAAAAGTAAAAGCTCTGGGAATGTTTAAATAGTGCCATGCAAATGTTGAACTTGAACTCTTTCATATTTTGACAAAATACCATCACAAACTTGCATTTCCTTTGAATTTTACCTGAAAGACTGACACGAATCAGTTTCAAATCAGTTCACAAAAAGAAATCAGAGAAGTTGTGTGGCCGTTGTATTACTTAGATGTCCCAAAATTAAACTCGGTGTAACAAATTACCTTTGCATTGGTACACTGGTATATAATCTTAAAATCTTGCTCGCGTGGAAGAACCATGGAAACCTCTCTCTTATGGAAAAAAGCCATAAGAGCTCTTATTAGATGAGCTGCTCAGACAATACCAAACTTACATTTGTAGACTCCATTTATAACTAGCAAGGTGCTTAGTTGACGCAAAGATAGATGGAAATAGTTCAGATCAAGGCTCGTTTATGTGTTAAAATGGCAAAGCCAAAGTTCAGATGTAAGACTCAATGAAAATTTGGGAAAAAAATAGAAAATTAATGTTTGGAGATGTTCACTATTCAATGTTATTGAGCTTGAACCACTTTGCAGAGAAACATGCACGAACAGGTCATTAACCGTCGAAAGCTGGTTGGAAAAAAAGACCAAAAACCTGAAACTGAATCCAAGTGTATTCCTACAAAGTACTCAGTAAGAGTACTGATGAAAAGTAAAACTAACTTTTCTTTATACAAACCTTTTTCTAGCTTCTACTGAAGACTTGTGTTGCACTTTGTGTTGGATTATCGCATAAAATCTCAAAAAGTACGCTAAAGTTTGAGGATGTAATGTGACAAAGTTTGCAAAAGTTCAACAAGGATTTTTTAGGAAGGCATTGTGGCTTATTGTCTTTATCTTCACAGGATCCAATGCAGACTCTAACCGAAGACTCAAAGTGGCGAGAACCCATTCCCAAAACCTCTGGTAAAGGAATCCTCATGTATGCCGACGTTCTGGACGAGTTCGCCCAAAACCTCGCAGAGAACATAGTCCTCTCCTCTCTAGAACAAATGGAACCTGAGGTGCTACAACCCATTCAAACACCGGAGATCTTGGCTGAGGAGTTGGCATCGGCAATCGTTGAGGTCGCTCTGAAAGATGTCTGCTTTCCCCCATCAGATGTTGAAAAGAACGATTGTGAAGAGGCTGGAAATGGAGAAGAAGAGGACCTGCTGGAACTAGAGATGATCTCCTTAAGGGAATTACAGACTCACAGAAACTCTCAGTCCAACCACCCACCTCTGTACCAATCAGGCCTTCCTGCTGTCGGCTCCCTCGACTACCCAGACGCCCCTCCAACCACCCCCCTCGTCCCGGAGCTGGAGCGGAGCAGGAACAGTTTCGCTCGGAAGCTCAAAGGGGGGCTGGCAAAAGTCTTCCTGCCCTCTCCTCCTCCACCGACTCCAAAAGAGAAGGAGGACAACTCGGGCGGTGTGATCAGTGACCCTCAAGTGGAACTGATGGAGCATCTGATGCATTCCCTGTCTACCAACGACCTGGTGAGAGACGGCCTGCAGGCGCATGGGGCCGGCGTGGAGGCTTTCGCAGAGGTTCTGTCGTGTGACGTGCTAAGCTGGGTCTTGAGCGTGAAAAACAAGCAGCAGGGGTCGGATGAAAGCGATCTTCATCAGCTGGCTCACCAACTGGCTGAAACAATCATCACTTCATCGCTGGATAAAGCCAAATCTGACCTCCTGTCTGACTAGTACGTGTCTGTTAAGGAGTTTTGACGTGAGGTCCTGCGAAAATTTCGAGGAGGTAATATTTCATCATCAGGAGATAGCCCTTCTGACATCTTAATTTAGTAAAAAGCCAGAAAAATCCTAAAGATATGAGCTACTCTGAAAGGGATCAAGACATTTTGTAGACATCATCCCCTCTTAAAACGCCACATTAACATATGGGGTTAATGTAAAATGGTACTTCATTAACTTTTTCAGAGTGTTATCACTGTATCTGCAGCAGGCGTCTACTTGCAGAGAAGCCAATGATTATTTGAAAAAGTGATATAGGTCGGAGGCAGTACGCCACCAGTGTCTACCATCTTTCCAGGCAGAGTAAACCACAAAAGACACGTAAAAGCAGAAATCTTCTCAAGGTGCATGTAAGTCGCAGTGAATTGATTTTTACGCAAATGTACTTTTCTAATCGATTTTTTTCTTCTTTTTTCCCACAATCAAAAAAAAAAACCTCAAACGTTTTGTTTTTGGTACTTTTCACAAAGGAAGACGTTTGGTCGCGCACTGTTTCCTGCCTTCATTTTCTGTGTAACACTCAACCTGTTTGATGCTAACGACTTCACACTGTAACCACAAGCTCACAAAATAGCATCGACAAAAACTTCGACAACATCGTCACGACTGGAATTGCTTTAAGACGATAAACTCTGAGTTGATCTTGGGGCCCGCTCTGGCTAGCTTGTAGCTTTAGCCCAGGGGCCAAGATAATCTGGATTTTTATCAAATGAAATGCCAGGATCTATCTACTGCAGAACAGATATGTGCTGCTCCTACCTAACCTGTAAAAGGAACTGTTCCTTTTACTTTGGTTTCTGTCATATTGTTTAGTATTCTGACTTCCTTTTTTGGCCCCGTGAATGTATTTCTAAATAAAGCTGGTTTCGCTCAAAACTAATGTGCTAATGGCTATATTTGTGGCTACCGAGCCCAAATAATGGTGCCAGGCCAAAACAGACGGAGGGCTTCGGTGTCGCTCATGCAGCCGCAGGGACCCAGCACCTATTGCAGTAGATCCCCTTTAGATGGCAGCACAGGAGAAAAGTTCTGGCATGTTTTCAGCCCGATCCAAAAAAGATCAGCTGTATGGATACAAAGCCGGTCTTTCTTTAAAAAAAAAACAAACAAAAAAAACAAACAAACAATTGTCTTAATTTGAAAGAGTGTAAATTGAATGTGTTTCTTGTATCTAATTTAAAATATGCAGAACGTGTTTGCTTTGTTCTATGTTTTTTTTGCACTGAACAGTTCTGTATTAGTTGAGCTCATAAGAAAAAGTAGAGCTGCATGTAACACATCTGAGAAATATTTATTCCACCAACCATGGCACACAGTCTGAATTATTTTTATGGTCAAGGCTGAGTGCTCTCCTTACATTCTGCTTTTACAACTTGGAATGTGTATGTTAGTATTTAAAATGTTGTCTTTTTGATGTACAGTCTTGGTCAGGAACTTTTTGTGAAAAAGATCATTTCAATGCCTTCAGGCCGAATAAAAGGTGAAACGGATTGAAAAACGATTAAACGAACAGATCGTAAATGTCTATGTATGGATATTTTGGAGCGTTCATTGAACAGAGTATTTTTGGGGTCAGGCACTGATGCTGGACATTTGCATCCCAAAGGTTAACTCAGGGTCAGACCTGCGCGCAGACTTTCTGAGTCATGTCTTTCTGAACAGTGAACGAGGTCTACAGTTCACAAGAAGCACCATTCCCCAAACTGTTCTCACAAATGATGATCATCATGAGATGATCAGCAAATTGTTGAAAATGTCTTTGTGTGCTTCAAGATCAAGCGTTCCTCTCACTCAAAAAAAAACAAACAAACTCCATACCCCCATCCGTACACTTGGCAGACTGCAGTCAGGAAGTAACATTGTCCTGACGAGTATCAACCCAGAATCGTGCACTGGACTGCCTGACAGAAAAGAGCGATTCGTCTTTCTATGAAACACATCTCTAGTCTTCTAGCTGAGTCCAGCGGCAGTGTGCTTTGCACCATTGAATCCAGTTCTTTATTGCTCTTGGTAATGTAAATTGTCATTCCATCCAAACCCATGAAGGACTCTATGTACCGTTTCTAAGCTAATCAAAGGCCTCACCACATTTATTGGTCTGTACTTACTGACTCTGGAGGCAGTTGGCAACTTCATTCAGCATTCACTGTCTCCACTCTGTGGTTTTACATAACCTACCACTCCATGCCCGCGTTGCTTTTGCTCCTTAACTTCATTACGAAACCGCCAACAGTTGACAGCTAAATTTTAAGGATTTCTTTTACAAATGGAGTTATTGCACGGTACGAGCCACCCAGCTCATGAAAGCAACCCATTCTTTCATAAACAGCAGAAGGAATGTTTGACTGTGTGCACCTGTGGTTTTGAGAGTGATTTAAAAATCTGAATCATCGTTTACTTATCCCCGTTTGTCGAATATTGACAAGTGGGTTATCTTCTTCCTCAAAACAGATCATTTACATGATATGGTTGCTGGTTATGATCAACTTGAGGTAAAAAGTTATCAAAAATTCTTTACGTCTGAAACCTTCGAATGAATGAAAACCAGGAGCTAACCGGAAGGTATTTGGAAAATGTTTTGCTTGTTATGAGGAAACCTTCACCAAGACCTGTTTCCAAAACAATAAAATTAACTCATTCTTGTTCTCCTTAGCCTTTTCCTGGTCTGCCACTAGTTAAAGCAAAACAAAGAGGTTCAACTTCGGCTGATGAAAACAGACATTTGGGCCCAGAACTTTTGTTTATTCTTTTTATGTTCAGACATAAACACATGTAAAAATGTGTAAATAATTTGAGGTGTTTCCCACCCCCCATTTACCCCAGACACAGATGGGTTAAATTAAGCAAAAAAACAAAAAAAAAAAAAAAAAAAACGGTTTATGCTCAAATGTGACAGTCACGGCAACTAAACACGGACAAGCACAGTGGCGTGATAACACTAAATAATAATGTTTAAAGAAGAAATAAAACCACACAAAATTTCACACTGATGATCCCCAGAGGAAAACTAGTAATTCTGCAGATCCCATCTCTTCTTGCATGTAGCACCAGGTGTGGCTTAAGGGGTTTTGTGTGAACAGCTGTTGGTCGTACTGCCATGAAGTTAAGGGACTAAGCCGATGCTACCATGCTGGTTCAGACTCTGCAGCGCAGTGAGGCAAAATCCGGTGCGAGTGTCCAAATATGTCAGATAATTAAACACAACAAAAAGAGTCCCCAGGCTTCGTGTCTCGGTCTCCTTTGCAGGAAAGGCTGGGATGGTTATTTTTCTTCCAGGGTCTGAAAACGGATTGCTATAAAGACTGCGAGGAATGAAGAAAGACTGCTTATCATTAAAGACTCACCACCACAGCTGTGAGCGTTTTACACTCCAAGCTTTTCACTTAGCTTTGTGCGGGCTTTAAAGCTCCCACTTCACTTCTACTTTTATTTAAAAGCGGGGCTGTGAGCGGTACTCAGCGCCGACCTTTATGGGCGGGTGGAACGAAGTCCCATTTCCAGTTCGTCAGAGGCCATGTTGAGGACACAGCAAATGCGTGGACAATATTTTTTTGACATTATGCATTACTGATGGACTGGTGAAATGCATACTATGTGAAGATCTATGTGTTTTATGTGGTTTAGTGTATAAATCCACCTGGAGAAACAGTAAAGCTTGGGAAAATATTAGTTATTTTAGAAGGTCGAAAAGCGGCCCTAAAAGATTAGGCAGTTATATATTGAGTACCTGTTAGTTGACTAATGTTATCCAAAAGAAGAAAGAAAATCTTTTGAAATTTCCCTGGTGAAAAAAGGCAGTGAATCTCTTGGGTATATATTACACATTTCTCGATCCATCTTTTGATGTCGGGCTACAAATAAAAAAAGAATAATAATAGTTGCACATTGTTTTTGCTCTTTCATAACTGGGCTTTAGCTCATTGGAGAACGTTGAAATGGGTCGTGAATTTATTTGACTTTGAATACACTGAACATGTTTCCTAGTGGCTGAATTCCTAAAACATGACCTATGCTGTTAATCAATAAAGACTAAACACATGTTCTATTGGGTCTGCTACGTGATTGGCCCAACACCAGCAGCATAATGAGAAGTATCGATCCATTATTTGATCTTGTTTATGCCAAAATCAGGCAGTTTTTTTTTTTTTTTTAAGTCTAATCTGTTATTGTATAGTTTTTAAAATATGAGCAAATTGTACATGTTCGGTTCAAGTTGACAAGTTGATGGGTCTTCTGCTGTGACCCATCCGCTTCAACATTCAGTAAGACAAGAGATGGCAACAGGCATTTATTTCTACAGTTCTGTCCAACCAACCACTCTGCCTGTTTTCCTCTGAACTCTCACATCAACAAGACATTTATGTCCTGAATGTCACCAGTCAGTTTTCTGCAGACACGACGAGTTTGTGAAAATCCCTGGAGATCAGCAGCTTCTGGCCCCTCTGAGTTCAACAACCACGCCCTTTTCTGATGCTCGTCTCCAACTTCAGAAAGATGTTTTCACCATGTCTCGATTCCTAAAATTGATCCCAATTGCATGCAATTGTACAGCTGTAGCTAAAAATAAGCGAAGCACTTCAGGTCCAGCCAGTTACTGGAAATGAGGTGGATGAATCATTTTTGCATATCAACACTTAAAAATGGGTTTTAGGGAAATTCAGTGTCAGCTCAAACCATCAACGAAACTGGAGCGAAAAATCTGAATTGGGAAAATCCCAGATTGAGGAACATGTCTCGTTGGCAGAGCGACAGAAGTACTTTGTCCAGACTTGTCCAAACAGATTAAAATATGGCCCCCGTTTTCAGACTCTGACAAATTACCGCGTGGGGTCGGCTTGTTGGCTTCAGTTACAGAAATAGCCCCTGAAAAGATCCCCTCCTTCTGACGGAGGAGCAGTGTGGGGTAAGAAAGTTTTCAAAAGGGATACAGTTACTGCTTAAATATTCTTCCCTTAGATTTATTTATTTAAAAAAAAAAAAAAATACCACTTACACACATATACAGTTTCATTTTAATCTCATAAAGTCACTGCATGTTCGATTGCAAATCTCAAGAGTCTTTTGAAACGAATTTGACAAGAACAACAAAAAAAAAGATTGATTCCTTTGTGGCTGAATGTTTATTTGAGCGCGACACACACACAGCTAACTTGGCTGCACTAAGTCATAGTACCCCCCACCCCCTCAACTCTGACATGTAATATGTCTTGGAATACCTCTCTAAACGTTCGGTTCCCACTGCTAATCACTGTTATGTTTTCTTACCAAGGTAATACTGACTGACTCTCATTTGCACACTGACAGACAGGGTCGCAGTGATGAGCTGCAGGGCTTGCAGGACAGCTGCGGCGTCAGAGGAGGCGTACATCTGGAGGAAAGCTTGCGAGGAGGTCAGCTTCCACTAAGCAAAGGGGCGCTCTGGGGAGCGAGTGAAATGATGGAAGAGAGAGAAAGCGCTATGACAGACGCTGGACGGATAGTAGGAGGGTTTCAACATCTAACAGCAGGAGGTATAGCAAAAAGGAGGAGTCAGAAATTTTTTTTTCCTCTGCTGGAGGGGAGGAAACCCATAAACATCCTTTTTGAGAACCTCATGCATCACCGTTTGAACACTGTGGAACGTCATTCTCCACCGGTGTGGGGTGTTTGCCACGTATTCCAACCAAACAAACAAATGGAGTTTAATTTGCTAATTGAAAACATGTTTCTTAGCATTACTCTTCACTTCATTCAGAGGGTCTGGACCCTCGGCTTTTGCTGTCTTGGGATGTGGACTCTGTTGAAATTTTTGATTTCATCCAATGGCTAACATTTAACCGTGCCCTCTGTAGTGTGCTAGTTTGCTGCTCCTACCGGAAGTCGCCTGTGCTCTAAACAACCATCCACCACTGCAAAGGAAAGAGTGTCCAACTGAATGTGGTAGCTGTTGATGCTAATTCAATATTTGGAAACGTCGCCAACATGGACTGAACAACTCTGTTCACTTCCTCTGCTGCCGTTGCCAAACAACATGCAGACTACAATTCCAAAACAGAAAAATCTGCGTCGCCATTTGGATCGATTGAAATTCTACAAGAGAAATCCACTTCAGCTGGAGAAAGCACAGATGGAGCGCTAAGGGGAGATGAGAATCGAGCAGAAGGCAATGGCCAGGCTAGTGTTAATTCAGAAAGGTAAGAAAATAGGTGCTACAAACGATGAACATTCCAAGCCATTAATTTCTTAATTTCATGGAGATGTTGTTTTTCCCTGTATTTTTTTGAGCTTCCATTTCCCATTCCCTGAGGAAAGAAATATAAGTGTGCTAGCTGAAACTAGCTAGCTGAAAAAGCTTAGTGTTCTTACTTCTCAATAAGTTACAGCTAACTGAAGCCCGACCTGTTGTTAGTTGACTGTTTGGACATCAGCAAATGGTCAAAGTATTGGTTTGCTTTGTTGGCCACATGACATGCTACCTTTAATTGTAGCATAATGACGTTGGCCAGACCCAGTGAATTTTTATCCCAATCACGACGGGAGCTGAATGGAGATATAAGGCTACATGCTACAGATTTAAGCAATAATAACAGCTGAGGTATATTGTGTCATTTGGGGATTTGACACATAGAAGAGCGTATCATCAGCATATACACTCACCAGCCTCCTACTCTGTTGAACCTGGTTTTGAATTAGGAATTACCTTGATACTTTCTGGCACAGATTCACTAAGCTGTTGAAGACATTCTTCAGAAATACTGATTTCTGGTAACAGTACAATATGATGTAAAGCTAAAAAAAAAAAAGTTCATTTTACATAATACTGCCCCAAACAGGCGTACCTAATAAAGTGGCTGGTGAGTGTAGTTTTATGTTGTGTGTTTTCCCCTTGGTGTCTATGGGAGACATAAAGGACTCTCCTTGATGCGTGCAACTAAATGTTTACTGTAATTCAAGTATGTCATTAAAGTCACTATATGAGACCAAAACCCAACTCACTTGTGACTGGTCAAAACTTGCGACTAGGATATTTCAGAAATTATGTCAGAAATGAAATGATTCAAGGTTCTGATTTCAGTTCAAGTTCGGTCCTTGTTTGTTTTCACTCAATCCTGGTTTCCCAACAGAAAGCAGCCAAACTGTGATGAATTCATTAGTGGAAAGCTGCCATACCTCCATGGAGACACGCACTCAGATGATGTATCGTTGCTCCCTGATGAGCAATATCCAATAATGGTTTCATTACAGAAACAAAAAAATAAAATAAATCTGCACAGCAAATCCAAAAGTGTTAAATGTGTTGGTGTTAGCAGACTTTATGCAAAAGCAGAGTTAATTTTACTGACATTCTGTTTATGTAACTCTGGGGTGTCTATTAGCAGTAGTTAAAATCCAGTGTTAAAACAAAATGTTTCCTTATCAAATCTAGAGGTGTCAAAATTTAATCAGTAACTCTTGACTTCTTAACTCTGAACTACAGCGGCTGTAACACTAAAGGAGTTAATTCACTGAATCGCAGGTTCCCACCGAAGCCAAGTCATTTCAGGATAATTTACTTTCCACATGTCTGAGTTATTCACTGCGCTTGGTAATTAATTTTTTTTTTTCTGAGATGGTTTTATAGCTGTTATTTTGAGTTGAGACCAAGCTGTATGACAGACATCACGTTCCCCACACGGCTCGGTGTTGTTAGCATGTTTAGCTTAGCACATGTTGTTGTTAGCATGTTTAGCTTAGCATGCCAAATGTTTGTGGAGTTTAAGTGTTGAAGTAAAATCGATCCGGTGAACAGTCAGTCAAATTCTTGGCTAACAAACAGATCCGTAATAATCTGGAGAACGTTTTTTCACGATGTTGAACGTTTACATGAATATTGGTCAGATTTATCAACCTTTCTGATATTTTTTTCCCTTTGAAAAACCGTAAAATACTTTTTCATGTTGAAAGCATCATTCCTGCTGTTGTGTCTTCTTATATACATTTTGCAGCATGTTTAAATCCTTCTATTGCCTTTTTCCATATATTAGTACCAGTATGGTCGAGGATGAATCGCCAACCTTCCCCTCCAGAACCATCCATGGATTCTTTGAAGACTCAAGCTTCAAAAATGATAATAATGTCTCTGAAACTCCACATTTCTGAAATTGGGGCTTGTTGTCAGAGTTGTAGTAAAAATGTATTCCTTCGTTCCATTTTTCATTGTTGTGTTTTTCGTTTGTTATGATCCAGAGACCAACGCTGACTGAAGACTGTCCAGTGCAGTAGAGGAGCCCGGTGATGTTCCCGACCAAACGGGCCAAACTTCACCAACAGCCCAACAAGCCGAAGACAATCTGTGTTAGTGAGTGGACAGCTCAGCTCTTTGGGCAGAGGCCCAGTCTCTCATAAACAGAAACATAAACTGGGTAAGACGTGATGGATCTGAATATCAGTTTGGTCTGTTATGTACTGTAATGTCCGGCAATCTACCTGTTAAAAGATTAACAGGTAGATTGATTTACTATGATTTACTATGATTTACTCTATCATAGTACATGAACTGTTTGCTTTACTTTCTCCACCTTGTACTTTGAACAATTTCATGCATATTATGTTGAAGAAAAATGTATTAAGCATACTGCATCTTGTATTGCGCAGCTGATATGTCAGACCTTTTGATAAGCAGTATGTGAATGAAAGCGACATGTGAAACATGCACATTATTCCACGTCGTCATACGTTTTGTAGACACGGTTTCGAAATAAATGCATTTGAGAAAATCATCGCCTCTTTATTACTCTGTTTGACAACTAGAAGACATATTTGCGGTGCAATACCTAAACCAGCAGGGTACCCGATTCATCATTGGGCTCGTGACTGTGAAGGTGCAGCTAATGAATAATGTCTGTGGTTTACTTTTTTTTTTTTAGCAAGACATTAATCTGGCAACAAACACTTCAGAGAGGAAAGGGAAAAAAAAATAGTGATTTTTCATTGGCAAAGAACTTGGAGAAATTGTTATAGAAAAACATTTTTTGTGGCATGACGGTTCTCCAGCCATCCATTGTCTGTGGAGTGTCTTTTGGAGGGAGAGACAGGTGACACACCCTGGACAGGTTGCAAGTCTGTCAACAAACACACCAGCAACCATGCACACACACACACACACTCTCACACCTGAGGGCAAGTTGGAGAGAGCACTCAACTAAACAGTCAGGTTTTTGAACAGTGGGAAGCCGGACAGAACCCGCGCATGGACTGGGAGAAGATACAAACTCCCAGGCTGGGATTCAAACCTGGGACCTGCTTGCTCCAAAAAACTGAGAAATGGGGTAAACTTTCCTGATACTGATATCAGAAAAAAAGGTAGATGACTTAATTCAATCAAAGGGGGAGAGGGGGGTAACACTAGCTATCAGGAAGAGGGTGTCTTTACTTTCCCCGTGACTAAATACTATTTTTTAATATCTGTTGTTTAATGAATTTAATGAGTTTGTCATTTAATTTCTGTTCTCCAAATGTTAAAAGATTAAATTACACATGTGACTATTTATTGAAAAATAACTAATTATTTAATGGGATGTCCTAATTTTTGTCATAGCTGTATCAGACTTCTTCTTTTTTTAAAATATGAATCCATCTTAGATAAAAGAGATGAATTCTGATTCATAAGGTCAATTAGAACTGGAGGAATAGCGCCCTCTGGCGGGTCAGACTGGAACTGAGTGAAACTCAGACACGCACGGACCCATAAGCACAATAGCATGACATGTTTGGGTTATAGCGTTCTGTCTATTGTTTAAAAAAACCCCAAAAAAACAGGAAAAAACCCCAGAAACCATGGCATTGAGTAAATGTTTAACCGGAAATAAGAAGCTGAAAAGAAGCTAACACTATTAGCCACACGAATGAATAAAACAGAGATATTTTCCATTATTTCTATTAAAGCTCAAACCAGCTGAGCTTCTCCTAGTTTCTCGCGCTCACACTTTTCCTGTTGTTTAAGTGTTTTGGCAGTGAGCGGCTTTACAACGCCGAGTCGCTAAAACAAAAAGAAAACCACGCGCGCGCGTGTGTGTGTGTGTGCGTTGCTGCGAGCGCGCGCATTCCAGCCACAGCTAGCTCGCTCGCTCCAGGGTGATGAAGAGGTTAAGCCTGCCCCTCCGCGCTCTCTCTCGGTTTTCAGCCCAGCTGCCTCCTCCAGTTCAGCCTCACACGGCAGCTGAGCGGAGCGCCGAGCAGACATGGACGCGTCCACACTCTAACTTTTCTCCTGCCTCCCTTGAGCTGAGCTCCCAGTGTAAAAGAAAAGAGACTTCACTGGCTGGCGGCCGCATGGGAATGTAAACATTTCTCCTCCTTCTCCTCCTCCTTCTTCTTCTTCTTTCAACAATTTCCACTTAAGTCCCGTCGCTTTCCGCGGAAGGGCTATTGTTGTTCCAGGCTTCATGCTCCCCTCATGCGTCGGGAAAGCCATGGCCTCTCCAAGCGCACAGCAGCAGCAGCACCACCACCAGCAGCAGCAGAACCAGGACTACTTCAGGTCGGTGAGCAGCGAGTCCACCACCTACATGATGGTCCCCACGGGGAACCCCGGCGGGACCGCGCGCCGGGAGGCACCGTCCAAGATGTGGCTGGCCATGGTGGTGATTGTGGTGGTGGTCCTGCAGATTGCGTCCACCACCGGACTCTTTGTCTACCTGAACATGTCCATCTCACAGGTAGGAGCCGCTTCCCACTTGCCGTTTAAAAGTGTGTCTTTATGGCACCTTCTAAAATGTCAAAGATCAGTCAAAAAGTCTAAACTTAACACCGAGGTACTGATATCACATCCCACAGCATCATCGCTATAAACGTAGATTTAGAGGGTGTTTGTCTTCTGAAGCTATTTCCAGAAATGTTACCCAATAACGTGTTGTGGATAGGTCAAACTTTTAATTTCTGAGGTTTTTAATTGATTAGTTGACTGGCAGGAGGTTCTTCCCCGCATTTATTTATTTATTTTTTACATGTCATGAACTTTCGAGGTGTCATCGTTCATTCTGGGCTCTTGCTCTACCTGAACTTAAAGTATATATATATATATATATATATATATATATATATATATATATATATATATATATATATATAATGGCCTTCTAAAATGTTAAAAAAAATAAAGTTAGTCAAAAAACCTGACCTTTACATTGGGGAGAAATATCGTCTTACAACTGCATCAAATATCACGATTTTCATCGCTGTAAACATCGATTTAGTGGATGTTTTTTCACCTGTTTTTAGAAATGTTTTGTTAAGTAACTTGAACTTTTGAGTTTTTTAACTGGTTGAAAAGGAAGGAAGGGAGTTTTGGCATGGCACTCCCTCACCTTTTAGCTGTCAGAGTGCCTCGTGCATCCTGGGCTCTTCTCACCTGGACGTGTTCAGGTTAGCGGCTGTTTCCCACTCGCTTCGACGAGATCTCTTCATTTGTTGGAGAAACACACATAAACCAGCCACAAAACAAGCTATGAAAAGCTGAGCGGTTGCTTTTTACAAACTCGCTAACACAAACGTTGCATTATAAAACATAATGGAAGGTTTTTGGACACTTTTGACTTGTCAGGCGTTTTTTCTCGGGAGGAGGCAAAGCCTTGCCAGACCTTGAGCTTGTCAAACAACGCAATTCAGAAGCAATCCCGAGTGGAAGAGGTTGCTCTGTCCAGCTGGGTTTATTGAGCAGAAATGAGTTCAGCCTTGTGTATAAAAAGGAGGGGAGCATATTGGAGCCATTTGAGGCTGCAAGCTCTTAAAGTGGGTTACAGATGTTGTGTGCAGAGGTGAAAAATGGGGGTCAGTTAATGGAGATGATTCAGACTTTTGGGCTCTGACAAATGTTCTTATTTTCTGTATCTCTTAGATATATAAAATGTTCTGCTTGACAATGGATTGGTGATGTTTCATAATTGAAAGCTAAGTTCAGACAAGTAAAACAGTAGTGTTGTTGTTTTTTTTTTTTACTCCTGCAGATAATGAAACTGAAAGTCTCACCTGTTAGAATTGAAATCAGAAGCAACTTGTTGCTCACTGAGTCACGGGGGGGGGATGTACTTGGTGTACTCTTTACAGACTCATCAAGTAGTACGGATAGAACTTATCAGTCACTTTGACTCATGATTGTGTCAAAGTCCATCTGTTGCCTCCTTTCTCTTTCCATTTTCAATAAACAACAATCGGATCGAGCCACTGGTGCAGAGTTGACTGCCAGATAAGATGGTTGGTTTCGGAGAGGCCTTTGAACTTTTTTCACATTTGGTCATCTTGCGACCACAAACCTCGATGTATTTTGTTGGAACTTTAAAACTTGAAAAGTGCAGCTTTATCCAGTGCCCTCATGTTGGAACCCTCTAAAACGACTTTTCACTGAAATTACAGCTGCTAGACCCTTGAGGAATTTCTCAAACCGCCTGTGGACATCTAGAGACTGAAAGCTGAACTTAATATTCTCTATAAAATTACTCAAACTCAATCAGACTGGCTTCAGGGCACCAGTTAACTTTAATTTTAAAGTCTTACCACATATATTCAATTAGGTTTAGATGGGAATGTGAATACGCATTGGCGCATTCTCACTGATGTGGTCTTGGTGAACTGGTTTGAGCGAAATACATAACCACATTTTTTTTATTTGTGAAACATTTTGAAAACCAGCGCTTTTTCTTGCAACTTCTTATTGCTCTGCCACATGGCATCCCAACACACTGAAGTACAATTCCTAAGGATAAAAAGGAAGTGAAGTGCTGTCTTGGTTATGCTTGTATTCCAACAGAGTGTGTTTTTTACCTGCTGGATTGTCCAGTCTGTGTCGTGGTTCGTCTTTCGTTCTACCCCGGGGTCACTGCAGAGTGTGTCCAGCACTGTTAATGCATCCTTCACACACTCTCCTGTTGTGTATGTGTGAGAAAGCAAATATCCAGAGAATATGTGACAACAGGATGTTTACCAGAGCTTTTACGTAAACCAGGTCTTTCATGTTTTTTTGGGGTTTTTTTTATTAAAATTTTTTTTTTTTTTTTTTTTTTTAAGTACTTTTAAAGTACTTTTAACCCCGGATGAAGCAAAAACATCAAAGACGTCCAGGGTTAATTGTAACCACTGAAAGTAGTTCTGAATGGATTCCTGATGATCAACAGTTCAAGAATATTTCACACATTTTTCATTTTCCATTTTCAACGGAGTGTTATTCGTTGGTTTGCTTGTCCATTGGCTTTGGCTTCTTTTTTCCTGTCCTGTGTCCACCATTCAATCATTTGTCTTTACATCCAGCTATATATTAAGACAATCTGTGTATTCGTTTAGTGTTTGATATTTGTTGATCCATGCGTCCATCTATTTGCAAAGCTATCAGTTTTTCTTCTACTTGTCCTTCCATCTGTTGATCACGCTATCTGTGGCAGTGTTTTTTCTCTATCATATAACTGATGTGTTTTTTTTTCTATCAGTTCTTTGTTATCTGTGGAAATATCTGCCATAAACTCATGCTGAACTTTCGTTTCCAAAATGCAAAATCTGAAAAACTTCTGCAAGCCTTTTCTTGTTCTTTGGCCTTCCAGAAACGTGACTTTAAATGCTTTTAAAAGTGTATTTTAACATTTCGTGTCAGTCTGCGTTGTCAGTTTTCTGCATTCACATCCGGAAGCAAAACTTTGTTGCATCTTAGGCTGCCTTTTATTAACCTGAGAGGAAGCAGCACATGCGTTTACTTTAAGACACACTGATGTCCTGTTTCTGGTTTTAAATCGGCCCAGCGGTTAAATTTGCGAGTGTTAAAAGGAATACATCTGTTTCACTCCAAACATCTCGATACATTACCAGTCCATTCGGAGACGTCCGGGGTGATAAGAGGTTGGATGGGGAGCGGAATCAGTCATGACACTAGATGGAGAGACTTAATGAAAAACACGGGGCTTGTGTGTCTGTGTGTGTGTGCAGGGGGGGAATCCCCTGGTTCCCATGTGAAGGCCGGCTATTTTTAATCTGGAAACAGGCCTTTTCTTTTGCTTTGAGGCCTGCTCAACAGGCCGTGCCAGCCTGCCTATGGGACAAAAGATATGCAGGACAATAAACATTGTATGGTGGAGGAATTTTCCGGAGCTTCGGCATTCACACAAAAACAAACAAACACGTGCCAATACAGAAGCGGCTAGGAGCGGATTCCATGTTGCCGGATGAAGCAGAAACATCAAACCAGGGACATACATCCAGATCATAAGCTCTGCAGCTGCGAGACAGGTCGAGAGAGTGCATTTGGGCAGCTTTCCCAATACATGGCCGTAAATGAAAACAACTGAAAGCTAGCGCTTTCCCCCCAAGCATTTTAAATCACATCTAGCTTAAGTACCCCTACAATTTTTCCTGACAATGTTACTTAAAGGCAAGAAATGGGGAGTTTATGATCCTACACATCTGGTAAGATAACTTTGTGAAGGGCAGGAAATTACATCAAAACAGTAAATCACAACCAGAAATAAACTTGAAACTAAAGTAATTTAATGCTTTAGTTTTTGTGTGTCTAAAAAATTTTCTTTTTGTTTTCTTTTTCATTTCACAAACTTTTCCTCATGTTGGGTAAATTTAAAAGTATTATTCCAAAGTAATGCAGTCAGTCTTGTAGTGTACATTTATAGTTTTTATAGCTGCCGGGACAAAACAACTCCGTTAAAATGAAACCTGGAGATGCAGGTGTCATTAATTTAGTGCAGGGTGCCACAGCAAAGGGAAAATAATGCAGAAAAAATATTTTAGAATAACTCAAAACCTCTCAAATTCTTCTTTTTTCTCACTTGGCTAGCTACAGACTTGTTGCCATAGCAACTGGCAAACAACAACGGCACAGGTGTATCAGGACACACTACCAAAAGACGTGTGACGTTGAGACGTCACGCCACGCAGGCATCGGCATGATAACGTGTGCTGTAGGCATGATATTGCACCATGTACAATAAGAAATTGCACATGGTGGCCTCATGCTCAGCGGTGGAGCAGGTGTGCAACATACCGAGGCTTCGGACCTCGCTGCAGCTGTTCTGGGTTCGATTCCAGACCCTTGGTCATTTCCTGCATGTCTTCCCCTTCTCTCTGCCCTACTTCCTGTCCAGCAACCAATGAATAAAGGCCACTATTGCCAAAAAATCCCCTAAAAACATGAGATTGGAGAAATGAAAAACTCACCAGTATTGCCGTAATCTGTTGTCCTGTTAACAACATAGCTTTCATTGCCAGGAAGCTGCTTATCAGGAAACCTTGTGTTGCGCCTGTGGTCAACTATTAAACTTAATAAATATTCACATTTGATAACTTCCTGGATCTGATTACCCTCTAGATTTGAACTCGGTGCTGCAAATACAAACAATACCACTTAGAGCCGCCGCTTTACTCTATATGTGTTTATAGAAGCAGGTTGTAGTTGCGCTAAAGCGCACGCTCCAGATGTGCGACTGTCACAAACCGGGGCTTTCTGCTACAGTTGTGCTGACTTGTGTAAAGTCTGAAGCCTTTTTTCTGCTGTCGTCTGTTTATGTGTATGTAACTCCTTCCTTTTCACATCGCCGCTCCTCTTTGTTATTGTTTGGGTTCACTGATAGGCGCTGACTCACCCTCACGCAACAACACACTCGTTGAGTGCTCCAAAGTTCCTTGCATGCATGTGTGTGCGTGAGGTCTGATGCATACTGTTTTCTCTTACTGTGGAGGTTTTTGTCAGGGGTATTCGGATGTGTGTGGTCTGTGCAGTCCAAAAAAATTGGCCAATTTGTCGTCTTTCTTCCTTGTTAGCATGATTTAAGTGTGTGCTTGCACAATGATTTCTAGGGATTTGGTCTTTGTTATGAACAAACTGAGAGAAAACTAGGACAAATCTATCAAAATATTGAGAGGTTTCCTTCCTGCAAGGTGCCTACAGTAGTAAAGGGGGTCAGGTTTAGAGTCACTTCAGATTATAGGTGTTAGTATTGTGGAACAAGCAGCTGAGAGTCAGTAATTCAATGTGTAAAATGTAGCATTTATCTTATTCTGTGTTTAGTGCCCAGCATTGAGGACGTCCTGCGTTTTGAATTTGCTCTGCGGTTTGTTCCTAGAGTTCTGGGTTGGACTTTTGCTTCCCAGCTCAAAAGGTCATCTGAGGATCTTTTGGACAAAGCAACAAACCATAGATTAGCTCATGTCCAGCCTTCTGCCAAATGTGACTTCAGCTCAGCCTCCGATTGCCAGGAAAAGAGAGTCACGCAAAAACAGACTGAGATTCAGCAGTCCCAAAAAACAGTGAGGAGAAATTTACGCGGTACAGCATCTAAGTCACTTTTATAGTCAGGAACTGTCTCTTCTTGAAAGTAAAGATAACAATCATCTCTCCTCTCTGCAGATAGAGATCTGAGGAAAACACAAGCTGATTGAAGAAGCCATCTGGTTTTGCTATTAAAGAAGTAGACGCAGCCTTTTCTGTCATCCACTTGGGTAGTAACAAACTGCAGCCTGCATGTAGAAATGGTTAGTTAAATGTTATGGTTTTGTCTCAATTTCACAATTAAATGTGGTCCAACTTCAATGCCCATTCACACCAATGTTGGGCCAACCGGGAGTGGACTACCTGGTGCCTGGTTGACCAACAATCCAAGGTCAACCAGCAGGTGCTTTCCAGACCTGGCTCTAGAAGGGTTTGCCATTCCAAATACGAATGCTTCTTATGTTTTCTTCATAAGAAGACTGGGCATGTCGTGTTTCACAAAACTGCTTTGTCATAAATTCGTGAAGAAAATCCCCTCTGTGATTTGCTTCTGGATGTCCATAAATCACAAATCAAGCCAATGCACATGAGCTTTCAAAGGACGTCCATTAGTCAATAAAAAGAAGAGTAGACTGGAACTCGAGCGAGTCAGTATTGAGTGTTATGCATGACCCATTTTAAATGAGCCAGACACATTGGTGGCGCATGACGACTTCTCATCTTTGTCCTTTTTTCCATTTCTCATCACTACTGAAAGAATCACTCTTAGTTGAAGTCAAGTAAAGTGTTTTGTCTTGGCGCCTGTCATCACTGTATCTCTCTGTCAAGCCGGAAAGTCGACTTCGCGTTTTAAAAGTCAGACAATACGAGGCTTTGGCTACCTTTAAACACTGGTTAGATTGACTCCCCCTCCAAGTCATCTCAGTCCATTTGGAAAGCACACAGAGATGGCGATAAGGCATCTAAGCACCGTATTTAAGTGTTTTGTTAAAGAGACTCTAGAGATATGGTGATGAGCTCCTTGATCCGGAGCCAGGACGCCTGCTCTCTTTGGAAGATTACCAAGCAGAGCCAACTTGAAGGAGACAGAAGTCTACCTCTCCTGGCCTGGGATTGCCTTGAAATCCCCCAGAATTAGCTGGAGTTTCATTGGGCAGAGAGACTTCCTGTTTTCCTTCAAGACACATACTTTCTCCCCAACCCAATCTCAGATGAGCAGAATCCAATTAAAAACTGGATAGATGGTCACTTGATTTGTGCCATGGGTGACAGGAAACAACTTAGAGTATTCAGTGTGGAGCTGTTGGCAGCACTTTAGTGTCAGGTGATGGTCAAACATGAAGAGTGTCTGTATATAACGAGAGTTTAGAATTGTGAAAAATTGGTGAAAAATTGAACTGACAATTTTTCTGAATTGTCAGTTCAGAAAAATATCAGAAGTTTTTGTTTATTTGGTAAAAGCAGTAATGGGAGGTTTGGATCACTGAGAATTAGTTTTCATTGCACACTGTTTTTGATTAGGGTCTAATAAGCTTTTGTGGATTTTACTGTCATGAATTCAGCTGGATTGTAATGAAATCAAAGTAATCTGGTATTACTTTTATTGGAAATTTGTGGAAGGATTGCAAATCTTTTTAAAAAAAGTAAGTTGGTAAAAAAGTAGGGTTTGTAATGTCTTCCAAAAATAATAGTTTTGCATAAATTTGCTAGAGCTGCATTGCAGGTTTTCACTCTAGATTGAGAAATATAGTTCAACCCTCCTGCAGTCTTAAAAGATGGGGTCAATTGGACCACATGAGATTTTACCCTGTGAGTAGTCTGATAAGGTCACACTGAGCCAGCTTGCGCGTTTACAAGGTTTTGTTTTTGTGTTTTTGTGGTTTCGGGAACTGACGGTCTAACAGGACCAATCCCCCTCATCCCCGCTGTCCGACTGTGACATCTGCCGTGCTCCTCTTGAGCGATAATGAATAGGAGGGATAATAAATAGTTTTCCACCAAAAAATACAAGCATTCATGTTCACAAGTTGAGTTACTGTTAAGTAGATGTAAGGGAAAAAGTGTGTGTCTGTGTGTGTGTGGTTTCATATTAGTAATTAGACAACATTTTACAGCAAAATAAAATCTGTCACTCCAAATATTTAGATTTAATTCAGAGCCACTAATAACTAATTCCCGATACACTACAAACTGTAGCCAAAATACACAATGCCCTCTCTCTCACACCCTCTGCCTGTCTTTCCACCTCCTGTCCCCCTGTAGTCTCTGTGTGTTGTGATTAAGGGTCCACATCACAGAATCGAGTTACAGTCAGTTTTGGGGCTCAAGGGTGGGACGGATTTTTCAGCACTGATGCAAATACTTCTTAAAAGGATTTATTTTAGGCAGATGGTAAGAGGAACTAATGATCTGGATTCAAAAGAGATCCCTGGACACCCATCAAAAATTATGGAAAGTGTTTTATGAGGGCAGAATCCCTCAAAAAAGCATACGAGGAAACGAGAGGATTATGTATAAATAACTGTTGAAGGAAGGTGAAAGGTAGATCCATTTGGCTTCATTTTGTGTCTTGTCTCTGCTTCTTAAGTTAAAATGACAAGGCCAAAACCGATGTCATCTGGCTAAAGCACATCAACAATTCAGCTTTTTGGCTCACTGAATTCCAGAGTCATACGATACAAGTTACTGAAACCTCAAAAAGACAAGTTCCTCCTCAACTTTTTGGTCTGCACTGTACAAGAGACAGCCCAGTGTCCAGGCAAAGACCTGCATGCTGTTTGTGTAGCCAGGTCATTTGGACGAGGATAAAACGGAAATCAGGGATCAGAAGGAAAAATGAGTGGAAAGAGAAGAGAGGGAGTTTGGAGTAGAAACAGGACCAGGGAATTGAAACAGTCAAAGCAATGACAGAGGAGGAAGATGCTTAGGTTACCTAAAGTCCTCATTTAAACCCACCGCGTAAAAACCTCCAACAATGGCTGTCCATGAACAGATCTATTATAGAAAGTGCTGTAATACCAATAAAGATTTGTTTTTTCCATGGTTTATGGATTTGTTTTGACTTGTCTCTCAAGTCAATGTACATAAAACCGTTTTATTTTATTAATAGTCGGTTTGTGTCAGCTTTTTAGGGGTGCCGCTCTTAATTTGAGAAGCAAACTTCTTGGTTGAGCACAAAATAATGTGAAATGTGTTGGATTCAGTACTTTTAGGATTAACTAGTCCTTTCTAAGGACTAAATTCAAGATTACATTATTTTACTCAAACTCTGCAAAGCTTTTGAACTTTTTTCAAAAAACACCACTTTATAGTCTTTTATTGTTTTGTCAAATATTGTTTTGTTTTACTAGTCAACAATTGGGGAGATAGAAATTCTTATTTCAAGAGTTTATTATGAATAATAATAGTGACAATTTGAAGTCAATAAAGTCAATCAGCTTTAGATTTATTAATTACAAAAGTGCATAACACTATAGCTAAAACATGACCCCTTTAAGTGGACATGAGTGTACCATCAATATTTTTGTTGATGTATTATTCCAGTGTTAGAAAGTTTAAACTGTTTTCATTGTCAAAAAAATAAGTGAAATGCTCCATCAACCAATGCGAGTCTGAACAAACTCAGGTTTTAAAATCTTCACTGTGTTTATATTGTTTGGCTTCTTTTTTTATTAGGTATTTTTCATTGTCTTTGCTGTTGGTCGTTCCCGTCCAGTCGGTCTCTTTCTCTGCTGATAAAAGATAAGCGCACAACAAAACCTTTAAATATGGACTTTCACTGCAGCTCCCTGTGGCTTTAAAAGCCCACTGAGGAAAAGACGTGAAAGTCGTACCAACAAATGAGGTAGAAAAAAAAACCCCAAAACAATAACAATAAAATGGAGTGTGTTTCTGTCAAACAGCAGAAAAATTCCCATAAACCCCAGAACACTGGGGCGTTAAGGAAGGACCGAGGCTGAATAGCAACAACAATGCAGAGGGTCGAGCCGAGGATTAACTGTAAAGTCAAAGAAAACCGGAGAGCCGTGAGCTGCTGTGCGTCATAACATGTAATTGAGGACAGAAAGCCAACCCACAGAGACACACACACGTAAGACTTTTGGTTAGGCTAGGTTAATAACGCAGCATATTTATGTTCTCGTGTTGGAATGCTAATTCGGACGTGACCACAACTGAGTTTGTGTGTCCCTCAGCTAATACTGTGTCCTATCACTGTGTTTGCTCAGCTAACAGGGCAATAAAGTGCTAATAAATGTTAGTCAGTGTTTGCAAAAACAATGAACACACGCATCCAACATTGTCTAGCATGTAGCTGTTTATGCTGCTCATATTTATGCTCATCATGCCAATATTGAAGGATTTCAAAACCTAAAAGTTTGGAATCAAATGAGTTCATAATAAGCTGGTATTAGCTGGACAATTAGTCAAACTAGCTTGACGAGAGGTTACTCTGGATTCCAATCTAAATCAAGAAACAAGGTGTGCACTGATGATCTTTGACACTTTTGTAAAAGTTGAATGAACTTTGGCTCTGTTATGTTTTTTATCCTTCAAAAAAATCAGAATCAGCTGTTCAAACTTAAAAGAAAATCTGAATCCATTTAATTTAATCATTTTTGTTGTACAGGGCAAGTAAATAAAAAAAACAAAGAAAAATAGTCATTGAAGTAGGCAAAGCATATTGAAAACATAAAGATCTTCATGTTTACAATAAAGTAATGTGAATTACCAATGACGTACCTTGGCATACAAATTAAATATGACGCTATGAGCTTTGTCATCCTTTTAAAAGTCTCTTGACCTAAATACTGTGAGCAATGAGTGAGCAGATTTCTAAGAAGTAGGTCAAGTGAGATGACCAGAGAAACTTACAGGACCTGAGTGTTTGATGGAAGAATAGGAGCAAATCCTGCGAAGAAAAGTGATTGCATTAGCAACAATACTTGCTAAAGTGGGTGTGTCAAAATACAAACATTGCTCACCTTTGCTGTCAGGCCTTCTGGAATGTGTGGTGCTATGAAGTGAAGTCCAAGAATATCAAAAACAAATGTCTAAAATATATTTTAAAAATATATGTATAATCTTTACCTTATTTCTGGAAAGCAGTGTACTTTGACAGTCTTATAACATTTATCTATTAGTTTTCAAAATCCTTGCCATTTTCAGAGTTCAGGAAACAAATGGAGGTTATTGTTTAAATGTGCAAAATGGAAAATTGTTTGCATGGACCTCCTATAATGAAATGCAGCTCCGCTCAACCCATTTTCACCGACCTCCTCTCTTGTATTGATCCACATGGCCCTCATCTTGTGGTAACCAAATGATTCCTATTCTTACTGTAAGCATATACAGAAGCTGCTTTTCTTTGCTGGAAGATCTTCTACAACTCAACCACAACTAAAGGTGCACTCTTACAGAGAATTGGCAAAGCAATTTTTAAAGGTGTGCTGCTATTTTGCTTTAAACATGTTTATTCTGTTTAAGATTTGTCATTCCCAATAAATTCAATACTTTATTCACTGCTAACCTGTTGTCACAATGTTCCCAGTCTTGCTGTGTTTGCTAGCGCATTGAAAAGCATTTGTCACAAAGGCCAAAGTAATAGTAGTGCATTAAAAACTGTAGTTTTCCACTGTGTCCAGATGGAGCGTGTTACTATTGTCTCGATGTGACCATCTCCTTTTATTTTATTAGTTTTATTTTTGTTTTTAAGGATCAACTGATGATCTGGTAGTGTAATTTTAATGCTTTATAAGGCCTCAAGTTGTAATATTAACTGAATAAATCAGAAAGGATCAATTTCACTTTTTAGTGTCAAGCAACTGCCAAGCTGAGGTGAGTGCTGATATCATTTTGTAAGATTTGGCAATTTCATACTTTTGTCATTGTTGAAATATTGGCAAATGTATCCAAAAAAATTGAATGTTCTGGTGATGAAACATTTTAGCTTCAATAACATCACATGCCAGCTATGCTAAAGCTAACATAGACAAAATGCTAGCTCTGAATATACATGGTAAACAAAGATTTACTCTACTTCATGTTGTATGTGAAATATTTATACATGTATGCGCATTTCTATTTCCCACCTTTTAGATGTGAACTTATCTTACAGTGGAAACATAAGGATAAACATAAGGATAGCTGATGACAAGCAACAGCTCATGAAAAGACTAGGTTTTATGTTGCTATGGGGTGTTACTGGGTGAGCATGATCCCAGCCTGAAAATGGAGATTTGACCTGGTACAAGAAAAACATCTTGTCAGAGTCAGCCAGAACATGTCCACAGGCATTTTCTCTTTCTAATTCTAGTGCTAGTTCTTTTTACTCTGAACTCAGTAATTATTGCTGCCTGTCCACCTGTCAGATCGCATAAATGTAACAATTAAATGACCATTGAATGCTTTTCAGTCTAATCTCTCCCAAATCTCTTTTCCAGCTCTTGTCCATGACGGTTTACTCACTAAACCTTACTGTTGGCCTCATCCCTTGTCTTGCCAATAAAAAGCATTTTGGTTTTGACTTTTTTATTTAAAATAAAATCTGTTTATAACCCCTTACAAGCTTTTAGTGGTTAAAAAAATAGACAAAATGTCTGGTCATTGTTGTTCCATTCTCTCAGAGTCTTTGGACTGAAGCAAATCTTTGGCCGAATGTCTCTTGAAATAACTCCACATTGGTAGGAGCTGCTAAGGTGTTTGGACATGCAGGAACATAAGTCATCCGTAAATCAACCTTTGAGCACACATTTGGCTCCGTGTGCAGCTGCCGAATGGAAAACCGTAATAATAGCTTTAGGGCGAAAAGGGCAGTAAGTCAAAACGTCCCTTCAAGTGTTGAATTTAAAGTAACGTTGTCAGTTTTTGTTAACTGTCTTTGCCTGTAAATTACAGTCGGCGAGCGGGTACGAACTCCACATGACAGCGTTGTAGCACTGGCACGGTGTTGTATCACAAAAAGAACTGATTGCATTTTCCACGAATTGTCGGTTGGCGTTTAATTTTTGGGTTAATTTGAATTTACTTTTTCATATCCAAATAAACGGAGTAATTCCTTCCAGACGTTTGGCAGAGAGGCAGACGAGACACATACTGTACTAGTTATGAGAAAAGTCTTGCTTCCAGAAATGGATGCGTAGGCCTCAGCCTTTTGTAACATAGATAAAAATCTAAAATTATTATGAAAACATGCTTCCAATATCAGACTGGGGCTTTAAAAATATTACAAGCAAGGAGCGAAAACAAGAAACCTCTAGACGTTTAACCGTTGCTTCCATGTTTCGGTTTCTACTTTGAGAGTAACATTGATTTTCCTCTAGGGAAGCTCATAATGAAACGGATCCTTTAGTATCATTCATTTCTGAAATGTGTTGTAAAAATTCCAAGATAACGGCTAAAAAATATATAAAATGGAGCTAGAATTTTGTGAGTAAAGGATTAAAAGAGCATTGAAAAATCACCTTCTTAAAGAGAGAGTTTTTAAAAGTAGTTTCAGAAAATGATCAGTTTATATCATACCTGCAGTGGATAACTCCTTTTATTCGTTGTGTCATAATTGGTTGGGCCCCAAAGGCTGAAGGTAGATTGGTTTAGAGATCAAGATCAGGGCGGACATCTGCTGCCCAAAAACAACACAAATTTGACAAATGTCACTCAGGTTTGTGTGAGCATTACACTAAAAAAAGACAACAGGGGACTCATCTTAAAAAATTAGTTATAAGTAATTGAATTCAGTTTATCCAAGTAAATATATTAGGTATATTAAATTGTCATGTTAAACAAATTTACATAAAGAAAGTTTGACAGACTTAATTCGATTACATCTGACAAATTTACACTATTTTTTAAAGTTGAACTTATGGTCTCTTTTTTCTGCGTAGGCTAAAAGGGTTAGAAGCAACACCAAATTGGTGCAAAAAGAATGTCAGTTTCATTAAAAACTTTCTGGTTGGGATAATTGGTTACGATTATTATCTCTTTTTTGTCTATTTGTCAGGGTTTTTTTTTTTTTTTTTCAAAGAAAGTTGCTTCCAAAAGTTTGAAAAATCTCTGGTATCTCTGTAAATAACATTCCAACTCAAACTGCATAACAGATAGAAGTTGTTTTTCAGACGGGAGTCGTTTCAAAATTGTAAAAGTCAGATTCGGTCTCCTGGAGTGGCTGTTAGCTTTAGCCTTCCTGCTTCGTTTAATCTGGTTTTAAAAGAAAACAGAGAGGAAGCTACGTGCGCCATGCAAGACATTTACTCTTAATAACCTTGTTTTTCTGTTTTTCGTCTTTCACAAGACAGAAACATCCAGGAAATGTTTCCAACTCGGCTCTCGGCATTAATCATCTCATTTAGAGGAAGATCTATGAACTGGAATAACTTCCCTTTCAAGCCGGGATTCTCGGAACAATCAAGGAAAACATAATAATGACAACAAATCCCTTTAGAGTCTCTAACAGGTTCCCTTGGCCTCTAAAAGTTGGCAGCTTCAGCAGTGTTCAACACCTCGTGAAATATTTTAGATGTTTGAGTAATTTCTGCTGGATAACAATAACCGGTCGAGTCGCATGGCAAAGTTACAGCACGTCAACACAGAACAGCTGCGGAGAGGAGGCCTTGACGGCTGTCGCACTGGCGTGGCTTTGAATCTAAATTGGAAAAATACATCTCGTTTCTATCAAACCCTTCTGGAATAACACCCGCCAGGACCGAAATTAAACACATTTAGCTTTCATTTGAGGATAAATCTACTTTTTCTTCTCTGATCCGTCGAGAAGAGTCATTGGGAGAGTAAGCCATCATTGAGAAATATTACATACTAATCACAAGTAGTGTGACTTTATTTGCACATATTGACTCAGGATAAAGAGCTGGCATTTGAAAGTATTATACTAACGTCCTTTAATCAGAGAATCAAGGCAACTCTCCAGTTATGTTTGGATGAGGGAATAAAATCATAACATAATGTAAGGCTAAAATTAAAAATCAATTTAACATAATACTGCCCCTTTAAAAGAAAGCACACTTTTTGTTTTCATGACTCACACTATAAAAGGATTTTAAAAAGCAAAAATACATGTAAATATGCATCAACTCAATCCCTCAACAAAGTTTTAAGAGATAAGGCAATCATTGATAGGAGTGCAACGTCGGTGGCGGTTTGGATAAACGTGGCTAGGATAGCAGAGTTTAAAAATACACACACACCCAAACCGCTAACCGGATCGCGGAGAAGGTCACACAATAGCCCCTGTGCTTCTCTGAAGACACTAATTCAGGAAAAAGTCCTCCCCCATCAATGATTTCCTCAGCTCCATAAACCACCAGTGAATGTGCCGCAGGGGCTACAACTGGAATACCAGGATGTGACACCAAAGGTCAGCACAGTCTGAACCAAGACTTTGTTGAAAATGACCGGAACATTGGTAGGGGGTCATGTACATTTGACCTGCTTTAGAAAATACAGCCTCTGCTTGGCCTGTTATGCTATTAGCTGTTCTTTTGGTGATTATGAACCAAAAACAGTAGTAGGACAAAGGAGAAATATGTAGTTTGTCCTCTACGAGTCTATTTTTGCTTTGCTTTGCATTGTAAAACATTCTCCATACCACCAAGTACATTTTTCGTAGTACTCTACCCTCACCTCATTTCAGGTGTCTGAAAGCTTTTCAAGTGGAAAGTCGTTGAGGTCTGCTATCAGGTTTAATCTCCACATCTGTAATCCAAGCACATGTAAACACAACACAGACCTTCTGCAGAGGTTTCAGTAGGAATGTGAAAGGTAGAATCCCCAGAGTCCACTGAGGGTTTATTGTGGCTGAGGCTGACATCTCTCTCTCTGTGTGTCGTTAGTAAGGCAGGCTGACAGGCAGGCAGACTTTTCTCATACAAACACACTCTGTTTGTCGTTCCTTCTCCTTTCTTTTAAACAATAGCTGCAACACAACTCTAAAAGTAAGGGAGTTCGGGCTTCAGCCTCCCTGAAGCGCCTGCGACTTTTGTCTTGAAACAAACTCCAGTCAGCTGCAATTCATGTCAGCATTAAAAACACGTAGCGCTCTGTCTTGAGTCATGCTTTGTCACCACCTCCATACATAACCACATTTACTGTAAATGACAAACATGCCCACCCACAGGCCTCTTAAGCAGCCCGCGGGACACACATCGTTTCAGTTAGTGGCGTTTCACCACATCCACTGTGTGTCCTTGAGTCAGCATCTGCTTTCAACTGGGCTTTAATAATCCCCAGCCCCCCTTTTTTCCATCCACTTCACTTAATCGAACAGGATTCAAAAAGGAAAGATATTTTCTTGAGTTTGTCCTGATCTGCTGAGGCAAAAAATGTTCTGGTTAATCTTAATTTGGTTAAATACACACCCTGAAGATAAACGATCTCCAGCTGTGTCCATTCAGATCGGATGCCACGTCGGAGCCGCTGCATGCATTTTCAATTGTGGGTCGTCTGGTGAGAGAGGGCGCTTTAACAATTGCTGTGATTTTTGCATTTTGCTACATAGAGCAGTGAGGTTAATGGAGGGGGGAAGCTGGCGTTTGAGATAATACAATGTAAAGGGTCTCTATGCATTAACCGAGGCCTTGGGGGCAATGCAATGGCACAAGGGTAGAGCTCTGTGCCATTGCATAAGGCCGCGGTCCTTATCGTTACCTTCTTGTATTCACACGGTTTTTGGCTCGGTTTTGAAGCCCAACACTCTAACTGTACCTGATCACACAGGTTTCCCAAAGAACCACAGGGCAAGTGGATTGTTACGATTGGCTCAAGGTCATAACAAAACGGGAGACCATGCAATGGTTAAAGTGCAATACAAGGAATATTTATTAACAAAAACAACAATGGATTTTGAATGTCAGAATCAGTGGTGTAATGCAAATGATTGGATGCGAAGTATAAGTGCATATGGAAGTGTTGAGGTGCAAAAACAAACTCAAATGTACAAAAAGGAGGGGAGCCGAGGCCTGGCAGCAGATCACCACAAACATCAAGCGGCAGAGTGGACGCCAAAGGCGACCCAGAAGGTGGAGACTGCTAGGTTTAAATACTCCGTGTTCCAAATGAACAAATCAGCAGCACCTGTAAAGGGGAGGAGCACAAAAACAGACAAGACACCTGCAACCCAGCCCTTTAGGCCCAGGGCCGTAACAACAGTTTGTACAAACAAATAAAGTTAGAATGTGAAGATGCCATCTTGTTCTGTTGGACCCAACATTTGGGTATCGTCTCATGGCTCATACTATCTACACTAAATGCATAACCTTTAATGAACGTTTTTGGGGATCCAGGACTAGTGTGTTGCAATAGACCGGATACTCTTGAGTAAGTTTTATACTCGTATCTGATATTGTGGATTGGATATTGTTCACATTTGTAAATGGTTTGTTTACAAAGTCTTTATAATCTTAAAATAAATGATAATTTACGACCTTTGCAATCCTGTGGGGTACCCCAAGGCTCAATCCTGGGACCCCTCTTGTTTTGTCCTGATTAATGTCTACGTTGTTCTCACTAGTTCAGGTTACAACAAGAAATACGATTAGCTACCATAACTATGCAGACGATTCATAGCTCTACGTTATGATGTGACCGGGAGGCTGAACCCATCCATCATTCACTGACCAGACACTTACAACAAATCAGTGTTTGGATGTGTGATACTTTTTTCCAGCTGAACAGAAACAAAACTGAAGTTATTATCTTTGGCCCTGAAGAGGAACGATGTAGAGTCAATGCACACACTTGGCATAAGATTGATCAACATATTTGATGTGTGTTTGCTTCATGAGTTTAATGATGACATTGCCCAAAATGTAATGTTCACAATTGGATTGTGATGATTTTGATGATCATCACAATGACGTAAAGCACTTTGAACTGCCTTGTTGCTGAAATAAACTTGACTTGACTTGACTCGACTTGAAAGATAAATCTTTACAGCTTACTTTCTCTTTCTCGGCCTGATTAACTGGAAACCACGGTCGCCTTGAGCGTTTCTGCCGCTATGGGAGAACGCAGGTGACAGAGGCACACTGGAAAGTCCTAATTTCCTCTTGTTTTGTCATTTTCCTCTTCTCTTTTTCTTTTTCTTTCACCATTGCTTAAGTGATATCAGGAGCCAGAAATACAACTCCCAAAAGAAAAGCTAACCTTCATTGTAGCTGAATTATATTAAAACAAAACAAAAAAAAAAACCTCACCATAAACTCAAAGGGAGCCACACTGTCTGTATCTTTATCGCCACAAATCTTAACAGCTCCTTTTCCCCCCAAACAGTGACATTCTTAATTGTTTGAAGCAAGAAGGAAGTTAAAACAGAAATAAAGAAACAGCAGGCAGGTTCCACCCTGCTTTTGTATGTCTTTAAACTCTCAAACTGGAAGAAATCCAAAGGGGCAAAATTCACAAAGAAAGGTCATCGTTCCCACATGCACGAGCAGGGAGTGGTTTTCTGCTGTCTCGCTGCGGGGTTGTGTACACTCTCACAAACATTAGCTCATGCAAACCCGCCTGCACCGTCGACATGCAAAAAGAAAAAACCTGATTGCATGACTCTGCGTTGCGTTGGCAGGTGAAACAATCGGCTGGTCTCAGAAGCACATGCTTGTTGGTTGACATTCTGCATGCCTGGTGACAAAAGGAAACCTGCAGCAAACTCACAGAGGAAGAACCTAACTCAGCTAAATCCTTCTGGCTTTGAGTTGCCGGAAGGAAACAACAACAACAACAAAAATACAGACATTTTCTAAATACTCCCTCAGAACGGTCCCGGCCACTAAAGTATTGCAGCACTAAAACACAGTGTGATGTACGGATGTAGAAATGTCTTCTTACACTCCGCTCTGCCCATAAAGCCACTCAGTGACATCCATCTGTGCCTAATTCCACGTAATTTTCCTTTGAATTCACATGCTTAATCTTACGCAGACATATTATTGCACTGTAATTATGTGGAAAGAAAACAAAAAACAAAAAAAACATCCCCATTACTAAATTACTCCAAAAAAGTTGCAATCAAAGCAAATTTTTAATGTGTACCCAATCAACAACGCATGCACTCATTTAAGTCTGAAAGCAGAAATCGACCTTATGAAGGCGTTTGGCTCAGTAACAGTGAAAACAAAGCTGAAAGGAAGAATTTATTGGCAATAAAAAAAACTGCAATCCCACCTGTAGGCGATTAAAATGAAATAATTTTCTTGAATGCAACATCAGACAATTATTTGTTTAATGTTGTACACTTCAAAAAACACAAAATGTTACAGAGTATTTCTGACCTAGTTTCTAGTGCAAATAATAATATAAAAATAATTTAAAGGTAACTTTTCAACAGAATATAGGAGCTTGTTTTAAGCCAATAATTTCTTAATATTGATAAAGAAGTTGTAGATTATGTCACATGTCACATTGGAAAAGGGTCCTGTTAATTATTCGCAAACCAGCAAATTTTTTGCACTTCTGCGTCTCATTGAATGATTCACGATTTTGTAATTTGACCAGTTTCACTTTCAGTTCATCTTATCGAGGAACAGTTTTGAGAAAGGAAGATCTTTACCTAAACAGAGTCCAGAGATTGGCATTTTGAGGTCGTGTTTCCATCGTCCGGGGAATTTCGCAAAGACCAAACACTGAAGAAAATGGAAAACAAAAAAGTGAGTCATGGAGTCGCAGAGGCAGAAGTGCTCACATCTGGGAGAGAGGGCTCAGTTTTGGGGCTTTTTGACAAACACCTTCAGGACAGGGCTGGGCTTTCTTGTGTTTCTAGACTTAAGAATGAATTTAATATGAAATCCAAAGCTATAAGTCTGCAACAATAAGCACTGTGCAACATTTTGTGTTTCATTTCCCGATTAATGTCTTGTACTTTCTTACTTAAGGACATCAGAAGCACAGCCAGCACTTAGTTTTCTAGACCACTTCACTGTTATTAGTGTGTTTTGGTCGAAACTCTCATAAAGCCCACCCCTCCAGGAAGAAGATATGTGCTGTATGTAATGTTATTTTGGCAAAGTGCAGGAGGAAGAGGGGATTCGTTGTAGCACATTAAAAAGGCCAACGCTCGTTTCGATTGCTCCACCGCATGACAGAGTGCTGGGAAAGCTGACGGTCATTAAACATGCAACAGGGATAAATCACTTGCCTCCAACAAATAAATCAAAGTCAGATCCTCACTGGCTGTTTGCCAAAAGCACACTGAAGCCCTGCGGGGATGACAAAGTGGGAAAACGTCAACTTCTTATGGGCAAACTCGTACACATGCAGCGGTGCAGGTAAAACCGACTCATGTCGGCCCGTCAACCAAATTGTGTGATTATTTGGGCAAATAAATTACGTTTCTTCCTTACAGAAAGAAAATAAGCTAATATTAAGAGCTAATAGTATTCAACGAAGAAGATGGGACAAACCTAATGGTCTCTTGTAAAGCAAAGATGTTTAATAGTACTTAATATAACATTGTATCCTAAAGATCAACTCATCCATTTTTAGTCTGAATTTTGTTGATTTGTCTCTCTTCCTTGCCCTCCACTACTTTGAGGATTTCTTCAATTTCATTCAATCTCTACATCAGGTAAAGGGACAACAACAGAACCTCAGACCGAAATAGTGAAACTGTCCGTTTACGTCCCTAAGAGAGATACAAAGTTGCGTTTCTGTACCCATGCAGGCTGGAAATAAACGAGTGTGTCTGAGGCTCAGCAGGACGGGTGGAGTCTGAGAGAGAAACTATTGAGTTCAAGGAAAACCTGCCAGTTCGCAGATTATGTTCTCTGAATTAATTATCACCGTAACTGAATCTGTGGGTTACTTTTGAGTCACTGACTCAGAGTTAAAGTTACCTTTTCTTTCCGGACTGAAAAACCACCGGGTTTCTATCATCTCAGGGTTCAGAGGGTTTTCACTAAAGCAGCTCCTGAATCAAATACCCACATTTATCTTTTATAAACCAACACAAACAAAGTACTGTACTGGATTGGAAAACCCTGTGCTACCATTGGTTAAGGATTCTGCAACTTGGCAAATCTTCCTGGACTTGATGTAGGTGGATTGTTTTACATACATTGTTTTTTAAATGAATCTTCACCTTCCTAAAGTAACGGCCCAAGTAATTTTTTGCCAAAAGATGACTTAGGGGAAAAAAATAACTTGTCAAAAAGCAACTTATGATATTATTCTGGGAAGGTGGTGAGATTTAACCACCAACTTCACATTACTTATTCACAAGTACACTTTAATTACAAACCAGCAAACCAAAAAGCCTTCTGAGTCAATGCTACGGCCTGCAGACGAAACACCTTTCAAGCTGACAATCAGTTTCAGTTGTACGTCACGCATGTCTTAATTTTCTTGCCAAGTTCTTTTCTGCTTGAGACACCAAGTTACTCAACGCGTCGAAGCTGGCTCCACCGCGTTCCTCCGCAGGGGGTTTGGGCGATACTTTCGCACATTTGTTCGCTCCCCGCATCCCTGTTTGCACGGTGTGATTTACGGGACGAGGCCTCGGCTGTTGTTCTTTAGCTCCCCGCCTTATTCGTTTCATCGCAGAGAATGGAGAGCATTGTCACCACCGGCGAGCTCTCTCCTTCCCCGATCTTGCCGTTTCTCCTCCAAAAGACACACGCTGTCGTTCCAGAACTCTGCCTCTCCGGATTTGAGTTACGTGGCTGCTTCTCCTCTTCCTAATCCTCTCAAATGAGACTCCTTCACTGCCAAGGAACTCCACGCACACAGACATAGAAACACGAAATGAGGGCCAGCTTTTCCAAGTGGCCCTCTGAGATATTCTTTTCAAGGTTCGGTGTCCTGCAAAAGCCAAGCGCACACACACACACACCGATGCACTGTTGGACATACACACCGAGAACAGGCCACACACATAATACATACATACGCGCACGCGCGCAGAGGAGCGAACAGTGCAGCATTGTTTGCTCCTTCCTGAGAGTCGGCATCAGGATTTCTCTCCATAGCCCGGTCTGTCAAACCAGAGCGGACAGATATGAGGCACCGCAAGTTTTCTGGCAAAGAACAGAGAAACAAAGTGCATTCAGGTAGATCACTTAAAAATCCGCGTACGAATGTTTCTTGCCCGTAGCGGGGGATGATTATTCCCCAAAGCACAACATCGTGGGCTTTATCTCCAGCGCAAAGAGATGCATAAATGATTTCACATGAGTTTCTGACATCGCGGCGCATTCTTTTCCCCAATGTTTTCATTGTTCTCGGCTTTTAGGGGATGTCTGAAAGCAAAACGTGTTGGATGTAAAAACAGAAATATTCTAGTGTATTCTATAAACAATGCCTCAGGGCAACTTTGGCTACTTTGGTATTTTCAGCACAGCTCAGGATATGAGGTCCAACGTAAAACAATCTGGGTGCGTTTTGGAGAAATTAAATGAAATTATTAGATATTCTCCAGATCGTAAAGAAATGCATCAACAGGAAACTGCGCAGCTGCCAACTGACACACAGCCAGGTTATAATCAGGCAGAAATTATCAAAGCAGAGATGACTAATGACCTGTAAACGTCTCAAGACTAAGTTTATTTGACTGAAACTCAGTTTCAATAAGGGTTTAATAAAAGTCAATCTAATCTGCTTTCACATGGCGCTTATATATTCAGGACATTAAATGGGGATGAATTTTACAAAGTCAGAAACCAAGTGAGGTATGCTAACATATAAAGGCTCATATCTTTGTTGTCAACTGTGTGTTTCTTCTGTTTTTCACTGTTTTTATATTTACAACTGTAAGTTTTTACATCCTGAGGAGTCATTGATTTTACTGTATTAAGATTATTCAGAAATATAGGATAATATTTTCCTGGTTATTTGTTTATTTGTTGCATAATCTGGATACATTACTTATCTGCATTCTGATATTCAGCATCTAACACTGGATAACCCTTAATATTTTATGGCTATTTATGGCCAATCAATTGATCCCATCCAAAATTAGATGAAACAAAGATGTTGAAGGTCACATTAGTGAGCCAAGCTGTTCAACTTCATCAACACGCCTCTACATGAGAATTTCAGTTTTTTCTTCCCAATTTGTGGTCAAAGAAAACATGCTTTCATTAAAATACGTAATACCATGTGTAGTTATTTACTTCTCGTGTGAAAGTGTAGGTAATTAATAATAAATAGAGAGCGTAACAATACATTCAGCTCACCCAATGAGGCAGTACACAATATTACCTTCTTGTATAAGACGATAAAAGAGTTTCAAGTAAAGCTGCTCATTATATCGAGTCACAGTCCTCATTCCAGTATCAGCATGCAGTATCACATCCAGCTGGGATTTGTGGCTCTGACCAGTGTTACTATTTTAAGATTTGAATGATTAAACCACCAAATGCTTCACACACCGACACACAGAGCCCAAAGGAAGATTTAAAGCAGATGCGATCCATATTGACGTTGGCGGCTAGTCTTTGTACTTTACCATCGTTTATGCAGTTACACAATGTTCTCACTCTGAAATTCTGCTTTTATGCTTTTCCTCAAAGTAAAAAGTTTAAACAAAGTGCATTTAAATTCGTTAACTTCAGTTTTGACCAGTAGAAGTAACTTTGAATGTGGAGAAGCTACGAATCGGATGCTAACGTTAGCGTTGATAGCAAGCGACGGCGTACGGCTAATGCTAGCAAAACATTCTCTTCTCAGTGAATACTTCTACGCCATTTCTCCTTGTTTTATTTTAATGTTAGCAAAATAAAATAAAAAAAGATTCCTGTGGCAACGTACCATTACATTTTTCAGTTTTTCCTGTGTTCGTCGGTCACTGTAGTTTGGCTTCGCTAGAAAACAGGAAAGAACAATCAGTCCTGCAGGAAGAATCCTCAACGCCAACCTTCTCTACTTCAAGGACTTCTGCAGGTCTTGGGTCAGGAAAAGATCAGCTAGCACGTTTAGGTCGGCGTTAGAGAGCGCTGCGTGCGAAAAACGGAGACGATTTCTTCCAATCTCTCTAATGAACGCAGTGAACACCTGACGGCCCGAGAGCTCCGCTAATCCACTGCGCAACTAAATAAAACGTAAAAAGTTTGGCTGGATCTAATTTGGCGTGACACTTTGGTATGCTGTGGTCAACGCTCCTTCCCATGAATAATTACATTTACCGACACTTACTCAATCCTCCTTTTTCTTTTCTTTTTTCTGACAGCTGACCAGAGAAGCATCTCATTTTGTTAAACTGCACAATAGAATTACATCATTTCTCATGTCTAGTGAGTGAGGGTTTTATGTTTGCTGGGTTTTTTTGTTTTTTTTTTGGCTTTGAAAGCGGGGCGGTTGACTTATGGCTTAGAACTCAAGGGAAGGCCAAATCATGTGGATCATCACACTATTAAAACACACTGCTGTGTGGACAAGAACATTGGGAATATTCAGTGTAAAAAAAACTAAACAAGATTAATGTGTTTTGAAAAAAAATGTATCCATATTAGAACTCCAAAGTACATTGTGGTTCGCTTGTAAAATTTCAGACTTTTTATGGGGTTCAAGAACAATTAATCAAATCTTTCAGAAGTGATTCCCCAAAAAAAAAACACAACGACAAAGAAAGGTCTTAAAAAAATGGTACTGCCGAGGCTGGACTTTAGTCGTCATGTCGATTTGTTCCGATTGCTGTCCTTGCTCCCACAATGATACTGGATTTTGCAACTTCAGGAATTGGCGAGGAGGAGTTGAGATTGGCAGACACTCTGCAGAGAGGGAAGCTTTGACTCAAACCTCCGAAGACTCCCAAAAGTCATGCTGTCAGGGCATGACAGCAGCAGAGGCTCAGTCCCCCCGCTCTCTGGAGGCCTGCATGTCGACACTGGCTTACAACATAGTTCACATTTTCCTCTCTGCTTCCCAACGGCTTTACTCAATCAAAGGCAAAATGAGAGAACAATATACTTGTTGAGGTCACTCAGGTTGAGATTAAATTTATGTTCCTAAGCCGACTTGTCAAATGCTGGACATCCGTGGGCTTTTCTGTGACTCTTTCAGGTCACAAAAAAGCCTTCATGACTTTTTCAGTCCATATTTGGTGCCTTAAGTTTAGCTTAGAAAAAGATGCTGAAATGTAGGATTGGTCAGCCTTTTTGTTCAACATTGCCAATATCTTTTGTAGGCCATCTTTTACTTTTTGACAAAAAAAAGTATCATCTCTATTATTAAATAAATTGTTAATGTGTTAAACATCATTAGCCATTTTTTTTCTAAGTATCAAACAAGTTAATGAAAAATCAGTCTGTCAGAATAACAATAGGGTTTGGGTGTTAAATTACTTTGAGTGACCCAGTACAACCTGTACCTTGTTAGCACATAGGGTTGATTTGTTGAGGGAAAGATTTTCACAAATTTTAACAAAAGCTTTCATCAAATGAAAAAAACAAAACAGTATTTGTCACTTATAAACCATACTTTTCACTTTTGTTTCAGTTACACATAAACAGAACCAGACATCCGGGCTTGAAATCCCGGTTCAGGCACTTTTTAGGGTTACTCCGTTTAGCAGTGAAGAAAGTATGAGAACATAAAAAATGGCAAATAAATAAAAACATAACCATTTGTACATTTAACACATAAACTACACAAGATCGATCCTGTTCTTGTATTTATATTAGCATTAGCGTGCAGCGGTACTAGCTTAATTTAAAGCCACTCTCGTATACTGGATGTAACCCCAACCACTGGACATTACGTCACACGGTTCTGTTACTTTCAGCATATTTTTAAAACGTTGGATTTCAGCAACAAAGTGCAGACACGTGACTGGTGCTAATCTTTTTACAGCATTTGTTACAACTTCAGTCTGGTCTGAATTGTTAGCTAGCTACATCTTGCTAACATTTTCACTTAAAGTTGTTTTTTTTACATGTGTAATGTTTACATGCTGTTTCAGGTCTGTATTGTCGTTTGATGAAGAGCCAGTTGTACACTTTACAGCTTTTGAAGGATGCCAACCAACAACTTTCTTCTTCCACAATTGTTGTAGGACTGAAAAGCTGTAATGCTACCAAACAATCGGAAATGTTTTTGGTTTGAAAAGGTGTACTGTTACGTCGCCAGACAAACGAGGAACAGACTGTAACTCCCTCCCAACTTGTTAAAAGATAATAAAGATTTAGATAAGACTGGGCTTCATGCCTCCTTTTCTTGAAATGTAATGGGGCTGTGTTTCAGTTTAAGATCTAAACACTGAGCTGTTCGGCCTGCTGCTTTAAGCAAGCTTCACATTAACCGTTTCGTCACTTTTGAGTCCTGGACTCCTCAGATGGGTTTGAAAGTTGAAGGAGGTGATGTAAGCCTGTGTTATTTGGATGGCTCAGGCCAGTACTGGCAGGAGGAAGCCTGCACAGCAGCACAACGGGAAAGTTTGATGATGTTTCATCCAAAGAAAACCAGGGCTGCTGGGAGCCAAATTCAGAAGAGGAAAATACGTTTTACTGACATTTCTCTAGATTAGAAAAGTCATTTTCTCATGGTTTTGGCAGACTATATTTAGGTGCCTCGTGCAAAAATAAATCCCAAGAATAGTAGTGTCTGTCCATGTTTCCTGCTTTAGCCTGTGACCTCATATGTGCTCGCTAATGGAGCCAAAAGTTTACTTCTAATCTTGTTTTTAGCAGAGGGCAGTGATAGTAATGGCCTTTATCTACGCGCCGACTTTGGCTAGCGACCGTTTCTCATAATAGATCAAACACTCCCTATCCACACTGTCAAGGCCTAATGGACTCTTACCTGCATGACCACACATACATCCACGGTCTTGAAAGAGAAACAGTTTGTTGTTTTCCTTAAATCAAAAGAGATTCCTCATTTACAATAAATCTTTCAACCAAATCCACCAAAACGGGGAGTGCGTTTTGGCAGAGTCACCAGAAAGCAACTATGCCTGTTTTACACTCCTTTTCCTTCTGCAGAGTAAAGCTCAGATCTCGTCATGCACGCGGGAACCTCCCCAGTACTCGAGCCGGTGGTAGCTGTCATCGCACCCCTCACAATAGACAGAGTGTCTCGGCCCAGACTCCACTGTCAGCAGTTTTTCTTGGGAAGTGTCCTGATTATACGCAGATGATCCGTGATGACCTACTGTGCTCTCTTTGTGTCAGTGCAGTACTGAAAAACAACAGGGAACATATGGAGAAGAGAGCAAGAGGAAAGCTGGAAAGAGGGTTTGAGATCAGTCTTACCGCGCGCACCAATGTCCTCGGCTCTTTATTTCTTAGTTGTTTTTTTTTTATTCTGTTGGTTTCCACAGTTTCCCATTTTTCAGACGTTTGTATGCACATCTATTTAAAGAGCATCCATAAAATTTCTCCCAAAAAACCGAGACCTCTTGTAGCTTCAGTCTTCATACTCCCACCTCCGTGTCTGGTGTGTTTACTAGAGTAATCCTGAGCAGGTTCTTGTGAAAACACGCCAGACTCCAAAAGACTCTCACCCGACACAGGAATGCGCTTTAACACTTATTTAGGTCTCTTTTAATGTTCCTCACCAAAATGTTCTTTATCACATCAGCTAATTGACATTTTTCCTCTTTAGGTAACCAAAACAAAGAACATTTTAATTGTAGTTTAATAATAAATCTTGCGTCACAACAGTGATAAAAGTGATCTTAACGTTCTTTATTTGGCAGCATTATGATGTATACGTAGGAGTATCTGGGATCATTTTTAGCGCATTTATTCATGTGAAAGGCTTAAACGTTGGTGTAAACACTCGACTGAGCTGGGGCAGCGAAAAGCAAGACTCACTCTGCTGTATCTATAAGTTTCCACTGTTTGTCTCAGAGAATTAATGGTCTCAAGTGTAGACTCACTGCTTGCCACAGTTTAGAAAAATACTCTAAGCCCCAATACTCCCTTAAATAACTATAAGTCCAGAAAAGATTTAAGCTCTCTTCACTGTAAATATTGTTTTTCGTGAACATGCTGTGCAAGAAGGGAAACCATCTAAGTCTTTGCTGACAGCATTCTTCTTCTAGGAAAAGTATAAAGACTCAGAATGACCCATTTCCTGGCGTATCACATTGTTGTTCCAATTTATTAAAGGTGACTCAATGTAGACGCAAAGTAGGACCTGCAAGCTGACACATGTATCCAATGAAACCCAACGACTGGCCCTTAAATAGATGCACTAATTTTAAGGTCATGAATCATCTTTAAAAGAGTGGAGACAACATGTTGAGAAGCGCCGTCTTTCTCCCAGTAAATTCTTTACGCGACTCGATTCATTGGGCCTCAGATAGGCACACACTCACTAATAGTCACACTGTGATCTTCTACAGGACCAAGTTGATCCTCTCAGGCATCAACATGAACGACTATCGCAAGAATAATAAAAAAACAAATTGACTGGAAAAGGGAGCGAAATGTCAAAGAAAGGCGACGAGAGATAGAAAGTCGAAAAAAAAAGGAAAACATTTCATTAGAGAAGAGAGGTCAAGTGGAAAGAAATTAATAAAACTAAATCAGGGAGTTGAAGGAGTGCAGCGGCGTAATTTCGTTCTCATCATCGGTGCTTGTTACAGAGTCATTAGCCGGACTTTTAGACCGTGAAAACCTCCTTGAAGGACGCACGCATGCACGCACGCACGCACGCACGCACATAAAGTTGCCCCCCCCTTTTCGGTTCTCATAGATTTTCCTCCTCACCATGACCCAATGTTCCTGCATAACTGGTAACAGAAATCCATGCTTTTCCAGCATTTCTAGACTTGATTTCTGCCACTTATTCTGCATATAAAATGTTACTGTGGATCATCTTGAACAGAATCAAGTTCTGTTATCTGAAGGTCCCACTGTAATGAAACAACCTCATGCCATATTTGGCGTGGGATCATTTCGCTGCTTTTTGTTGCCTTTGGACTAACTTTGTTCCAATGTCAAGACCTCTTGGACTTGTCGAATAAAATATGGAGTACCCTCAACTATATATAGGTCTGGTAAAGTGAACTTCTGCACTTTATTATTGCCTATTGCCTGTAAGACATCTTAAAAGAGCAGTTTTAGTTTTCAGAGCTAAAAGTTCAAATCTACCTAAATTTATGGCTTTCTAAAAACAAAACGTGTCGTAAAAAGGCCTTTTTTTTTTTTTAATTTTCACTAAGTCTAATACATCAAAAAGTGGTTTGGCAAATCAAATTAAAGCATATCAGATTATTAAAAGAGACACTTATATCATTTATCATTTATAAAAGTGAGCAAGGACAAGAAGTCTGGAAAATAAAGCTTTTATCTCAACTCTTCAATTTAAGTAATGAAATCTGAGAATCTAATAATACTGCATTCAGTCATGGACACAAGATTGTCTCAGCAGTTTTAAGATGATTGCGGTTCTTTTTCAAGTTTTTGCTTTGTGTTTTGCTTCCTATCTGCTCAAAAATCAGGAATCAGGAAACTTGGAAGTTACAGTGAAAAATGTGAAACACATGTGAAAGGAAACTGACAGCGAAACGAGGCCACTCCCTGAACGCACACGGCGAGTGACGGCATGAGGGGTTTTTCACTCTGTGACGACCGTAGCTGTCCCTGGAGGCCGGTCGAAAGCAAGACAACTATTTGACATCATATGAGACACTGGGAGTGATTCAGCAGAAATCAAAATGAATGTAAAAAGTACATGGGTACAAGAATCCTTTAGGGATTTTACGCTGAATCACCTCGAGCTTAAGAGCAGAGGAGGAGCTATACATGGTTCCTAGCTGGTTTTAATTTAAATTTAAAAGATTATTTTGTTGATTTTTGGCGAAAAGACAGAAAAGATTTGTATTAAGTCCTTTGTTTTTCCAAACTTTGGTTCATAAGTACTCCTGCTGATTTCTTTCCCATCTTTGTTTGCCATGCAGGTTCGTAGCCAAGGAGTGACGGAGGAACTAAAGTGCCTGAGTTTACTGAATGCTCTGGACAAGGACCAGGACATCCCGGATCAGCTGGCCCAGCTCTTTGGGGAACCATGCATCAAGCTGGCCGAAGGCATCAAGGCCTACATCTCAAAGGTAGGGAACCACTGGGGCCTTCGTTCGACTATTTCAGCAAATTTATCAAGGCTTCGATTCACAGAAAGGAGTTTAAGGCGGTTATCTGTCCAGTCGGTGTCCGTCCTACGTCTGTGTATCAGTAGTTGTGTTTCCACTGACTCTTAAAACTACGCAAATGGGAATTACGAAAGTAAATTTGCTATATTGAAAAATGCCAATTTCACAAGAACTCAGATTTTTTTGGTAAACGTTTAGTGCTCGGTTGAGGTGGGTTTTTCAGTTGTATCGAAATCTGTGTTTTTTTCACTTTATGCCAGTTTGCATACAGGACCAAAGTGCTCATTTTCAAACATTAGCATTCTTGGACAGCGCACAGCGAGCTCCAAAAGACGACTCCTGACATTCCATCAGATGTTGAATTTGTCATTCAAAACTGTTGGATCGATGTCTCTCTTGTGAAATTGCCAACTACAATTTACCCAAAAGCCGTTCCCAAGTATAACTAGTTTGTCGTGCCAACGCCTTAGTAGGACGCCAACGTCTCGTCTGGTAGCTAATGGTTGCTAGCACCTAAAATGTGAATGATTTTTAATGACTTATTATGTGAACAAGGTTTTTCACATGTGATTTTAATCACATTTCTTATCCAATGGAAACACTGCTGTTTCAAAATTGTGTTTTTTCAACATTATCAAACAAAAAATATGAAAACGTTTTGCGCACGTTTGTGCAAACACATGTAGTGTGTGAAATTCGCTGGAACAGTTTATGAAATACAAACAAAAGTAGAATGCAAAGGTTTAATCCTGAACAAAAGCATGTAATTGATGATTGATAATAAGCTGAAATGCACTATTAAATAAAGTTCTGGTCTGTAAAATTAGATGATTTTGAGGAAGGAATAACTGCAGCGCGTCCAAAAATCACTGTCAGGATACCGACTCTCCACATTTTCACAAACCTGCAACCCATTACTCCCCACTTCCTCACACACACGATTTGTGATAAATGGGGCTAGTTGAAAATCTGTAGAAGCGCCACTGAACCTTACAAAAACTTCCAACTACGTCAGTTTTAAAGAGCCAGAAACATTTGTGAATGTTTGTCTTTCAAGTTGCTTCACATCAAAATTGAAAAAGTGTTTCAGCATATTTTACTAAGAATCTTTACTTCATGCATATCCTACCTTCTTACTAATTCTAGCATTTAAAAGACATTTAAAAATTTTCTGTTTACAAGGTTTCAGAGTTTCAGTCTCTCCCCTAAAAATCCCAGTTTGACCACAGAATTGTGGTTTTAAACTCGTCGGCATTTTAATATAAAGTGGTTATCGGTGTGCGTTCGGCCGTCTCTGCAGAGCGCCTGGATTGGGACCAGATGAGTTTTGGCTATTGGGTTGCAGCTTGAGCGAGTTTGCTCGGTTCCAGCGAGCGCAGAAAACATCTGCAGGGACCAATGCAGACCTCGGGGCGGGAGCGATTGTGCACATCTGTCATTGTAATGGAGCAACGGTCAGCTACGATGGAGTATCAGTCGTTTAAAAATAAATACATATTCACACGACACAGGGGGGTGGAGAGATCCAAACCCAGGTGGACGGTTTTGGACAGCCAAACAAATCTCTGGCAAATTTACATAAATCCTAATGAAAGAGACCAAAGTGTTTGAGTGACAGCTCCCTGGAAACGTGTTTCGGAAAATGTCGATGTTTCTCATTGGTGTTGATGGAAACTTCAACCGGCTGATTCTTAATGTCAACTCGAACAGTTTGTTGATATTGAAAACTGCAGATCTGCAGCTTTTTGATAAAAACCCCCATCATTCAGTGTCGCTTTGTGTTGCCTGTTGTTGTTAAAGTAATGAAAGACAGACATCATTAAGATGAGTAATAGCTGGCGTTTGGAATTTGGAAGAGAACCGTACTGAGTATTAGCCACAGGAGGGCTCATTGTCTTAGTGTTTGTGCTCAACGGCTGCCATGTTTGTAACATATGAAGTCTTAAAACAATTCCCACATCCTTTCAACATGTGCAGCGAGTGGTAGCACCAAGCAAATGGACTCAAATCCCTTGAACTTTGTTACATTTTGTCATGTCATAACAACGACATCAGTGCATTACGTTGGGATTTTATGTGAGAGGAAACACATAAAATGAAGACAATGAGAAAATGAAGCAACGTTGTCTTTTAGCAATAGTTTCTAACGACAAACAATCCAATGTTGGTGCACATTCTGAATGGGATTGAGGCCTGGACTTTGACTGGACCGTTCTAACAATCCCATTGGAGTTCAGTGTTTATGTTTAACCCTTTAACTGTGAGCATTTATCGTATCGTTTATCACTTATCGTGATAAATTTCTTATCATGATAAGAATTTTTGGGTTTTATTGTTGTCACGATAAATTACAATTAAAGAGTTTTTTAAAAAAAAAATGCTTTTACTGATAGTTAGTTTCAGTATTTTCTCCACTGTTTGTTCAGTGAAAGTATCAACACCCATCAATAAGTTTGACAATATGATTAAATCCAGTTAATATGTTCAGTGTAGTGGTATAAATCACACTTCTTTATGTCATTGGTGTTTTCAAGAAGCATATTATAAAAGCAGTATTTGTATTTATATATTTGTGGAGCAGTAATTGTGTCCTTGCTCTGAGTATTTGCAACACAGAGTATTGATGTCCTCAGGTTTTGTTTTATTTCTGTTTGTTCATTTTTTAACCAATGGGAGATTTATCTAAGTGAGTTTACAGAAGCTTACTCCTCCCTGTGTGTGCGTACGTGTGTGTGTGTTTGTGTGCATGCCCGGTGTCTGCAATGAACCTGTCTGACTCTTATTCTGCTAAACAGATGTTTCCCGGTAAGTGTGGAAACTTATGCAGAAGCCGCAGGTAAATTAGTAAACTATTTCCTTCTTACGAGAAGTCAAACCTGGTTCGTCCCGAACTCTTGTTAATTATTACTGTCACTGTATTATGCAACTCCAGCTGCAGTAAAATATCTTAATACTTTTTCAGTGTTTTTCCGCCAATTTTTTTAAATGACGGAAACAAATAAATCTGTTCAAAAGATAATGTAGATATAGAAAAGCTGTAGAACCCGAGTTACATAAAGTGAACACACCCTTAAACCAACACTTTTGTTTAATCAAAACAAAAGTTTTGAGCCGATTTACATTCTACATATTGACTTGCCAGTATTTTCCCTCTACCCTGTCTAACTCCTTCCAGTGTATCAAATCTTTTTTTTTTTTTTGGTCCAATTTATTTGTGAACTTTAGCTAGGCCATTCCCATTGGAGGAAAATGTAGTGTTACCATTGGAAGTTTTTTCTATCCTCCTTTTGACATGTTGAGTCAATTTAAACTTATGTCTTTAGGTGAGGATGCAAATAAGCAAACATCTTGATTTTTTTGTCTTTTAACGTCGGTCAGATTTACTGTAGTTAATGGCAAGTGTGAAGTAAATGCTAAATTAAACCAAAGGTTTTATTATGGTCTCTTTTTATTACGCCATCAAACCCGGCAGTTCAATCGGGGTGTTTCCAGATTTACACTCTCAGCACTGATGTTTGCCCAAGTTAAATAATTAATGACCTAGATTAAGTGGACATTTCTTTTTAAATGTGCCTCATTGTTTGAAACATTGTGCAACAGGTTGTTTGAATAAAATTCATTTTTCTGTTTGCAAAAAAGAAAGCAGGAAAGTTTTTCTTAAAGTGGCAGTGTGCGTTTTTGCCCCCCATGTTGTTTGATTTAAGGAGAATTTTAACTGGTTATGTAGTCCAAATTTTTTTTTAAAAAACAGTTATGTTCGCTAAGTTGCTAAGTAGCTTATCAGATCACATGTCGTCATCTCAGCTTTCAGAAGTCATTAGTAGTTTGGCTTGACTTGATGAGGTCAAACCTACTTTAAGGTCAGAGCTGCGCAATATAATAAATCTGGGTTGTCATCGGCACATGGATGTGTGCAGTATCTCAAGCGTGAAAGTCTCGTTGGGTACAATACGTTGGAGGCCAGGTGCCATGCATTCACACTCTTTTCACAGATAACTTGTTAGGCCTTTTGGACGGACTTTGGCTGTTCTTGGCGCACAAGCATCATGAGGAAGATGAAGTTCTCGGGGAGCTGCAGTGGGATGATGGAACATCTCACTGAGAAGAGCAGCAGCTCATATTTAATATAGCGAACAAGACTGGAAAACAGAATTCAGTACCATTGTTTTGGTTTTTTTTATTTTGTTTATTTATTTATTTTTGGAAAAAAGGGAAATGCGGTAGAAATGACGCGACAAGTAACTGTTTCCCAAATGAGCTGCAAGCTGACAATCAAAAGCTCCTGCGCATTTTGACGACATGCTAAGATCACAGCGCCATGTAGTGGCTTGGCATGACAACTACAGTGCATTCATAGTGTCGTTGTGCTCTTGTCTAAACATGAAACCTTTCCCCAAATCAGCACCCGGAAACACCGGCTGTTTTCAGACAGTTCTGTTGTCTAAATGCAGCGAAGGCTGTTTCCATTTGTGCTTTTCCAAAAAAGAGAAGCAGTTCAAGTCTGGTTCAGTTTGACTTCTATCTGCTCGTAGAAAAAGATACAGATGTAACGGTTCAGGAAAAAAGTTCTGGTAATGATACAAATTCACCTGTCCTTGAGTGAAATCCCTTTTAAAACCTTTAAAGTGTTGATTAAAAACTAAACATGTTTTATTTTGATCCCAATCACATTTGCAGTAATTAACCAGAGATATCAGGCAGCTAAAAAAAGTCTATTTGCCTTTCAGTATTTCCCTTCTTTGTGCTCAGAATAAAGAAATAATCAAACTTATTGTCCTTACCTTCCCAGTCATAAGATTGCAGAACATATTGTTTACATCCAGCACAGCCGTAAGACAGAATCCAGACTTAATTTGATATTTGACAAGGTAGTTTATCCTTCATTTCTTCGGTCACAAACAGGAAAGCGGCTCGCTTGAGTATGACACAGACCTCTAACCTGCTTTAAATTGGTTCATATGGGGGTAGAAAAACTTACAGTAAGTAGCCCCACTGAACATAATGTGCACTAAATTAGTTCAGCCTCAGGCAGCCTCTCCATCTGCTCTGGCCGGGTTCGACTGTATAGACACCTGGTTCTGCTTGGCTGTGACTTGTGGGATTTGCTCAGACAAGCGGGGACTTTACAGTATTTGTTTTGGATGCAACCAGGAATTTATTACTTGATTCTGGTCCAAAACAACAAAAAAAAAGAAAGAAAGAAAAGGTGTCGTCTTCCTTATAAAAACACAATCCTATTGATTGCTTATGCAGGTATGATGGCAGCTTTGTCATGTTCCGTGTTTTTCTGTTGTTTATTTGAGTTTTCCTGTGTCCTGAGTCTCCTCGTTGTCCTGTCTTCCCCTTGATTACTCCCAGGTGTGTCTTGTTCCCCTGATTAGCCTCTGTGTATTTAGTCCCTCCTGTGTCCTTTGTTCCTGGTCTGGTCCTTCTGTCATAAAATGGTGTCGTTTGTTGTTGTCTATTGTCAACGTTGTGCTCGTGTCCTGCATTGTCGCCTGTATGTCCAGCGCTACCGGTGTGAGCCCTGGCTTCCGCTCAGCCGTGCTGCCTGGCCGCGGACTTCTGCTGTCAACTGTGTGTTTCTGGACTTATTTATCATTAAAAATCCCACCACTTACCTTACCTGGGTCTCAAGCGTCTGCCTCACCGCCTCCAACCAACACCATTTTATGACAAGCTTGGCCTCAAAGATCCAGATTATCACCCGAATGATGAATTTACAATTAACCAATCCAAGCACACAACAGTTGACACAACTGCAATCTTGTAGTCTGGAAGTGTGCAAACAGATAGCAGTTGAATCGTATTTAGGTCAGACTCGGCTCATTTCTGGTGCTGAATCAGAATGAAAATGCTTGTGACTAAAGGAAGCTGCTTTAAGGGTCTCAGACACACACACACACCCACACACTCTTAAGCCCGCTGAGTCAATTCAACATTAAAAGTCATCTTGTAGTAGACATCGCCAGGAGGACTTTTCCCACTTCGTCTCAGTGTCTGGACACTTAGAGCCATTTAGCTTCATCCCCCTCATTTCCTATTGCCTCCATAGAGGCACACATACACACACACACACACACACAAATGAACCAAAACTGTATTGTAATTTAAGCCAGTAGTGGAATGCAAAGGTTTTGGTGACTTTAGCGTTCAGTTGTTCTTAAAGTTGCTGTCACAGTTTCTTGTCTGGCCATTCATGTACCCAATAATATTTTAACAAAGCTTTCTATTTTTCAGTTATGACTTCAACATGTTAATTAAGTTTGATCACTTAATTACATATATATATATTTTTTAGCTAGTCTTCATTTGGTTTAGTACGCCCGTAAATCTGACACACAAGCGACATCCGCAAACCACACCAGTGGACAACAAAGCTGCTTCTCCTGGCCCACTGTGGGTTCATTTTTATTTCAAAAACAATCAGACAAGATACTGGGAAAAAAACAATTGTTGTGTGCTAAAAACCGAGACCCCATCAGCGGAGCTAGCCAACCCTGAAATAGCTTATCAAAGCTAAACATGTTGCAGGAGCTCAGACGTCCTCAACGCTAAGGATCATGGTTTCCTGAAACACCTTGAAATCACTTTGCACCAACAACAGAACCACAAATATCTTTGTTGTTCAGCTCATTAAATAATTTAACTAAAAAAAAAACCTTTTCGTATCGTAAATACTGCTTACTTTGTCAATAGTTCGAATAAAAAGCCATTACATTGTGATTAATTCCAAAACCTGTGAAGTTCCTAATTCGAGTTGGACAATCTGCACTTTGGAATCTGCTCTCTAATACATCTATCACTTTTTTATGGACGGTAATTTCCTCCACCTTGCATCTCTTGACAGTTGGTTGGTTGTGGGTTATTAGTGTGTTTTGGGTCTGATTGTCCTCCCACAGGTACCAATTACTTCCATTTGCAGAGTGCCAATGGCTATGAAGTGGAACTTACTACAAAATTTACTTAACGATTGCAGTAAACAAGCCAAAGACTTTGCAAACTCAGAGCCTAAGTTTTTTGGAGTAACTAGATATTTACTTCTTTCCTTGACTTTAAAGTTCTACATGAAAATGGAAGTGTGTTTTTGCCAATCTGTCCCTTTGCTAGTTCTTTGTTTTACCTTTCAGCCCTTCGCCTCCTTCCTCTGGGCTCCACTTGCACAATACGATCGGAGTGCGCTGCTCCATGCCCCTCTGCTCCTCAGTGGACGGGAACGGGAACGTCTAGCGCTCCTTCTATACGATAGTCAAAAACTCTTGCTGGTGAAAAACATCCAAACACATTAACGTCCAATTACCCTCCTATAAACTTTCACAAGATTAGATGTTGATTCATGAACTGGGCTTTCTTGTTGGGTCTCCTTTTTTGCCATTTTGGGTTTTATTTCCTGTCACTTGCAGAGGAAAAAAAATGTTGTGGAGTTTACCTTTTTTTAAAACAACATTGCGGTCGCGTTTTTAGCGCGTAAAGACAGGCCAGCTTTTGGAGATTTCCGTGTCTTGATTTTTGTTACTATTACGTCACCCGATGAAGCCAAGATGGTGGTTAGAGCGAGCTGGCAGACCCAGCAGGCGCCGTCTCTTTCCTTATAAAATGCTTCAGTGAAAGGCTTGGAGATGTAGATTTTCAGCCCTCGCAGAAACCTCAGTGGATTATCTGACAATCTTAGAAAGCAGTTACACAGGTTTTACTCCAGTAAATATCCTGCACAGTAATCGTTAATGTATGACACACATGCTGCTACATTGGTTATTGTAATGGAGCCGTTCATTCTCAAACTTTCTCACAAACTCAAGTCTGAGAAGGTTTAAAATCTGTACAGAACAGCCGGAGATGAGACGCATTGTACATGGCAAAATGTCCAAAAGTGGTTAAAAAGTGGTGACCAGAAGTTAGACAAGTAAAAGAAATAGTCTTTGTGTTTTTGTAACACATTTAGACGAATGGGTATTTGATATCGGTTTTAACAAGCCTGCAAAGGTGACATTGAACAGGTTAGGAGAGGTCAGTGGGCTTCACAAAACATGTTTACCACATTCTGCCAGACAAGCTGCTGCTGGCCCAGCTCAACATTTACACTGGTTGCAAATATACGCTTTGAAAAGCATTAGTAGAGCCTCCTGTACAACCAATAACGACGGACAGTAAGTCAACAACAACAAAACATCTGTCTTTGCAGCCATTGTATGGCACATACAGTGGTAAAACCAGCTTACCAAATGTGCTGGAGCTCAGCTTTTGTTGCTAGGTGACTTAACAATTGGGAGGTTTTTGAAACGGCTCATTTTTTTCAGAGACCAAAAAAAGTAATTGTTCACCAAAAGTCGGCAGATGTTTTTGTTTAAGCATTTAAGGTGTTTTTAGAAGCACAAATGGAAAAGTAAAAACATGCAAAAATGTTTCCACAATAGGTCCAAACAATTAGAAATTGAAGAATTACTTTTTAAAAATGTACATAAATATAATTTAAAAAGTTCAGCAACAAGGTGCTGGGTTAAAATCCAGGTCCTGCAGTCTTTCTGCATGAACTTTTCTAATAATTAAAAAAAAAAAAAAAAATCAGATCAGGAACAAATTAGGACACGTCCACAATTTTTCCAAGACCACACTACACACAGATATCTCACATATTAAAACAGACTCAGCATTTTAAATCTGTTTAAACTTCAGTCATTTAGTTTGTTGCTCTAACTGCTGATTTGCGAGTGAACATCTGTTTTTGGCAGAAAGGAGCCTTAGTCAGATTTAACTGGACACCAGAGCAGAGGAAATGTCTAGTCTAAATTAAATACGGCATTCCAGGAAAAGAACCTCACCGTCTGTAAGTGTCATGGTCTCGAGATGATTTGCTGCAGTGGGATCTGGAAGTCTCACCATCATGGAATCCCCCATGAAATCTGCTGTATAGCAGAACGTGCTTGAGTAAAACGTGGTAGAAATGAAATGGAACTGGGCACAGAAATATGATCGTGATTCAGAATGTACCAGTAAATCCATCAAGGACTGGTTGAAGATTTAGAAATGGAACATCCCAAACATCTTGGAGCTGACAAAATGTCTTCATGTATCAGTCAATGTGGGTCCAGAGATAAAAAAAATTGTTTTAGGCATAAATATGTTACAGTTCTGGATATATAACTTCGAGGGTTCTGTTTTCGTTTGTTTTCACTTGAATGTATGTCTGGATGTAATCATTTCTTTAACAGAGTGGTAAAAACTTAGTTTTGTCTGAATAAATGTTTATGGTGTCTGCACTTACAAAGGGCTTGGACGACTGGTTGTAAAATGTGATAAAGGAAAAACTTAATGCTGGACAACAAGCACGGTTTCAGATTCAAGAATAGTGCGTAGGTATGTGTTTATCATCTGACCTTACAGGAAAGCTCAAGGTCTTTTGTTAATGTTTAACTAATTACAACCACATTTCTCACTCCAGTTCAGTAACAGCATCAAGCACGTGTGAGATTTACCAGAGGCCTTCGAATCGGAGCCATAAAACTGCTCAGAATGATGTAAAAAGTATGCATAGCCTGCACTATTTAAAAATGAAAATAAAATAGGATAACTGAACAGCGCCCTCTGAAACAGGGAAGTGAACTCCAGGGATAATTAAAGGAGGTGAGTGGCATCCAGATGCTTACATTAGTGTGGTCTGCTCACCAGATGACCTGCAGGGGTAACTCACTGCACGCTTTTAAACGGCTGGGACGAGTTTGTGCTAAACTTAAAGGAAAGTGAAGTCACATTGAGCAGAAATGATGGCAGTCAGCCTGGATTGAAACATTAAAGAGTACACAGTCAGTCACTGATGTCCCCAGATGAGCCTTTGGAGATGGTGGTGTTGCATCCTAGGCAGATGAGTGTGACCTTTTTTAGCTATCCGCCTACACAGTGGACAGCTGATACTTCCTGAATAACATCAATGATCCAGTCGTTTTACCTGGGCGACAGGCCGGTTCACCCTCATGGCGAACAATGCTCCACCTCAACAAGGTGTCATTTCTAGTTGATCTACTGGCATCAAGTCGCTTAAAAAAGAAAAATCTCCCCACCAACATCTAGTGGGGAGATGTTGGTCACAATTCTTGTGACTCTTTCTTGTCTCATTAGTTTTTTTTCTGAGAAGTGACCACTGATTCTCAATAGCATTGAGGTACGGGAAGTTTTAAGGACACAGCGCCAAGATTTTGGTTTTACAACGCTTGAGTCACTCCATCATCACTTACATCTCATTACATGATGCTCCATCTTCTGGGAAGACTCACAAATCGTCTCCAAAATGTGTCTGAATTGTCAAAGGAGTTGTCTCCTGGAGGCCATTTTGACCGCCCTCTTAATTCTTGGCAGTGCTGTTTGGTGGACTTGTAAGAAAGTCCACTCCCTTGGAAGAGAATCAACCCGACACATGGATTGTATCAGGATGCTTTACTGTTGACACGACACGGGGCTCATGGTATCACTCATCTCCTTCAGACAAATGATTTTCCAGATGTCCCAAACAGTCAGAAGAAGGATTTATCAGAGAGAATAACTATGCAGGACTCTTCCTCCGTTTATCCTCACACTGGCTGACGAATTTCATTCTGCCATCTTTTGGATAGAAACTGCTTTTTTGATGCCCTGTTGTACAAAGGTATTCAATTTATTTTACATGCAGAAGCATTTGCAGCTGTCAATGTTGCATAAGTACAGTGCTGTCAGCAACAACTTTGTGTGGGGGAGAGGTGATTCTGGCACTTTCTTGGACGCCTTGCAATCTTCTTCAGTACAGCTAAACCATTTTTACTTTAAGGTTCTTTCCCATGTCATTGTTGTTGGTCCAGTTTAGTAAGACAAACTTTTTGACACACTTATTTGATACAATTATTTAATGTTTTACTTCAAAGCTTCAGAATCGCTCCTCAGAGATTTTGGTTATATTCACATGACGATATCAGATAGTAGCTACAAATTTGAATGATGAGAACCGCTCCATTCACCACAACCTGAAGTGCTGCATTGGATTGAGATTTGGTGACTATAGATGCCACTGGTGTACAGTGAACTCATTGTCACGTTCAGAGTCAATAAAAGCTGTTTCTGGTGTGCAAGTAATTTCTCCACATTTCGATGCCCAGGTGGATTAAATCATGGCTATGTGATTGGCTGATTTGCTATTTGGGTCAACGAGAATTTGAACAGGTGGGTCTAATAAAGCGTGTTGTGAGTGTTTCTTCAAATAACCCGGTGCCAGAGTGAAGGGGGTTCTACACCGAGGTCTAGTTTTATATAGATTCTGTGAACTGATAAAACGTGTGGAGTGCTTGGACATTCATTCCTGCTGGCTTATGTTACTTACGTAAAGTCAGGGGGAAAAAAGAGAACAGAAAAGGCAGTAAAAAAAGGAGAGAAGAAGTGGTAACATGAGATTGAGGGAAAATAAGCTAATAAAAGCTAGCGTTAAACACTTTTGGCTCAATGCTGACTATATAAAATATGACTTTGCATATCCCTCAGCAGAGCACGCGCAGGCCATAAACATACCCGCAAGCTGCAGTTAGTAGTGAGCGACGATGTTGATGACTGTGATCATGTGACAAACGTGTGTGTGTGACGACGACGATGGACGAAGACGATGGTGGTGACACGGGTGAGGAGCCTTGTTTCCGAATGTTGTAGACCGCTGCTGCTGATGACAGTGAAGGGCAATATGTTGACAATCAGAGATGGGGAAACAAAGAGACCATTACTGGAGGAATAGCTTAAATGATTTGTGGAAAAGAAAATAAAGGAACGAAGATCGAGGGGCGTCTTCACCAAATCCAGTTGGGATGCAACAGATAGGAAATCCATGAGCGATGGAGAGGGGGAGAAAAGTCTGAAAACTGGGGTAGAAGTAAAGAAAAAAGGGGTGGTTTGCTTTTATTTTGACAATGTACTTACTCAGTTATAAACATCCTTCATATAAGGAGTGAATGATCATGCTGGAGGCCTTGGTTTTAGTTTTCCACTTTGACCATTTTCCAGAAAAGGCGTCAGAGTTTCTGGTTTGTTTCTTCTTCACACGGAGGGGCTTGAAATCCCATCTGTGGTCGCGGCAACAAACTGTCTTCAGTCTTCTGCAACCCATGTGGTAACTTCAGTAAGACAATTTTGGTCTGGTTTTCATACAAAGCCTCCTTGAGGGGTTGGTGAAGATGACAGCTGTGGACATCTCGACTTCTAACTATTTTTCTTGAAAGGTTTTTGGAAGTGGGCCTCCACATAATTGCCTCTTTGTGTTCCCGTTTCTCCCCGCTCAATTCAGCAAGGAAACGATTTGGCCTCCAAAATAGCTTTTAAAGGATAATTTTTCAGTGTGAAAAGAGCCAAGTGGAGTAACATAATAGGAAATGAAGAGAAACTCAACTGATAGTGTCAAAGATTTATATGCAATTTGTTTTAAAACAAAAAAAAAAGATACGTTTTTCTTTCTCAAAAATGCCAACTCTTGTGGTGAGTTCCTTCATTTGAACAAGGAACCTCCTCTGCCTGCAAATACTCATTCTCCTTTCCATCAATTTAACTGCATTTAGCTACAGGTTTAATACCTATAGCTAATAGTTATTATTTTCTACTTATTCCTCTGGATTGTGAACTTTCACGGTGCCACACTTATTTTGCATTGGAAACAAACATGTCCTGCTCCATCTGTGAGTGCTGGGTGTCCTCATGGCTGTGTGCTCAGTCCCCTACTGTTTCCTCACCACACTGTAGTAAATATGAAGAAAGAATGTTTTGGCCAAATTCTACTTGCAATAGGATCTGTTTAGCTAGCATCCGGTTTAATTCGGGGTATAATTTGTGGGTCTTTCAGTCGAATGAAAGCCAAAAACCTTCAGAACACTGTAAAAGAATACAGCTGTCCTCAGTGGTACACGCCGAATCGGTCTCGACTGTCATCCCTTCTGGGCTCAAACCCACCAGTAAGGAGGTGCAAAAGAGTTGAAAGCCCAGCAGGAGAGAGAAATGGAGAAATGAGGATAAACAACCTGAACTGAGGCAGTCTGGTCTTTCAAACTCCGTCGTGTCACAGATATACTCACCTGCTGAGAGGAGCAGCCCGTACAGCTGCTCTCTCACTGTAGCTGGAGTGATGGATGGGTCGGGGATGCGGTTGAAAGGAACTAAATGTGGCAGGAATGCGTACAAGGTCTCGCTCACATATCCTCTCCCTGGTTTTGGCTTCACTCTTCAACTTCGCTTTTCCTTTTTTTTTTTTTTTTTTTTTAAACCTGGCTGTTTCATTCCTGACAAAAACAAATTCCTTGGTGTATTTTAACAGCAGTGATAAGGGGTGATGTGAACATGCCTTGCTGCTGTAGTGGCTGAACAGCAATTACTTTGCTGGAGGAAGAATGTTGCCTCCTCTTCGTTCGGTTGAAAGGGTCACGGCCTTCACCCCTGAGCCAGTTCACCTTCAGCAGAGCAAAGGAATGGAATTTACCTTTTAAGTTTAGGGAGGCGAGGGTTAAATCAGGGTTAGAGTTAAGCCAAACAGACCCTGGGATCTGAAAATTAACTATGCTCACTGGTCTAGTTGGAGCTCTTTCAGATGGGATTTTTGTCCATTGAAACAGAGCAAAACCGTCTCATCCTTTATAGATGATCTTTAAATGTTTTTTTTGAGTTTCTTCCAAGTCCAGTGGATGTCCCAGAGGACTTCCTGCCCAGTGCTCCTGTCATTGTTTCAAGACAGATTCGTTTAGAAAATACTAAAAGGCAGCAAACAATGGGAGATGGTTTTCAGATCATATCAAAGCTGATGGTCTGGATGCAGGGTTGCAAGTCTTCTACTATTCACCAGCTTTTTATATATATAGCGCCTTGTTTTGAATCTTTTGCAGCTTCCCTTTTCCGGATCCCCACAGCATGACTCTCACACCACCGTATTTCACCGTGGGAACAGTATGTTATATGGGTTATGTTCAGTCTTAGTTTTTTTTGTCTGTATAGTGTTGTATGTCGGTAAAAATGCTAATTTTTGCTCTGATTTAGCCAATGCACCTTCTTCCAGATGCTTGCTGTGTCTCCTCCATGGCTTGCAGCAAACTCTAAACATGACTTCTTATGGTTGTTTGCATCCCCAGTGTTTGGTCAGGGTAATGTTCTCTTGGGATGCTTTCACAGTAGCCCAGTTTAGTCCACTTTAATCAAACTCTAGTTTGTTAGCCTAGAAAGTCCGGTTCGTTTGGGGAAGTGTGAATGCGCAACCGATCTCTGGTCTGCCCAAAAACCTAGGTTTTGGTTCAGTTGAAGTGAACTCTGGTGTGGTTCAAATGCACATGTGAATGCCAAGTCTACTGGAGAATGCACAAAATGCAGGAAGTGGACTACAGTGCAAGGCATTCTGGGTGCATCCAACCTAAATAAATGTGGTAGAGGGAGAATTGACTCGTGGTGTTTTACCAGAGTGTCAGATGTGAAAACACTTTTAGAAACCTCCAAGTTCTTCAGAAACCAGCTGGATAGTTCCTACATAGCACTTCCTTGCTTTGGATTGATTTAGGGGTATCCGAGTAAAAAGGGCAGAGAACTAACGACTGCCACACTCTTCAGAGTTTTAACTGTAAAATATAACAAAATCTTGTGTCCTTTTCCTTCAATTTTAACAGTTTTGCACCACTTTTTAAAGGTCTATTATAACATGCAGGCAAAAGCTCTTATCTGCAGTTGCCATGATGATGACAGAAAGCACTTTAAAAGCCCACTAAGTGTCATGAGTTCATCAGAAGCGAAATGGCTCGTCAGCTCCTCTCTTATTTAAACCAACAAGCTTCTGGAGAGCGTGTTAAAATGTGAAAAATTTACTTTTAACAGTCAGAGGCTGCAGTTCAGACCCCATTCATCCATGCTTGCCAGCAGATCCATCTTCATGCCCGCGATCTGCTGATGAGGAGCATATGATGTCAAAAGGTCAGCCGACGTGTTTTCATCTAATCCGGTGCGGCAGAGACGCTCTGTTGCTCCCACCTCGTGTGTGTGTGTAGTGGTGGCGTCGTATCACAGAATCTGCTCCCTCTCGCAAGTGGTGATGTCACAGCAAATATTTGGCTTTGGACCGCTGATGCAAAACAGGTGGTTAGAGATGGTTGGGCTGGGGGTGCGAACAGACAGTTTGCAGGTTTAAACCTTCGAGAGGCTCCGCACCCCATGCCGCACGGCGTTGGATCGCTCTCGCAATAAATCAGCGAGTTTCGTAACGCGGGGCAGAGCTTTGAAGTCCAAATCAAGACCTCATACTCTGCGGGGCTTTTAGTATGCCTAATTTAATTTGAGAAGCAAACAAAAATGAAGTGCCTTGTCCTCTTCTTGAGTTTGACCTGGCTCTTACCTTATTTTGATATCGCTCTGAAAGAATCCGACTGGACTCATTTGTCTCACCCTAGGCTTGATATGTCTGGCGTATGAAAGGCCTCAGTGTTTCTCAAGTGTAACCGTTTGAAATCGGTGCTAAAACTGATATTTAATTCAGCCCTCCACCCCTTTTCTCCCGTATAGTTTCCCCTTAAACTATGTCTGACTTTATCTGGTAGGAAAACGCAAATCTTCCACAACTTTCCACCTATGACGTTGCGACGGAAGAAGCTGCAACGCATAAAAGTAGCAAGGCGTTTTTATTGAGCAACTGCAGTAGAGAATGATGGGATACATTTTTCTAAGCTTCGTATCAATGATCAACATCACAGGGCTTGCTTGAATTTTAAATGAAAACATGTTTTTCTTCGAAACGCCCAGAACTTAATCTGATATTATTGTAAGAAGAAAGAGACCAACTGTTTCCCAAAATCCCCACAAAGCGTTTTCCGTCCAAATTGGATGAAGTTACTCATTTGCACTCTAAACTTAGTGGGTTTTTATGTAGAAGTGTCAAAAGAGTGTTCTTTGCTTCTGGGTTTAAGATCCAACTGAAAAAGTAATGCAGAAAAATAATGAGAAAAGGGGATTTTAGCGTCCTGGAATTACCCCCATCAACGTAAAAAAAATAAAAATAAAAAAACAATGAATACGATATTATTAAATTACAAGCGTCTAACAGAGATTTCAGACACATGAGTCACATTTAATCATCGAGCATCTGAGCTTTCTGCAGCTTCAGGGGTTTTAAAGTTTGGTGAGTTCTGTCGGCAAAATTTCGAGGCAGAAAGGACCCTTTGATTCACTCAGGCAACATCAAAGACTCCTGAATCAGCAGTAGTCTGCGCATTTTGCCAAAGAAGCAGTGAGCTGTCACTATATTGTTAGATTATTAGCTGCCTTGGTGAATGTTGCATCTGTTCCAAAGACAACAGACACAGCAAACGAAATACCCAAAAGGGACAATTATTTCTTAATCGTCAGAGTAGCTTCAAGGCGAACAATAAGTCAAGGGTTTGAGGTACCTTTATCTTCGGCCTTTTGATCCGCGCTCTGCAACTCTTTGTTTTTGCTCCAGCGGAGTCGCTGTGAAATTTTATAGACGGTATCTGGGCCTACACGTTAGACAGTAAATACTCAGACAGAGTGGAGTCTGTGCAAAGTTTAGCTTCAGAACGCAATAATAAAGCCTGGGAAATGTCCAATTCAGTCCACATTCACAATACGGTCCAACGGCTCAGAAATGAGCCGTTTTGTACATTTTGCAGTTTTGGTTGAAGCAGGCTTGACTTTTTTCAGGTGACAAGTCGCCAGGAAGCTTCATTCAGATCATGTTGCAGCTGATAAAGTTTCTAGGCCCTTATACCCACATCCCATCCAGGTCAAGCTCCCTTTGGCCTGCCAAAATCCTAACATCTAACTATTTTCAAAAAAAAAAAAAAAATGTTCGAGGGGATATGACATCTTGATGTAATCATATGTAAAAGTAAATATATGGTACCATTGGTTCCCTACGTCTAATATTTAATTATGTCAAGGGCGAAGTTGGAAATGAAGTGTTGATGATAACGGAGACGGACACGGTGATGTCACAACAACGAAATATTTTTCTGTTCCTTTCTGTGTTTGTGTCAGATTAGCAAACACGTAGTTTTGTCTGATATTTGTGTCGAGCCAAACGAAACAAGCCGGGGCCCCCAAGGAGCACGTTCTTATCTTACCCTGCGCTCCAGTCGACTATTGAAAAGCAAATGTCAGTCACTGACATGCTGTTTATGCACTCACACACACACACACTTTCCGGGTGTGGTGGTGGTCTGCGGCGTTGTTAGTGATTTCCAGCTGATAGGCAAACACAAAAGCCCTGTGTCTGGCGTCGACCACCCTCTTTTCTCTTTTTTCCTTCCATTCATCGTTCAGGCTAAGTCCCTGCCCAGCAGCCTCCTCTAACATTCCTCCATCTTTTCTCTGGACCTCCTAACTCCACAGGCTGGACAGCCAGTTTTTCCTTAGCATCAAAAACAACAGCACAAGAGACTTCTTGTGCTGTCACGACTGAAGTATTAAACGCTCCCTTCCAGACTCATCTGCTGGGGAATTTCCCCGGCACATTTTCATCCCCCCACAGATGAACAACTGTCTGACGTTTTATATGTGTGCAGCATTGAGGCAGTCAGATTTTTATGGCGCACGTGTTCGGCTTTAATTCGTGACGCATTACTTGGAGTCAAATGTGACCGGACTTCTCAGCCAAAACTTGAAAAAGAAAAAATAAAGGAAAATGCGTGATTTAGTTTCAGGGTTCAGTAAGTCTACAGTTCTTTGTGAAAGGCTCCATATCCCACAAGTTTGTTTCTATTTTGTTGATTTAAAAACAGAAATGTTACTTCTTGTGTCATAAACCAACACCGTATAGCACATAGTTGTAAAGAAATCAATAGGTGGTTGTTAAAAAATGTATTGAAAATATAAACATTGATGTCCACATCTATGTTTAGCTCCCTATATTATGACACCTTTAGGTAAAATTTTATTCAGCTAATTGCTTTTAGACAGCAACTAATTTAATACTGGTTTAAATTAGAGATGTGTGAGTCCACGATTTGATTCAGAAACAAATTTTTCTATTCAAAACAGTCAAATGTGGCTGACAAGAGGAACAAAAACTGTGTAAACATTAATTTTTTAAAATTTATAAGGTCCCATGCTTTAAATATAGACTGATCAAATTTGACACAAATATAGGTTTGTGCATTTAAATTGCGTAACTTAAATTACCAGTGTTGGGTTGACTGGCCGTTTTTTTTTTTTAATTAATAGAAAATAATGAAAGAATTATTCAAAATATAACTTCACAAAAAAAAATTAAGCAGACTCAAATTATTTTTTGAGCATTTTGAATGGATTCAGAATGCCCAGGAAATGTCATTCTCTACAGAATAGATATTTTTTTTCTGCACCCTATTAGAGTAATAATAGTACATAAACAGAATCATGAAGGCCGACAAACACATCAAGGCTTTCTGGTCAAATGAGATTAGAGTTGCCACCTTTCAGAAGTGAAAATAAGGGACGCCCGCCGCGGCCCGAGTCGTCTGACTCTCATGGGGTAGGCTGCCCGCAGCAGGGGTAGGATTTATTTATTTATATTTTCAGGAAAGCAATCAAATCCAAATTATTTATCAAGCTAATTTTTTTTAAAAACTGAAGTTCATCCAAAGTGCTGTGCAAAATAAACAAATCAAGGAATAAAAGTTAAAAACCTAAAACATTAAAAACATGCACACAAAATCAAACAGAGACAATAAAAACTTGCTTTTACTCAAGTAGAAGTAAAAAGTAACGGGTCAGAAACGACTTAAGTTCTGATGAAGCAGAAGTACGAAATGCATTTGGCAAAAAGGCTACTGGAGTTGATTCGATACTGTAAATTTGTGTCATCAGACAGCATCAAACATAACGGTATGTGCAAGTTTTGGTATTTTAAAGACTAAAATGACAAACATACAAATAAAAGGTTCGGGTTCTGGTAAGGTCAGGCACTGCAGTCTCTGGTGCATTTCTGGTTAAAACATGTTTTTTCTTTATTAAGTGAAATTTTACTCAAGTAAAAAAAACAATACTTGATAAGCAAGTTCTCTTAAGTTGCTCCTAACCTCTGGTCACACATAAAGCTTGAACAAATAGTTTATTAAACGAAACAGCATTTTGATGAGAGGAAGTCGGGTCACACAAACCACATAAAGAAGATAAAATAATGCAACATTTTGGCCGACGTGACGCTGCGTGTGGTGATTCTTTCCTTTTAACACAAGCAGAGTCGCTGTGTGAACTGATGTGAAGGTGAAGATGGGTGGAGTTTCATACAGGATAATCCAAGAAGAAACTGGGAAACTATCAAAGATCTGAGATTCACCTTCACTGGGACGACGACTCTAAACCCCGTCAAGTGTGACAGCATCAAATACATTGCTGTTCTTCTATTTGTGATTAATCAGCTAAAATAAATGTTGAACTTTTTGCTTGCAATGTGAAGAAATATGGATTAAGTTTGGGTTTTTTTATCACTGTACATGGTTTGATAGTCTGATGGTTTTATGTCCATCTACTGTAGTTCTGTGTTTCATGTTGCCAGTTCTCCTCCATCATATTAGTTTTTAAATCCTTCACTGAAGCAATTGGTTGCTTTTTTACACATCCTTGATGATCTCAGTTCCCGCCTTGCTTCGTCTCCAGACGGTAACGCAGTTCATCGAGTTCCAGGGCTTCGTTTCTTTTTGCTCCTTTCAGAGCCCAGGCGCTGTGACTCATCTGCTTTTCACAAGGCGCTTCGACCCTTTGGCTTTTTTTTATTTTTTTTATCTAATTGATCCGTCATGGCAAACACATAATTTATGTCTTCCTCAGAGCATCCAGGTGATGTAGACGAAGTTTGAGTTTCATGATTCGACCCATCTCCTCCCTCATAAAGCCGTAAAAGGATGTGAAACCTCTGGGAAATGTTGCGTAGACCCTCCGACCCCCACAGCATCTGCATATTTGTGCATGGAACATTTACAGTTCAAACATTGGTGTTGCGTCACAACTGGTCCGGTTTCTCCCTGCTCCCCCTCTCTTTGGCTCCGAGCGCCGGTCCAAGAACTCAACAGTGTTTCTGTTGGTGCGTCTCGGCTCGACAGGATCTCTTGAAGAAAATAGTGCCGGCTTTGTTGAGGCCTTGACAATTTGGCGTTTTGGTGGCGTCACCGTTTCAACGAGCTTCTTGTTGATTGGGCTTTTATGAGGTTTCCTCCTGGGCTAGAATAAATTGTGTGCAGACCCCCCACAGCCACATCAGGGTCTTTTTTCTTTCTTTTTTTCTTTTAAGGCTCTAAACTCTTTGTATACACGTGTTGTCTTCACCACATGGTCCTTTATCTTTTATCTTTGGATATTTTCTTGGACCACAGATTTGATTGCCATCCCGTCCATATGAGAATCAGAATGGAAAAGTTGGCATAAATACAGCAGTGAGATAAAAGTCCAATAAAGCCATCACTCAGAAAGCAGAAAAAATGAATCACATTTGATGAATGGGGCTATTTTGACAAGCCAAACAAGGAGAGCTTGATCCTCACCACCTTGCGACCTTGAAGAGTCTCTCCAGATTTGCTTTTAGTTTAAATGGTTTTGGGAAAACTGTGTGTGTGTGTTTTTTTTTTATTATTATTATTATTTCTGGAGATAATACACTCCAAAACCACAAACATTTGTTTTGACCTGCCAGATGCAGCAGATGGGCTCCAACTGCTGGACAACACTCTGCTAGTAAATCTGTTTTTATTGTGTGTGTGAGGGGTTGTTTTCTTTTTTATATCTTTCATTATTATTGCGTATCAGCTTGTAAATTTGCCAGTGTGCAAAGAGCAGAGACGGAGTCAGAGCTTGTCGGTGCAGGAACAGAGACTCCCAATAAACATGCTTGGAAAGCAGCTTATTGCTATATTTAGCGAAGGCTCGCCTTGGATGGGGACACTCAATGCCCCGTACATACACTTGGCATTGAGATAAAGTGTCCAACATGTTCTGAGCTGCAAGTGACAACAAATCTGGAGACTAATTTTAAACTGAATCCCCAACAGACCAAACCTCTGGATCGAAACCGTGGCGGATTGCAAAGACAAGTCGAATAAGCTTTGTAACATTTGTACCGCAGCTTTGATTGTTCTGCTGTTACTGAACAACATGTGGATGACATGCACCAGCCAGTTTGGCAACGCTGGAACAAAGTGAAGAGAAACAGTGCTGACATGATCTAGATTTGGGGGTTTTTTCGCCAGAAAGAAAACGAGGGCATGATTTTACAAAATGTGCTATGGTTTTATACACCAAAGCAGTTTGAGTGGACTCCCAATCAGTTTAAGATCGAAAAAGGAAAAAGGATTTGTTTATGGATCAAATTAAAAGTAAAAAAAAAGTATGGTACCGGAGAACCTACATGAAACACAGACATGCTTTGGCAGAACATGCAAAATCCACACAGAAAGACCCAAAATAAGATTCAAATCTGAGAACTGCTTTTTTAAGGCAACAATTTTAAATGGCTGATTGTACTGAGGAACAGAGGAAAACGATATTTGACAGTATGATTGTGATTGTTTTTTCTGCTGTTTGAACTTTTCTTCCCCACTATTGGTCCAATGAGAGCGTCTATAAATATCTCTACATTTGATCATTTGATTGGATGCAGGTATTGTATCTGGGGACCAAAAGAGAAATTAAAAATATCAAACAAATTTTTATCATTTTTTTTTTTTTTTTTTTAGTGTTTAACTGCTCGACAATAAACTAGACACAGGATATTTCTGTGAACTGAACAATGTTTTCTGACCCCAAATGGGTCAGCAAGTCACTGTGGAATTAAAAATTATTAATAAAACTGTAGACTTTATGTTAGACCAATTGCCAAGTCTATAAAAATTAAAATTGAATAGTCAGCAAAAGTTCTAATTTATGGGTTTCATGATTCAATTTTAGATTACCTTCTTTATATATATATATATACATATATATATATATATGTATATATATATATAAAGTGCATATATATATATATGCACTTTCTTTCCTAGACTAAGCTCCGCCTCAGGCTAGGTATTTTAGCATTAGCCATAGCACCGATTGGTCGTAAGCATCTCTAGTAGTGTAACTATATCTATCTTCTACAGAAAATATGTGATAAACAAACATAAACGTAGTTTCGAATGAAGCGTTGGCACTATGCACAGTGTAACTTTGTGCATTCACAAAGTTTCCATTCAATAGAGAAGTGAAGAACTGCCAGTATTTTAGTGTTGCACACCTGAACGCTTGTTGATTTAAACTAACTTTCAACTGCAGGCTTTGGCCAGAGACCAGTTTTATTATTATTGAATCCAGAGGTCCTCTGTAAATTGCATGTTCAATCTAACAATTATGTTGTCTTGCTTGTGTTACTCCCAACATTTGACCAAATATGGGTTTTGAAGCCCACAAAACTTAACAGTGGAATAATTATGCTGCTGATTCACACGCTGTTTACCAGCCAGATGAATTCAGGCTCCTTTTGCCTCACATGAACGGCGCCTCGTCTGTTTTTCCTGTAGCGGAGGGAAGAATTTGTTTTGTCTTACGCATCACTCCCATAACGAACAACTGACAAGGCCAAAGTTCTGACTGAAACCAGTAAAACCACGGAGAACCCGGGAAGGGAGATACGGGGATGCCTTCGCTGTGTTTACATGATTGGAACATTCTGCCTTAAACTCTTCTTTAAAAACACACACAGCTCTCACACATGGCTGGTTTTCCCCTGTAAAATTCATATTTGTTTTGTTGGGTGGGGGGGGGTTAAACATAAGAGTCCATGAAAACACTATAAAATCACAACATTTTTTGTCTAGTTGTTAGTGCAAATATCTCAATACACTTGAAACCAGCATTAAATTAACTTTTTTGAGAGATGTAGGATCTAAAGTGAATAATTCCTTAATATTGATACAAAAAAGTACTAGATTATTTCTCTTGTAACGAAACATTTGTCCTATGTTTTTCATTAATATCAAGGAAGTATTGACTTAAAACAAGCTTCTATATTAAGTTAGTTTTGTCTTATTTCAAGTGTACTAAGATATTTGCTCTAGAATCAAGACAACAGACTTTTGTCAGTTCAGAAACAATTCACCAAACACTTGGTAAGATTTTGTGTTTTTGCAGCAAGTAAATTATATACTACTACCTTTGTATTTGTTCATGTTGTTTTCTAGAGAAATGAAACTTAGACTGGGACCTTTGACCCTGCCCCTGACCTGAACTTAGGCTGTTTATGTCCTTACCAGTCGTAGGTGTGTTTCAAAAGACAATAAAGCTGATTTAAAAAAAACAGATAAACACTGAAAACGTGAAGAGAAAAAACGTGTATGTATGAAAGACATTAAAACAACACAGGAACTACTCACCGAAGCACATGCAGGGTGGTAACTCTACAGCATCTGCAGTGCTTTAATGTGAAACCGACAAAGTGGGCACGTAAACTCACGTAATTACCTGGCCAAACCAAAGTTTAAATGCCGACCTAACTCTATTTTCTGTCTCAGTAAACTCAACCACTTCCTTAAGCGAACACAGCATTAGTGCAGCAGGAAACTCCCTCAGTAAACAGGTCGGCTATCAGAGGCTGGCATCATGCGAGGCACTGGGGCATTACCTGTCATAAAGAAATGTAAAAAAAAAAAACAACAAACTTTTCCTCTGTGCTTTCCAGAGATAAAGTGCTTCTGAGCAGGGCTGCAAAGCTGCCAAATCACAGTCAGATGACCAGAGGAATGTATTGTCAGAGTATGAAATAATGAAAAGCATCTCGGATCCGACACTCAACTGTACACAATCCACTGGAATCAAATTAAAATACCCCAGCGGCAGGATTTTCCTTTCATTTTCCCGCTCTCTAAAGGTTGAGATCCACTTGTGACATCTCAATAACAGTTGATTTTTTTTTTTTTCCCAGAGAAAATAACTCATGAAGATAAACTGCATCAAAAGTCTGGAAGCCAGGTGTGGATGAACGTGAAATCCAAAGAACACCAGTGAAAGACTCAATTTCTGGGAAATATCTAAAATATGCTACATGGTGGGCCATGAGGTCCGGGTCTGGTTTTGTATTTTTGTTGAATCTGTACTCCTGAATACGGCGGGAGTTAAGTGTTTTGTTTTATCGTCATCGAAAACACTAAGAGGGCGTAGTTTTCAGGTTGTTTTTAGATTTTGTGCTTACTTTTTAAGCTTTTTAATGTGTCAGCGAAAATCTCACACTGAAAAACAAATAAAGTGTGTCCCTAGAGCAATCGCCTGTGACAGTGGACCATTTTTGTACCATTCCTGAATTGTGTTTCTAAATATAATCAAGACTATGTGGCAAGACTTGGGGCTTTTTGCATTGTTCTGTAAAAAGAAACACAGGCCCTGCTTGGGGTCCAGCAACTCTTACAGCTCACGCGACTAAAAGAGAAGACAAAACTAACTAAAAACACGGCAGAAACGATGAGAATCAGATGTTGAAGTGAACATGAAAAGACTTAAAATCATTCCGACTGGACAGAAAATTGAATGTGGCGATGAGAGCGCAGCGTGGGCACAAATCACGCTAAACATCTTGTAAGACTAACGAGAGTGTTTTCGTGTGTCAGACTTGTTTTGTTGATTAGACGAAGCGTTTAACATCTGGGCTCAGAGCTGCAGCTTATCCACGCTGCCACAGAATCAGTTTGAGGATTCGTTCATTATACTGGACAGCAGGGATGGAAAAAAAAAACTAAATCGGAGTTGTTGCTTCTTGGTGACTTCGGGTTGCAAGGACAAAAAAGCTTCAGGAGGAAAATCCAGACCGGGCATTTTCTACTGGTCAGTTTCTGAGTAGTCTGTGCCTTTGTCTTCAGAGACATTTTGTGAGTAAACAAATGAAGATTGAAATGCTACATTCTTACTCTTCCAGTTCAATTCAATAGCACATTCTTTTATAATAATAGTATATTTGATGCTCAGATGTGTGACGCACTTTGAGACTGTTTTTACAGAGAGAATATAAAGAAGTTTTTGACATTTAGTGGCTTCTGTCTTTGAAGGGGTGCATTCACACCAGCCCGGTTTAGTCCACATTAGTCGAACTCTCGTTCGTTTGCCCAGAAATTATTTGTTCGTGGGAAAGGTGTGAATGCACAAACTCTAATGTGGGTCAAAAACGCGAACTCTGGTCCACCTAAAAGCCTGGGTTGTGGTTCGGTTGAAGTGAACTCTGGTGCAGTTCCAGTGCATATGTGGATGCAAAGCGAACCAGATGCCGCTCCAAAAGCAGGAAGTGGATGATAACTCTAGGCATTCTGGGTAAACGCAAGAGTCTAGCACTAGTGGGAGAAAACTCTTGCAGTCTTTAGCCAAAGACAATGAAGAAATCCTCTGACCGCTAAAATCTGAGCAGGGAAAATGTTCTTGGATCCAAGTGTACACACAGTTTGATGCATCTGGGTTTCTTTTGGTGTACGCACTTTTGATTGATTCAAACAAGACTTTCTTTTCTAGGAAATCTAGAGATGTCTTTGTACACAAGGCTCTGTTTGTGAATTTGGTCCTTATTTCTGAGTTGGCCACCAAATTAAAGCTAAAAGCCGGCTATATAGCCCCTTTAATTTGACATACTTTTATGGGGATTGTCATTTTGAAGTCACATTCCTGGTTTGGCTTTGAATGAGATTTAATAATAAAGAAAAACAGGCCATTGTCAGGAAGACCAGCTTTTAATGAAGATGTGTTTGGGTCGCATTAAGGCATATATGCCAGAAACCCTTAATAGCAGACATGTGTAATGACTTTTGTATCCATGTTTTTGAAACGGAACTGCTTCATTTTCTCAGTGTGACCAATAATAATAATAATAATAATAATAATAATAATCTTACTATAGTTTAAAAAAAAAGGCAAACGTGTGCATTTTCGTCCTCAGACTATTTGTGTTACCAATTGGAGTCCCTCGTTAATAAGCTTTATTAGACTCAAACATGGAGATACTGGTTGAGATTTTCTCCTGGACTCCGACTCTCTCAGACAGTGAGGAATGAGTCAGACCAGATTAGAGCTGATAAGAACTTGTCACAGTAGCACAAATATACTCTCTAACACGCACACACACAGACACACTTCCAGCTCAGGCCTGTCCATGCGTATTAAAGTATTGGGTTGCAGCTACTGCTAATCTGCAGGGGGAAAAAAAGCCCTCCTTCATGTGCATACTTGCCCGTCTTTCACTCTTCGTCTTTTTCGACTCTCAATCCTCTCTTTCAGTCAGGCATTTTCATACTTCCCCCACCTGACTCTTCTCTGTGTTTTGTGCACCTCATTCTGCTTCTCTTATTCCCCATAATTGTCTGTCATCCTTTGCTTTCGACTCTCCTCCCATTGACTAATGACTTTTGACCCATTTGTTCTGCAAAGTTTATGAGGTAAACTTGTGTTTACCACATAAAACCAGTGGAAATGGTGCTTTCCATCCAGCACGTTTTTCCTAATTAAGCCAAAACCACATTGTATTCTCATGGAATGGCAAAATAACCCCTTTGGGGATCAAACGTACACTTTTTAATATGACTTCTGCATAGTCTTCAATGAAGAGATAAATGTATTCATGTGGTGGACGGTGTCCAACATCAGAAACAGATGGCCTTATAGAGCTGTAGCACTCATAGACGTAATGTTTTAATGATGACTTTGAATTTTTGTTGCTGTGCTTTTAACAAACTAACACCTGAAGCAGGAAGCAGTCTCGAACTGCGAAGCTACAATCCTTAACCAAGCAAAGAAGACTTAATCTCCATTGTTTGGTATTGATCAGAATTTGTTGACAACTTTCAGGTTTTGTAAGACCGTCCAAGTTTCCAGTCTTGCTTGGTTCACCCCGCAAGATTTTAAAAATATTGTCTGATTTTCAAAACTTGGGCCTCAAAGGACAATAAAAATGTCTAAAGTGTCACAGGTGTGGTCACAGTGTGCGGATCATCCACACAACAGGAGCAACATACCAAGAGATTAAAATCACCAACATTCAGATGTCAGACGGAAAATCTCACAAAACCTCTCAAGACCGAATGTGACATCAGAGTAAACAAACATGGGTGACTGGGAACAAGCAGTAGTTTGTAGACTATATTTAACAGAGAAAACAACGATACAAAGATGTCTCCTTTCTGGTCCGCCTCTGCAGTTTTATCTTCAGTGTATTTATATTCCCTGATGTTTTTTCACTGCAAAAAATGTCCTCAAAGAAGTTAAAAGATATAAGAAACAAGAAGTTTTTCCCATGTTAGAAGTGAAAGAACCTACCAGTGAAACTAGTACTTTTTAATCAACAGTCAGGAGTTATTGACTTAAAACAAGCTCATGTAGCTTCTTGAAAAGCTACTTGTATGTTAGTTTTATCTCAATTCAAGTGTTCTAGACCAAAAGAACTTGGTAAGATTTTGTGTATGTAAAAAAAAATCTATTTTTATCCGTTTTTTTCTGAAAGAAAGTAAAAGAGGAGAGTTCAGGGCTTATTTGTTGTTATTACTGCAGCTGGAAAACCCTTTAGACTGCCCTAAACCCTACAGTTACATGAACACACACACACAACCGTAGCCTGGTGTTACTCTATCCAACTTGCCCCCACTAAAGGTCACATAGGCAGCAAACTCTAACTTTGAGGGTCGACACATCAGAGGCTACACGCTGATTTATTTGACTCAAAATGGAGCCCCCTAACGAGGGCAGAGGTGTAGCGTTTCACTTTAAAACACCGTGACAGCAGATCAGGCGCTCATTAGGACTGGAAACGCAAAGAAAAAAATAACTAATGAAAAACTGTGGATAAAATAAACCCTGGCACGTTTCAAATGTATGGGGCAGATTTGGCTTTAGCCGAGTCGAGCTTTAGTAGTTTCCAAATGGAAATGTTGTTGTTGACGCGGTTTTCAACATGTCCTCCACTTCAGTGCTTAAAAGAATGACATTTTTGCTCCCAATTTTTCTGTTTTTTAACATTTTGTGTGTCTAAGGGCAAAACATTAACCAGGTTTGGTTTTATTTTATGTCATATATAAATATGACAACAAAACTGGGTCCACAATTCAGTAAAGGCATTAAACTTAGATCAGTTTAAAAACCTGTCATCCTTAAGCTCTGACTAATCTGTACTAATAACCTGCATTCAGATAACTTTAAAACTGCAAATCAACTCATATTTTTCTTTTTCTTAATTTGTAAACATTTTCCAAAGATTTGTTTGTCATCTAAACCAAATCCAGTTTCAGAGTTTCAGTTTAAAATCTGGAATTATAATTGCTCTAAAGCCAAAAAAAAGCCTTTAAACACATTTCCCATAAGGTATATTATATTCTAACTCAGAGATCCTACACTTTTTGGTGACATCTATGGATCATTGGGAAGAGGAGTCGTCTTGCCATCAGAAAGTTGTGGGTCTGATTCCAGCTTCCTTCCCTCCCACAAATTGATTCCACTTTGGCCAGGCGCCTATATTTAAGGTGCTCACTGACCTGTTTGCTGGTGCAAAAATGCAAGTATAGCTGGATGTTCGTGTGTGTCTCACACACATACACATGTATGATATATATATGTATATATATACATACATGTGTATTGCTGGAAAAGCACTCTTAACTAAAGGAAAGAGTGTAAAAACGACCAACAGGAACAGAAAGTGATCAGTGAGAGTCGGTGTGAAAGGCTATCTGAGATGAGTGTTTCAGTCTTCCTGCCTTTCAGCACTCTACTCCCATCCATCTAATTTTTTTGTTTGGTTTTTCACATTTACAGTGAAAATCCTGGGAAGAAGCGACTTTAACACATTTCTTTTCGCTTCAACCTCCTAAATCCAAATCATCTGCTTTTTGTCGAAAACCCCTCATCGAAAACACATGACAAGCTTTGGTAACTACAGCTCTATTGTTTGCCGTTTGTGCTCCTTGAAAGGCGACTTTTTCCTGATTTCGACCTTAACTGCACAAAAGGTACAGAGAAAAAAAAAGCTCTGCTTTCCGACACGTTCCCAGGTCTGCCTGTACGAGCACTAAACTCAGATCTACGCGTACATGACATGATTTAACAAACAGGCAAAATGGAGAGTCAAAACACTGCAAATGTGCATTTGGTTTGCGTCAGAAGACATGGAGGGAGAAAAAGAAAGACATGCATACGGCATGGCAGCTGTGTTTCGGGTTCAGTTCTCCGTCTGGTCTCGGCGCAGGATGACATCCGTTGTAAACTTTGCACCGCATTTCCGTTTGTTGAAGGTGTATCCCCGAGGAATCCCAGTAAAGCCTCTCAGATTTCCACTCTGTAGGGTTAAGCGGTGCGAGCAACTCTTTCCTTATGAAGGGGATTTTAATAATTAGCGGGCGAACGTCGATTATTCGGTGGGCATTTCTCATTCCACTTGAGTTATCAGTGATTAATGATTTCAGCCCGTGACCAAAAGACAGATGGTGAAAACTATTTATCCTGCGTTCGACCTTAAATCACCGGCGGAGACGAGGCTGAGCCCGACCTGCCGGATTTATTGGGATTTTATCACATCTTGTCCTCTTTTGAGAGTAATAACTGTGAGGGATTCAGGTGTGTTTGCGCCGCAGTTCAAACGTTTCAGCTTGTTCCTCTCCCGTCGGACCCCATTTGGTCTGATTTATCTAAACCGGGATCCTGCGCGGAGCAACACGCTTCATCAAAAATTCTTTAAAAATAAATGTATATTTTTCAAGAAGGGACGTTGAGTTGTGGCTTTATCAGAGTGATATATTGTATTAGTTTAAGATCAGAGCTTATAAATTTGTGTCAGCAGTTAATCCGGAACGTGCTTCAATCTTTCCACACTCGTTCAAAAGTATCAAAATGTTCGTGCAGCGGCCCAAATACCAACAGAAAAAGGGAGCCGTGGAAGTTTAAGCACCTCTGATAGCTTCCTCTGTGAGCCTTTTAGCTTTACACACAGCCGACATTTTGATCTTCTGTTTTGAAAACAGCGTTTCAGGGTCACCTGAAGGGTTGCCGCTAATACAAGATTCCCCCGTTTAGTTGCAGCCAGATGCAGGGCAGAAAATCTGTTGGCAATTTTCTTGTCTTGAAGTGTGTGTGGGAGTAATTTTCCTCTTTTGGGGACATTTGGAAGCCGAGACCGGCACGCTACGCGTAGCGAGACGAGCCACGGCGGCGGATTAGACTGTTTACTCTCCGCCGTGTTTTCCTCAGAGCGTATAGGGTATACACCAAGGGCCAATGGGGTAATGTTGGGGCAGCTTCATTTACTGAAATACCCCAAACCCCCTGGCCTTTAGCGATCACGTTCAATTTGCAGGTTCAGTTGAGAGCACAGTGTGGGGGGAAAAAACCGAGGCCATGAAAAACACATCACCTTCAGAGTACGAGGTGAAGCGAAGCACATATTTAGGATTTTGCGGTTTGCTCTGCAAATTAATTAGGGAGAAGTGAAACAACCGGGATTCGGTTGCTCGCTTCGGGGAGCCGGAGGGGGACTGCATGACTACATGATCGGAGCGAGGTGGGAAAACAGAGAGAAAAGCCATAAAAAGTTATCTTGGAAAGAACAAAAAACAACAAGGAAGAAGAAGGAGGATCAAAAGGACATGCTACCAAGCGAAAACGATTATTTCTTTTAAGGCGAAGTGAAACGAGGACACACTTTATTGTGTGAAAGGGTTGGAATGATCCAGTGTGTGAGAGCAGACAGTGTGTGTATACATACATCAAGGGACGCAGGATGTAGAGCAGAGATGGGATGAGAGGAGGAGAGGAAGGATAGTTTGCATGATGTTATGAATCATCCTATCTGTGATTTACTCACTGATGCCGAGAATAGCATTAGCAAACTTTTTGTTTCAGAAAATAAAAAGCTTTTAATGAGTATCAGAATGTCATGTAGACCATTTTGTAGTTGAATATAAGTGTTTTTGGGGTGACAGTTAAAGCTACAGAATGTAATTTTCTCTAAAATATGTTTTTTACAACTTTGTTAAAAGTGTCACTATGTTGTTAAGGTGTAATATGAAACAGATCATCAGTGAAAAAACCGAGCTCCTTCCAGTGCTGCTTTTGCTATCGGCTGAAATGTGTCGCTCCTGGCCAAAAGCAACAAATCAGAGCCAGGAGCTGTCTTGGTGCTGTCAGTCATGCTTGTGTATCTGATGCTAAATCAGCTAATGGCGAAGAATCAGTGCACCTTTCCAGGAAAACAGTTTGTCCACCATCATCGGTGGCCATGCTAACTAGCATTAGTATTCGCAGCATATTATCTGTCTCATATGAAATTGTCATGACGACATTTTTAATAAACGTTAAAAAATATTTTTTTACTAAAGTTACAAACTGCAACTTAAATAAGGATAAACTAAGAAACATCCAAAACACTGATATTATTTATGCTTTCAGGACTTTTTACTTTATCTTCATATATTGTCTTTTAGAAGTAAGTAGTTTGCTGTGAATTAAAGTATCATTGAAAAATCTTTACCATTTCCTAGAACTTAGGATGTTTCTATAATGTGGTTTTTGTTCCCAATGTCGATCGTGAGTTTTTTAAGAATACACGACTTCTGAAAAACAGTTCCAGTGAAGTTAGAGATTTAAAAAAACAAAAAAAACGTACAAAATATTCATTGTCATTCGTGGCATTTTTGTTGATTGTTCCCATCTTCTTTCAGGTGACGGAGAACATCATCTCCAAACAAACCTTCATTGGTGAGCATCTCTCTCTGGCACACACCCCATTATTCATCCGCAGCATTCTTTCCTAAGCTTCCCTCGGTTTTCTCCTCTCCCCAACAGAGGCGAGAACAATGCCTCGCTCTTTCAACAACTCAAAGTTCATGAGCTCCGTGGCCCAGAGGCCATCTGCCCACCTGACTCTTCGGGACACCAGCTCTCAAGGTGAGACGGGGGGGGATGAAAGTCACCCAGGATCCTCCGTTTGAGCAATGGTGGAAACAGTGAAAATGCTGAACACTGCCAACACGTGTCTGTTCAAATGATGCTAAGGTCTGATCTGAACGAAACACCATGTTGAATCGGTTTACAGGAATACAAATCCCAGCAGAACTTTGTCAAAAGGCATTAGCAATCTCGTTTTTAACGACGAACAGACGCAAACAGTGGGGAAGACACTTCACAGGAGCAGCTGTTGTTCATGCTAACTCACACGGGTTGCATTAAATGTTCTTTAAATCATCTTTACTTTCATATCTATGTCTTCTCTCCAGGATAAACATCTGTGTTTTTAGATTTTTCAATTTTCCCAGCTCAGATTTGGTTTAAACAAGCCCTTCAAAAGCCCTGATTTCATTCAAAACAGCTGAAATCCTGTTTCTTCTGCAATTCAGAACCATCAGAAGAGGAATACAATTGCTCAACCCGTCAGTTATTTTATGGTCAGCATACAGTAGGATGGCACCCAAATCACTTAACGGAGACAGTTACTAGGAATGATTAATAGATTATAAATGATGATTAAACAGCTGTTTGTGTTGTCAAAAAATACTGTGCAGTTGGACTTTGTCTTTCATCTGCCTTAAAGACATAACACGCAGACTTTCATCTGAAACTGGCGTGCAAATTGAAGGGTGTTAACAATCTGGCAAAGGCTGCATGATGTTGTTTCCACTGCGTTGACAAAGGGCAAGGAATGTATACGTGTTTGTGTGTGTGTGTGTGTGTGTGTGTGTGTGTGTGTGTGTAAGGGAAGGAGGACGAGAGGGTGAAGTTCACACGTTCAGCCTGGATTTCTCATAAGGAAGTTCAGTGGTGAGACACACACCGAGGGAAGTCCTCTGATGATGTAGAGAAAGTTTTTATCCTACAACTGCCGAGAAAAACCGAAGCATGTTAGCTTAGCTGCCTACTGCTATTCATAAGTTCACCTTATGTGAGCCTGTGTTGTTTCTGTTTAGCTGGAGAAAGCTGTGGCACAACCAAGTATTGATTTGTTCTGTGAATCTACTGAACATTTCAGCGGGTTCATCGTCTAGTGACATTGTCACAGAGCAGAGTATCATCTGCATAGAAGATAACTAATCTTGTCATTACTTGTTATAATCTGAGCTACAGGCTAAACTCATTTGTATTTCCTGTTCTCTGTTTGGGTTTTTGTTTACATAAGCTGGACCAGTCAGTCAATCTGACTCAACAATAATAAGAAAGATAATAATTCAGAACCGTCTTGAGTCATTAAAGTTGTAATTACCGAAGAGCAGCAGTGAAAATATGGCAGAACAGATGGAAACATTCTCCTTATCATATAAAGCTTGACATTAAAACCATTTTTGACATCATCTCAGATAATGTGCTCCCTAAAAGTCAGCATGAGATGTCAAAAAATGTTATCCATATTATATACAATTACAAAATAGCTACACTAAAACATGTGCTTCGAAGAATTACAGAGTCACATAAAAAGTCACATAAAAAAATCACGTAAGTCTGCGTTGTTACACTTTTCCTACCATTAAAAACGAACATAAATTTTAATTCTTCATGAAAGTCGTTTGAATCGAACAGTTGCCAACTTTGGTCACGCACCGTATCTCATTACTGCTTCGCCTTTACGTTCTGCTTTACTAGACGCTGCCTAATAAAGCATCTAATAAAGCTTTTGAGCTTTTGTCAATTTTTAGTACAATCCATCTTGCTGAGAATCTGCAATATTTCAATACTTTTCTAATGTGTACTTGCAGGGTTCTCTCCCTATCCGATTCCCACAGCGGGCCTCCACCAGTCCTGCCGCCATGTGGTCCGCTCATGGGCCAATCAGAGCTTCGGCGCTCACCTGCACAACATGACGCTGACCAATGGAAGGCTGCGAGTGCCTCAGGATGGGCGGTACTACCTGTACTCACAGGTGATAACTCTCATCAGACTGGCTCAAACGAGAGAGAAAACTTAAAGGGGCAGTATTATGTAAAATCAACTCTTTTTTTTTTTTTTTTAGCTTTACATCATGTTATAAAAAACATTCCTGGAGTGGTGATTTTTAAGAAATCCTTTAACCTCCATGGCAACCATTCAGTTGTGCAAAATGACCAGGTGGACCTAGCTCCGCCTACCGAGACGAAGCTCCTCCTTGAAGTTGCAGTTGACAGAGTATCTGCCCCCTGAGACTCCCCCTCTCAACTCCTTCAGACTAGCCAGCAGCAATTAGCAAACCAATGCTGATTTGATCATACAAGCTACTTCTCAGCACTAAACGTTTGTAAAAATGTTGCTAAAGGGTTAACAGAGGAGCCATGTTGTGATGACTTCCTGAAGATGGAGTTTCAGAAAGAGACAGAGGCCCAATTTCAAGGTGTTAAATTAGAAAGTAAAATGTATTTTAATTCTTACTTGGTATATACAACTTTTGTGTTGTATATATCAACATAAATGTAACATAACTACTTAATTTTGCTATAAAAATAGCACTATGTGCCTGGAAAAAACATAATACTGCCTTTTTAACGCTCACTTGAAAAACTCAACTGTTGTAGCAATAGAAAAGATCTTTGACTACTGACTGTTCTTCAAAAGCAGAGGAGCTAAGCATCCTTGACTTGTCAATAAGAACAAAGAGGCTCTGCACCGGTCATAACCATCCTTTGCTCCTGCTTACTTCCAGGTATATTTTCGGTATCCGTCTCCAGCAGCCAGTGACGGGGACCAGCGCAGCGTCAGCCACCAGCTGGTTCAGTGCGTCTACAAGAAAACCTCCTATCCAAGCCCGATTCAGGTAGGTATTCAGGTTTTCTCTACGCAGACCAATCTGATACGAACCGTTAACTCACTGTGATTTTCTCTCTTTGGTTCCTCCAGCTCCTGAAGGGTGTGGGAACCAAATGCTGGGCTCCAGATGCCGAGTACGCCCTGCACTCCGTCTACCAGGGGGGCCTGTTTGAGCTGAGGGCCGGCGACGAACTCTTCGTCTCCGTCTCCTCTCCCACTATGGTGAATGCCGACGATTCGTCCAGTTACTTCGGGGCCTTCCGCTTGGACCTTTAAGAGAACACGATGGGAGATGATTGGTAAAAAGAGACGCTACGGAGGAAGACACCTTTTTAATATCAATTGATTACAATTGTGAGCCTCGTTCTTGACACACTAAATGAGGAAAACATTTGGGAAACCTGCAAGGGAAAAAAGAGTGGATTTGTCTTTCCTACTTCCCACTGAGAAAAATCGGTTGAGAGACGTGCAATCATCAATATGAGAGGACAGTACTAATTCGCAGTCGATTCTTGCAGTTTGGATTTCACAAGAGAAGATCATTCGGACATCCCCGCTGAAAACGATCTCGGTGAACTTCCTGTTTTAAACAAACTTTGTTGTAAAAAGCAATCGTACCCACGGATCTCCGAACCAAAGAATGTACACACCCGTCTTCTGCATCAAAGATGTGAAGAAGGGCTTTTGAAACGGTAGCAGAAGAAGCGCAACGATCAAACCAAAGCAAACTGTCTTGAGTTTAACTTTTCTAAGCGTGCCATGACAGCTCTGTACATATATAGGCCTTAAGATGGGATGTGACCTGTGGTGATTTTTTTTTTTTATCTGATTCATTTGTATTTTTACTTTGACTTGACCTGAAAACCACTTGGACTAGAACCATGAACTATATGAAAAGTATGACAGAGAATAAGGATTTCCTGTTCCTGCTGGATACTGTGAGGAACTGTGATCAGACCAGAACTTTCTGAAGAAGAGTCTGTAAAGAATAAAAGAAGTGAAAACAAAGAGGACAAAGGTGAAATATTGTAAATGGTCATAAGAATGAGCCCAGCAAAGCAGAGGAAGATAAATAAAAAAAAAAGACTCAGAGAGGCTCAGGGTGGCATGCAGCCCAGCCAGTCTCTTGCTCTTCCCTTCTGTCAATGGTTTCTCCATGTTTTCTCACCAAAAGTTTCATCTATGTTGCCTTTCTTATCTAACCTGTGAAGTTGCCTTGTGTTTTACTGTAAGAAAAGAATCAGAATGTGCAGAAAAACACTAGTTGCTCAATTGCAGACATTCACAGCTAGCATGGTTGTAAAAGTTAAGTTGTGAACATTTTTTTATTTGTTTGTTTGTTTGTTTAGGGACTACGTTGCATCTCGCACCTTGTACATTGAAATGCATTCAGAGAAATGTTCAAATGCTAAATTTATCTCAATTTTAATCTTCCTTTATACCAACCTCTTAAAATAGGTGAAAGGTGAAAATAACATGTTCAAATACTTACGTAAATCCATACATCAATGTGCCAGAACACGATTTTAGCTTCTTTTTTTTTTTTTTTTTTTATAAATCAAAAAGCTTTTTTGCTGCCTTCTGATAAGCCACCACCAAAGGGTGCTGAAAGGTCAAAGGTGAATTTCGCAGGGGGATTGGGGGGAATCACATTAATTTGAAAGTTTGGGTGGAAAAAAAGTGCAAATATACGCTTTAATTTCATCCTGTGACTAATTCTGCTTCTTTTTGCTAACGCCTAGTGTTGCATAGCTTTACCAGATAAATGGGAAGACAATGGGCTTGTTTAGTAGAAGAGACACATTTGAAAAAACATCTTTGTTGGTATAAAGCTGGGAAAAAAATCAGTCAGCACCTGAAGCGTCAGATAAACTAGTAAGGGGGAGTGGACTCATGGTTTTACACCACATAGAGTAGCAGAAGTGCCAATCATGCTGTGCTAAGCTAACCCTGTTAGCATAAAGTCTCATCTAACTGATATTCTGTTATTTGCATTATATTGTTTTTGTCTCATTGTCAATAAATTAAGTTAAGCCGGTAATCTGGAACAGACGGCGGATGCTATACCACACAGCTCAGCTAGCGATGAGGCTAGTTTAAGCTAACCCAAGTCCATGTGATAAAGAAAGTGTAACTGGTTCACTTTATTTATTCCTTGTGCTCGTTTTGGCTGGTTTGGATATGGGGTTCATTGGTGTTTGGCAAACTAATTTCAAATAATAAGTTGGCTATAACTTACAATAATCTTTCTGCTGCTATCGTTAGCATTACGAAGGTCTGCTACACAGAAAACCAACATCGACGACCCATTCCTGATAATAACCTCACTTTCAGAAATCCAAACTTTCTCTGTAACAAGCTTAGACAATAAACTGTCGAGGTTAGCATCCATAACATTAGGTTTCACTAACAAGAGGATATAAACAAAAACCATTGGCTCTTAAGACAATAAAAATTTGGGTTTTTTTGGTCCATTTTTCCTTTTTATTGTAAATTAGGGTTACATCAACCAAGAAGTTACTCGTTAGGACCCCCTCTTTTTTATCTTACTTTCTAGCCTAAATGTTTTGTGGGAAGCAAAGCAGAAAATGTAATTGTCAGAACTGAAACTGGTGGTGATAGTTCAATCTGGCTGGAACGAATATCAGGAAATATATAGGCCAAAAAGTGCCTTTACGGTTTGTTATTGAATTTCATGTCTGACCTACTTTGCAGTTTTGTAAGAGGTCTACTACTCTTACTTCAACAATACAATAAAGCTAAAGTGTCAAGGATGAAAGGTCAAATTAAATATGGCTGTATGACATAAATAGACTGTTTTACACACGCGTCAGAAAATAAGACACCTCTCCCAGAGTCATGCAGCAGTTAGAAGACAGTAACGTTTTGGAAGACAGCCCAGATAAAGTCACAGACAGACATAAAAAAAAAAGTGTTTTGGGAAGAAGCTAAATATTCACTGACACAAACCATGCACCATCGAGCACTGACTCGACCTCTACACATTTTCTTTTCGCTGGTATGTGGACATGTATGCCCATAAAACACACACACACACACACACACACGCACGCATCAGCTCGCACTACATGCCGCACTATGTGCTCTGCAGACACACACATCATCTGGTGTCACACTCTGGAAAAGCACAAACACTCAGATTTATACACTCAGAAATTTACGGCGCAGCCTCCCTGTGCCATCTGGTTGTTGTCAGTGGTCAGGTCTTGTGTGTACGTGTGTGTGTGTGTGTGTGTGTGTGTGTGTGCTCTTACTGTATGGGTCTGTTTAAACAGCTCATGTCACAATCACAATTAAGAACCGAGGTCGAACAAATCAAACGCACCTTACTTTGCCTTTCCACTTAAATGGTTTTCCCAGGAGAAAAGGACGTTTCTACACACAAGCTGACATTCTGACTTGGAACAGAAATTTATGCCATCAGGTGAGGTAATAATTCAAGTTTAATGGTTTAACTTTAAAAAATTATTGCAGTTTGAACCCTTTTTGGGGGGATTTTTTTGTGCTTCCCATCAATGTTCTGTCTTGCTCTTCATGTTTGACCCTCAGCATGCTATTTCAAAAGGGCAAAAGCCTCCCGGTCCCTCCGCCCCCTTAAAAACATCATGTTATTATAACTATATACCCGACCATATTGTAACAATAAATCCATCAATCTCTGCTTAAACATTTGCATTGAATGTCTAAGGGCTTTGTTTCTACTGAACAGTTTTATACGTAGCTGTGAACATTAGTGGCACAGTGTTGTTGGGAAAATAAACAGATATCTGACTATAACCCCCGTGTCTGTGATAATGTGTTGATTGAAAATGTAAAGTTTCAATTTAGTGATCAAAATTATTTTGTTTGTTTAGATTGTGATTCAAACACAACCTCTACTGACTTTTGCTTGGCAAAAAAAACAAAAACAAATTTACTTCACTGTTATGAAATCATGTTTCTGGAGGTAATTATGCGGGTCGAAGTAATATTTAAAATTACAAACAGTATTGTGTAAGTCTCGAGTCATTACTGTTGGTATGTTAGGTCACTAAATTCACACCTGTGGGCAAGAAACTTTCTAAACTCGAGGGATGAACCGATGTTGACTGCCATGTTAAAACATTTTTATTTAATTTATCCTTTCAATTTTCAACTTGTTAGGAGTTTTTCCATAATAATTGCGGCGCTGTCTTCCTCAGTTATCCATAGAGTATATCTATCTAAGCCGGGTGTGTCCATCAACAAATGGATACGATAAATTAGCTACTCACCCAGATTCATTTATTACCAGAATTCATTCTGAACCCAGTGAGGGAAGTGGTTGGGGTTTCCGACTGAAGTCGTTGTGGAACTGCCGCACAGCTGATCTCTGGGCAAACCTCACAAAAATAAATCAATAAAAGTTGTTTTAAAAACTTCCCAACAGTCCATTTAGGTCTACTGGGTAAGCAAACTAATTATTAATGTTATTCTTTATGAGGTGGCGAGAACGCCGTGTGTCCTGAGATACCCCACTCTGCAGGATAGAGGGATGCCAAAAGATCTATAAAGTGTGTTTAGCAGTTGGACTACAGTCAGAAGGTTTTTTTAATTAATTTTAATTGGAGCATTGCAGAAGTCATGATTAATGCTGGTTAACAGCGTTTCTCGAGACGTTCTTATTACACCACTTCCATCGCTTCCCTTCCTGCGAGGGAACACAGCTGCTGCTGCCATGCCCACGAGGGTAACGGGTCTGGTTCTGCCACAATAAGTAAATAACTTCAAAAATTCAAGACATGCATGTCAAATGCTCGGGTTTGAGGGAAAAGTTGCACAAATCATCTGATTGTCACGAGTGACTGACACCAGCTCCATTTACAGTCCATGTGACAAGACAAGTCCATTCTCAGACAGACAACGCCGACCGAGGACAGGACTGGAAGATTCACTCATTTGACTAAATGATGTCATGTCAGAAGTAAAAGTGAGGTTTGATTTCTCTGTGTGGTCAAGGTAACGGCAGTGTTGCTCTGTGGCAGAAATGAGGATTCACTTTGTTGGTTTGCCTCAATGTTCTGGGTTTAACCTGAACTTAACGTGGTGAACATTGTACTTTTGGAGATGGAGCTCATCTTCCTTTACTATGAAGTTCAAATGACTTCAATTTGAACGAACAGAAGTGGATTCGGTCAAGTGCCGAGACAGAATCAAGTGAATCATCAAAACATTGATGCGTCGACCTTTTCGTCACTTTTTAATCTGAAGGTACAGTTTACCGCAAAAGTGCTTTACTGTCTATTTGACCTTTCTCCACAGTTAGTCATGTCACAAAAAAACAAACATTAACATATTCACTGATATGTTAATGTCAGTGAATATGACCTTATTCACTGATATAGAAACAGAATATAATGCATAACCATGAATTAAAGGAAATTTAGAAATTAGGCCAAAAGAAAAAACCCTAAACAAACTTATAAGTGCTCACACCGTCTTTTTTGCACTTTTTGTTTTTCTTTTCAGAAGAGCTCAAGCTGAGTCACCGTGAACAGCCATTTTGTTTGATTACCTGTTGCAGTTAGGTCTGAACCTTTTAGTAAATGATCTGAACTTTTGGAGATAATCGGTTGTGCCAGATGTTACTTATTAGAGTAAAGGGCTGAACGTCATCTTAGATTTTTCTCTCCCCAAAGCCCCGGGAAATTAGGTTTGTGGTTGTAACGTGACAAAATGTGAAAACACTGCAGTACGCATTTAAGTTTTGGTAATAGACCGCAGACCAGCATGTTCTTCCCTTGCAAATAACACTCAGTTTCTACAACAGCAAACACAATGGTTTCACATAAATTGCTGATATTTTAGAAATAAGAGTCAGTCTCAGATAGCAGAAATCCGTTTTTGTTTCAGCCTTTCTGACCAGCTGTTGGCTCAACTCTTCCCTCATGTTATGCATTACAGCAGCCAGATGTTGAGAATTTAAGAGTTTTGACATTCTATCTAAAGCTTTTGGTGGCGAATCATAAATTCCCAATGTTCTGTTTAACTTGGAACCGCCTGCAAAACAAGGCACATAAATAGCATGTTTTCTGTAATATTGCTGGGAATGAGTCGGAGTCGCATTCATTGGAAAAATGTCAGGGATCACTCGCTGGCTTCCAGACTTGGAAGAAAGACACCAAGCCAGCAGTTATGATAAAACTCTGTAAACTATATGTAAAATCAGCCCAGACTCCAGGTTCCAGCCGCGCCGACTTCAGCTTCCATCCAGGATTCACGTAGCGTTCTTCCATGTTTTAAACAACTGCGGCTTGCTGAACACGATAACATATCTTCAAAGGAAGCATACAAGCTCTATTTGACAGACCAGTTCTCCAAAAGCAGAATTTATTGTTTCTATGGTTTTATAGCAAACAGCTAGCCAATCGATCCACGACCACACAACAATACTGTGTAATCATGTTACGTCATGCTTAGGGTGTGAGGCTCTTTTTGGTCAACGGTAAATTTTGGCCTCCCTTGGATGTCGTTTGTACCTATTCTCTCTTTTATTGTTGAATTATGAACTTTGACCTTAACTGTGGCAAGTCACCTCGGATTTACACTTCATGCATCTCTGCTCTGCTGCGTACTTCGCCGGCAGACCTCCCTTATTTACACTCCAAGTGGCTACACTTTACTGTAAAGCCAAAAGGAGAAGCATGAATGGGAAATGAGAGGATATTGTATCCCACCTAACTGATGTGGGTATTGCGGTCCTCCGAATTAACACAACCATTGTGGGAAATTTTGTATTTACTCAAGTATCTTCGTCTGAAATTGAAAATTTGTTTGGCGATCTGAAACGTTCAAGTGTGGCAAGTTAGCAAAAACAGCAGAAATCTGTAAGAGGAGGAACTACTTTTTTAATGGCACTATGTTTTTAACGCGCTGCATAATTTTCATAAAACACCTTGAAAGCTAAAAGTAGTAAGCCCTACGATTGTCACCCTTGATGTTCATGTCATCTTAATGTAAACCAGTAAATTCTCCCAAAGCCCATTGGCAACATGTCATATCTTCTTCTTCTTCTTCTTCTTCGCTCATTAGCGAATGTTTGTCCAAGACAGCTGCCATTGATCTCGCAGGTGCAAATAAACAGCCTTTCCAAATTTCATCCAAGAACATCTGCAGGGCTAAAACAAAAACTAATGAAGTGCTGGTAAATCTCTGAAGGGTCCCATTTATGAAATCTATCCCCAACATGTTTAAAACATTAGAAAAAAGCAGTGACATCATGCTGCAGGCACGGAGGCATGGCAACAAACAGGACTCATCGGGACCAGATTGCTGAAGCGGCTCCACTCGCTGTAATGGGTCGCTGTTGCAAATTATCCACTAAGCGTGACACAAAGGAAGGTGATGTTTGTAGCATTTGGCTAAAGTATCATAAACGTATCCAGACTCCTGGATCACGTTATTGAGTAATTAGTTAAAGAAACAGATGATCATGTCTGATCCAATCCTCTCTCAACTCTGTGAGTCTTTATAAAAAATGGAAGAGTTTAGTTCATTTAACAGAAAAGTAATTTTGAACATTCCACTGGGGCCGAGCTGATCCGCGTGATCAATCATTTCTGCTAGTTTAACTTTAATGGCTTTAAGTGCAGTAGGTTTAAGCACTTAAAGCTATGAGGTAAAGATTTCATGTTGACCTCCCTACATTTTACAAACAAAGGTTTTTAATGGGAGTTTTATTTCACAGACTAGCGTACGACTTGGATGTAGAAGGAAAATTGTGGTTTAGGATTTTTCACAAATCAAAATACGAAAAGTGTACTATAGTGTACGTTTGCACTGAGTCAATGATATTAGTCTTTTAGTTAAGTCAAAACTTGCTTTGCCAATCAAGAGCGACACATTGTTGCCCCTTCTTTGCAAAATTAGCTCAGGCTCAGTCAGATTGAATGACGGATCATCTGGGAGTGTTAAGTCTTGGTCTGAACCATTTACTTGCAGCTCTGCAGTTGCACAGCACTGTAAGTCAAAGATAATGACAACAGGAATGGCTAAAGTCTGTCACTGCTTTAGCCATTCTTGATCTTGTCGCCACCTACTGGCCATTAACAGCAAAGACGTTAATGTTTTTAAGAGTTATAGTCGTGTTTTTCTTCCATGTATTTGTTAATTAAACCTAAGTAAATCAATAGCTACGCAAGAAACTAGCTAGCCAGCTAAATATCTAGCTAGCTAGACATTTAGCTGGCTAGCTAGGGGTATATATCTACCTAGCTAGATATATAGCTAGATACACATGAAATAATGTTTTTGTCAACGGCCATTTTCTGGCCGTTTCTAGTCATGCATGGATTAAGAGACAATAATTCAGACATGTTTGTAATACGAAGGGCAACGTTAACTTCTCAATCCTGGCTCCCCGTCTCTTTAGAGGTTCATGCTGACAGAGAGATGGAGATCTTACCTTAAATTTAACTGGAATGGAATATCTCCTTTGACTGATGAATAGCTCCTCTGGGACGTTGTTGCTTCAAAACAGTCATGAAGCAGCTGCTTCAGTCTCTGCAGTCACGCCCAAAGACAGAGAGGTTGATACCTGCAGCTATTCCCACAATGTTTCCCAACAGGATGTATGTTTCCCATTTATTTGTTGGGTCAAGAGATCAATCCAGAACTGAGGCGCACCTGTTGTGCGTTTCTAAACGGCAATTGTGAAGCCTGGAGACGTGTAATTTGTGATGTTTTTAAAATTCTGATCCTAAGAGAATTTACTACATCTGCAGTGCATGGATGAGAAACTTCAGCAAAGTTATACTTCACTTCCAGTAGATGTTGTCGTAGTTTGCCTTTGAGGTCCAAACCTTCCTATCATTTGGACACGCGCAGCGTCAACTGAACGATCAGAAAATACGGCAAGATATTTCAGTGAAACCGGCTGGCCAAGGGGTCAAAGTGGCTTCATCGGAGCATCAACCACGAATACTTCACTGCTCCTTCAACCTTCGCTAAAGTTTCTGCCTGTATTCACTCCCAGATAAATAGGAACAAACTGCCAAAGGAGTCACAAAACCAACATTATCCAGCTAGGCAGGGGTGCTCAAAGTCGGTCTTGGAGGGCCGGCATCCTGCATGTTTTAGTTCTCTCCGTGGTTTAATGCACCTGGATCAAATGATTGGTTCGTTAAAAGGCCTAAGAAGTACACTGACTTCCTGAAAAGGTTGTGAGAGAACTAAAACGTGCAGGATGCCGGACCCTCGAGGACCGGCTCAGAGGTGCTGTGGGCACCTCTGAGCTAGAGGAAGACTTGACAATGAAGAAGTGGCTAAAGAAAGATGACGCTCTTGGACAAACTAATCTAGATTTATGGCAAATTAAGATTTTAAGCGATTTATGTATTACAAGTAAGAGATAAAATGCTAATGTCATAACAAAACTTCACTTCAACAGTGCAGAACTGTCCCTTTAAGCCCTTGAATACATGCTGTTCCCTCATTTATTTCTGCTTTTGCAAAACATGAACTCTATTAAGATTTTAGTGCACCAGCCTGCCCTTCAGGATTTATCTAAAAGAAATCACATTGATGTTCAGCATTACACACAGCTTTTTCACTTTTTCCATTTAGCCAAAATTATAAAGGCAAAACTAAAATGCATCAGTATCTGACAGTTTTTGTTGTTTTTTTGTTTTTGTTTTTTTACTGTTAACCCATTTTCTCCTAAATTGAGTTCCCGAGATATGTTATCAAGTGGCATCAAGTCTTAAATGTTCTTTATCTGTTACAGCAGTTCCTATTTGGCACTGGGTATGAAGACCAGAATTATCTCTAAATCACTGGAGAACAAAAAAGAGATTTTTCTGAGCAGCTCAAGCTTCAATGTCTTCAAAGAATGTTTGTCTTCAAAAGAAAAAAAAAAAAAAAAAAGTGGTTGAAAACAGCAAAATATCTTCTTGTCAAATGTAATTTTCAGCACGGGTTTGATCCGGTTGTGCTGTGGATAGATTCAACCGGCACCTGGACTCCTCTGGACCTGCTCTGCAAAACACATGTTCAGTGGTTCTGATGCGTCTCTAGGCGTGCTCTTCTGGCCGTGTGGCTGAAACGTCTTGGCGAAGGGTCAAAAAACGAAAGCATGTGTAAGAGCTCGGCCTTCTGATGCTTCCACTAACAAAGATTTATCCCAAAAGCTGTTATGACTTTGGGTTCCAGATCAGAGCAGATGTTAGCTAATGAATTTTAGAATACTTTGATTTGATATTGAGAATTTATTTTGTGTTTTAAAGTAGAGATAATCTACTGCAATGAGTAAAATAACCATTTTTGTCCCAATTGGAACAGAAATACCAACTTTAGTGTTGTTAGCAGCTAACCGTTAGCATGGTGTTTTCTCAGTGCCTACGAAGCAGTTTTAATTTGTTGAGCACAATATACATTGATGGAAACCAGTTGCATTTAAAAATTATTTGAAACTTTATGGTTGTATGACCTTTGATCATTTGGATCGTGTGTGTAGGAATAACTGTCTGTGTTGAGTGGGTGTATATGAGCACGTTCGTCAGCCGGAGGTGCACAGCCGTTAGAGGGGCGAAAACATTACGCCCTGCAACCCGGGTCTTAACAGGCCTCTCTTGTAAATGAGACAATGAGTCTCAAGAGATTTTCCTGCAAAAAAAAACAAAAAAAACACAGCAATCAAGAGCAGCAAAAAGGCCCAAGGCAGATCCGTACGAATGACAGCCCCAAACAGAAGTAGGTTGTCAGCAAAGCAAAGAACCAGCAGCACCCAAACTGAGGAAACCCCCCAAAACACCAGCCAGAGCCGAGGCGGGTTCTCCACCTGCTGAACCCATGGGAGGTTAAGAAGAATGGAGTTTCACCAAAGCCCTGTGCTCCCCCTCGGCCCACTAACGGCCCCCACACATCCCTCAGGAACCACAGGCCACCCAACAGGAGCAACCCACCTGCCAAGTCTCCCACACAAACACCAACTGGAATCGTAGATGCTCCGACTCCCAACGTGTTACAGCCGTACCCTGCTTTCTCCTAACTGACCAAAACCCAATGACTACAAGAAAAAAAAAAACGTTTTCTGCGTGGTCAAAATCATTACAGACATTAGAGGCATTAGAGGCATTCCATAAATAAAGAGAAAATAATTAACTTCACATTCACCTGGGCGTTCGCTCATAACCTCGCCACTGTTTGACTACTAGTCTTTTCCATCGTAACATTATCACAGACCGTGGACCTGTTAGGGGTTTTATTTTATTTTCTCTTCTTGTAACTCTTGGCCCATGCCGACTGCATATAAATGAAAAAAACCCCAGCTGTTTCTAGCACTTATCTGCCTTTCTCTGACCCTACTGTGTTTAATAGGAGATTTAACAAATGACCTATGAGTTTGTTTAACCTGCCCCTCAACCTCTATCCACATACATGTAACACCGCCCTTCCTGACACACGCACATACCAACAGTCATACAAACGGTATATAAGTCCCTTTTTCTAACACCAATGTAGCCTTCACCCGTCTCTCACACATCAACAAATCCACCAAAGAGCAGTGGCCCACCCTCTGCTCTCTGTGTGTCTCCCTGATTATTGCCCATCATGCTTGATGTTTTCCTTAGAGGCAGCCAGGAAATGAGTTTTATAAAGCTGGAAATCATACACGCATACACACAGAAAAGCCAACACTTCCTGAAGAGACTACGTGGGGCCAGACAAGCGCTCAACCTGACACACACACACTGTTCTTCGAAGAACAATACTTCTGTTTCAACCCCGCTGCCTCCACTACCGGCCATTGGGAAAGGGAATTTCAGAACCAGTGGGAGTGGCGCTATCAGAATACCTTGCAGGGCACCTAAACAATGCGGTTATTCCTGCGGCAGCGCGACAAACATCGCCGAGCCTTTGATAAGGTCTTTAAAGCACCCTTCCTTGGCACACATCGGGCTTGTCTCAGGAAGCTGAGGGGAACCGCCAGCGAGGAATGAGCTCAGGAAAAAGCAATGTGGCTCCATGCGATTGCTTTCTCACACTTGCGCAGGGTTCATGTCGGAGACGGTCAGATCCATGAGAAAAAAAGCCACGGAGACCCACCGAGGTGGTCCACACTGATGATCAGGCAGCGTATTGTTGAGGAAGGAAACGGGGGGGACAATACACACAGCATATGCAAATCAGCAGGTCTGTGAGAATGAAACAGAAGAGGAAGGAAGGAAGTGACTAAAACAACTGGAGCAACACTAATAAATCAGTTCATATCGAACACCTTCGGATAAATGAGCCGTAATGTGAAAGAGTGATAAACAGTAGCACAGACAAAGCGTAAAAAGGACGGAAACAAATCAAGCTAACTCCAGTAAGTACAGGTTTCCTCTATAACTTTAAAAAGTTTATGACATACACTTTTGTCTCACACTTTTTTATTCTCGAGATTAAAAATATGTTAAGATTCTTCAGTCGGTGTCCGAGACAAACTCTGCACTGCCCTGGTTACAAGTGGAAAAGCTAGCAGGAGTTACACCTTGATATGCTAACAGGCTAGGCTAATTATTAGTAATAAAACATCAAATGAATTTGTCTGCATTTAATTCATTCTAACACAAGAGCAAAAATGTTATATAAAACAATATCACATGTTTAAGGGATACAATAAGTCTATTAATGCGATTATGGTCAAAGTTTAGCATAAAGCGGCCATGTTGGATTTAGAGGCTGGAGTTATAGGGACATGTAGGGGGGGAACTGTTTTTTTTCTTCATTTCTATTACAGTTGAAATTTGATTTAAAAAATAAATACAAACTGTTGAGAATAAAGGGGAATTTACATATTAAAGGAAAGTCTATAACTGCAGGTTTGGTATGCCTCAGGATAACCCTGGTGCTGACTGAGAGTAGGTTATATGCGAAAATAGAAAGAATTTATTAAAGTATCAAGGAACAAGCTCATTTACAATAATCATGGCCCTGATCTCAACGACGTTGCTTGCAACTCTGTTGTTATGACTTTCTCCACAATTGTTTTCCCTTTAAGTGACCGCAACATTTACTAATTATACAATTCTAAATCTTAACACTCCAGTTTTTCAAATACTTGTGACATTGTTTCCTTGCCTTGAATGAAATCCTGGCCCACACCACTACCCCACCTCCACCTCGCTGGCGCCTCTGTCCCAGTAGAAATTTGTCTCCGTTTCCAATCTAGCCTCGGGTCCATCCATCTGGTCCAACAGGTGACAATCTTATCCCATCAATCCAATAAAGCGTTTAAAAAACACACACACACTCAATCTGTCTTTAAATATTTCTCAGCCCATTCTTCAAGTTTAAACTCGTGCGTCTTGTTCAGCGGCGGTCGGGTTTCAGCCCCATGTCTCCGAGTTCTGAACAGCCTTCTCGTCTGGGCCCTCAGGTGGTTCTGGAACATGAGCGCACTGGAGGAGAGCTGGTTCCTGCTAGCTTCATGTTTGGTTCCTTCAAAGCGTATTGTTTTTGTCAGTACGTTGGAAACTATGCACTTTTTCCCCCCCCGCATAATTTTCTACAAGTAACAGAAAAAAATGTATCTTCTTGTCAAAATGTAGTTTTTTTTTTTTTTTCTTCGTTTTAAAACCCACAAATAGAAATGAATCGATGCATCATTAAAAATGTCAACAGATTTCCTACAGTAGATGTTTATCACATATGATAAGTTTTCTTTTTTTCAGAAAGTTATGCACTCTTGGTATCTCTAAAGGAGTTTTAATTAGCTGGACTGAGGAAAATCGCAGGCCTATAAGATATAGAATTTAGGCCACAAACTCCATATTTACACAAATACACGTCACCTGATATGTTTCCATCCAATTCAACCTCATGATCCTGAGAAGATGGTTTTCAATCAGAGATTTAGACTCAGCCAGAATCCTGAGATGAAAAATCACCGAGCAGAGAAACTGATCAAAGGAGATCGATAAATACACAGAGAACTGAACCAACCATAAAAGGATCTACAAACCAACGTGGAAAGGCTAAGACCAGACTAAGAGTACGATGGAAACTTCACAGAACAGAAATAAATAAGAAGTAAACTCAATACAGAGGATTGAACCTGATATGGCAAGACATTAGTGACAATAACAAACAACCCAGAAATGATCAGGAAAAGAACGCCAGAGAAAAACAAAGAGCCGTGGATCACGACATAGCTACGCTGATCAAAAGGTTTTAGCTGCAAGCAGCAGTTCCAATCTAAAGGTTTTGGACTGAGCCAACATTTTTGATTTTTTTGTTTCTTCAACATGGTTTAGACAGAATAAACCTCCTGTCAGGATGAAGCATTTTAGACAAGTCAGAAACCACAACAGCTGTTTGTTTTGGAGCTGGTCGCATCCCAACATGAAGCTTTGCTTCTAGGAGATGGTGGTCAGCTCCTTCTCAGCCTGTTATTATTCAACTGCACTCACCTTGTTTCATTCTGTAGCTTCAACCAGTGTGCTTTAAACGGCGCCCAAAGTGAATCTGGATTACCTCCAACAGATGAGGAATCGAGACGAATCTGAATGCAGGATCTAAATTTAAAGTGGCCGCCTAAATTTAAAATGTAAAATATAGCAATATCTTTATCATTACATGGTGGAATAGGGAGAGTGATTTTTTTTTTTTTTGTAGATAAAAGAACCGCAACATTAACTTTTGCCTCGGTCCAACAACGTACAGTTAAACAGAACTGAATCCCATCGTTCCCAACAACGTTTGATGTTTTAATTCGACTCCATTCTTCAACTTCTTCTCTACTCACTGTAATCACAAGCTTAATTATATCATATGATGAATGACACCTGGAAAAACAAATGTCTGATGAAAGGTAAACAAGTGAATTTGTTACCACAGTGTATTTCAGTCTATAGCTACACAAAAATATACACACAGTCTGCAGAACAGGCGGTATAAATTAGTGACAAGTTGCTTCTGGGCTGTGTGTTAATCCAACTTCTCCAGCAGGGTTTGGACAGGAGAAATTGCACAATAACTTGGAACAGGCTCAGCGTGTAGCGAACAAGAGAAGTCTTTGAAAAACACGGCTTGGGGAATAAAAATAAGCTTGATGCAGGTAGCTTTGATAGAAATCCTGCCCAGCTCATGGACAGTATCTAAGAAAATTGACTCAAAGTATTTTTTTTTTAATCGCTAAAATGAGAGATTAGGTTGGATTAAAATTCTTGTCAGTGTTCTTGGAGAAAGAAATTACAACGGGAACGCGGCGTATGCCTTCAATTTGTGTGTCCAGCAGAGCCCCAAATAATTCACAGTAGTCTGCTGGATTGGTCACAGTGGCATTGTTCAACAAATCATAGACAGGCGTGACTGAATCTGTTACAAATAAAGCCTTTATGCATCACCCCGATTCAGGAATAGATCTAAGCTCTGAAACAGGCCGCAAAGCTCGCGAGTGAAGAGTCGGCCTGTAAAACCGTCTCCTCCCGGAAGCCAAAATCCTCTGAAAAGTACAAGAAAGGAAAAAAAAAGTAAATATTCTACCATTAGTTCAATGCCGCATGACAAGAAAAAGACGTTTCAGTGTAGAAGTGGTACAAAAATGCACATCAAAAGCATTACTATTACCCACAACAAGAAAAGCCAACATAAAAAGCGTTTCTGGAAGCGCACACTTCGAAGTTGAAACATGTCGGGGCTTCATCCTAAATCAAACGAAGTTAACTTGTGGCTTCGGCTGGTGCGGGTTTGTTTGTTGACTCGAAGGAGACCTGGATTACTCCTGCAATCAGTGCAATATTTTTCCATCGGTTACCAGCTGATGAGGAACCAAAATAAATGTAGCTGAAGAATCTTGATTTAAAACAACCAACAAAGACATCAGAGGTGTGAGAACTAGCTTTAGGGTTAGGGCCAACCACCAAAGAAGAAATATCCATGATCCTGAGGATAAATCAGAATTAATTTTAGGTGTATTCAGGAAACCCAAGAAAAGACAACGACCAAAAAAATAAAAAGAGTTTTTTTAAATGACTACATCTTATGCCTGGATGTGTTGCCAGAGGCATTGTTATGATAGCCATTTCCTGTCTGGTAGCAAAGCAACTAACTATGCAACTGTTTCAGCTAAAGTTCTTCTATTTTCTCTGTTTCTATAACCGTCATGCTCGTGTACGTGCTGCTAAATGTGCTCATGCCAAAGGAGCAATTTGCTGTTCCAGGAAGACTGTTTATCTGCCGTTATCAATGGCTATGCTAACTAGTCTTAGCATCAAGCCAGGCTCCATTGTGGGGAATTAGCTGTAGTTCGCTAGCTCTCCATGACAGGAACTAGCGAGGAGCTTGTACATGAGCATGATTGACAGTAGTCACAGTGTTATCAAACCTCATAGTCGGGTAGCTTCGGTTCCATTGGGGAGCAAAGTCGCAACATTTGTTAAATTTTCAGCTGGTGCGGTTCGCTTTCATACTGCAGTCTGTGAAACGATCCAAACCCTTTGAAAAACCTTTCAGAGTATCCCTAATACTCCAGCTTCTAGGTTTTAGCGGTTGTAGGATTCCTCTTTTGTCTTTGGTAAAAGACTACAAGCCATTTCTCCTGCTGCTTTGTTTTGGTTGTATTTACCCAGAATGCCCTGCGCTACAGTTGGTTTCCTGCTTGGCATTAACATATGAATTCAAACTGCACCAGCATTCACTTCAAACTAATGGAGACCTACGTTTGTAACCAGACCGGAGCTCACTTTCTTAAGAGGTATTCACACCTCTCCAAATGAACCGGTCTTTCTTGACAAACGAACCAGAGATCTATTAAAGCGGAATAAAAAGGCCGGTCATGAATGCACCTTAGGACTCTCCTGCTGGCTCTGATTGTTTGGGTTTTCACTTTGGGTCTTCATGGTAAAAACTGATGCAAGAGCTGAATGAGAAATGTTCACTCATACTGTATTTCTCTGCCAAAGATAAAAGATGCAAAACAACACGGTTAACGTAGAGCCGAATGCTAATCCCGAAGAAGACGGTAGAATGAAAAAAAAAAAGGTTCCCCTCCTCTGACTGACCTCGGGTTGTTTGCTATTTTTGGCAGGAAAAAGGTCAGCGTGATTACTCTGTTACATGAGCGGCGGCAGCGGGGAATGAAGCTGTGGGAACCTGCGCCTCATAAGTTCAGGTGAGCCCGAGTCAGCCCAGATGAAACAGTGCAGAGCAGATAGGATTGCACACCTCCACACAGCGCAGGCAGGGTTTACTCCTGAACATTCGCTCACCCTGCGCAGCCCTCAGGACACACACACACGTTTGTGTGGCTATCTTTATGGGGACTTTCCATTGACTTCCATTCATTTCAACAGCCTAGACCTTACCGTTATCCTAACCCTAACCAAAACTGAATTCACATCTTAGTCCTAAACCTGACCCCTGACCCAAAAACATCATTTCCTCTTGTGGGGACCAGGCCTCAGTCCCCACAATGTAGTGTCAGAAAAATGTTCCCCACAAGGTATTACAAACAAACGCGCACACACAGAGAGAGGAAGAGAGAGAAAGAGAGACAGGTATGTTAGAAAAGAACGGCTCTGACACTTCAAGGTGTAGGATGACACCTTAAAACCTGCTCCTTACCACATCCAAATATTTTTGCTGCTTTGTAATGCACATCGATACAATAGCAGGCCTGGGAACAGGGGGATTCTGATATGAGAGAAGCAGATTTAATAAGAAAGTAACACAATTACAACACGGGAAAGAAACAGAAACTCAAAAGTTCCAAAATGGAGAGGAAAACCAAATACTTTGTGCGCGTCGGTGAAAAGAGAAAGAGAGACAGTGCGTTCAAGGTGTGAGAACGCAGAACCCGCAGGCAGGTCTGTAACCCGAGCCCCATGTGAAGTCTCAGGAAGCGAGCAGGACGTAAGATCAAGCCTACGCCGAGTGATTACAAGCTGGATACAATGTGCTCACATTCCTGAGACGTGCACACACTCAAGCCTCACTAAAAAAACCCCAAAATGAAGCGTTGCAGTAAACATTCAATTCAGCAACACACACACACAAACATGTGCAACAAATAAATGAATCCATATGCAAAACACCCACATCCATCACCGCACTCCTCCTCTCCATCTTCAGCCAGCAGAAATTCCTTCTCACAGGGATTATGTGGCCAGACACATGCTCTGACTCGCTGCGGGAGCCTGAGAGTCAGAAGTGACCGTAATTAACTACGGGGGTCACCGTGTGGTCCGCGGTGAGGACGGCGAACCGGTCGTCAGCACAGCTCTCGTTCTTTAACCGTCACAGCTCAGCAGGTATCAATTTATGGGCTTCTTTTTCTCACATGCATTTTCTTCCCTTGATTACTTTAAAGCAGGTTTTCTACAATTTTGAAAATGTATTTATTTTAAATATACATGTGTATTGATATTTTTTGCACCAATTACACAAAGGCTTTGCTTTTTGAAATCAGACCACCAGCCTTCCTCAGTGGCTAATGGCCTCTTTGTGTCATTTTATTGATGCTTTTGTTGGTTTTTAAGTCCAGGCTTCCGCAGGTCAACAGCAGGTATTGTTCAAACCCTTTGGGGCCAATACATGCACAAGCCTGACAATAAAAAGCTTCAAGTAGGCCAATCACCTGCTGAGTAATTCATGTAGAAATTCCTCCAACAAGCAGAGGAGGTATTTTCAGCTCTACCATGTATAAGTTATCAATCAAAAAAGAGTTGTGGATTCTAGCTGAGTTTCCACTGGTGAATCACTACAAGGCTAAACATCTTTATCTTCAGCACTCGTCCTAAAAAACCGACTGACGTTCAGAAACGCTACCCTGAGAGAAATAAAAAATCTAGTTTGATCTGTAGAGAGGTCATCCCAGACCATGATGCCGCCACCACCATGTTTCACTGTAGGTATGACGTTCCATTACTGACTTTTTTGTCGTTTCGTATTTATTGCTTAAAATTTTTTGTTTGTTTTTACCTTTTACACGTTTCCTCAGGTTCTGCAGAGACGTGCAGCTGCTGAGGAAGAACGGGAGGTAAATGTTTCAAGATGTGCGTCAGCCTGACCTACACCGTAGCTCAGACATGCAGAGGAGCGGCAACAAATACGGGCTGGAAAAGTTTTTTGAAGGTGTGTGTGATTAAGCTTAATGGTGCAAGCGGTGAAAACGGCCTTCGTTTTATTTTTAGCTACATTTGAGAAAGTGGAGAGGAAACGTGCGAGGCTTAAACGTTCAAAAGATTTCTTTTGTAGGTATTTTTGAAATTTAGACATTCAATATTTGTGATATCGCTGGAGCAGTTGCTCTGAATGCAGGTTAAAATGTCTCCAAATGCAAATTTCAGTTTAAATCCAGCAAAACTCTTGTGAAGTTGGAAGTGTAGCTATGATTATCTCAGCACTTTGGCTCCAGGAATGACTCAGTATTTTCGAATATCATGTAATTTTCTTCTCCAATCATTTAGAGGTTGCATAAGAAGTCCCAATATTAGGATTTAACTTCGTGATGCGTCTCTATAAAACAATCGGCAGCGAAACAAATTTCAGCTTCAGACGGTTGATCCAGAACAAATAAAAACAGGGTTTGTGTTTTTTCTTCCTGGCGCTGAATGAAACGCATAAATTGGATGAAAAACAGGAATTTGTGGAGAACAGATGGAAACAGGCAGATTCATAAAGAGTGAGGCAGAAATACTCCAACATTAGATTAGATTTTAAATCTGATTAATCAGGATTCATTTAGTCTCCTCCGGAGCGCTGCTTTGGTTTCGTCTGTCAGTTGGATCTGACAGAAAGTAATAAACCGAATTCAGTTCATTATTTTTGAAAAAAAAAAAAAAAAAAAAAAAAAAAGGTTGTATGTTAACCCAATTCAGTCAAACTTCAGTCTTTTTTGTTGTAACCACGTATTTTTAAATGTATTTGAACATACAGAAACGATGGAGCGGCAGAGTTGGATTAAAGTTGCACCTTTAAATGAACAAACACGTTTTCATGGCTTCCCAGCTCACATTTCTGTGCCAAGCCGACTCTGAAAGGACAAAGAGTTTTTCTGAAATCAATTCTATCGGCCATCGCCTCGGTGTTTATGCTGGCCATGCGCAGCAGCTCCGGGCCCTGAGGGAAGGAAAACAGAAAATCAGCTCAAAGGATCAATAAATAAAATGAAAAAATGAAAAAAAAAACGGAGAAACTTTACGAGTCTCAGCTTCCCGGCATTAATCATCAGAAATGAACCCTCTGGGCCTGTAAAGGTTTAAAACTGAGTCTAGGATAATATTTTTCGACTCGTGAAATATTTGTGAGCGGGACTGAAACTTCTGACACGAAAGCAAGCAGCAGCTAATTACCCCGGATTCCACTAACTAAGGAGACTTCGACACTTTTCCGCATCATGTCACTTGATTTGGGCAAATATTTGATATTTGTGTTACTGTTATGACTCACAACCGATATTTATGTCTTACATATTTTCACCTTAAACTTGGACACCTTAAACTGACCCCAACTATTATTAGGTCAGCTTCCTAAAATAACAGATTAAGTCATTTTTCCCCCAAAAAAATGAGCTAGGAAAAAAAACACAAAAAAAAAACCCACTTTGCAAAAACTTACTTAGGCCTTTATTCTAAAAAGATGACAATTTTAGTTATTGATTATTCTACCAATTAATCAGATTTTAAAAACGGGCACATTCTTTAGGCTTCATTTAACCACTTGAGCCTGTTTTATACAATATTAAATATTATATTAAAAATGACTAACAAATAAGCAATTAATTGTTTTTAATAAGAAAAACATTTTATTGTCTAAAATGCAATAAAGTATTCCTTTAGCGTACGCTTAATCATTCGTAGCAAAGACTGTAGCTAAAAAAAAAAATTTCTAACATGACTAATTGATTAATAATTAAAATTGGTGCTTATAAATATTTTTAAAATTTTCTTTTCAGACTTTCAATCAAGTGAAGCTAAAACTTTCCGAAAACTGAGGAGTTCTGTGTAGAACAGATTCACCAGCAAATATTTTATTAATCTCAAATATAAAATATATATAATTTTATTAAATGAATAAATATTATTTCAATTGATTAATCGTGAGTAATTCTTTCAAACCTAATTGCACTGATGGCTCGGTACACTCCGGTGAACAATTAAAGAATTACTAAATTAGTCAACGCTTACTTTAATAAGCTTACTTTAATTACTGCTTAAATGCAGTAACATGATGCACCCTTAATAAAGAGGTTGAAAAGGGGATAACATCCAAGTATTTCAAACAAGAATATTTGAAAGTCTTGGATGAGATTCTGATAAGATTTTTAAAAATGTAGCACGTTCACATTAAGGTCAGCCAGCTACAAGGAAAAACGTAAACATAAAGAGAGACAACACAATCTGTTCAAATCAGTGTAATAATTTAGTGGGATCAACAATTTGACATTAAATTAAATCAATGTGTCATGATTCTTTAAGCCCTTCCACTGCGGCGCTCCCGTAAGGCATGGCATGGTGTTTGGATCAGAGCGGTTCTGCTACGTTGCCGGCCTGGATGGTGGCCGGTCGGTTCCCAGGCTGCCGCCAGAGTCTCAAGGACATTTAGGAGACATTTCTGTGGACTTCCCAGGCTGTCATCAATGTCTTTGTCGGAGTGTAGATGTGCAATCCTCTGCGTCGAACTCCTGAATCGATCCCCTCGGGTTTTGTGGGCGAGCCATCGGTCCATCCGATGAGAACAGCGTCTTGTCTGGACTTGCAAAGACAGATCGGGGGCATTCACAGAGCTTCCCAAACCTTTCCATCTTCTTTTCACCCACTTCATTTATTAAGTTTTTCCCCTGTCCCTTCACCTCTTCTTTTAGTTTCAGCGTCAGTCACGTTGGATCATCTCCTCCCTCCGGTCTCAGGTGAAAGTAGGAGGAGGAAGGTTCCAGACTTCACCCTCGAAAAACGAGAAAAAAACGCAGAGAAGGGAAAGTGCCAAAAGGAGCACATGTGAACTAGTCACCCACACCCACTGAAGCTCTCCGGGTGAGTCACTGCTACAGAGAGCGTTTGCTTCATCGGATCCAAGAAGGCCTCCAAAAAGAAGAAAAAAAAAAAAGAAGAAAAAAATTCACAGGAATTTCAACTCGGCCAACCGTGACTTGTTTGTGCAAACGAACGCTGGAAGTCTCTGGTTTGAGGGGAGGTGAGGCGTGTCCGAGCCGGTTTGTGTCCGAGCCGGTTTGTGTCCGAGCCGGTTTGTGTCCTCCGTCCCGCTCCGTGGACAGGAGGTGGAAGCGGCCAATGAAAGGAGTTCAGTTGAAGAGGATGGAGTCAGGGTCTCTGTTGGCTATCTGCGCCATGTGTTTCAAGATGTCCTTTTTAGTGATAATTCCCAACAACCTCCTGAGGACGAGACACAAAAGGTCGGAGGTTAAACTCAAGAATTTTAATACGAGAAAATGGTTTATTGTGTTGTTTTTTTTAATATCAGCTTCTGAAGGAAACATTCTAGAGAAAGAAACTGATCGTTTTCTTCTTATAGACACTAGAGAAGTCAACAAATGGGATGTACAAGTATGAAAGAACAGGAGGAAATTGGGATCAAACCTGACTGACCCGCCGTATACCCTTGAAGTACGTCATTGTATATTTTCTTGACCTGAGTTTCAAATTTAGGTCAACTAAAGATTCAAACCTACTTCAGCTGAAAGGAAGCAATAGTTTAGAGCAGGGTGTCAATTTTATTTTACTTTTAGAGCACATCAAGACCTTTAATGTACGGCGGAGGATTATGGCTACTGGGAAAAAACAAAGGATTTTGACTTTTCTCAGATGAAAGTTGGAATTCTCAGAAAAAAGGTCAAACTTTTATCTTCATTTCAACCAAAAAATAAATACAGTCACTTACTTTCAATATTAGTTAAAAACTAAAATTCTTATCTCTGTTTCACCAATGCAGATCAACTAAATTCCTCTGTGCCCTCACATGTGGATCCACTCTGATCAAAGCCGGAGCCTCGCACCGTTGGCCCCACAGCAGAGCATCTAAAGCAGATGGGCCCCTGAATCCTACAGGGGCCCATTGTGCCTGTCGACGGCCTGCCAGAGGCCGCCGCGCACAATGTTGGGAAGTACGCTTTTGCTCATGACTACTTTAGATCCAACAAAGACACTTCACTTAAAGAGGCATGTAGAAGCTTTAAACTGCAACTTGCAGGAAATGTTAAAGGGACATTTTGCTAAATCTAATCTGATAGGCTGTCTGCCTACTTTTCAATCCCCTGGAAACTGTAAAACAGAACAAGAAACTGCCGTTTCACACCAACACCCACAAAGAAACTGTTTAGATAAAGACTTTGAAGTTGAAACTCTCCCGGCCGCAGCCTACGCCGGTGATGGCTTTCCTCCTGAAAAATGACCACAATGTGCCAAAGACAGAAAATAACAAAGGAAGACCACAACATGTGTACGTGGAAGTTGTTTTTCGGTGAAATCGTGAGAACAGACATAGATATTTACTTCCAAACCGCCCCGAAAGCTGAGTTTCAACAAATCAGAGAAATGAAGAGATTGAGGACTAAAACACTTTTTGTGGTCGTATCTTTTGTTGAGGTCCGTTTGTCTGATTCTAGGAGAACAATATTGGACTTGTATAAAGTCTGAAACGCAGCTGTACTGTGGGTGACGTGTTCAGGTTAGTGGGCCTCAGTGGAGCATGGGGTGGAAATGATTTCAGACAAAATGAGGTAACTTTTACAATCAGCCGAGCAGCAGACTGAGTCCACTTTCTGGCTCTCCGAACAGAAATGTACCCCGATTTTCCAACACACAGAGAAGAAAATCCCTGCTCAGGTGTTTGTCGTATGGTCTCACAGGGGAACTAACTTGGCTAAAAATTCAATAAAGGTCCAACAATCCGTTGTTGGAAAGTTCTAGAAAAACCAAACATTTTTTGTCCGTTTCCACTGTAAAAGCCATTCAACCCACCTGGATCGCACCATTCATTCGGTTAGGTCCTAAGTTATAGGATGAGGCTTGGGCCATAAACCAAAAATTAACCAAAACAGAAATTTATGACGATGACCGACATCATTTTACCTGTGTTGGTATTTTTGATGTTTTAAAACAAGGAAATGAAAAACAGTTTTTTTGTCTTTTTTGGCCGTTTACAGGTGGACCACACTCAGGTCCCCTAAAGATGCTCCGCTACTTGTACTTCTTCATTTACTTGCAGACGCTGTAAGTTTTATAGCAGAATGCCATTTCTATTGCCATTAAAGTGGCAATAGAAATAACTATGAAAAGAAATAACATACATAGGACAACGATACGATTAGCCTGAAGCTATTTGGCGTCACACCACACCGTCCATTGACTGGGGGGACATAAAACTTAATTAGTTGCGACAAGCATGGGACATGCTGTATTCGCACGAGAATGACGCCACGTTGGGCGTTTGGGTTTAACCTCTTCTGCCCAGTTAAATTCCAACTGGAACAGTGTTTTAACACAACTGCTCAAACACTGCATCAATAATTATAACATTACTTAATCTCATGAGACATTATGCAAATGCTCAGTTTACACTGATGAAGATTCAGTCACCTATGCATTCTAGGAAAACTCAAAGGGAAACTGACGGCATGACCAATTTTCTGATTATGTCAGATTATTATTCGAGTCCTTCTGATAGCTAAAAAGGCAATTTTTTGTTTTTTATACCTGAACAACAGGCTTAAATTGTAAGAGTAAATAGAAAATGACATCACAGCAAAGCAATGTACAAATTCCTGACACAGAAGAAAACTGAATTTTATCCCATTGTATGTGCAATATTCAGGAAGGGAGGACACAACACTTCAAAGATGCGACAGGTTTTAAAGTTCCCATAAATCACCTTATTTTTTCATGTTTGGCCCTGTGAACACACGTTTTTCAATCTGCTTGCATATAAGGCAAAACGGCTAACTCTGTGACAGCAGCTTTATTCTCAATTCTTTCATTTTTTTCTTTTATCTTTCTTACCATCGTGCTGGCATCTGGCAGATTTTTGAGAAGCAAAAGTTCACATTTTTCTTCCAGCTTTTAGAACCTTCTGGACTACTGAATACAAAACATTTAAAATCTTGATTTTATTATATGTAGGCTCCTCAAATCACAAGCCACCAACGCTGAAGCTGGCTTCTGATTAGACAATGTGCTACTTCACTGAACTTACCATTTTGACATCTGGTATAGTTCAAAATCCTCCCCTTTGAAAGGTGGCTTGAATTATGCTACATGAAAGATAGATGCTTAAAAAGCATTGTTTGTGATCTGCGACTGCCCAATTGTTTGTAAAATGTAAAAATAAAATCTTCCAATTCTGTGTTTGGCCTCTTAATCCCCCAATCTAAGAGTGAGGAACTCAATAAAATTTGCAATAACCTATTTTCAATAAAAGCTAGATTTATCTTAAGACCTTTTTCTTTAAACATCCCTCTCTCCATGGGTGTCCATTATACAACACAAGAAAATCATACCCATTATGTGTGACCAGACACTGGCGGAGGCCCAGTTTCCTGAAAATATCCACGGTGATGTCCATGGGTGTGTGGTCCGTGACGGTGAAGGGGCTCAGGTCCATGATGCCTCGGAGGCGGAGGGGAGGGGGCGCTTCGGGCGGCTGAGCAGGGCAGTGCTCTGTGAAGACCACCAGGGAGGCGCTGACGATGCCGTCCTGACGCTTCCGGGCGTTATCTGATCAGAGACGCAGAGCGGAGAAAAACCAGATGAAGAGCTCATTCCAGACCAAACGTTTTGCACTTCAACCAGCAAAATAACAGCTTCAGAGGCTAAAACTGCCACAAATATTTGTTGAGGTATGCAAGAATTGCTCAGAAGCCTATTAAACCAGGACTTATTGACAACAAAGAGTCTCAACCACTACAATCCTCACAATCACATAAAATGGTACAATTTGAATATTTATTTAAATTAATGTTTGTGTTCAGTCGCAATCCGGACCTATTGATATGAGCAGGTCTCTTCTGAGCACAAATCCCACCAGCCTTTGGGATTCCTGCGAGACGACCACAGGGAAGCCGCTGTAGTGAGTGCTCTCTACTAACGTCTACGGAAAAAAAAAAAAAAAAAATTAACGTGTGGAAAACAAGACATCATTCAAACATAAACAGAAAAAGAGATTACTTTGAAAATGTATCCAGACCTTCTGAACTCCTCCACCCTTTGTCACAATGCAAACACACACTTTACGTTTTCTACTGGGATTTTGTGACAATGTCGAATCACAAAGTGGAGGCAAAATGAGATGTGATTTTGAGTGCTTTTTTTTTTAACATGCAAAAATCCATAAAGTATGGCGTTTACTTTCATACTTTTTAGAAAATGCTTTTACTTCAATTTATATTATTTTCCATCAGGTATGAACACTTTTACAAAGTGCCATGCTTTACCATAGTAGGGCTGCAACGATTAATCAGATTAATTGTGATTAATAAATTATTGAAATCAATCATCAACTAATTTAGTAAGCGATTAATCGTTACTGGAGTAACAAATTCAAAAAAGACAATTTTCTAAAGGCAATACTCGGAGCAGTAATTAAGACAAAACTGTACAAAAAATATGTACATTTTGCATTTTAGATATAAAAATAACATTTGTCTGTAAATATGTTCTACCCAGAACGTTTCAAGTGGCATAGCTGCACCTTGTTCAAATTGTGTAAATGACAATATCTCTTAAGCACCTTATGATATAATATCACTAATCAGATCATTTTAAAAAGAAAAACTGATTGATGTCAAGTATTGATGTTATTGTATTGTACTGATGTTAAATCAAACAGAAAAGGCTGAAATTTTTAAATGATCGACATATAAATGAGAAACCGTATACTAAAGGAATGCTTTTTGTTGCATTTTAGGCAAAAAAAACCCCAAAAAACTTTCTAAGTTATAAAAGAAATTGAATAATTTGGTTTTTTTTTTAACATTTTTATCATGTTTTTGATATTGTATAAAAAAACGGCTTGAGTTGTGAAATGAAAAATCTCCAGAATATGTCAATTCTTTCATCCGATTAATTAATAGAATAAATTGATAGAATAATTGATTACTAAAGTAATCTTTAGTTGCAGCCTTGCTGCACAGGGTTTTCGATGTCCGTACCTCCACCTCCCCTACAGTCATGCTGTCCTGTGTGAGCACAGCCAGAGCAGGGTCCCCCCTCCTCGGCCTCATCACGTCCACAGCCAGGCTGCTGTGCTCAAACTCTTCTTTCGGCTCCAGGAACGGGTAACCGTTCAGCCTTATGTGAGCCTGCAGATACAAGTGAGTGAATCTTTCTGCTTTAGCTGGATTAGACATACAGAAATAGACATGCCAGGGGAACAAAAAATAAATGCAAATGCACCAGAAAAAAGAACAAGCAGAAGAAAAGCCACTCGTTCACACCCTTTGATCGGATCGTTAGCCGGAAATGAGGGCTAAAGAATACACAAAAATCAATTTCTTTGTTTGCAGACACTTCACCTCATAAATTCCCTCTCTTCCAAAGGCGTCTGCCACCCATTTGCTGGTCATGGTTGCGGCCATGAGGGGAACGATGTACTCTAACCCACCGGTCAGCTCAAACATGATGACCACAAGCGACACCGTCATTCTGGTCACGCCACCTGCAACGGGACACGGGACGGAACAACGTTAGACTTCGTCCACACCAAACACCAGCCACCTGATTGTTGCAGCTTCAGGGAAAAACTAGAAATGATTGCAGTTGCATCGATGTGCAAGGCTTGAGTCTGAATTCAATTACATGTGTCTTGGCAGCCTCGTCCTTCTGACGAAAAGCTGGATGGGAGATTTACGGCGAGGGTCCGGCAACCATTTTTGAGGAATGAAAACGAGCTCGTTAAGATGTCGGAAATGCAACAGATAATACTGCGCTCTGAATTGCCTCCTGATGTTTACGCAAGAAATGTTAACTCTTTCGGTTTCCTGTAAGACCGGCCAATAAGTCGACGATGCCTTTTGTCCGGCCTGTCAAAAATGGACAGATTTTATTTCATAAAGTTTGTGTGTAAATAAACTTGGCTTGTGTTTCTTTAGCTTGATAGAAACTTAAGTAAAAAGCATTTAAAGAATCTGATTTACATTAAGCAATAAGAATAAATCAAAAATCTCTCTCAGTAACAAGTTTCAATACATAAACTTTGTTTAAATATTTGTTTTGTTTACCAAGCTTTATTTTCAATAAAAGAGGAGCACACTTAATTTCCTGCTTTTTTTCCACTCCGATAACCGTCAATATAAGGTCACTATTGTCACAAAGTGATAGAAAAATTAGAAGAAAATCATTTTAGCACATGGAGAATAAACATCTGAAATAAGAAATTTTAATTTCTTTCAATTACTAACCCTGCCCCAACTTCTCCCATTTAAAATACAAAGTTAGGTATTGTCTCTTGTTGAATAAACGTCAGTGGTTAATAATTTATACACACAAACTAAAAATACTTGACATTTGTTCTACCTATATCTATATCTTCCCATCGCTGCCTTTTTGTGGTTTCTAAAAACATTTCCAGAAAGGACTGAACACACAACCTTAACCAGCTTAGGATGTCCAAGCTCTACATTCTCAGAATACCACCACACAGAGACTACAAGACATCTTTATCAAACGGCCAAGCAGCTGCCTGCTTTTCATCAACTCCAAGCTGCTTCCGGACTTTCAGAGGAAACTGCCCAACATGACATTTGTGAATTTTCCCCCCCTGTCACAACCCAGATCTCCTGAACATCTCATGTAAAGTGCAAGAGTTGATGCAGAGCTGCATAAATAAACTGAACTGGGCTGAAACAGCAACAATCTAGAGAAGACGAAGCCCCACCTAAACAGGCAGCGGCCCCAACCATTGCGTAAAGGCCCGGTGTGATGCAGTCGGCTCCTGGGGAGCACCACCCTCTAAAGATGAGTGAGTCATGGTTGTAGTAGGCCAGCTGCTCCATGCCCACACCCAGCAGTCTGCCAGCTATCGCTCCCACAGCCATGCTGGGGATGAAGAGGCCAGAGGGAACCTGTGTGGTTATGGAAAAGAGTCAGGAGGCTTTAAGAACGGAGTTTAAAAAGCAAAGTGAGAAGGTGCCTAAATTTAGGGTGTTTTCACACCTCATAGTCCGGTAGACTTGGTTTGATTGGGGCCAAAATCGCAACATTTGTGTCAAACAAACCAAAACATTTGAAAAACCTGTTTCTTCCCTCCCCGTGGTGGTGATGCATCAGGAACCACTGAAGGAAACGACATGAAAACCTCTGAAGAAGACATGAGTAACTTACTACTTCGCAAAATGTAAACAAAATAGAGTAGAGTCCGATTTTAGTGGTTGTAGGACTTCTCTTTCAACTTTGGTAAATGACCACAAACCACTTCTCCAACTAACGCTAGATGTGTTTCTTTTGGTTGTGTTGACACAGGATCCTTTGCGCTACAGACCTGAGCACACTCTGGTCCACTTGTCATTCACATATGCATTCGAACCGCACCAGAATTCCCGTCAACTGAACCGGGACATATATTTTTATACAGACCAGAGTTTGCATTTTTGGTCCTTAACAGATTCTCATTGCACATCCACACCAAACAGGTCTGGTATGAATGCACCCTAAATCTAATTTGTGAAAGTTTTATTTATAAATTTCATTTAAGGGTGCATTCACACCAGCCCTGTTTGGTCCACTTTAATTGAACTTTAGTTCATTTGCCTAGAAAGCCTGGTTCACTTGGGGAGGTGTGAATATGCAATCAAACTCTGGTCCGCTGAAAAACTTTAGTCCCTGTTTTTCAAAGTGAACTCAAGTGCAGTTCTAATGTGATTGCCAAGTGAACCAGAGACCACTCCAAAAGCAGTAAGCAGACTATAGAGCATGGTATTCTGGGTAAATAAAAACTAAACAAACACAAGAGTCTTTAGTTAACAGGAGAAATGGCTTCTGGTCTTTTGTCAAAGACAAAAAACAAGTCCTACAACCTGTAAAAACTGACACTACCCCATTTTTGTTTACACTTCGTGAAGAAGGATTTTGCACTCATGTCTTATTCTGAGGTTTTTGTGTCATTTCTTTCTTGGTGGTTCTTGGTGTAGCACCACCACAGGTGAGAAGATGAACAGATTTTTCAAAAGATTTGAATAGTTTTGACACAGTGCAGTGTGAAAATGTAACAAATGTTGCAATTTTGGTGTCCAATCAAACCAATCTATCAGACTATAACTTGTGAAAATACTCTTACACACAGGAAACTCTTTTACAAACAGATAACATTACTAAAGAAAGAAAAGAGTCTTGTATTTAAGACACTTTTTCCATTTAAAATGTGGCTGTAGTTTCGTATAGTGAGCACAGTGGTAGCTGTGGTCTCCTCACATGCTTAGCAATCCCACAGAGTCCGCAGGGGGGAAAAAACACGATGAGTCCAAAGCGGAGCAATGACAATTTAACAAGCAGCTTAGTACAAATGGCGACACAAAACATCTATGACGCGCCTTTCGTGTCCTGAACTAACCTTCATGCCAAAAGTGATCACAGTGATCAGGATCTTGAAGATGAGGGCCAGGGCCAGCTGCCACAGGGCCGTGTAGAGGCCTGCCCCTGCTGGCCGGTCAGCCAGGCTGTTATCTATGCCCGTTTCTGACGTGTTGACCGGCTGGAAGTGAAAAATTTAAAAAAAGAGAGAAAAATTCTATATTATCTATAACTTAACTTGTCTTACTGAGCGACAAAGAGCCACCCGCTGACCTGTTTGTAGCCACACAGCTGAGAGGAGTCCAACAGGGAGCAGTCATTGAAAAGCTCGGATATGAGCTCAGCTCCACTCATTCTGGTGTAACTGTTTGGGAAGGCGATCAGGGCGGTCACCGCAGTGACCAGCAGCACTTCGATGACCGGGTAGTGCCCGAGCCGAGTGGTTTTCCCTGCAGGACGCGCACGGACAAGCCGATTAGCACACACACGCATAAACACAAAGAGGAAAACGGTTAAAACAGGCAGCACTCACGCATCCTGCACCATGCGATGTTGGCCTTGATGAACAGCGTCCCCCAGAGGCCGCCAAATATTCCCAGCAGGATGAAAGGTGCCAGCTCCACCAGGTGCCACGGGGCGTGGAACTCCACGTAAAACAACACCAGGCGGCTGTTTCCAAATGGGTTGATAGAGCGCAGGGTGAAGGCCGCCACCAGGGCAGCGAAGAACGAACGCCACAGGGTTTTCAGGGGGAAGTAATAACTCACCTAGGGGGGATTAAGAGAAGCAGGAAGTGAGCAAAAGGTTGGGTTTTTTGCCTATATATGCGCAAAGGATTATTAAAAATATTGATTCAGTGGCAGAAGCTGTAAAAATACTACAACGCCTTGGAAATACATTCTTACCCCTTAATGTTCATCACATTTTGCTGCATTACAATGCATTAAACTTGGATTTTATGTTATAAACCATCACAAAGCAGTGCTAAATGTCCAGTTTTACTTCTCAACGACACTACTGTGCATGCAGGTGAAAAATAACTGTTTTTCTCTCTTTTTACAAGAATATCTTCTTCCACATGTTTTGTATCGTTTTATTTCTCTTTCTTCTTAATTACAAACTCTTATGTTGTTTTGACACATAACAAAACAGTTTGTGATTGCAAAATGAGACAATGTTAGAGGGTATGAATATTTTTGCAAGCCACTGTACACTTATTCTCATTTTAAATGCCTACTAGTACAGAGAAAAAATCTCTCGAAAATGAACAAGACTAACAAATGAATTCAATTTTGAAGCAGATCTGATATAACGCACTCCCCTCCCTGCATCATAATTTGTTTCTGTCACTGGACATTTCATTATTTAATAACCAAGAGCTGCCAAGAACACACTGACTCTCCGAACTATTGCAGCAAACGTTTATTCCCGGCTTATCACGTCTTAATTAGCTGCCAGTGTGCATTCGCTCCAGTTCAAAGTCACATGGCCGGGAGAGAACAAACAAGGAGGGAAAGCAAGACGCGACTAATTCAAATCGTCTGTGTCATCTGGTGCCGATAAATTTACTGGCTCTGTGGCAGGACAGGGAGACAGGTATGCACACTTCAGCTCATAGTTTATTTCTCAACTTCCTACCCACCTCCTCTAGACTGAACAGGACTCCTCCTATGGGAGCACCGAAAGCCACGGACACTCCGACTGCGGCTGCTGCCGATAGAACCTGCAGAAAGAGGGGAAAAAACAAAGAGCATTTCAGAACAACGGAGACGGGATCCATCAGAACCAGAAGCACAGGGAAAACATCTGCTCACCAGGAACGGATGATGTTTACAATTTGCCAGTCGGAAAGACTGAATCAGTCGAAACGCCACAACCGAGAAGTAACAACACTCTTCAGTGTGGAAGTTGTTACTAAGGGAAGTTGTGTGAAACTAGGGTATTTCCAGTATCAATAAAGTAAATAAACATATATCTATAAATTGCAGATTTTTCTTCACAAATAATGACGTTGAAGAAATAAATTTCACATCTTATCTTATGTTGCACAAAATAAAAATTTGTTTTCCTTCATCTATTTGATGAAGTAAACAAGAAAAGCTGTAATTATCTTTAGCTGGTTTTTATCTGTCCAATTATGTGTTCCATAAGCTAAAATGTTGATGCAATTGCCGATTGATTGTTTCAGAGAAAATTTTTTATTTATTCTTACTCTCAAAATGTTAGTTGTTACATTTTAATTTTAAATATAGTTACCTGTTAGCAAGAACTACCAAGAATAAAGTTTCAGTTTGCTTAAACTTCAGTCAAGCCCAAAGAATCACTTGGTAACGTCTAACAACAAAAAAGAAAATAAACCTTCATTCTATCAGTAAACATAACAGCATATCACATCCTCTGAGCCCACCTCTCGCCGTTTGGCCTCGTTTTTGCGGTATTTGGTGAACAGATGGCAGAGGATGTTGGCACAGCAGCAGGCTACATGAACCAGAGGTCCCTCCTTCCCCAAGCTGAGTCCGGAGGAGACGGCTAAAACCAGAGTGATGGTCTTTATGATCAAGGTCCACTTCCCCAGGTAGCCACGAATGATGAACCCACTGAGGATTGTTTTAATCTGAAAGCGACAGGGAGAGAGAGAAAGGGGGGTGTGAACGGATAGGTCTTCCATTCCAAAGACAATGACATGTTTAGACTTTGGTGAGGAATCACTTCAGATGTGTGTCTGCTCTCTCTCTCAGAGTTAAACCTCACCCCCCCCCCAAAAAAAGAGTGGGAGGGGAATAAGTTCCCTTTTTGTGTTTTGAGAATATTTTCTTTCAAATAAGACATTAATCTCCTGACCGCGGGCCTCCTGACCACAGTCTGACCTGCGAGAGATTACAGTCAGAGGAGAAAATGATCTGAGTACGTGAAACTAGCCGCAGCGAGAGGCCGACAGCTTCGTTTGGGGTTTTCATTCCGAGATGGATCAATCAGTGAGACTTTTGGGACAACACTGAAGAGTTTTTTTGGTTTTTTTTAAAAAAGCCTTTATCTGTTCACTTTTTATTTTTTTTAGAAATAAAAAGTGGAAACACAAGATTAAGTGCTAGAAGAGGGATGAGGGAGGGTTGAAAAAACACAATATTATGCTTCTAATCCTTGTTTTACATAAGACATATAAGAAAAAATCTGATCTTTATCAGGTTCTAAAATTTTATTATGCTTTAACTATCAGTATGACCACCTGTGTAGAAGTTCACTGGTTTGATACTTAAAATTGTGTAAAAACAGAATCCCAAGGGAGAAAGTCAAAACCAATGACTTTAGAGACCCAAATTGTAATTTTGGTTTGTGGCCCTTACCTGGGACAATACGAAGGTTTGTCTGTCATCATCCGATTAATCAATTAATCATCAGAATATTCTCTAGAATAATCGATTAGTAAAATATTGGCCTTAAAACACAGCAGCATTTTTAGCAAAATCCTTACACCTACATGGTGTAAAGCATGGTGGTGGAGGGGTAATGATGTGGGCTTGAAAGACTCCAGGCATTGCAATAGCTCAGCAAAGGTCCAAAACTCAATCAATAGTTGCTGAAACAAACATCTAGTCAGGAATGTGGCACAGAAAAGTGGGTTGAAGTCCCTTAACAAAGAGGGCAGAGACTAAAAGGTCATTCAGAATAAACTAGTGGGAATTACCAGAGGGCACTTGATTCTGGATCTAAACACATTTAGAAACCAATAAAGACTAGCTGATTGTTTCTGATGGGTAAAACCCTAGAACCGAAAGAGAAAAAAGAGAATTAAATTCTGCTATGTAGTGTATAGAAATAATGCTGGATCTACCATCTGATCTAAAACAGGGAAAGTTTAGTCTGATTTAATGTCAGACACTTGTTCTTTTTTTTTAAGTGTATGTAAATATGTGGGTGTAACTGTAAGAGAAATCTAGTCAGTGACAGAAGAAAATAGATATAAAACAGATTGGTGTAACATGAGGTCCACTGTTACCTCTGGTATTCCTGATCCACAGGCGTATGGAGCAAAGGCCCTGACCAGCGTCACAGCCAGGAATGAGAAGAGCAGAGCCCAAAATATGTACATCAGGTAGTTCACTATGTAGGCAAACGGGCCCTGAAAACACAACAAGCACATTTATTCACCTTAATACTGCAGTAAATGTAAATATAAATCCAGTCAGAGAGAGAAAAAAAAATAAAGTGTCTTTAACGATGACATGTTGCAGCCAGTAGATGGAACCCAAGCATCATTATCATTTATGTTGCTGTCCAAGTCGCTGAGATTCTTATTGGGATATAAAAACATGCAGCTTCCAAAGACTGGTTGTGCAAATAAAGTAAAAAAATAATAATAAAAGGTTCTCAAGCTCTTTATATCCTATTTGTAACACAATTAGAATCAAGATGTTCAAATTTATGTCTGTTTAGAGCAGAACTCAAAGATGTTCCCAACAAAAACAAAACATTCAGCTGCTTGATAACAGTTGTGACTACTGCCATGTTTTACGAACAAACGAGGGAAGTACTTCAGTTTTTGTTGCTTATTGAACTTTTAGAAATTACAGCAGCTGCAGAGCGCCCCAGCGAAGGGAAAATAACGGGGATTAACGGGTGTGAAAAACAACTTAAACCCATTTGTATTTTTTCTTGCTCTTTTCTCAACAGTCCCATTGCCATGACAACCGACTGACAACAGCTCCACCCACCCACAGAGCACAGATTATGTTCAAGTGTATCATGAATCGACATCAAAAACATTTTCTACACAAAAATGTAAGTAAAAACACCAAAACAAAGCACTCAGTCCTTTACAGTTTCATGTTTTCAGACTTGACATTTTTGTTTTTTTGGGGGGGTTTTTGTCACGGTTAAGAAGCCATCGTCTCAACACAGCAGTCACTGATTGGCTCGTTTAAACACCTGGCCTACTGATGATCTGTCAGAAAATGGGTGTGTGGGTCACCTTTTTTTTTTTTTAACTGAACCAAAACTAATTGAGTTCCACAGCACATCTACACGTTAAGTTGTAATAGTCAAGCTAGCATAACTACCGTATTTTCCGGACTAGAAGTCACTCCGGAGTATAAGTCGCACCCCCGGCCAAACTATGAAAAAAACTGCAACTTACAGTCCGGAAGATACGGTACTTCCTCACTTTTTTTTTTCAGTTCACACTGATCTGTGAAATATGACACCCTGGGACCGTGTTATCTTGTTGTCTTAGTGTTGACAATTAATAGCAAAACATTGCGCCCCTTTTGTTAGATTCTTTGATCGTGTCATTTTCTGACCACCGATAGTCCTGACTCGATGTACAACAATGGCACATGTGTGGCGCACAATAAGTCACGTGATGTCCAATCCAGTAATATTTATCAATACATGTGATCCTATGGAACGACGCCCTACCTGAGCCGTTCCTGCTATGAGTTCAGCCCAGCTCTTCCACTGCGGACAGCGGTCCCTCTCCTGGAAAGTCGTCTCATTAGACGTCCAGCAGCAGTGCTCGTGGTTGAACCAGAAGCCAATGAGACACACCCCTTCTTTCAGGTCTGTCATCCAGTGAGCTGCGATATCGATACCACCAGCGAGAGCACCTGTGGGACAGAAAGCAGAGCTCAGGATGGAGGCAATTTGTGGATGAGCGCACAATATTTTTTTACAGGTTGCCATTTTGTTGTGTTCTGAGCCAATTTAAGTATATAAGCATCCTTAACTGTTTTCTAAGCCATCATGGAGTGCATTGACAAAGTAATTATACTCCCAATGAGGACAGTGAGCGAGAAGATGTGTTGAGATATAGCTCTCCCTCACACACAATGATTTGCATGTAGGGAAAACAGTTACATTTACATGATCAAACTGTCAAATCTGAACAACAGATCTTCCTCCAGAGTATGTCAAGGCGACATGGTAGTCCTGGGTTTGACTCCTGGTTATTCTGGGAGATCCCAAAGGTTCTCCCAGCCTGAGCCGAGGATCTAATGGCTGCTGAATAATACCCTCCTGATCTGTTGGTATAGATGGTCGGTTCATGCAGATTAGGAGTTGTGTTAAATTCAGACATTGAGAAAAAGGAGCTTGAGCTTTAAGTTTCTCCCCCGCTTTATCCATAAAATTATGTACTACTTTGTGTAGTTCTTTTGTATAATAGTAGGAAAAACACACTTAACTTTGCTGTCTTGTAACAAAAAGTGTAAACTCTTCAGCGAAGTGCTTCGTCTGCTTTCCCCGAGAACTAAGCCAAGTTTCCTGCAGGGCTTCCGGTACTTTCTACTTCATTACATTTTTACAAAACCGTTGCGTTACTCTTTACATCCAAGTCGCATTGCGCTTTTTTCCCCGTTAAAGTGTAAAGTTCAGGAACTTGACGTGGCACTGTAAAATCCAAGCAATAACGTGACTTACTAATTGCATGTGTCTGTTGTTACCCATCGCCTCCTCCTTTCACTCGCACGCAAAGCTCCAAGACATGCACAGTGGTTTTCTCTCTGAGCGGGAGAAGATGTCTAATTGTCAGTAAAGAACTCCTCTACATAAATCATAAGATTTGGCAACATGTAAATTCAGCAGCGCTTCGCTTTCACAGGCAGTGGGGACTTCGTCCAACTTTTAGCATCACTTGGAAAGGAAGTTTAAAGAAAGGCAAGCTATGTGGACGTGATGTTAGCAAAGCTAGCTGTACAGAGACACAGATGTTGCATCTGTGGTGAAAAAAAGCCATCACTCATGCGCTTCGTTATTGTACGGAGGTGTTGACTGACATGTCGCATGTATGGGACAACGCTGTGACCAAAGTCTGCTATATAATATGACATTCACGAACGATCCCGATTCTTCTGGACGGATCTTTACTAAATCCAATAGGATTGAAGTGTCACTGAGAGCTACTCTATGTTCTTGTGATGCTTTGCATACACTGCAGTAGCTATTATTTTAATTGAAATATATAGAGTTTTATTTAACTGGCGAATAAACAAAACAAGAACATAAGAACGCAGAACAAACCGAAGAACCACTCTGGATTTAACAGAGCTTTGTCTGGAGGTTTGACACTGTAAATATGACTCATTTTAACTCTACTGCTGTCAGGAATGTTGAATCATTGCTGTAATGACTGATATCAGCTACAACACTTGGGATAAATAAAGTATTTTTGAATATAATTATACTGAACACCCAGTGTTTGACGATTAAACTGCAAGCTTTAAGCATCCAAGCATCTCATCAGATGTAATGTACAGTCCACCCACCATTTAGGTAAGCTAGTAATTATGTAAAGGTTGAGGGTGTGAACTACCTGCCATGAGTCCCACCAGCAGCATGAGCAGCCATCCGGAGAAGGCATCGCTGACGCTGTGCAGCAGGGCCACAGTCGACTCTCGGCTCTTATTGGTGATCTGCATGGTGACAGAAAAATAAGACAATGCTTCTGATATTGCTTCTTATTTTATTTACATGACACAGTAACAGTGATTGGTTGAATAATGAGTTAAAAAAATACACTTTTACCATCATATAGATAAAGTCCACATATCACAAAATTTTCTGCAAATACAACATATTTACAGTAGGGCTGAAATGATTAATCGGATTTCTCATGATGAATTGATTATTAAAATAATCGTCAATTAACCAACTGGAGTGTACGGACTCTAAAAAGATAATTGGCTGAAAAAACAACAAAAAAACAATTGTGTTACTGCAATTAGGGTTGAAACGATTAATCAGCTTAATCGTGATTAAATGACTATTGAAACAATTATCAACTAAATTAATTACTGCTTAATCATTAACTGGGGTTTACAGCCTAAAGAAAGAACATTTTCTGAAAGAACAACACACTCAGAGCAGTAATGAAGCCAAAACTGTGCAAAAAATACATACATTTTTCATATGGGATTTAGAAAAAATATCCATCTGTAAAGATTTTTTTCAAAAATAATTGAATTGTTTGTTAGCATCTTTTAATGTACTTCCAATATTGCACAAAATAAGTTTAAATGAAAAATCTGAAGAATGTGCCATTTTTTTTATTTGATTAATCAAATAATCGTAAGAGTAATCTATAGAATAAATTGATAACTGAAATAGTTGTTGGCTGCAGCCCGAATTCAAAGTTGTTTTTTTACCTTACATGCTAACTCTATGTTTTTAATACTGTTTTGCCTTAATTACAGCTCTTAATACATAGTTCTTTCTGAAAATAACCTTCATAGAGTACAGTTAATGATTAATCAATTGTTAATTTGATTCATCACAATTAATCAGGTTAATCGTTTCGGCCCTGGTTTTTAAATTGTCAACATTTGATACAAGGTTCTTTGACTCCCTTGTAGCAGAGCGTTCACTTTCCTCCAGAGAACTGAACCCGACTCGCCTTCGCCTTAGTGACACCTCCATGCCAACACCTTCAACAGAACGCACATGCCTTCTAATCTCAAAGTAAACACTTCTTTATCCCAGGTTCTTGTTTTATCTCGCTCCATTTCTTCAAATTTACTGCATACCTCTCTGTGTCTGTCGCGGTCCTTGCTTTTCTCCCTGACCCAGTCGATGGTGTTGAAGTCTTCGTAGGTGCCCACCCCAGGCAGCGGGTCTTCCAAAGGGTCCACTAGCTTAGTGGGGCCGCTCCCGTTCATACCGGCTGCTCTGCTGCTGCTGCTACCGCTGCTGTACTCATCATAACCTCCTGGGGGAACAGAGGTGGAAAGAGGTAAAGGTGGGGAAGGAGAGAGAGAATAAAGCTACATGAAAGTCACAGTCAATAATCAACTCATTGGTCCTGACTTCATTGTTGTGCTTTAAAATGGGTCATTTCCCATTTTATTGACCTGCCACAATTCTTAAAAACAAGGGAGCAGCATGAACTTTATCACTTACACTGAGGTATCAGATCTGGTCTCTCTCACACACACACACCCTCACACACTCAGAGTGTTTCCCAGTGTTTTTCCATTTAGATGGTGCAGTAAAGTGCAGATGTATGAGGCACAGGTCTTCCCTGCCAGGAGTGACTAATGCACCTAATGGATGGTGCACTTAAATTCATCACAAGGTTTGACTACAGAAGAAAAAAAAGAAATCAAACATATTTTTAGCATATTCATGATAACTGAGCACAGAGTAGCTCAGTTCTATTAAGACTAGACAGGAAATTAATCTGTAACAGAAAACTTGCACTTAAACATGCTGATGTAATCATAAATCAAGCACACAGTGGGGCTTTTGTTTGCAGAAGTAAGTCTTTCACAGAAAGCGAGATTGTTTTGGCTGTTTCCACTTCCTGTCACTTTGTCATGTCATGTGTGTAGTTTGTGACATTTAAATCAAATCACTGAGTTTATTAACCAAGAGACAAGCTTTCTCTGTACATTTTGTCTGCAAAAGATTGAACTAAAGCTGCATTGATGGATGAAACAAATCAATGAGTCACAACAAAAGTGCCGCATAAACAAGCTAACATCTGCTAAAATCGTTGCAGCGCGAGTTTATTGGAGAGAAACTATACTGTGTGTCATGTCAGAGCCATCTTTAGAAGCAAAACATTAACCATTAATCTGTATGTCTGCATACAGACATACAGAAATGTCTGTATGAAGAAAATTGCAAAATGGAAAATTTGTAAGAAATTCTGCAGGAATGCACAGATTGCAATTTTCTGTCCGATCAGATTTTTAAAAAACCTGACATGCCAATTCTGATCGATACCAATTGTTTTCCACTGGAAAAACATGACTAAATATAGTGACAAAGTCGTTGGCGATGGACTACATAAGATTGGTTTATCGTGCAAGTATTCGCTGATCAATCTCCCAAGATGAAGGAAATCGGACCAGATTTCCTTGTCTTTTTTCCCTTATCAGCTGGTTGATTTATCAGTGCGCATTTATCATGTATAGCTTAAATTTATTATGTTTGAAAATACAAAAGATCTGATTGGGACTGTTTTGTTTTTTTTGAATGATAGCATCAGAAAATAGATTGGAGTCCATATTGTGCACAATAGTGTAGCCATTTTAGAGCAATATTCTAGTCTCTGACTGCATGCAATTAAAAAGTTATAGCTGAAAACAAAGTGATGAATTTTCTCATCACTTTCATTAGTTATTTTAGGCTCACATTGCCTTTTGCTAAAAATATATCTATAATACTGATGTGGTGTAATGTGCATTATTTTTTGTAAAGCTACGGAGTCAAAAAGGAAAAATCCACGGAGGTGATTTTGATAAGGTATTGACAAATGTATATTTTTTAATTACTTTTATCTGTATTGATGACAATGTACTGATCAGGGTACATCAGCAGTGGAAAAACCTGAAAATAATATCTATGTAATGGAAAAGTGTCATAACCATCCCTTGTGACACTATTCACAGGATGTATTGTAACGTACATCAGAACTATTCTAACATTTTATATCCAAATCGGAGGCCTCAAAGATCACGTTCTACTTTTTTGTTTTTGTCTGTCATGACAGTTACAAAAAATTTTTTTTAAACCACATATATATAAATATATATCCACACAAACACATAATTACAGACATGGTGGTTGGTAACTGTTTAGATTTAACAATATGTGACAGAAACAGCAGATGTTTTAAAATTGCAACCATGTGGTTTATTGCTAGCTGGAGGCAAATGTCTGAGCTTGATTTTGTTTCATGACACACCAGTGTTGCCGTGAAGACCACCTAACCTGAGACCAAGACAAGACCAAGACTTTTAGGGTCCAAGATCAAGTCAAGACCGAGGGAAGTTGAGACTGAGTCAAGACCAAGACCAGGGCCCTGCGCTACATCACACAATAAAATGTGAAATATGATCAAAATTGCTAATCAAACTGATCTGAAAGATTCACATTCCCATTAAAACACCTAGATATTAAATACTTAGAGCTGAAATAAATTTAACTAATATTAAAAGCAGAACAAACTCTTTGTTCTGCTTTCACCACTGTCTGCATCATTAAACATAGTAGTTGAGCAGTGACGTGTGGTGAGGTTCATAGCTGGTGAGGCACTGACTTAACCATAATCAGATTTACAAATATAGACCCCCTGCATGTTATTGTTTACATAACATACATAAGCTGCCGTAGAATAAGTCTGTTAACTCAATTAAACATGTAGATATTAGTACAATTCAAAACCACGTCTTTCTCACTCTGTATCAGCGCAGCTACGTGCAGACTCGTTGTCACAGCAATTGACAACAACGAAACAAACAAAAACAAAAAAAAAACACAATTATTTCCCACACAATGAAAACTATAAACATATCGCTGCACTTGACTCTATAGCAAGCTCACTGTTATGGTCTCTTATTCTGCAGTTGTGGAAAAACGATGCCAGGGATTATGAGCGCCCCCTGCCATGAGGCAGGAAAACTGCCTGCCTCACCTTAAATCTGTTCTGTCGTTTCTGATCGCTCCTCAGCACACAAAACATGTTACACACTCAGTTGGTGACAAAAACACTGTACATTATATACATACGCTACATTGAAACATTCATACATTAAATGTTTTTTAGCCATTTTATTGGCGACGTTCAGACAGGAGGATCATGCTCTCACATGATCAATCCCAGGTGAGGCTCAGCTCTTTGCTGCCTCACCAGCTTCACTTTCGAGCTTTTGAATGGGAAAAATGCAAACATCCAGCGATTTTGAAAAAAAATCAAAATTGGTTAAGCTAAATAAAAATAGGTACTTTATAGTACAAACCACTGGGTGAAAATAGCAATGTAAGTGATTTTATCATTATATATTATTTTTCCATGATGGCAGGAGAGGCTCTGCCTCACCTGCCTCATGTCACTGCAATTGAGGTAATGCCCTGAACAGTGACCAAAGAGCAACAAGCAAGAAGTAACCAAGCACAAGGCGCTGACTGTTCTCATCCTCTCTCCCACTGCATGAAGCCAGGCAGCACAATGCTGTAAGGTCTACCATCATGGCAGACATTACAGCGGTCACTTTGAACGAAAACAATCAAAGAGCATGCTCTTTCGTTCTTGTTTTATTTATTTGCTAGTTAAATAAGTATCAATGTATATAATTAAATGAAATAATAATAGCTACTGCAGTTTATGCAGAGCATTACAAGAAGAAAGAATGGCTCTCAGTGAGGCTCCAGTCCCATCTTCTTAGTAAAGAGAAGTTCAGAAGACAAGTCAATAAATATTGTTTATTCACTAGTAAAATACTGAGTAGCATGTTCTGTAAAACAAAAATAGATAATGTTATTCCACTATATCAATATTATAATTATTGTTATTATTGCAATGGCATTTCAAAATAGATTAAATTTTAAAAGATTAATATTCAAGTGAGCTATAAAAGAAAATCTTAATGTATGATTGATTGGATCACCATGCAGAAGTAATCAAAAAGCAGATCCCAAAGGAAACAGGAAGTAACACAGACAGTCTTGTAGCTCGAAGCTCATACAGATGGGTCATTATGGGGGTAAAACAACAATTTCAGATAAAATATAATTGTGTTTTTATTTCTGTGTTACTAGAATTGAGAACAAGTTAAAGTTGGAGGAGGCAGGGTTCAGCTGTCACTATGAGTACACTTTCAGTGTTGCTTCATATAACAGGCTTAAACTTGGCCGAAACCCACAATATAAATGCACCTGAGGGGAAGCAATGACTTTAATAATATTTGATTTTGGTGAGTTCACAGTGACAGAGTATGAACTGCAGCATATTTCAGAATGTAAATACATTCCCCGACCGTACAGAAACACAGCTGGAATCCAGAATTTCTTCACACTTCGTGGGTGAAAGAGCTCCCATCTACACAGTCGTCGGCATGTCGCAAAAATACAGCGCTGTAGAAAAATGTTGCTACGCAATAATAACAGAAGTAGCTTTTTGCCTGTCACCTGAATTGACAGGCTAAACCGGTCTGTAGAGTGGACTAACGAAAGTGAGTAATGGCAGAAGTATGTTCCCCCAAGGTCGTGCTGACATGAACACAGACAAGTTTCAGGGCAATTTGCTGTGACAAAACTTTCAATTCTTTGTTTCAAAACTGACTTTTAAAGTTTAAATCTTACAAAAAACTTCAAAAACTGGGATGAAATCATAAAGTCAGCTGACAAAGCTAAAAGCACTAATAAAAACTGATCTGATGGCACAACTATGGAAGACAAGACACTAACATGTAATGTGCCGTGGCGCATTTTTTGTCAGTTGGTAGATACATCATACTGGAGTGCCAGCAGGTCTTGCTAGCTACAAAAACTTTTGGTGTAGATGTTGTTAATGATAAACTCAAAGTTAGCCAGGCTGAGTAACAGTGGCGTGTTTGAAAATGAAGCCACAAAAGTTACGAGGATAAAAGAAGCTATGGAAAAAGAAAAGGTTTCCAGTTTCGGTCATTACCCAGAATTAGCCGTCTTTCATAGGACATCAACTTGTACCTGCAATTGATTTGTTTGCTTTCAGCGAATTAAGCCTGGAGAAGATAACAGGAAGGCTGAACTGAGCATCGTTTTATATTTATAGATTTAAACGTCTCTTTAGCCTTTTGGAAATCTCGAATAAAAACACTCAGAGACTACGTTTATGGTCAGTAATACTAACTGTGCTAATATCTATTCTAATTATTTTACGCTTGATTTAAATAATAAACCCTCCATGTTACGGTGACTGCTAGCTTAACCACACAGTGTGACGTCACTCCTGCTGCCAATAAAACCAATTAATGACTGTTCAGAGCAAGAAGGCTAGAAATAAACATTTAAGGGATGCACCAGTATGAAAATTTGGGCCGATATCCAATATTTAAACATTTACCATTTACATTGGTAAATGTCAGATAACCGACATTTACCAATCTTTTATATCATAGAGATTTTTCTACCCTTGCAACACATTGAGTTCAGTTAAACTCCTGACAATCCTGCACTGTATGACGATCACTGTCACCAAAAACATATCGCATGACCAACCTCTGTCCCTCCAGAAACAAATATCAACAAGACAGAAATAAATATCAGTTGTTTACTATCAGCCAAATGTTATTCATCGGATCAGTACTAATATCATCACTTTCCTAAAATAACGACCTACGTCTTTTTTTTTTTCTTTTTGCCAATTGATTTTTTGCCTAATTCTCCTCTTGACCAAAGGAAATTACTTAGACCATTATTTCAGGAAGATGACCACATAAAAAATAAATATCGCAGATAGTGATGTTGGTGCCGATATATTGTGCATCTCTAAAACAGTTCTTAAAATAGTTCTAAGTAAGAAGTCCAATTAGCAATGGCTCGGCAAAGCTTTACAAAACATGGACAGTGGAATCGGGTCAAAACTAATTGATGCATTTCTAGGCTGTTCCAAGGTAATGGAAAACTCAGACAGCACAAACTAGGTTGTATGAAGATGACAATGTTCTCGATATCTGCAGGCGATTGCTATGTACCCGTCCGCAGGCCTGCGGCTGTGTTGAAAATATTTATTGTAGCATACTCAAACATTTAGGATATGGTTTATCTCCTGAGGAAAGACACACAAAAATAGACAACAGTGAACAATTTCCTCCGTGTCTGAAAAAGATTCGTGGGAATATTTTGGGGGGCTAAAATAATAAAGGTGTGTTATGTCCACTTTGGAACAGGATGGATATTGGATACAGTCACAACACAGTCAGCAGAGCCTTGAGAAATTACAGTCTGAAGACTAAAAAAGGTACACAGAAACACCTCACTCAGACTAAAAATAAAAACAAATCTTCAACAAAGTCAGATTTCATCTGACCCCTTTCTTTGTTGTCAAGCAGTTACTGGACCCAAATCATATGACGGGTGGTAGATGTACTTAATGATTAAACTGTGGAAAAGTTAAAGTCAGCATCTCATGCACAACAGAGAGAACCACATGAACAAGATAAACATGATTAAATCACAGGAAGCAGACGATTTGGCAGGTCCAGCAGCTGCACAGAACACGATGGACAAATACCAACAACTTGTTGTTAATGGCACGAGATCTGTAAGCAGTCCAACAGGAAAAACACGTCGCCTTTAAGCCACATCGCCAGGACGCAACAGAAAAGATTAACTCACCATCCGCCACCAGTTCCTCCTCATCCAGCTGCTTACTCCAGAACTCCCAGCCCATCTCTCGTTACACTCCCTCCACCCTCGCTCAGGATCCGCCGTCGAGTCAAACTGGAAGTATCTTCCTTCTCCTTGAGGAACAAGCCCTACCGCAGGTCCCTCCCTCTGTGGCCAGGAGACTCTGGAACTGACTAGTGATTGGCTAAGCTGTCTGGGAAGTGGATGGTGATTTGCTGAACTACAGGTCTTGAGTAATGAGCTTACTGTACGTTTGGGGAGGGTGAGAGGTAGGTGAGTGTGGAAATAAATGAGATTGCAGAATTTAAAGAGCTTTATGTCAAGGGGACTTTACCTGGTATTCACTCAGTTCTGGGAATCTAAGTGTTTTCCAAAGGTCTCTTAGTTCTTCATGGTTTAATGATTGAACACAGGAAAAAAGGATCTGAACAATCTTGGATGAAATACTTTACAACTCAAGAGTCTCAGGGCTTTCAGTGTTCAAACTAAAATGAAAAAGTAGCTGCTGCACTATCAGAAGCAACACATATAGTCCAGACAATACTGCACCACCCTGAAGATTATCTTTCAATTCTGACCCGATTAGACTGCAATATTACACCAGCTTTGTAAAAATGCACCAATCACACTGAATCTACTTTTATTGTGCGGCTGACCTCCCGATTCAGATTTTGATCAATTTTAAAGGGGAAAAAATGCTGCGCATGTTTAGATACCAGTAACAGTTTTGAATGCACCATAAAGAATTTCAGAATATTCTACTTAACACAAAAAAGTACATCTCCTTTACTTTTTAAACTGAATTTTATAAAACTCAAAAGAGAAGCACTAAACAACGTCAATTTTATTGGTGAATTTATACACAAAAAAAGTGGGAGTTCTTAGTTTTTATGTAATAGTCAGGATTTAGAGGGGGGGAATTTTTAAAAGTGAATATTTTCAGCCAATCTCGGGGAAATTGGCAGATTGTAATATCTGACCAGTTAATTGGTGGATCTTAAGTACTTCATCCCATTTTGAATTTTGTTCATACACCAAATGACATACACATATATATACAGATATAGAGCTGTAATTTGTTGTTTTTCATCAAATTTCTGACTTAAAACATTCCGCTTTTTTTTTTTTTTTTTAAAGGGTTTTATTTTCCCAATATATAAAAATTTGATCTGTCTGTTATCCAATATCCTTTTGCATAAGAACGCATCCAAAAACAGTTAATAATTAAATAAATGAAGACTGGTGACTATAACACAGCGATAGCAAGTAGTTTGCATCTCAACACTCTTCAGTGTGGACATTGTTTCTGAGGAAGGGAAATTAGAAGTACTAAAAGGGGAGTGACATTTTAGTAAACAGGAAGTGGTTCAGCTTTGTCCATTTAAGCTTTCAATGTCTCTTTCTCTGTCATGCACTTTGTGATGTCACCTCTGCTCTCAATGTAAATAATTAATGTTCGTTCACCACAAAAAGGCTCCTTAAAGCGCCAGGAAAACCAGAATAAATAAATAGATTACAACTTTGTCCACTGAAACACTTCCTCATTTGTTTCAAACAAGAAATTTTCCTAATAATTTGCAAATTCAGAAAAAAATTATTTTCCCCAAAATGTATTCTCCTGCTCTATTGTTTCATCATCTTTTGATAGACGGCGGCCTTATTTTCTTACAGAAACGCCTTTCATCGTTAATCGAAAATAATTTTGAATCTAAATCTCCAATAACTTTTAATAATTTAGGTGAACAGCAAAAGCAAATGGGGTGGATTAGCAGAGCTTGCTAACAACTTATCTAGGAAAAGTTACAAATTACTCTTTTGCTCAGCCATTGAGCAGTTAGCTCTTAGTCTTCAGTCAGAGGGTAACTCAGATTCATTGTAAGATTGACTGCTACTGAAAATCCTTCTTGTCCATCCACTGACTCTTAAGATACTTGGATGATATGAGTTATAACAACATTTAAAATGATATATTTTATACATTAAATAATACATTTTAGAACTAATTTTGAATTGAGTTAACTTTGAAATAATAAAAAATATTATCTTAAATCAGTCAAAAGTCTGACTTATGCATAGCTACTTATGTTCCAAAAGATAGAAATGTTAAAGAGTCAGCATATGCAATGAAAGCATATGCAAAACCGTTTTATTTCTAAAATAACCGCCTAACTACCAGGAACACAATGGCTTCATATTTAGAGAAATTGTTTTATTAATTTTTCTACTAACAATGATTTATCATAAAGACAGGAAGCATTCTACCAAAGGAGAAAAGGCCAACTTATCCTGGCGTCACACAAAAACTGGAACTATACCAGGAAAGAGCTTCAGAAGATCTGCTCCAGAAAGTTACTGCACAACAACTGAAAATGGCTTTCCCACCATTTCCTCCATTTGTAAGACTTAAAAGTCCAACATGTTCGCTGGGAAGTTGTCTTCTGACTCTCCCACACGCTTTCTGTCACAACCGACCCCTCGTGAGTTTCCAGAACAATTCTGCTCTCAATGGGACATCAGAGGTCATCTTTCCCGTAATGTTCAAAAACATTTAACAATCTGTTCCCAGCGGGAGTGCTTGTGCTCTGCTCCATCACATTTGTTTATGCTGGTGCACTGCGGATGATTTCGTTCATTTAAAAGTAGGTCTGATCAGAAATCTCTCTTTTTTTTGCCCATTAATTATTTACATACCAGGACTGGAGGGTTGGGGGTGGGAGGGAATATTTTCCTTTGCATCATGGGAACTTCGCTTGTGTACAGGCTCTGTAGTATTTCTCTTAAGTTCAGGAAGATTTTGATGCGATCTCTTGGATCGCATTTCTGCCAAAACACACACTGCTTTAGCAGTCGCACATAAATGAAGCTGAATAAGACGACACAGGTTCAACCTGAAGTTCGAACTTTGAACTCTTAAGGTCTGATAGCCATGGGAAAATGCATTTCATGTGACCTCGATGACGGTGGCGGCATAAATGTGTGGTTTATTGATTGTAATTACTTTGACATTTTGAATTTTAATCATATATGCAAGGTCGGAGGAAATTGAAGGAAATTGGCATCAGTGCAGACGATGTCTCTTAAAGTGTTTTCTTGAGCATAAGATCATTTTCTATTTGGATAAAGATTTAAAAAAAAAAAAAAAAAACAGTCCTCGCCGGACATGGCGGGAAGACGTAGTAAAGAATATGAAAGTGAGAAAAGAGTCAAAAAGTGCACAGGAAATGTCATCGCAATATCCAAAAACAGCATCAGAATCGCATGTTTTCCTGATTGTTATGCCGCCCTAATTCACAGTATTTTCCCAGTTCATGGCTTCCAATCATCACAGTCATTATCACATGTCAAGAGGTTCACAGTGTGACTAAATAAATCTGCTATATGAACCACTCAGAGGACCGTAAGCCAATATGCCCAGCAATAAAGTCATTAGAGGCAATAACAACACACTAACTGGTAATAAATCCAACAAATGCATTTACCCAGTCGAGATTGAGAGCAGTAAAAAGAGCAATGCATGCAAAACGAGAACGATAAAATCAATTTGGGAATTCAGCTAATAAAAGAGGAAAAAAAGCCCTACTCACTACTTAAGGGGTGAAAGCGTCCATCTGAGTGTCTAAATACCCTTTTCCTTTTTTTTTTTTTTTACAAACCAAGAATGAAACTCTTAGCAATTCAATTTCTGGTCACTAGTAATTAAATTAGCAGAAACCATCTGTTATTGAATGCTCATATGGAAGCATTTTTTGTATTAAAAACACAGCAGTGTTTATGAAAGTTTCGCCAACTCAAATTTAAGACTTTAAGCCCTTTTTGAGATCATAAGTCAAGTTTAAGGCCTATATCATGACAGGGACGTTCAAAAGAAATGCAGGTGACCAAAACGTTGGAATTCTTGGGAATTATTTTGTGGTTCTTGGCAGCAGCTTTTGCTAAAGAGCTATATGCTAGCTGCTAATGGCTTGTTTGTGTGTTTGCTATGCTAGCTAACATATGCTAGCCATATGCTTGCTGCAAAATAGCCATATTCTAGCTGCTAAGGGTTTGTTTGCTTTGCTTGCTTGCTACCAAATTTATATGCTAGCTGCTAATGGCTTGTTTGCTTTGCTTGCTTGCTACCAAATTTATATGCTAGCTGCTAATGGTTTGTTTGCTTTGCTTGCTTACTACCAAATTTATATGCTAGCTGCTAATGGCTCGTTTGCTTTGCTTGCTTGCTACCAAATTTATATGCTAACTGCTAATGGCTTGTTTGTGTGCTTTCTAGCTAGCTAGCTAGAGAGCCCTATGCCAGCTGAAAATGGCCCATATTCCAGCTGCGAATGATTGGTTTACTTGCTAGCTAGCTAGAAAGATGTTAGCTGCTAATGAGCCATATGGGTAATGAGCCAATTGCGATAAGGGGTAGGATTAAATAAGTGTTCACTTCTACTTACCCCTTTTCCAACAGAATAGAAGTGGTAAACAAATTATTTTGTTCTTGGTTATGTGTGGATTTGTTTTTCTCTGTCCTAGTGATTGCTTGTTTTCTTGCTTTTAAAAATCAGCTTTAAATAAAGAAATCAAATCAAAAATATATTAGATGCTAGTGGCTTGTTTATGCATTTGCTAGCTAGCTAGTTAGCTAGAGAGCAAAATGCTAGCTGCTAATGAGCCCTGTGTAAGCTGCTATTAGATTGTTTGTTCGCCTGCTAACTAGTAGCAAGTAAGTATTAGATTGTTACTGGTATCCTTAGCTGCTTTGAGTCACAGAAAACAGTGACTCAACACTTTTGCCTCATAGAAAAGCCCCTTGAGAAAAAATCTTCCTAGAATACATGATATTTAATTGTCCTCCCACGATGTATTTAAGGCTAACTTATGTTTTCTGTCATGAATTTAAGGCATTTTAGGGCTTTAATTTCAGATGAATGAATTAAAGACTTTAAGGATCTGTGGACACTGTAAAAAACAGAATGCTTTCAGTTTGCCAACTGGGCCTCCTAATAACTCATAGCAAAGAATCAAAACTCTCAAATGAGGTGAGAAAAGGAGAAGAAAAAAAATCAACCATAGTGATATATTTCATGCAACATATGTGGCTAAAACCAGGCACAGAGCAGTACCTTATTAAAACCATCTCTTGGTTCAGACAGGGTGATGACAGCATAAATTCTGTGGGTTTTATTTCCACGACAGGGCCGTGGAGGTAAGCCAGGCTGGAGGTAAGGAGAGACCCATACTGAGAAATCCGCAGAGAAAACATTTAGAAGACGCTACGATCTCCGAATTGGTGCGGACGTTTTTCATCTTGGCAAGACGAGGACCACCCTACCATCAAGAAAACATAATAGGGGGGATGTGTGGGCTTTGGGAAAGCCTCAAAGAGCGGGTCCTGGAGTGAACCAGAGAACGTCTGGTGCACTCCAGGAATTTTTGGAAGGTCCTGAAAAGGCTGGAGCGCTGGCGCTGCCCATCAATCTAGTTGGGTCTGAACATCTATGCCAAAAAGAGCTGGAGAAGGAAGAGAGGGGAAAGAGGAGGATCACTCCAAAAGAAAACAGTGCCAGAGGTGCTGTACTTATGTGTACTTACTCCTCATGTACAGGCATTTATAATTATTAAAGATCACTATGGAAACAGAAAGTGCTCCCTCTTTCACTTTTAAACAAAAAAATAACTTAAAATCATTTAAATTTATTACTTGTCTGTTTCTTACTGTTTGTGAGGAGCATGGGCTATGTCAGTATAATAGTTTATTCATATATATATTGTGTAGGTTTTTTCTCTGCTTATACGTTATATTTTGGGGATTAGTTGATTTTGTCTGAAGATATATGGTATCTTGTCATGGTTTCCTGAATGTGTCAGTAATTCGCCAGTAGGGGTCACTATCGCAACACAAATGATGGAGAGCTTGAGGGAGAAACTGAGTTCTCAGGTAAAAACAGTTACATGTCAGGCAGTTTGACTGATTTCAAATGATCCTTATCACCAGCATGTGGACAATGTGGTCAAAGTCACCGTCTTCTTCTTTTAAGGCTTTCTTAAAGAAGACGACAACAACGTCCCACAACTTGCTCCAAAACCTCAAGAGGGAAAAAAACAGAAGTGAGAGTTGGACTAAAACCTCAGGAATTTCAAAACAAGCTTTGGATTCATTTGAACGGAGACAAAAACTTGTTCAGCGTATGAAGCAATGAAGTGTTCTAAAACTTCTGGTCAACTCTGCATGACTGAGGCCAGCATGAGTCACAACGCTGCCAATAATCCCACAGCTTGTTTCCGTATCAAGCTGTGGGATTTTGAGTCAACCGGACTCAAAGGCATAGGTGACGGAGATAACAACTAATCCACAATCCAGAAAGGGGGCAATGGGTGGGGTATAGCTCCACCCCCTGTTTCTAACAGGCTGACAGAAGTTTATCACTAAGAAGAATGTGATAAACTTCTTCTTTACCAAGAAGAAGTTGATAAAGAAGAAAAGAAAAAACTCCTCCAGTTTTCCTCCTACAACTTCGAGCGGACACTCTGAGCACTGACTGTAAAGTCACAGACTCGCTAATTTACAAAGAAAGTTCCGTTTAAAAGTGAGGTGAAGCGTCTTTCCTGTCCTACAGCTGACACAGCAGGAACAGCTCACTGTTGAGTTACAGCGTTCTCCAGACTTCCTTCCTTCCTGCTGACGCGCGTTTTATTCTGTTTGAGTTAGTGGCACGGTGAGGACACCAGTAACCAGGCAGCTCTAACGTGCAGAGGAATAAATAGATTCTGCTCACTAATCAGACACACTGCATTTGTTTATTATTAAGGGCACCTTTTTATGAAATGTATCACACATCTATGCATGACATTTATTTAAAAGCTGGTTTATTAATTGGATGAGGGCATTTTAGGCTCTTAAAGGGCCCCGGCTAAACAGAAACCACAGCCAGTCTTCTTTGTTTAGAAACAAAGAAGACTGAAACTTTCCATGCCAGTCAAACATCCAGTCGTAATTAAATCTCATTTTATCTATTCACGTCACTGCCTTACAACATCACAAGGACATTGCAACAGGAACTTAATTATCTGACGATGGCATCATCAGTAACCAGGCAACATTGGGGAGGAGAAAAAAAAAAGAGCATGATTTCTTTACACACTTCCCTGTGATGAAGCTAGAACGCTGATCAATGGTGCCTTGCAAGAGTATTCAAGGCACCGTTGATGTGAAAAAGAACTTTTTCACGGCCTCTCTCGCTACAATCGCAAACTTCAATGAGATTTAATCAGGATTGAAGATGCATTAGTATGATGCAAATGAGTAAACAAATAAATAAGGCAAAACTGAAGGCGGTTTGGGTGGGGCAACGCATTTAAAAGTACGGCTAAAACAAAAATACAAATATACTCCATAACTGTGAGCATAAAGGAAACTCAAACACCAAAGAATAAAAATGGGTCTTTTGAGGAAAGACTTAGTCTCAGCCGTCCGTACCTCTGAAGGTACAAAGTTTAGGAGCACAAATTTCGAATCTCTCTCGAGATGCCGTTCAACCGGAGAGAAATGACGAGGATAAACAAGGCAGAGGAACTTTCCAGACTTAAATCATACTGATTATTTGGGAAAAGTCTTAAATGTTGCCAAACACAGATACTACAGATGCAATGCGACCCAGCTCGCCTGAGTTACTTTGGAAAGGAAACGGACGATGACAAAGTGGTTTCAATGAAACATTACCACACAGGGACTGAATACAAATGCATGGTGCAACTTTTCAGATTTTATACGATCTATATCAGACTCACCAACATGAACCCAAACCACAGGACTTCATGAGTCCGTGAAAACAGTTTTAAGCAATACCAGTAGACTTTCTGGGGTTACTTTATATGCATGTTGAGCTGAAACTTGTGGGCTAAAATGAAAGGTCACCACATCAAGAGCTGTCAGTGGACTGAATAACGCCAGGACCCAAGTTAATACCAGACCTCGGTCAATGGTCGACACCTTCACAGTGGTGTCTCGACACGCTCAGGGTTACCTGAGCTGAGCGGGGGGACGTCATCCGTGGCCGAAAAGTCCAGCGTGGCTCCCGCGATGTCCACCATCTCGTCATCGTCGTCGTCGCTGGGGTGATGGAGGCCGTCGAAGCCGCCGCTGTAGCCGGGGTTCTCCATACGTCCAGGGGCTGTTTCACAACACACACAATTAGACATGGAGCATTTAACTTCCGGCGTCTGCAAAATGAACCTCTCCTTCTTCCATCTTCAGCTCATTACATCTGTCCACGAAGGGGGCATAATTCCGATACAGGCGCGACAGCAGCTGGAACATTGGCTCTGGAAGTCAGCGGGGTGCCAGAGTGTTTATTCCACCCGGAACGCCGTTCACAACGAGGAGTGTTCTGTCTCTCACACAGACATGACTACAGTTTTAGTTAAAGGGAAGTTCTGTCACCACTTCCGCTCACTTTTTCTGTCGCATCTTTGCGGTTCAGTTGGTAGGACGAGCGGCTCGCGCTCACCAGAAGAAGATTGGGCTTTAATAAGCGCTTTGCTGCTCGCGAGCCAATTCGCATAGGCTAACTTAGTGTGTTGTTGGTGTTCTTACCAAATAGGAAAGAGTAGAAGAAGGTGGAAAGTTTTGGCCTGACTTTAAACCTCCGACGGGGGGAAAAAAAAAAAAGCGGCGATGAAGAAGTCTTGTGACTCGGATTTGCCCCGCCGCTCTCCCCTCTCCTTCTCCTTCAGCTGCTTATGTCAACTGCAGTAAACTTGAAGATAAAATTCTGCGTCATTCTCCACGGCGGCAAAAAACTCGGCTTTTACACGGCGCATATACACGAAACGAGGGCGTTTTAATGTGGTTTATCTACCCGAACACGACACATTGGAACTGAGTGTATTTTTCGGTATTTACCCGTCTTTTTTTTGCCACTTAAACTGCAACGTGTAAGCAAGTTTCATGTAAGCTGTACAGGATTACAACTTCCGGTTTTGTCCTTCAAATGTCAAAACTTTCGAATCTGCTTTTCAATCGCAACATAACAAATTTTACAACCACATACTCAGTATCAAAGGTGTGTTTTCTTACAGATTTACTCATGTCTTTGGGATGTGAATCTAAATGTTCTTTTTCTTTCTTTTATAAAAACGTCAAACTTTGAATTTTATTTTGAAGGCAGGAGGATGGTTATTTCCGGTTACACTTTTGAACTTGATAAGAAAATCCTAAAGATCTAAACACCAGGACAACTAGTCGAGTGAAGACTCATTGCTTTTCCTATTGATATGTGTTTGGCGTTTTCAAGTGGGTCAGTGGAGCAGTTTTACTAATCGATCCCCGATGTTTTCCTAAATCTTACAGTTCGGGTCGATTATAGAAAGTTACTAAATTAATCCAGAAAATGCTTTGACCATCAGATGAATAAATAAACAAATACATTTTAGGATCTTGTATTAAATTTCTTAAATGCACAAAGCTAGCCATTTTAATGACCAATAAGGCAACGTGCCACACAGTTAACCTATAAATCATGTGGCACGTAATATGTGTAAATATTAATTTACATGTATTTAAATTAATATTTAAAAAAAGGGAGGGGGGGGGGGTCATCCAATTTTTTTTCATTGTTTGGTCGTTTTTGCAGGTCAAAAATTATTTAAGAAATGTATGCAGGACAAAAAGAGAAAACTGAACCTGTATCAGTTTTCTCATGAAGCCCAAAAGGTCAATAGGAGCTGCAGCAATGCTTCAAATCGTTAAGTGAATCTTTAGGAATATGAGTCCATGTTCTATTTCACAGTGGTCAGAGGGCGACACCTTGTGGCCACTCACTGAACTATTCAGGTCCTCCGTGCTCAGTTTTATGCAGAAACTGGCTCCAAGTTTCCAACAGACATCACTGTTTCACCTTTGAGGTCTTAAAGCATTGATTTAGTCATTGATGTCTTCTTCCTTACTATAAACCCAATCACACACAAAACGGCCCATTCCTGCGAAAACTTTCCTTTTGGTGGTAAGTCTTCTGAAAAGTCTGTAACAAACAGGATTATCTTGACAAAACTGAGAAACAAGGAACACTTCCTCATCGTTTTGTCCCTCTTGTTTCTTGTTTTACAGTATACAATACACTTTAGATCACAAGTTGTTGAATCATGAATTACCTGAGATTTTGGAGAGCTGGGGTTGACTTTCACTAGTCACAACCATGGATGATTACCGTCAACAACGAAAGCAAACAGAATCCACCTCATAACATGAATTAAAAACCAGAATGTCACAGCTCAGTCTAAAGAAATTCAAAATAAATGTAGTTACCAATTTGTCAGGAAATGGGTGCAAAGTTTTCATCATTCACCAATAGGAAGGAGACTGAGTCAAAATTTGCCACACTACCTGATAATTATGGAGCAATTGTCCCAAAACACAACCAGTCATTTCTATTGCTTGATTTCTACTGTTGCTCCCCAAGGCCAAACGACCATTTATTAAGTCTAGACAGTGTGCTTGTTTTTATTTCACTTACCTTTTAATAAATATGATCCTTCGAAGGCTGCTTTTTGCATTCACTCTGTGCAACACAGAGGCAAAAGGGGGGGCGACTACTATTTCACAGCACTACATTTTTACGCTCCATTTCCGCTCTTGTTTTTCACCGTTTACAACTTAAGCAGGAGTATTTAACAGCCCCTGCTTCCAGGAAACGTAACTTGACAGAGCTATCAGTCCTATCAACACATGATTACCGCTCAATGTGCCTCCGGGGTAAATTTCTCCACCTCCCACAGACGTGCTCAACGACTCCCCTCACTCCGCTTGTCATTTGTCAACCTCCATATAACCCCAAGTCGTGTTTACTCAACCATCCCACGACTTTTAAAATGGAAGCTTCCCCTGAGAAGCATTCACACGTTAGCTCAGGACACATAGGAGGCCCGTCAAAGCGAAAAATCACCACAGTACGGCTGGGAGGTAGTTTAAAAATCATTATTATTTATGGCACAATTTCCTCACACAAGTGTTTTCTGCAGTAACAAAATGTTTTCTTTAATAAATCAAAATTTAACCGAAAAAAAAAAAAACAGAAACAAAAGAAATACACTCTCTTACAGGTCCAACAGGCAATGTTTGTCCTTAAAATATCAATATGTTTCCAATGAATTTTCCAGTGAGAATTGCTGTTTGCAGCCCAGGAAAACATTCACAAATATACACAGCAACGACAACGAACAATGTAATCTTAAGCTTAGGGTTGCTTGCAACTAAAAACAACAGGAGTCCTTCGCAGCTTTGAACAGACTTCAAGCCATTTCCAAACGCAACAGTTTGGCTTTAACAGCAATGAACAAGTGGTAATGTTTCTTCACTTGACTTTTCAATTTCTTTTGTTTTAAAAACTTTTTATCAGAAGCGAAACCCAACTCCTTTAAGCATGTCCGTCCTTCTAAGATTTTGTCAGTAACTTCATCCTACACTGGCAGCTATTGCCCAGTAGGTGGCAGTAAAGTAGCATAAAAAAAATTGGCCAGGTTAACGAGTATTAACAGCAACACAAGCTGGCTGGTAAAAAGCATCTCTCGTTGTATCTTGTATTCAGATATCATGGCAAGATCTTAACTGACCGAGGTTGTGGAGTACTTTAGGTGACTGATTTAATGAGGTGCCAACTTAAAAGCAGAACTCAACCAACTAGGAATGTTCAGCAAGATAAAAACCTACACGTTTTTAAAAATGGAAAGATTTCTTGACGAGATTCATACAGCGACCGGCCAATTTAGACCTTTGCTGTGTAGGAAAAAATGTAACAGGAGATAGGTTCTCTTTTAGGAGCTTGTTAGCTTATTTCATAGCATGTAGTGGGAATGAACAAAGCTACACTTAAAACCTGCCTACGTACATTTTAAACTCACAGCCTAAAAGCTAGCTGTTACTCTTAGACGAAAAGCTCTTAGCTGGCAAAACAAGCTAGGTGACGTAGTAAGTAGTTTTCTTTGTTTTTGTTTGATGCTTTGAGCGTGAAGAAAACACCAGCACTTCTTTCATTTTGAGTTTTGCTGGTGGAACAATAAATAACTTGTTCCACCAACAACCTTTGATTACCCCAAAGATTAAGTTCGTATGGTAAGCTAACCTGCTAGCCTGTCATGGCATAATGGTACAGCCTGAGAAGACTAACAAAATGTAAAAATAACACATGGCAGCAGCAAAAGGGAAAAACATGGAGAAAACAAAAACATATTTGGAAACTATTTAGTACTTCCAAAATGTTTCAATTTTTGGTTTTGTTTATTGATGTGTGTGTTTTTGTCCCTGAAGTGTTTTGCGGTTCTTTTTATGGTACATCTAGTTTTGCTTAAAGACGGTTAGGAAAAATGTGAATATGCTGGTAAAAGTTAGCTTTTATTCTTGCACTTTGGAACTAAAAGTCATCCAACTGCTGTACAGACTTATCTCCATATGAGGGTAAATTAGTGTGGTTTTCAAGTCAGCTGAGAATAGAAAATGGCCGAAAAATAAATTTGCAAACTTCACTCGACGCAACACAAACCGCACTCCACTCCGGATCCCTTCATTGTAAACATATACAGTAAACTTCAACTCTTCCAGGTCTTCTCGCCCATCTCTTAAAATGAATGTTCTCGAACATCAACGCCACAATATACAAACCTTATACATAATGAGCACTAGTGCCTCCTGTAGATAAAGGTCGTTACATGACAGTCAGTCCATGGAGTGTCAAACTCCACACAAGTACAGTAAAGTGACACAAAATAACACAATAACAGTATATTTATGTCTTGCAGAATCGATGTTTAGCAGTTAATAAAGCTGACAACGGCACTGTGAAACATTGGCTTTAGTGTGATATGAGAAGCACCAAAAAAAAACCCTCCTCAAGTTCTCTGAACCGGGAGGTTTAAATATCAACGAAAACAGAAGTGAATGACACAGTCATCTCGCAAAAATGTCTTTGGCAACAAAGTGTGTAACAACAGAAAATACATAGCGTCAGTTTAATAGTACAGTACATGTCTAAGGCACAAAGTGTTTGATTTCTTTGTCGTGGCAACAGACAGGCTTTTCGGACACTTATCTACCATCTCCTGGCTGGTTTTCGCCTTCGCTATGATGCTGAGAGTCTTGTCTTCATTTTTGATTTTCCATGCCTTAATGTTTGCCTGTTGAGCTGGAGAATGTCTTGTAGGACCATTTTGGGATGACTTCACTTGCTTCTTGGGTAAAATTAAGAGTCAGAATATCATTTGTTAAACTGTTTTTTTTTTTGCCAGTGGTTGTGTGTGAATACTCTTACTATCAGATAGTAGCTTCTCAAGCAGTTTTAATTCCTATAATCATGTCTAGGTAACCGTCTGCAGCAGCTTCGTATTTAGTGTCGTCATACAACTATTAAGATATCGTCCTTAACTGTGCGATTGATAACATGTCTTCCATGTGTTGGACTTGATTTGAACTGAACGTGATAAGGGCTTCATCCTTCATTTCTTCTGTATTGCTCAGTAATGTCCGTATCCCATCGATATTCCCATCCCCATTCCCATTCCCAGGCCCAGGCTCTCTCTCAGCCCTCTGAGTTGCTCCTCTCCCAGCCGAATCTTGTCCTCAAGTTGTCTCTGCTCCACCAGCAGGGCAGCCTTCATCTTCACAAAGTGGCTGGAGAGAAAAACAACAAAAGCACACAAAGCAATTTAGTACTCAAGGACGGTTCACTGGTCAAGGTTGAATGCGAGTTAATTCCTGTTCTGACGCACACCTGTAGTCTCTGTGCTGTTCTGGAGTGAGGCAGCGGGCCAGAACCCGGCTGACGGCCTGCTCTCTGCGATCGACGTGGTCCTTCAGGTCCTGAGCCTCCGACAGCTGTCTCATGAGCTGACGTTTCTTTTCCAGCAGGGGGAGCTACAGGACAAAAATGACCTTATTTTATTAGGTCTATGAAGGTCTCATCAACTCAAATTTAAGAGCGTTTTTAAGAACTTTTAAGATTACTATGAATAAAATGTAATGCCCATATCATGACAGACATGTACAAAATGAATGCAAAACTGAAATTTCTTGAGTCTTTTTGTTGTTCTTGGCAGCAACTTTGTGCTTCACATCTAACATATGGCTTTCTTGCTAGCTAGCTAGCTAATTAGTTAAAGAACCATATGTTAACTGCTAATGAGCTATATTCTAGCTCCTTATGGCTTGTTTGTTTGCTAGCTAGCAGGTAATGGAAAAGAGCGCAGTGAGTGAAGATGCCTGCACATAACTCAAACTTTTCTGATAAAAAAGTCCTGCTTAAAAAAAATCTACATAAAAAATTAAGACCTGATTGATTTACTTAAGGATTATTTACATGAATTTAAGATATTTCAAGGCCTTCATTTTAAATAAATTAAATTAATGCTTTTTAAGGATGAACAAGCAACCTGATTATAAAGAATAATTTTGAGCTTTAAAATCTGTTCCAACTCCGCCCCCTAAATAAAAAAATTATAAAAAAAAAAAAAGACTTTTACTGATATTGTTCTTCTTTAATCAGCATTTAATTTCTTGTTCTTTATGCAAAAGTGTTCTCCTCCTCACCCGGTCCTGGTGCTCCGTCTCGGGGTCCAGCGTGTCCAGTGTGGTTTCCACTCTGAGCAGCCTCCCAGACAGAGACAGCATTAAGCTCACCACCTTGTCAAGGTCGCCAATGAACATGCGGTATTTGTCCACCTCGTTGGGTTTACACACGGACACCACCATGTTCTCCACCTACAGAAAGTAAAGAAATAGACAGAGAGGCTGTTTGACTACTTTTATCCTCGGACTTAGAAATGTCACGTCCGGATCTAGAGTCTAACTCTAAAATCATTGATGTAAAAGTGTTGAGCTATTTACCACACATGGATGAAGAGGTGGACGAATAGGGTTTCACCAACTCACATTTAAGACTTTTTAAGACAACTATGAATTTAAGACCTATATTTCAAAAGAAATGTACGAACTTCGTCCAGCCAACTTGTGATAAATTTGCACTTACTCATGACAGACGCAAAAAAGCTAGCTAGCTAGCAAGGGTACATTAGCAGTGAGTTAAAGAATGAAAATGTCTGCCTGTGGCTCAAACTGTTGCCTGACAGAAAAAGTCCAACAAGAAAAATATTCATATACAAGAATAGAAAAAAATTAAGACCTGTGATCAACGTATTTAAGGCCAACATACTTTTAAAAATGAATTTTAAGAATTCAATTTTTAGAATCCCTGATGAACGAATGAGTTGCTGGATAAATACAGAAATTGTTGGTGGAAGGAAGGACAGATAGATGAATGGAGGGACATTTAGGGGGATACAACTTAGAACGTAGGATCAGAAGTAAAGTCTTACTCCTTACAAATTCAAACCTGGAAAATACTTCCATCAAACTGAGTATTTTTCCATACTTTTCCCAAACTGTGTAGGAACACTGACAGTTTAAAAAAAAAAAACAGTAAAAAGGCCCAGGAGATGCCTCTTTTCCAAGATTTTCATTATTTTTCTAATCCCAACTTTTATTTTAAACCATCGTCCAATCAAAAGCATTTTTAAAATAATACAAATTCTTCAGACAACATATCCAATATATGGCTTTATAATCTGAAATACAGTCCAGGCCTAATTAGAGAAAGCACTTTTGTAGACATGCCTGTACAAAATGAGTCGCATCAAGTTTTCAAAGTAAGAGTTGCTGCCAACATGCACAGATGATTTAAAGCACTTAATCTAGTGAGCAGGATTGGACTGGACCTCGTCTCCCAGCTGTGCGTTGGCTCTGATGTCCTCCTGCAGTCCCCTCTGAGCCTCCCTCAGCACTCCCAGCTTCTTACGCAGGCTCTCCATCAGCTGCTTCTGCACAACACGGAAACAACGGTTTCAGCTTGCAGTGAAAAAAATAGCAGAAGAACAAATTCAGACAGTAATTTGGATTTCTTTTTTCTTCCCAGATTGGGCTGATTACACAACAAAACCCTTCGAGGAGATTTAAAATCAAAAACTTATTATGGATTTCCTCTGACGCACAAAGGCTTAAAATGATACATTAAAGTTAAATATATAAACATGTGCTTTCAAGAATGTTTGGGTAGCATCAACATTGGCGTCCCTGCTCACAAAGATACAGATTGAGTTTTTTAATTAAAATGTACATTTGATGGGTTGGAGTAGGGTAACTTTAAAGCCTTGGAACATTGTGCCTACTACCCAGTATGGTGGTGGCAGCATCATACTGTGGGGTTGTTTAAGTGCACTTTCTTAATCCCCAAAGGGAAATGAAACATTGTTGTAACTCATATCAATTTCATCAAAGAGTTGTTGAAACTGCTGACAGGATCTCTTGTTGAATCTGTATGATAGTGAATTTAGAGAAACCAGCCTTATTTATCAGAACGTTTAGTCATTTTAATGAACCCTGGTCTTGTTTGTGAAATTAGTTGTAAGTTATTTAATGTATGATCATTTCTCTCCATAAAAACTCCTTAAAAGTGGTTCAAAATGAAGCTGGGCTGCGTGTGTGTCTACCTTGTAGGCGAGCTCGTCGTCCTCGTGCTTCTCTCTGCTGTCGGTGAAGTCCTTCATCTGCGACAGGAGATGAGCCTTGGCTGCAGACGTGTGGTAATAGGACGAACAGCTGGAGCTGGCCCCGGACTGCCTGGAGAGAGGAGACGGTTTGTTTATGCGTGTGGTTAGAAGCGGCAGCAAACGCGAGGGGTTTTTAAAACGGCAGTGAATTCTGTGGGCTGAGCGTGTCTCAAAAGAGCAACGACGGGGATATGAAAAACATCTCGACCCCTGGTGAGCAAATAAACTACAGAGGCAGGGGGGAAAGCCAGAAAGGCCTTGATTTTCTATGTGCAAATTTAAGATTGTTTAAGGATATGCAGAAAGGATGAAGTATTAGTGACAACAACAGGTCTTGCCCAACTGAAACTACCTGTCCAGGCTGTTGGTGTTGTGCTCCACAGACTGACTGGCTTCTCTCCAGCTTTCCGTCCCAGACTCTCCTTCGCCACTCGGAGGGAAAAGCTCCAATTCCTCCTCATCCAGCGAGCCGCTCCCATCGAGAGTCTCGGCTGACAGCGAGGCCTCGGGATCCGGCAGCGTGTCGATGTCCGTCTCCAGCACTGTGACGGGTTGCGCGAAGCACGGCAGCTCGCTGGTGATGGGCATGTCCTCCCCGGGTAGCTCCTGGAAATCGTCAATGTCTGTCTCTAAGGGAACCTCCAGCTCGGCCTCCAGGCTGTGGACGGGGCTCGGGCTCAGAGTTTTTTCCGACTCTGCGCGTTTCTGCTGACCTTCAACCTGGAAGTCTCTGTTCGTGAAAGCCTGCTGATGCTCGAGCTCTATTTGACTGAAGTATGCTTCTGTAGGATAATAATCCTCTCTCGGTCTGCCAACTTCTGAACCCGGAGAGGGACTATGAACTCCAGGAGACGGGGGTCTCTCCCGCTTGGCTCCAGGTCTGATGCTGGGCAGCGGTTTGAGATCTGGACTGAGGCCCACATTCAACCCAGATGGACTGGAGGAGAGATAACATTTCAGAAACAGCATCAGTTTAAACTTCATAAGTACTCTCAAAACAATTATGTGACAATAAAGACCTCGAACACCTGGTTTCTGTTGCAAAGAATCTGCCTCCTCTACCAATAAGCGTAGATAATATTTATGAAAAATATTGCGTGTAACTTTTGTGTTAAAACGAAATGTGAATTCCCTGGGAAGATCTCAAAGAAAACAGTGTGAGCCTGTAAAAGACAAGTCCACCAAAAACACTTTCTAAGGTTGCAGCGTTTGTTACATTTTAAGCTGCTGCATTGTGTCAAGTGATACAAACTCTTTGAAAAACCTGCTCTCCCCTTCGCCTGTAGTGGCAGTGTCCCAAGAATCATTGAAGGAAACAACATGAAAACCTCAGAAGAAGAGGTCCGCAACTTCCTTCTTCATGAAATGTAAACAAAAACAGTTTTGTAGTAGTGTCAGATTTTAGCGGTTGATGGATTTCTCCATTGTCTTTGGTGAAAGACAATCAGCTATTTTTCCTGCTGACGCAACACTAACGTCTTTGTTTGGGTTGTATTTACCCACAATGCCCTACGCTACAATACACTTCCTGCTTTTTGAGCAGCCTCTGGTTCGCTTGGTGTTAACATACACATTTTCACCAGAGTTCACTTAACAAACCAAGATGTAGGTTTTCAAGCGCACCAGAGTTCGCGTTTTTGGTTCACAGAGTTTAATTGCGCATTCACAGCTTCCCAAACCAACCGGACTTTCTAAGGAAACGACCTGGAGTTTGACTAAAACAGACTAAACAGGGCTCCTTTGAAAGTGTCAGTATTTCATCTCACCTTCTTATTCTGGTCTTAGCTGGTAGAGGTGGAGGTAGAGATGCTACTGGCTCCACCACAAAGTCATCCTCCCTCTCAACATGGCGTGGCGCCACAGGCCTGAAGGCCTTCCTGGAGAACATCGGGCTGGGCGGGGCAACAGCGAAGGCGTGCTCCTGAAACGGAGCCGGACTTTGGCTGGACAGTTGGGAGAACGCGTGCTGAGTCTGACTGCAGCTGCATCGAGAGCAGGTCTCTGACGCTTCCTGCCTCTCCGGCGGCAGGCTGTAAGACCGCTGCCGGGACTCGTCAGGTGGCGGGACGTAGGAGGACGAGTGAACCGAGTAGCGTCCCTCTGTGCTGTCGAAGGAGGATGGGATGGGCTGTGGAGCAGCAAACGCGGAGGACGCGAGCAGCGCGTGGTGAGACGCCCGTCGGCGGTGGAACTGCTCCCACTTCGGCGGCGGTGGTCTCGGCGGAGGTGGGGTTTTCTTCTTCCTTTGCCGCGCTGCGCTCGATGAGTCTCCGCCCTCCTCCATCTCACTCAGGGTCTGGGTCGAGGCGGCGTAGATAGAGGGCGACCAGCGGTGGCTGGTCTCGAAGCGCAGGTCGTTCTCAGACATGGCTCGTCCTCGAAGGTAAAGCGGTGCCGGCGGGGGGGCGGCGTTGTAGACGTCTCGCTCATCACCGCGACTGGCAGGCCGTCTGGAGTCCCAGTGCACCTGATGAAGATGATGCTGCTGTTGATGGACAGCTGGCGGTGGCCTGGACTCCCGTCTCCAGCTGCCGTAGTCTCTGAAGGAGAAGGGGAGATATTTAGATTAATTAATCTTGTGTAATGTTATTTTTTGGTCTCATCTGATATGAGCATAAATTTTTTATTTCTTGAAAAGTTCCAGATGTTTCCTTTCTGCGTTCCCTGCTAACCGAGTCAGGTCACACATACCCTACATGCCTTTCTCCCTCTCCTACATGTTTCCTTACATCCAAATACATATCACTGTGGTCACATCTTGAGCATGGATGATTGCCCCACACACTTAGAGCTCATTAGAGCAAAATCAGAGTCGGCTGTGACTAAGTAGGCTTTCCGCCTGCCGGTGCACAATGACCAAACCAGACCTGATGTCTCTGGAGGCTGGTTGAAGCAAAGACGGAGCAGGTGAGTGTCTCAGAAAGAGCGAAAGGTGAGGAAGTAATATTTTATGCTTGATTAACAAATGATGTAAGTTGTTTCCAGAGTGAGGCGCTCACCTCTCCGTCAGGCTGTACTTCCTGTTGAGTTTGACCGTTTCCTGTTGCGGGGCGTGAAACGTCTGGGAAGAGATTTAAAAAAAAAAAGGTTAATAACACCTAAGCTGAAAAGCGTTGGGAAGAGGGTGTGTTACTCCACCCTGCAGTACACTTGAGTGGAAACAAAGCTGATTAGGGTGGAGGCGATTTCTGCTACATTAAGAACGCTTTCTTCCTTCTATTGTTGTTTTCCGCATTCTTTTGTTATCTCTATCTTTTTTATCAGGTGCAGTTTAGTTCAAACACTTGTTTGTTCAGTACTTAGCTGGAATGTTTGTTAGATATGTTAGTTCAAAGTTATTTAATTTGAGTCCAATTTCAGTTTCATTTAACTTATCAGGGTTTCACCAACTCAAATTAAAAACTTTTTAAGGCCAATGTGAATAAAATTTAAGACCAATCACAGCAGAGATGTACAAAATAAATGCAGGGAACCAAAACTGTGACATTTCTGGGGTCTTTTTGTGGCTCTAGCTAGTGAGCCACATGCTGGCTGCCAATGTCGTGTTTGTTTTCTTGCTGGCTAGCTGGCAAACATGCATTAGCAAATTACAGACCCTGATGGATTTGGTCATGTTGGCTCCCTTTTTGGAAAAGAGGATCGGTTTTCTGTCAAGAAATGCCACAAAAACTGTTGTTCACAGTTAGCCATGGTAGTCGCTTAAGTTTACTTTTTCTCTGTGCACTAAAGTTCAGTATTTCTATAAGAGGATCAATACTTTCTTACCAATTTACCGTCTTGCTGATTGGCTCAAAACTAAAAGAAAAAGTAAAAAAAAAAAAGTTTTGACAGCAAGAACAAACCTAAAGATAATTCTTTGTAACTTCACAGTTTTGAAGTTTTCCTTCACTGCTAATTACGTCAACATGTTTAATGCTTATTTGAGTCTTACAAAAATCAAAGACATGATGGTAAGTAACAATACGGCCAATAATAATTATATATAAATCTACAAGACACTACTTTATGCTGGCAGGTGAAGAGTTTAGGGGTGCTTAACGTATTAAAGTAGAGGAAGTGGTGAACGAACTTATTGCACTCTCTTGGTTTAGAGGTGAAAGTAGCCAGCAGGTCCCCACAGGGTGGACAGGCTGTACAAATACACTGTGAAGGAAAAAGAGCCTGTCTTACCCGTCTGTGATGCAAATCAGAACATCCAGATGGTATTTTTGTTGGCATAACAAAAGTGTATTTTACACATTCGGCCGCCACCTGCTGTCAGCAGTAGGTAATATCCATGAAATGGTGTAAAATAACTACTAAAAGATAATATGTTCTGTTTTATGAATGGCTAATTTACATTTAAAGGTTTGTTGACATTTAAGGAGCCACTGAATGTTTTTATGACAGTTTTTTTTTTTTTGGCCACTGCTGGGATAATTAAAGCTGGATGCACATTTTTGCAGAATAAAATATTTTCTTTAGCGAATCACAGTGGCTTTCTAGAACAATAACTTTGCCAGGAAGTCTGCAGTTTTTTAAACTGAAAAATATTAACCCTAACTACAAGAAAAAAAGGAGTGAAGAAATAAAAATGATAAAATATATCAAAGATAACCCAAGTTTAGCTTAAGCTAATAATGACGTTTTACTTGCAATGCAGGGGGCATTAAGGGACATATCATTTTAACCCTGAGAGTCACCCCGAAAAATAAAAGATAAAAGCTCACACCTTAATTGATAACACATTAATGTCCAGTCTGACTGAACATCTGTTGGTACTTTCCTAATAGAGGGGTTTTCACAGACATGAGTTTGTGTCTGCAAAGCCCAAGTTCAGCACATCTGTTCCTGTTAAAAATAGTGCATGTAGTTAGAGGTAGATTTCAACACTTGAGGTTATCGCCGTGGCATCAGAGCCGCAAGCTTTGATTTGAAAAGGAGCTCGGCATGAAGGGGGGCAGGGTTCAAGACTCCCCCACTCCAAGGATTCAGTGTAGCAAAAATCACACTGAACAACAAAAACCCGAGTCCACTTGGCTCAAATATTTGCTGATCTTACAAATGTGTTTAGTCCCAAAACAAATGTCAGTTTTGATTACTTGGTGTCAGATGATAAGGATACTTAAGGGATGCATTTCAGGGGAGTTGTAAAAGTTAGACCTCCGCTCCCCAGAGTCTAGAATCAATTTGCGGTGAAGCTGTAACCCAACACTGCTATTAGCACCAGAACCATAGAGCACTGCTGTTGGCCAATCTCCCCCTCAATTCCACGAACTATTTCAATGATCTGAGAATTTTCTATGTGAACTTCAGACTTTGACCACAACCAGGATGTGAGGTTCAGTTCAGACCAACCATTCAACCACAGAGTACTTGGACAGAGCAGCAACTTGACTACAAATCCAAGAGTGGCCACTAGATCCTTCTAGGTGCAAGTTGACAAAGCAAGAGTTAGTTTTTAGTCTTTCAGTGGTCAGTTGGGTTAAATCTAAAAGAGCAGTCCAATTTCAGTGAGCTAGAAAGTTTATTTTTCACCCTGAAAGACTTTACTTAGACTCAGCACAGAAAATACACTGGATGTTTGGTTTGACTCCTCAAGTTTGTGAACTTACTGAAAATGTATGCACCCAGAGCCGAAATATAAACCTTCTGAAATTAGATTATCTCCATCATTGCTACTTATAAGCAGAAAACTATTCCTTCATTTGTGTTAATGTTTCTTAATCTGTCATCACATAACATCTAAGATTTACTACACTGCGCTAAACATAACACTCTTTGGTGTGGAGTTTAGGAAGAATGTCAAAGGTTAGCTATTAGCAGGAATAATAAAATGTTTGAACTATTTTCTACTGAGGCAAGTCAATGTTTCAGTTAGGCAAAACAACAAAAATGGATATTTTGTACCCATGTTGGGGTCATGTTCCCAAACTGATGAATATGCGAAGTGCAGTAGATAACAAGAAGGCTTAGCAAAGCCTCTGTTTGATCTTATTTAGCTTTCAAACTTTGCCAATTTTTGAAATGTTTGCACTATTTTCACGTTATAATAATTTAGAATCTACATAGTCTAGGGAACACATATGGTTTTGTTAGTAATGCTAATCCCTTATTTAAGACGATCTTAATATGTCAACTCTGTAATTATTTTGTGGTGTTTTTTGAGAAAGGTTTTGTTTCACAATTGTTGTCTCAAACACACAGTGTGACATCACCTCTTTTCCCCAACATAAGTATCTACTGCCTGCAAAACATAGGTTCAAACTCTGTTCTTAAAGACAAATCGGAATCAACTAAAATTGTTATTAGCAGGTCAAATAACTTTATATGAAGACTGGAAATTTGTCAAGAATCTCTAATTGGTGCAACTCTATCCAAAAACCCTACAAACAGTCTCATTTTGAACTCTGCACTGTAAATCCAGTTATGTCTCTAATGATGAACCCAAGCAAGAAGTCCTCCTACCTCTGTGGGAGTGTGGCTCCTTGCGTTGTACCCCTGATGCAAAGACTCTTGTTTCTCTGGCTGCAGATGATGGCTGATGGGATAAAAAGCTGATCCCTGGACTTGGTTTTGGCAGTGAGAAAATGTCTGAGGTTTGGGCTGCCAGTTGTGGAATTGGTCCTTAAGCTGGATTTCTCGCTCTTGTTCTCTGATGCCAGAATGACTGTAACAGTCCTGAGGTGGGGCATGCTGAAAATGTTCCACTCTTTCCTTCTCAGCCTCTTTTTTTCTTTGCAGTTCCCTCTCTCGTTCCCACTCTCTCTGCCTCATCCTCTCTTCTCGCTGAATCTCTCTCAGTCTTGCCCGTTCCATTTCTAGTTCTCTCTCCTGTTTTTCTAGCTGTTGCTGCCTCTCCATCTCTCGCAACCTTTCCTCCCTTTCCCTCTCCATCTCTTTCTGTCTCTCCCTAATGGCACTGACAGACTGCCTCCTCGGTTCGACATTGTTTGGAGGATGGACACTTCCTTCTTGTACTCCTTGGTAGGAGTATCTCCTTTGGGTAGAATTTTGCCCTAGATCTTCTGTCTGTTGCTCTCGATGCTGGTCTTGTTGGTTCTGCCTGTGGTTGGACCTTTTTGAGGTATTTGACACAGGAACGCCTTTGGAAGTCTCCTCAAAAAACTTCATTCTATCTGCAAATGGGAGAATATCTGACTCCTCTATTCGAGAGCTCGAAGAGGAGCGACTGTAGGAGGAGCCGGATGAGGAAGTGAAGGCACAAACTCCATGACGTGATCCTGTTACACCCAATACCCTGTCACCCGAGATTCCACACCGTCGATCTCCATCTAGTTCTGGTTGGAGCTTGTGTTCAGGCGTCCATCGCCAGCGGCGAGCCTTGCCAGCAGGAGCTGGTTCCTCAACAACTCTGATGCCGACACCAAAGCTGGGGACGCCTGGATCCAGAATCTGAACAGACCTGGATCGATTATTGCCCTGAGGGAAGGATGTGGTCTGAGTCTGGGAGACGCCACGGTCTGGCTCTCTTGAGGTTTTTGATGTCTTGACCTGTGAAGAGTTTTGGGAATCTTGAGGGACTCCTGGTGTGGCAAAGGCAACTTTGGCAGATTTGTTCTGGATAGGCCTGTTTGGGTCTATTCCATCTTCACAAAGGTCCGAACATTCCTCTTCCTGGACAGTTTCTCTGCTGCACAGCAGCCCTCCTGGTCCATGTCCCCGCTGAAGTTGTGCCTTTTTCCTCTGGATTTCATTGCGGAGGTTGGTGGCAAATCGTTCACTGCGTCGACGGTTCCGCCGAAAGTTTTTGGATGAGCTCGACTTCTTGGCGTTTTCCTCTCTTTCTGCCACTTCCTCATTTTTATCCCCAGTCCTCTGCTTTTCTATAAGCATTTTCTCGTCCATTAAAGTATCCACACTGGCAGCTGCACTGAGTGGCTGAAAATCACTCTCTGTCATCTGATCAGAGTTCAGTCGTTCCCGGGTTGATGATCCAGTGGGTTCACCTGGTACGCTTACAGAACGGCCCCAAGCTGTATGATGATGAACTGGTGACAGAGACCTCCCATTTACAGCCACAGCTTCCAGCCTCTCAACTGACGCACCATCCTCTCCTTCTCCCTCCAGGAAGACAGATCCTGGAGTCGAGCATCGACTACCTTCCAGCTTATGTGATGTGGGAAGGGTTGAATCTTCCGTTGTGTGCTGAAGTGATGAAGCATGGGACCACTGGCGGCTGCCGGCCGATACAGAGTGATCAGAAGGGTTTGATGGGTTGAAAGGCTCCAGACAAGAGTCGTTGCTGTTGAACTGCAGTAGCTGGAGCTGAGTGGCGAGCAGCTTCTCAGGTGCACTGTGCCGGTGAAGGCCTGCTGAGGAGTGATTGGTCTGACAGTGGTCAACATGAGACTGCCCTTGAATCTCTGTGGAGGATTCAGAGGGTAAGGAAGCAGAAGCAGAGGGGGTGATGGGAACTTTTGAGGTTGGAACCGAGTCAGAGAGGTGCTCTGATGGTGCCTCGGACATAGAGTCATTTTCAGAGCTGCCATCACATTTAATATGTCTAAATTCATCAATTTGTCTTTGACTAAATTGTAAGTGTGTTGAATTTGTTTTTAAGTTCTCGGTTTGGTCACCCTCTTCTGGAGCAGAGAAACCATTTTGAATTCCAGAATCGACATTCAGACAGGGCAGGTTTTCTTTACAACAAGAAGTATTTTCAACCGCAGATGATATGCAATGTTTGTTGCTGTCATTAGTACGACTCCGGGTGGCCCTAAAGCTGTCCTTTCTAGTAGGAGGTTGAGGGGGGTTGTTCTCTCTCCCCACTTGAGATTCTCCATTTCTGACAATGTCCAAACCCCCTTCCCTCTGGCCGTGTTCATAGCAGCACGATGACGGCCGCCCTTTTATCTCAGCAGGCCTCATTTTTGGCCTGGTCAACGATCTGGACTTGTGCACAATTAGATGCGCCTCATCTGTGGCCTCACCAGGTGACCTCCCTGGAGTGGAAGCCTCACCAGGGTAACCTTGACATGCTGGGCCAAGGCTCTGGAGGAGGTTATCCATGGAAGAGGCCTCACCGGGCCTTAGAGGCACAGCAGCGTAGTCAGATGTGTTCGAACTGGCAGAAAAAGAGCTGTAGGCGGAGTCCCGCTTGTTGTTGAAGAGGGTGGGGTCGACGGGGGAATTGTGGGAGTCGGAATATGGCTGTGTGGTGGGTGTCGGTGTGTCCAAGCTCTCCATAGATCCCAAGGAGCTGCTTCGGTCAGTGGAGGAGTACGGTCTGGGCAACTGAGACCACTGCATGGACACGTCACTGCAGAGACAGGAAGATAAATATCATAAGCAAACTCAACATTAGAAACAGATCATGCAGCTTCAATTTATCTAAAGCTTTGAGTAATTCTAATTGCTTTAAAAATTTTCAAATATTCACTAATATTTTTGCTAACTGCAGTTTCTTGCAAAAGTATTCCCAACATTTGGCCACTGCTCACAATTTTATTAAAAAGAAAGTGAAAACCTGTATTCCAGCAAATTAATTTAACAATCATTCAATACTTTTTTATGATAAATAATAAACATTGAAGTTTGTTGTTGTGACATGTCACATTGTGAAAACAATGTGATATAGTTCGGCTAGGCACTGTTTGCCCTACTGTTTGCCTTTATATGGGTTCTTCAGGAACACTACGGTGTCAGTTCAGGACAAAGAAGTAATAATGCTTTCATGAGCTACACTGAAGGAGTTATCCTTAAATTTCAAACATTCAGAGCATCTTCTCTTTGCATATATTGTTTCAACTCTGCAGCTGGAGAATGTGTTCCCTATTAAAGTGGGGCTGAAGATCCACAGCAGCCCCATGTGTTTTTAAAGCCCCTATGAGAAAGACTCTTTAGGCGAAGAGGGATTTCCTCCTCATCAACTCCCAACACCACAAGTCTCAATCTTGAAGCAATCTCTTGATTCCTCTCATCTTCTTTCCACCTTTCTCCGTCATTCTTTTCTTCCGCCATTAGATTGTTCCCGTCTCATCTCCTTTATATCAAAAGTTAAATGCCACTGAAACATCAGCTTAACAGTTTCCTCAGTTAATTCTTTTGATGATCACTGACTGCAATGCATACATTTTATAAGGGAACTTTTTTTATGGTTTTACTCTCAAGAAAGATTCTGTAAAGGCAACAAACGGCTCAGTTGTACAGTCTGTACAAGCACTTCTCAGACTTACAAGCGTAATGCAGTGAAAGATTTTCCCTCATGCTTGCCAAGGTAGCTTAAATGGATTGGGTCTGCAATGGCCAAAATCCATTTGGCCAGAAATAAGTGTGACCAAGCGAGGGATAAAAATGCTCCAGAAGTTCCCTGTAAACCCAAGCCTAAGTCGAGTTGCTGGAACCAAACCAAGATTCAGTCATCACCCTTACAAAATATGAGTCATTGTTTATGGTCTGTTGATCTGAATAAATTTGCATATTTTTATTATTAACTGGCCACATACTAGGAAAAAAGATTTTATTTGAAATCTTGTCCGCATTTGAGCAATGCAGATAAGTGCTGAAAAATATCCTCCAATGTTTAAATTTAACTTCCAACCTGGATCATTTCCCAATGACGGATAAGTGTTGAGGGAAAGCAGCTATGAGATCTTTTCCAGGGCAATCAGCAAAGCAATAAATGTCACTTACACTTAATAATCAATGTAATTCTTAGCAGAGCTGCCTTCCACTCAATTTTAACCTCCTGGAATTGACTTGTGACATCAGTAAACTTTCACCCACACATACGTTTTTCTCAGCCCACTGTGCAATTGTAGTTTCACATCTTTGTGAGGAGATTATTTCCTGATGAAATCCATAAAAGACATTTTGGCAGTGAGCAAAAGGAGTTCATATTGGCTCTTAAAGTTAGCTGGGGCAGGTGGGAGGCATGCAGTGTTCCCCAGCCTTGGTTCAAACGGTTTAAATTGATTTTGTGAAAACCCCCCACAAGGCCTGGATACATTTTATTGTGGTGTTCCTTTTTTTCCAGTGAAGAACAGAGTGATCCCTCACCCTTTTGTAATTCTTTGGTGTCTTATTCAAACAATGGCCAAAGTTTCCAGGGAGACAGAGAAGGGGAAAGCAGAGACAGAAAGCTCTAACGAGCTTTGATCTCAAACAAGTATTGAGGTCTAACCAGTAGACGACCTCTAGGCAGTCTCTGAGGTATTTATGATTCACATTTCATAGTTGAAAAATATTACCAGCTGAAAAATACTCCAACCTGGTAGAACTTTGTGTGAACAAAGTCTTGTGTTTTATTGTGTTATGAAGGTTCCTAAAGAAATTCCCCATTTGTCTTTAAGAAAGATCAATTGTTTATTTTTGTTTTTTGGATTCTAATTACGCACTTTTGGCTACCAGAAGATGTCCCAGTGAGTTTTTGGCTTGTCTGGTGATACGCATGGTTGGATTAAATAAAACAGCTGACCTTTCTTAAAGAAAAATGGGGAAATTCCATTATTGTACCATTACACACAGCTGCCTGGGAGTTCACAGCAGCAGGTGGGGGAAGGGCAGACAGCATAGTCTCTGGAACCTTCTAAAACATCAAAATTGTACAAATGCCAAATTATCTGTCTGTTTTGAAAGTAACTTTCTAAAGCTTTGATACATTGATAAATTTGCCAATGTCTTGTAACAACACCTTTGATTTGGGACCATTGATTTCAACCTATTTCTGTCCAAAATTTAAAAATTAAACAGTGACTAATCTGATAACTTACACCCGATGAACCCAAGTGCAAAACTGCAAATGTAAAATATAAAAGAAAATTCAGAAAAGTTAATTACGTTCCAAGCCACTGACCACATGGCTTCAAAAATTTGTTTTTATTAGTCCTGACCTGATTAATTGCTTATATATACGAAAGTGTAACTTTTCGGATGGTTGTCCAAAAAGTTGACTAAGTTTACAAAATTGACTTTAATTTGTGTTACACAAATTTTTTGAAAAACTAACTCAAGCTGATATTAAGGAAATCTTGAGGCTGGACCAGCAGTCAGCAACACTCAACAACCTTTGCAATCTAAAGAAAATTAGTCTTGAACAGCAATATATATTTGAGTCTTGGGAAAAGGGAAACATATCAATTATCAATCATTTATATCTTTATTGTACAAATATTCATCAGTACAACAAAGCAAATTGAGACATTTTAGCAAAGATGACAAATCATTTGCAGCCTACTATAAAATCATTGAGAAATGTTTAATGTACATGTCTCAAAACATGTGCATTAAACATATTCCTTGCTAAATTATCTAAGTTTCATTTCATCTTCAGTTCACAGACATTCTGATAAATGACAAGCTAAAAATAGAATTTCATACTGTCGTTAAGCTCCTTTCTGCAAAATCATTCTTGCTCCGTCACTAACTTTTGGAGAAGGGCTGAATAGCTTAATTTGGTTCTGGAGTCACAGACTGCTTGACCCATTACTATTTCAGCAAATGTTAGCGTCTCTGGTGGTGTAATAAAGCCAAACAAAAGGTGGCATATAAAATAGGTGGAAGAGAGGTGCAATGAACAACAATTATGAAGGTATGCCGAGACTTTAAAATTCAAGTTTAAAAACTACAGACATTTTTCGTCCTACCATTCCTACAGCTTAATGTCTTTTTCATGAAAAACCAGAAAACGTATTAGTTTTCTCTTCATAGAGTAATGCAGAGCTGCCCCTTGCCTACTTGTTGCTGCTCTTCCTCATAAATCCAGAAAAGACCAACTTGTTATTTGTCACTCTTGATGTAACCCTGTTTTAAAACTACATTTGGTGAAGACGAAGAACACAAAACCTTTTCCTATGTTTCTAAAGGACTACGGATAAAAATACTGACTGTGGGAAAGAAAGCTTCATTATCTGCATGGGAAAAACATTTTTTGGGAAGGAAGTGAGCAATGAATGAGTGGAGAGGAGGAGGTTGTATAGATTTGACCTGGTTGACAGAGAGAGGAAACAAGGATATAAGGTCAGAACTGGACAGGAAATGACAGTCACTCCTGTCCAATCAGAGACCAATCTGGGACATGTGAGGGCTGACGCAGAGATACACCCAGGGCTCGTGTAAGGTCGCTGGATTAATCCTCAGTATGTCAGCTAAACACACCACCAACAATTTTTATTAGCTGATCAGAATGGTGAGAACAGATAAACTTCCTTCCTTCAGGCCTCATATTGTGCCAATGCTTGGATAAAAACACAAGTCGCACATTACAAAACCATTCACACTGTACAGATTGTCCTCTCTCTTCAGACAAACTCAGTTTACTGGATGTCTTCCTCTCTTTGTCCACATGTTCTGGGAGTCACATGCCATTGTCCAGAGTTATGCCAGAAGCTGCCTCCTCATCCGATGTGTGTGTGTACTTGTCTAACTACCCTATTTAGGACAGTTTCTGGCATATTTACTAACCTTCTAAGAACTGACAGTTCTTATGGGGACAATCAGCCCTAAAATCTCCTTGTTGAGGCTAAGGAGTTCGATTTAGAGATATGGTGTGAATTAGATTTTGGTTAAGGGTAGGGTCAGGAATATATTAATAATGGTTTGGGTTAGGTATGAATGTAGATTCTTAAATAAATGGTAGTTAATACACCACCCTGGATCAGGGGCCTTAATAAAAAGTTGAATTTGGATCAAAGTAAGATGTTAAATTCTGTCCACTGTTGAGGTTCTGGTACTAAAAATGTTATAAATTGTTTTCAACTAAATGCAATCTGTTTGCTTAGATAAAAACATTTTAAAGTACTTTAAATAATTAACTGAGGTTACTGTACTGTTTGATCATGAAGATCAATTGGAATGTAAGTATGTCTAAACTGAATACATTGTTTTGTGAAGTACATCAAGATGTCATTTTTTAATTGGCAGTATATAAATAAAACTTAATTGAATTAATACCAAGTCCTATTGTGGACAGAAATACAACCTTGTGTGTGCATGTTCTTGTTTATGTAGCATAATCAGGAGCTGATATTATGAAGACCTATAGGCATTATGGGGACCAAAGCGAAATATGACAGACCCCTTTTTAAAGATTTGTGTTAGGTTTAGAGGCTTGGTGTGAAGTAAATTTTTGTTAAGAGTTATTTAGGAATATATTGGTAAAGATTATTGTAAGTCTTAGGATTAGGCAGCCATTACTTAAATTAATGGAAATCAATGCAAAGTCTGAATATGGGAAGAAATCCAAACCTGTGTGTGTGCATACAGAAACTGTGGGAATGAAAGGCCAACACAAACACACAAACACACACACATACTGATGTACTGGTATCTAATCCTCGTGGGACTATTAAATCTAATAGCAGTGCATTATATCACTGATTCTTATCATAAGGAGAACAGTACAAAACTCTTACATTGCATGCAGCTGACAAACAAGGACAGTGCAGCTATTTTTATTGTGAGTCAATATGCAGACACCGCAGACTTCCTCTTTCTTTCTAACAGATTACAGTTTACCTTGGTGAGATCATACAGAGACACAAAGGGTCTTGTATATACAGCACATGGTTGATTTTAGTTCAACCTGAAAGGACAATACAGTCCTACAACCCTGCTGTGTTACAGGAACAAAAATATATCCATTATTATACTTGACACTGAGGTCATGAAGGTTGTCAGCTGCCTAGCTCCTCATTTATTTAACAATGTTATTGTTTTAGCTAAAAATGTCAGATGTTTCTAAGCTGTAGCCACTTTGTTTCTTGCGTCAGTTCAAAAAGTAGCTAAATCTTTTTGACTTTTGGGTAAAAAATAAGCTACAGATACAACATTTGGCAAATTTAACAACTTAATTAGAGGCATAAATATGTCCAGGATATAACAAATAACTGATATGCTTCTTAATGTTTCATGACTTGGCTTCTTAATGATGTTTTCCTGTTGTGCTACTTGTTATTTAGCTACTTAAAGCAAACTACACTCCTGGGGATGAATACAGATACTGAAACATTTGTGTAACCTCCACAAACAATGCAAGTAGGGCTTTGGATGGACCCACCTTTGAAGTTTAGATTTCATATAAAGTCAAAACCTTATATGAAGTCTTACCTTCATATAAAGTCTTCTGAGAATGATGTTATTGGTAATCACTTTAGGATGTTTGAATAGGAGCCGAAAATAGATCAATGCTTCCTGCATGGGCCGTGTTGACTTTAAAATGTGGTGATGTCACCTGTTTCCTGACAATTGTTGGTTTTTCGAGATCGAACCAGTCACAGAGAACAAAAAAATCCCCAACGTTGCCTTGCAGCATGAAAAAAAAATCTGATGGGAGTCACAGGAAGGCAAAGAGTGACTCAAAAGGAGAGGATGACACACTGTGTAAATAAAAACTGCTGACAAGCATAATACTTTAGATTATTTGGGAAATCTAAGTTTATCAGTTCAAGCTTGGTTAAGAAATACCACAAAAGATCAAATTTTTGTGTTTGTAGCATTTTTTAACAGAAAATGTCAAACTACACCTGGAATAAAAGCCTTAATTTACCACCAGTTGCATCATATAAAATATCAGAGAAACTTCTTAGCTTGATCTAAATGTACAATAAGCACAGAATAGAATTTAATCCCATATCAACATAAATGAAAATTAATAAATACTACTGGTGTGGTCTGTTTTACGTCCTGCCCGTCTCTATGTAATGAAATGCTGCTATCACGTACTGCCAAATGTTCAGTCAGTATCAAATTATTAGGTATAACACAAAGTATCTGTGTTTTGTTCACCATTTTTTTCTGCTTTTATTACCATTTTATAGTAAAAAGAACCACAAAGATCTTTGCTTAAAAACAGACATTGGAGTCCTCTTTCTTTAACTTACAACAAATGTTTTCAGAGAAAGACTTGAAGCTGAAAAGCAACTAAAAGTTTCTCCTCTATGCGTTATAGAGCTCTGATATACAGAGATTTTCAGATTTCTGAAAGCTCCAAAAGGCTTCAGTCAAATGTTGCTCCAAACGTTGCTGTATCAACCTAGAAATCAATCATTTTATTGGTTATCGGTATATGTGAGGTCAGTCCATCTGTTGTGTCTCACCTGTTGTCGGTTGTGTGCCAGGGTAGGGTGTAGGAGCTGGAGTGGAGCTGCATGGCAGACGGAGGCGGAGGAGGGGGGAGCGGAGGGGAGTCGGCCGGGGGAGGACAGGGGGTCAGGAGCGGAGGAGACGGAGGAGGGGGCGGGGGCAGTGGCTCCGACAGCTTGGCCAAGTGCCAGGAGTGAGGCCTGATGAGAGGAACGCTGCGTCTGCGTGAATGAGAAAGGAAGACCCAAGTCAGAATTTATCCCCAAAAGAATATTCACAGCTTAAGATTTCAAATTAAGCCAGTAAATCACAATTAACTCAAGCAGAGGAATTCGGCAAAATGTTTTTTGGACATGGCTTCCTTAGAAGCTGTTAGGACTTTTCCCCCATGCTGCCATAAAACGCTCATCTCACATGAGCAGTAAGTTCTCCAGTCAGATCCAAGGCCAGGCATTCCACCGTGTCCCAAAATATTCCCTAATTCCTTTATACAGACTTCCGATCTCACACACTGGCCAGATTCAACTGAACCCCCCGCAGAGAAAGTGCAAATTTAAGAAAAAAGAAACACAGAACAAAAAAAGAGTGTAAAAGAAAAAAAAAGGGGGGTCTGGGAAGGGGACCAGAACAGTATCAATGTATGATCGCTGGAGTCTGAAAGAAAGCTCATATCTTTTAAACCAACACACTGTCAGGAATGCTGCTGCTGGATGGAAGGAGCAAGAAAACCTGCTGAGTTGACAACTAAGGTTGGATAAGGTTTAGCTTTGGAAACATGAGGTCTGTCTATAAATACAGCTGCTGCAAAGCACAACAGATTTGAAAGGTAAACGCTTCAAGTTGAAAATGAGTAAAACTGATAGACAAGAAATCAAGAAAAATCTCTATTCTATTAGAAAAGGCGAAACGTAAAGACTTGTTTATATAGATGGATGGACGGGTTGATGGATATGACTTTTGGAGAAAGAGACAGAAAATTAAGTCTAGGAATATAAAATATATAATTTTATATAACACTATTATTTGGACATATGTAAGAAGATTTGTACTTTGAAAAAAAATAGAGCTGGGTGACCTAAAGTTGAATTCCCAGCACAAGCCCAGAATTAGGTATACGGTTCCAAAGCCAGAAAGTGCAAAATCCGTAAAACGACACTATTCTGGGTATTTCACAGAAGCACTTGGAGGTACAATTAAGGAAGAAGAATGCAGACCCTGGCACCACGAGGGAGAGGAAAAGACCATTTTTGAGTATTATTGTTTATGATAAAGTAGGAGCGGGAGACCCACTTCCAAAATAAACACTGTAGTTTCCTGGTTCTGGCTCCTTAAGACGGATTTCTATCTGATTGTTCAACTTTGCTGACAATGTCCTTGAGTTATCCTCTGAGAAAGTTTAAGTCAAGCCCGCATATGCGCGTCTATCCGTTTGTTTGTGTGGGAACTATCTGAAGCGCAGCCAGACGAAATGCCATTATCGAACGCACCACAAGTATTAGCGAACCGCCACTTCCTGTTTCATTAAGTTTAACTTTCAGAGATTTACGACCAAGAAAAAAACAAAACGAGTGACGTTTGACAGAAAATTTGATAACTGAGGTGAGCGGGGTTAGAAAGATGACAGATAAATATCCCAAAATACAAGTTGTGTTTTACTGTATTTCCAAGGAGAAATAAGGTGTTTATTTCAAAACCAGATAACTTATCCTTTTCTCCAAAAGCAAAGTGGTCCCAAGGTTGGATCAGAGGTGATGTAAAGATTAAAACTCTGAAATCTACAACAGAGGGTTGTACATATATTTTTTTTCTTGTTTTACTATGTTAACTTAGTCATTTCAGACTATCAGTAAAACATTTTAGCAGAAGAATGTGTGGGAAAAGCCTTGCAGCATGTATGCATCTATTCTGTTCGGCAAACATGATTTGCAACATGTCATTGCTAAGTGAGACTCTTAAAAATCCTAACCACACTAAAGGGTTTTTTTGTCTGTTTTTCTGACAGTTTAATGGCACTGAATACATCAAGAAATACATAGCTATGAAAAGTGCTTTAGAAATAAGTACAAGTTAATAATTACAAGTTAATCACACATACCAGAATTGCCATAACACTCTACAGAGATAGTGAATTGCTGGACAAAAAGAATAATACAGCGGACAAGAGGAACCTCCAGAAGACACAAAGGGGAACTCCTCACGAAAGTCTGTGAAATGCTGAATAGCTGTTAATTATGTGCACTTGTTTTATGTTTTAGCTATGCTGTATTTTATACAATTGGGTTTTATGTATTTAATCAAGATTTTTTTTCCATCAATTTTCTAAATAAACCTGAGTAAATCAGTAGACATGTACTAATGTAGCAAACAGGAGACCTAGATAGATAGCATTTTTCCATTTCTTAAGTGGTGACACTGCTTACTTAGTAACAGTAGAGTTAGAAAAACTAACTCTAGCACTGAATCATGACCTATCTCAAGCTAAGTCTCACTAAAGGGAAGAACCACGTTTGTCAGGTGCTGTGGGGCTGGGTCGAGGGACTCTGTAGCAAATCAAAACATTGTGAGCACTATGCTTAAGGACTGTTTAAAGGTTGTTTTAAAGTGTGGTTATCCACGAGTCAAATTTAGTTTCCATTGAACCCATAAACGTTATTTCTGACAGGTTATGTGCCAGTCTGAAACTCAAAAATCCACTCTCCTGAGTAAATTTTGTTACTGTGTGACAAAGTCAAAGTTAGTTGCTTTTCAGGTATTTAGAGGTACTTAAAAAATCATTTAGTGGGATCACAAAAGATATCAAGAAGCAAAAACAAAAGTTTATTTCAGTGGATGCTGGTCATTTTGTAGATTTGCAGTTTTGATCTTCCACAACAAACATCGGTATAAGATGTCTTGGCAGACTGGCAAATGTGAGTGTATTAAAGTAAAGTTGCTCCAAAGTTATTGTTTTGAGTCTCTGACCTCTCTGTCCTGGAAATGTAGGAAATGTTTTGGAAATCTCAGTGTGACCATATCTGGCTCCAATCTCTGAGGAAATAAATAGCAGGTCAAAACTGTACAAAAACCAGAGATCAGAAATCTCAAATCTCTGATTCCTGTCTCTCTATTTTTGTTTTTTATAAATATTAATACACAAACAGGTCCCGAGGTCGGAGGAAATCTTGAATTTAACCAAATAAAGTTTTAGAACAACTTCTGCTTTCCTCTCTGACACTTTAACCTACTGGGTAACCTGTTGCTGCTTGAAACAACAACCAAAGAGGAATCACATGAAGTCTATTTTGAATCCACTACACTACAGTTTGACAGACAAGAGTAAATCCTTAACCTGAAAACAGAAATAATGACTTATCCCACCACTTCTGTTGGTGTCTTCTTGTAAAAATACCAAGAAATTTGTCAAAGTCAACAGGACTTTCTTTTACTAAATACCCTCTCACGAT